>JAECWL010000010.1:2500-1218307 GCA_018150545.1 Drosophila ercepeae | reverse complement strand
ACCAGACAGACCAGACAGACCAGACGAACCAGACACCCCAGACCAGACAGACCAGACAGACCCAGACAGACCAGAAAAATCAGACCAGACAGACCAGACAGGACCAGACGCAAGACCAGACAGACCAGACAGACCAGACAGACCAGACAGACCAGACAGACCAGACAGACCAGACAGACCAGACAGACCAGACAGACCAGACAGACCAGACAGACCAGACAGACTAGACAGACCAGACAGACCAGACCAGACTAGACAGACCAGACCAGACAGACCAGACTAGACAGACCAGACAGACAGACCAGACAGACCAGACAGACCAGACAGACAGACCAGACAGACCAGACAGACCAGACAGACCAGACAGACCAGACAGACCAGACAGACCAGACAGACCAGACGAACAGACCCTTTTTTTCAGACAGACCGAATACCAGACAGACGAGACCAGACAGACGAAACCAGACAGACCCACAGACCCAGACCAGACCAGACAGACAGACCAGACAGACAGACCAGACAGACAGACCAGACGAACGAACCGAACCCAGACAGACCAGACAGACAGACCGAACAGACAGACCAGACAGACAGACCAGACAGACAGACCAGACAGACAGACCAGACAGACCAGACAGACAAGAAAAAAAACAGACCAGACAAACAGACCAGACAAACAGACCAGACAGACAGACCAGACAGACAGACCAGACAGACCAGATAGACCAGATAGACCAGATAGACCAGACAGACCAGACAGACCAGACAGACTAGACAGACCAGACAGACCAGACAGACCAGACAGACCAGACAGACCAGACAGACCAGACAGACCAGACAGACCAGACAGACCAGACAGACCAGACCAGACCAGACGAACCAGACAGACCAGACAGACCAGACAGACCAGACAGACCAGACAGACCAGACAGACCAGACAGACCAGACAGACCAGACAGACCAGACAGACCAGACAGACAGACAGACAGACCAGACAGACAGACCAGACAGACAGACCAGACAGACAGACCAGACAGACAGACCAGACAGACAGACCAGACAGACAGACCAGACAGACAGACCAGACAGACAGACCAGACAGACAGACCAGACAGACCAGACAGACCAGACAGACCAGACAGACCAGACAGACCAGACAGACCAGACAGACAGACCAGACAGACAGACCAGACAGACCAGACCAGACGAGACAGACCAGACAGACAGACCAGACAGACAGACCAGACAGACAGACCAGACAGACAGACCAGACAAACAGACCAGACAGACAGACCAGACAGACAGACCAGACAGACAGACCAGACGAACAGACCCAGACAGACCAGACCAGACCAGACAGACCAGACAGACCAGACCAGACCAGACAGACCAGACAGACAGACCAGACAGACCAGACCAGACGAGACCAGACCAGACAGACCAGACAGACCAGACAGACCAGACAGACCAGACAGACCAGACAGACCAGACAGACCAGACCAGACCGAACAGACCAGACAGACCAGACAGACCAGACAGACCAGACAGACAGACCAGACCAGACAGACCAGACAGACCAGACAGACAGACCAGACAGACAGACCAGACAGACAGACCAGACAGACAGACCAGACAGACAGACCAGGCAGACCAGACAGACCAGACAGACCAGACAGACCAGACAGACCAGACAGACCAGACAGACCGAGACAGACCAGACAGACCAGACAGACCAGACAGACCAGACAGACCAGACAGACCAGACAGACCAGACAGACCAGACAGACCCAGACCAGACAGACCAGACAGACAGACCAGACAGACAGACCAGACAGACCAGACAGACCAGACAGACCAGACAGACCAGACAG
This sequence comes from Drosophila ercepeae, assembly GCA_018150545.1. Classification (NCBI taxonomy): domain Eukaryota; kingdom Metazoa; phylum Arthropoda; class Insecta; order Diptera; family Drosophilidae; genus Drosophila; species Drosophila ercepeae. Next base: position 1,216,436 of record JAECWL010000010.1, on the reverse strand, counting down.
ACCAGACAGACAGACCAGACAGACAGACCAGACAGACAGACCAGACAGACAGACCAGACCAGACAGACCCCCAGACAGACAGACCAGACAGACAGACCAGACAGACAGACCCAGACAGACAGACCAGACAGACAGACCAGACAGACAGACCAGACAGACAGACCAGACAGACAGACCAGACAGACAGACCAGACAGACAGACCAGACAGACAGACCAGACGAACAGACCAGACAGACAGACCAGACAGACAGACCAGACAGACAGACCAGACAGACAGACCAGACAGACAGACCAGACAGACAGACCAGACAGACGAGACAGACAGACCCAGACAGACAGACCAGACAGACAGACCAGACAGACAGACCAGACAGACAGACCAGACAGACAGACCAGACAGACAGACCAGACAGACAGACCAGACAGACAGACCAGACGAGACAGACCAGACCGAAAACAGACCAGACAGACAGACCAGACAGACAGACCAGACAGACCAGACCAGACAGACAGACCAGACAGACAGACCAGACAGACAGACCAGACCGAACCAGACAGACCAGACAGACAGACCAGACAGACAGACCAGACAGACAGACCAGACAGACAGACCAGACAGACAGACCAGACAGACCAGACAGACCAGACCAGACCAGACAGACCAGACAGACAGACCAGACAGACAGACCAGACAGACAGACCAGACAGACAGACCAGACCAGACAGACCAGACAGACGAGACCAGACGAGACAGACCAGACAGACGAGACCAGACGAGACAGACCAGACAGACGAGACCAGGCGAGACAGACCAGACAGACAGACCAGACAGACAGACCAGACAGACAGACCAGACAGACCAGACCAGACAGACAGACCAGACAGACAGACCAGACCAGACAGACCAGACAGACAGACCAGACCAGACAGACCAGACAGACAGACCAGATCAGACAGACCAGACAGACAGACCAGACAGACAGACCAGACAGACCAGACCAGACAGACAGACCAGACAGACAGACCAGACAGACCAGACCAGACAGACAGACCAGACAGACAGACCAGACAGACAGACCAGACAGACAGACCAGACAGACCAGACCAGACAGACAGACCAGACAGACCAGACAGACCAGACAGACCAGACAGACAGACCAGACGGAACAGACCAGACAGACAGACCAGACAGACAGACCAGACAGACAGACCAGACAGACAGACCAGACAGACAGACCAGACAGACAGACCAGACAGACAGACCCCAGACAGACAGACCAGACAGACAGACCAGACAGACAGACCAGACAGACAGACCAGACAGACAGACCAGACAGACAGACCAGACAGACAGACCAGACAGACAGACCAGACAGACAGACCAGACAGACAGACCAGACAGACAGACCAGACAGACAGACCAGACCAGACAGACCAGACAGACAGACCAGACAGACAGACCAGACAGACAGACCAGACAGACAGACCAGACAGACAGACCAGACAGACAGACCAGACAGACAGACCAGACAGACAGACCAGACAGACGAACCGAACAGACCAGACAGACCAGACAGACAGACCAGACAGACAGACCAGACAGACAGACCAGACAGACAGACCAGACAGACCAGACCAGACAGACAGACCAGACAGACAGACCAGACAGACAGACCAGACAGACAGACCAGACAGACCAGACAGACAGACCAGACAGACAGACCAGACAGACAGACCAGACAGACAGACCAGACGAGACAGACCAGACAGACCAGACAGACCAGACAGACCAGACAGACCAGACCAGACCAGACAGACCGAACAGACCAGACAGACCAGACAGACAGACCAGACAGACAGACCAGACAGACCAGACCAGACAGACCAGACAGACCAGACAGACCAGACAAACCAGACAGACCAGACAGACAGACCAGACAGACAGACCAGACAGACAGACCACACAGACAGACCAGACAGACAGACCAGACAGACAGACCAGACAGACAGACCAGACAGACAGACCAGACAGACAGGCCAGACAGACAGACCAGACAGACAGACCAGACAGACAGACCAGACAGACCAGACAGACCAGACAGACCAGACAGACCAGACGAGACAGACCAGACAGACAGACCAGACAGACAGACCAGACAGACAGACCAGACAGACAGACCAGACAGACAGACCAGACAGACAGACCAGACAGACAGACAGACAGACAGACCAGACAGACAGACCAGACAGACAGACCAGACAGACAGACCAGACAGACAGACCAGACAGACAGACCAGACAGACAGACCCCTCAGACAGACAGACCAGACAGACAGACCAACCAGACAGACCAGACAGACAGACCAGACAGACAGACCAGACAGACAGACCAGACAGACAGACCAGACAGACAGACCAGACAGACAGACCAGACAGACAGACCAGACAGACAGACCAGACAGACAGACCAGACGAACGAACCAGACAGACAGACCAGACAGACCAGACCAGACCAGACAGACCAGACAGACCAGACAGACCAGACAGACCAGACAGACAGACCAGACAGACAGACCAGACAGACCGAGACCAGACGAGACAGACCAGACAGACAGACCAGACAGACAGACCAGACAGACAGACCAGACAGACAGACCAGACAGACCAGACCAGACCAGACAGACCAGACAGACCAGACCAGACAGACCAGACAGACCAGACAGACCAGACAGACAGACCAGACAGACCCCCAGACAGACAGACCAGACAGACAGACCAGACAGACAGACCAGACAGACAGACCAGACAGACAGACCAGACAGACAGACCAGACAGACCAGACCAGACCAAACAGACCAGACAGACCAGACCAGACCAGACAGACAGACCAGACAGACAGACCAGACAGACAGACCAGACAGACAGACCAGACAGACAGACCAGACAGACCAGACCAGACAGACAGACCAGACAGACAGACCCAGACAGACAGACCAGACAGACAGACCAGACAGACAGACCAGACAGACGAGACCAGACAGATTAGACCCGCAGCCAGACAGACAGACCAGACAGACAGACCAGACAGACAGACCAGACAGACAGACCAGACAGACAGACCAGACAGACAGACCAGACAGACAGCCAGACAGACAGACCAGACAGACAGACCAGACAGACAGACCAGACAGACAGACCAGACAGACAGACCAGACAGACAGACCAGACAGACAGACCAACCAGACAGACAGACCAGACAGACCAGACCAGACAGACAGACCCAGACAGACAGACCAGACAGACAGACCAGACAGACAGACCAGACAGACAGACCAGACAGACAGACCAGACAGACAGACCAGACAGACAGACCAGACAGACAGACCAGACAGACAGACCAGACAGACAGACCAGACAGACAGACCAGACAGACAAAACAGACCAGACAGACCAGACAGACAGACCAGACAGACCGACCAGACAGACAGACCAGACAGACAGACCAGACAGACAGACCAGACAGACCAGACAGACCAGACAGACCAGACAGACCAGACAGACCAGACAGACCAGACAGACCAGACAGACCAGACCGGACAGACAGGCCAGACAGACCAGACAGACAGACCAGACAGACAGACAGACCAGACAGACCAGACAGACCAGACAGACCAGACAGACCGACCAGACCAGACAGACCAGACAGACCCGGCCAGACCAGAGCGGGCCAGACAGACCAGACCGGCCAGACAGACCAGACAGACCAGACAGACCAGACAGACCAGACAGACCAGACAGACCAGACAGACCAGACAGACCAGACAGACCAGACAGACCAGACAGACAGGCCAGACAGACAGACCAGACAGACAGACCAGACAGACAGACCAGACAGACAGACCAGACAGACAGACCAGACAGACAGACCAGACAGACAGACCAGACGGGCCAGACAGACCAGACAGACCAGACAGACCAGACAGAGACAGACCAGACAGACAGACCAGACAGACAGACCAGACAGACCAGACAGACCAGACAGACCAGGCGGACAGACCAGACAGACAGACCAGACAGACAGACCAGACAGACAGACCAGACAGACAGACCAGACAGACCAGACCAGACAGACAGGCCAGACAGACAGACCAGACAGACAGACAGGCCAGACAGACAGACCAGACAGACAGACCAGACAGACAGACCAGACAGACAGACCAGACAGGCAGACCAGACAGACCAGACCAGACAGACAGACCAGACAGACAGACCAGACAGACAGACCAGACAGACAGACCAGACAGACAGACCAGACAGACAGACCAGACAGACAGACCAGACGGACAGACCAGACAGACAGACCAGACAGACAGACCAGACAGACAGACCAGACAGACAGACCAGACAGACAGACCAGACAGACAGACCAGACAGACAGACCAGACAGACAGACCAGACAGACAGGCCAGACAGACGGGCCAGACAGACGGACCAGACAGACAGACCAGACAGACAGACCAGACAGACAGACCAGACAGACAGACCAGACAGACAGACCAGACAGACAGACCAGACGGACGGACCAGACAGACGGACCAGACAGACAGACCAGACAGACAGACCAGACAGACAGACCAGACAGACAGACCAGACAGACAGACCAGACAGACAGACCAGACAGACAGAGCCAGACAGACAGACCAGACAGACAGACCAGACAGACAGACCAGACAGACAGACCAGACAGACAGACCAGACAGACCAGACAGACCAGACAGACCAGACAGACCAGACAGACCAGACAGACCAGACCAGACAGACCAGACAGACAGACCAGACAGACAGACAGACCAGACAGACCAGACCAGACCAGACAGACCAGACAGACAGACCAGACAGACAGACCAGACAGACAGACCAGACAGACCGACCAGACAGACAGACCAGACGGACAGACCAGACAGACCAGACAGACCAGACAGACCAGACCGGACAGACAGACCAGACAGACAGACCAGACAGACAGACCAGACAGACAGACCAGACGGACAGACCAGACAGACAGACCAGACAGACAGACCAGACAGACAGACCAGACAGACAGACCAGACAGACAGACCAGACAGACAAACCAGACAGACAGACCAGACAGACAGACCAGACAGACAGACCAGACAGACAGACCAGACAGACAGACCAGACAGACAGACCAGACAAACAGACCAGACAGACAGACCAGACAGCCAGACCAGACAGACAGACCAGACAGACAGACCAGACAGACAGACCAGACAGACAGACCAGACAGACGGACCAGACAGACAGACCAGACAGACAGACCAGACAGACAGACCAGACAGACAGACCAGACCAGACAGACCAGACCAGACAGACCAGACCAGACAGACCAGACAGACCAGACCAGACAGACCAGACAGACCAGACCAGACCAGACCAGACCAGACAGACCAGACCAGACAGACCAGACCAGACAGACAGACCAGACAGACCAGACAGACCAGACCGACCAGACAGACCAGACAGACAGACCAGACAGACAGACCAGACAGACAGACCAGACAGACCAGACAGACAGACAGACCAGACAGACAGACCAGACAGACAGACCAGACCAGACAGACCAGACAGACAGACCAGACAGACAGACCAGACAGACAGACCAGACAGACAGACCAGACAGACAGACCAGACAGACAGACCAGACAGGCAGGCCAGACAGACAGACCAGACAGACAGACCAGACAGACAGACCAGACAGACAGACCAGACAGACCAGACCGACAGACCAGACAGACCAGACAGACCAGACGGCCAGACAGACAGACCAGACAGACAGACCAGACAGACAGACCAGACAGACAGACCAGACAGACAGACCAGACAGACAGACCAGACAGACAGGCCAGACAGACAGACCAGACAGACAGACCAGACAGACAGACCAGACAGACAGACCAGACAGACAGACCAGACAGACAGACCAGACAGACAGACCAGAACAGACAGACAGACAGACAGACAGACAGACAGACAGACCAGACAGACCAGACAGACCCGAACAGACAGACCAGACAGACAGACCAGACAGACAGACCAGACAGACAGACCAGACAGACAGACCAGACAGACCAGACAGACAGACCAGACAGACAGACCAGACCAGACAGACCAGACAGACAGACAGACCAGACAGACAGACCAGACAGACCAGACAGACCAGACAGACCAGACAGACCAGACCAGACAGACAGACCAGACAGACAGACCAGACAGACAGACCAGACAGACAGACCAGACCAGACCAGACAGACAGACCAGACAGACAGACCGGACAGACAGACCAGACAGACAGACAGACCAGACAGACCAGACAGACCAGACAGACAGACCAGACAGACAGACCAGACAGACAGACCAGACAGACAGACCAGACCAGACCAGACAGACGACCAGACAGACCAGACCAGACAGACAGACCAGACAGACCAGACAGACAGACCAGACAGACCAGACAGACAGACAGACCAGACAGACAGACCAGACCAGACAGACCAGACAACAGACCAGACCAGACAGACCAGACAGACCAGACAGACAGACAGACAGACCAGACAGACAGACCAGACAGACAGACCAGACAGACAGACCAGACAGACAGACCAGACAGACAGACCAGACAGACAGACCAGACAGACCAGACCAGACAGACAGACCAGACAGACCAGACAGACCAGACAGACCAGACAGAGCAGACCAGACAGACAGACCAGACAGACAGACAGACCAGACAGACGACCAGACAGACCAGACCAGACCAGACAGACCAGACAGACAGACCAGACAGACAGACCAGACAGACAGACCAGACAGACCAGACAGACCAGACAGACCAGACAGACAGACCAGACAGACAGACCAGACAGACAGACCAGACAGACAGACCAGACAGACGGCCAGACCAGACAGACAGACCAGACAGACAGACCAGACAGACAGACCAGACAGACAGACCAGACAGACAGACCAGACAGACAACAGACAGACCAGACAGACAGACAGACCAGACAGACAGACCAGACAGACAGACCAGACAGACAGACCAGACAGACAGACCAGACAGACAGACCAGACAGACAGACCAGACACAGACAGACCAGACAGACCAAACAGACAGACCAGACAGACAGACCAGACAGACAGACCAGACCAGGCAGACCAGACAGACAGACCAGACAGACAGACCAGACAGACAGACCAGACAGACCAGACCAGACAGACAGACCAGACCAGACAGACCAGACAGACAGACCAGACAGACAGACCAGACAGACAGACCAGACAACCAGACAGACAGACCAGACAGACAGACCAGACACACAGACCAGACAGACAGACCAGACAGACCAGACCAGACAGACAGACCAGACAGACAGGCCAGACAGACAGACCAGACCAGACAGACCAGACCAGACAGACAGGCCAGACAGACAGACCAGACCAGACAGACCAGACAGACAGACCAGACAGACCAGACAGACAAGACAGACCAGACAGACCAGACAGACCAGACAGACCAGACAGACAGACAGACAGACAGACCAGACAGACAGACCAGACAGACAGACCAGACAGACAGACCAGACAGACAGACCAGACAGACAGACCAGACAGACAGACCAGACAGACAGACCAGACAGACAGACCAGACAGACAGACCAGACAGACAGACCAGACAGACCAGACCAGACAGACAGACCAGACAGACAGACCAGACAGACCAGGCAGACCAGACAGACCAGACCAGACAGACAGACCAGACAGACAGACCAGACAGACAGACCAGACCAGACAGACCCAGACAGACAGACCAGACAGACAGACCAGACAGACAGACCAGACAGACAGACCAGACAGACAGACCAGACAGACAGACCAGACCAGACAGACCAGACAGACAGACCAGACAGACCAGACCAGACAGACAGACCAGACAGACAGACCAGACAGACAGACCAGACAGACCAGACAGACAGACCAGACGGACAGACCAGACAGACAGACCAGACAGACAGACCAGACAGACAGACCAGACAGACAGACCAGACAGACAGACCAGACAGACAGACCAGACAGACAGACCAGACGAGACAGACCAGACAGACAGACCAGACAGACAGACCAGACAGACAGACCAGACAGACAGACCAGACAGACAGACCAGACCAGACCAGACAGACCAGACAGACCAGACAGACAGACCAGACAGACAGACCAGACAGACACACCAGACAGACAGACCAGACAGACCAGACCAGACAGACCAGACCAGACAGACAGACAGACCAGACAGACCAGACAGACCAGACAGACAGACCAGACCAGACAGACCAGACAGACAGACCAGACAGACAGACCAGACAGACCAGACCAGACAGACAGACCAGACAGACAGACCAGACAGACAGACCAGACAGACAGACCAGACAGACAGACCAGACAGACAGACCAGACAGACAGACCAGACAGACAGACCAGACAGACAGACCAGACCAGACAGACCAGACAGACCAGACCAGACCAGACAGACCAGACAGACAGACCAGACAGACAGACCAGACAGACAGACCAGACAGACCAGACCAGACAGACAGACCAGACAGACAGACCAGACAGACAGACCAGACAGACAGACCAGACAGAGACAGACCAGACAGACAGACCAGACAGACAGACCAGACAGACAGACCAGACCAGACAGACCAGACAGACAGACCAGACAGACAGACCAGACAGACAGACCAGACAGACAGACACAGACCAGACAGACAGACCAGACAGACAGACCAGACAGACAGACCAGACAGACAGACCAGACAGACAGACAGACCAGACAGACCAGACAGACAGACCAGACAGACAGACCAGACAGACAGACCAGACAGACAGACCAGACAGACAGACCAGACAGACAGACCAGACAGACAGACCAGACAGACCAGACAGACCAGACAGACAGACCAGACAGACAGACCGACCAGGCGGACCAGACAGACAGACCAGACAAGACAGACCAGACAGACCCGACAGACAGACCAGACAGACCAGACAGACAGACCAGACCAGACCAGACAGACCAGACAGACCAGACAGACCAGACAGACCAGACAGACCAGACAGACCAGACAGACCAGACAGACCAGACAGACCAGACAGACCAGACCGGACCAGACAGACAGACCAGACAGACAGACCAGACCAGACAGACCAGACAGACCAGACCAGACAGACCAGACCAGACAGACCGGACAGACCAGACAGACCAGACAGACCAGACAGACAGACCAGACAGACCAGACCAGACAGACAGACCAGACAGACAGACCAGACAGACCAGACCAGACAACCAGACCAGACAGACCAGACAGACCCAGACAGACCAGACAGACCAGACCAGACAGACAGACCGACAGACAGACAGACCAGACAGACAGACCAGACAGACAGACCAGACAGACAGACCAGACAGACAGACCAGACAGACAGACCAGACAGACAGACCAGACGGACCAGACCAGACAGACCAGACAGACAAGACAGACCAGACAGACAGACCAGACAGACAGACCAGACAGACAGACCAGACAGGACAGACCAGACAGACAGACCAGACAGACAGACCAGACAGACAGACAGACCAGACAGACCAGACCAGACAGACCAGACCAGACAGACCAGACAGACCAGACAGACCAGACAGACCAGACAGACAGACCAGACAAGACAGACCAGACAGACCAGCCAGACCAGACAGACCAGACAGACAGACCAGACAGACCAGACAGACAGACAGACCAGACAGACCAGACCAGACCAGACCAGACAGACCAGACAGACAGACCAGACAGACAGACAGACAGACCAGACAGACCAGACCAGACAGACCAGACAGACAGACCAGACAGACAGACCAGACAGACAGACCAGACAGACAGACCAGACAGACAGACCAGACAGACCAGACAGACCAGACAGACCAGACAGACCAGACAGACCAGACAGACCAGACAGACCACGGACAGACCAGACAGACCAGACCAGACAGACAGACCAGACAGACCAGACAGACCAGACAGACCAGACAGACCAGACAGACCAGACAGACCAGACAAGACAGACCAGACAGACCAGACCAGACAGACCAACCAGACCAGACAGACAGACCAGACAGACAGACCAGACAGACAGACCAGACAGACAGACCAGACAGACAGACCAGACCAGACAGACCAGACAGACAGACCAGACCAAACAGACAGACCAGACAGACCAGACAGACCAGACAGACCAGACAGACCAGACAGACCAGACAGACCAGACAGACCAGACAGACCAGACAGACCAGACAGACCAGACAGACCAGACAGACAGACCAGACAGACCAGACAGACCAGACAGACCAGACAGACCAGACAGACCAGACAGACCAGACAGACCAGACAGACCAGACAGACCAGACCAGACCAGACAGACCAGACAGACCAGACAGACCAGACAGACAGACCAGACAGACCAGACAGACCAGACAGACCAGACAGACCAGACAGACCCAGACAGACCAGACAGACCAGACAGACAGACCAGACCAGACAGACCAGACAGACCAGACCAGACAGACAGACCAGACAGACCAGACAGACCAGACAGACCAGACAGACCAGACAGACCAGACAGACCAGACAGACCAGACAGACCAGACAGACCAGACAGACCAGACAGACCAGACAGACCAGACAGACCAGACAGACAGCCAGACAGACCAGACAGACCAGACAGACCAGACAGACCAGACAGACCAGACAGACCAGACAGACCAGACAGACCAGACAGACCAGACAGACCAGACAGACCAGACCAGACAGACCAGACAGACCAGACAGACAGACCAGACAGACAGACCAGACAGACAGACCAGACAGACCAGACCAGACAGACAGACCAGACAGACCAGACAGACCAGACAGACCAGACAGACCAGACAGACCAGACAGACCAGACCAGACAGACAGACAGACCAGACAGACCAGACCAGACCAGACAGACCAGACAGACAGACCAGACAGACCAGACCAGACAGACCAGACAGACCAGACAGACCAGACCAGACACAGACAGACCAGACCAGACCAGACAGACCAGACAGACCAGACCAGACCAGACCAGACAGACCAGACAGACCAGACAGACCAGACAGACCAGACAGACCAGACAGACAGACCAGACAGACAGACCAGACAGACAGACCAGACAGACAGACCAGACCAGACAGACCAGACAGACCAGACCAGACAGACCAGACCAGACCAGACAGACCAGACAGACCAGACCAGACAGACAGACCAGACAGACAGACCAGACAGACAGACCAGACAGACAGACCAGACCAGACAGACCAGACAGACAGACCAGACAGACAGACCAGACAGACAGACCAGACAGACAGACCAGACAGACAGACCAGACAGACAGACCAGACAGACCAGACAGACAGACCAGACAGACAGACCAGACAGACAGACCAGACAGACAGACCAGACAAGACCAGACAGACAGACCAGACAGACAGACCAGACAGACAGACCAGACAGACAGACCAGACAGACAGACCAGACAGACAGACCAGACAGACCAGACCAGACAGACAGACCAGACAGACAGACCAGACAGACCAGACAGACAGACCAGACAGACAGACCAGACAGACCAGACAGACAGACCAGACAGACAGACCAGACAGACAGACCAGACAGACAGACCAGACAGACAGACCAGACAGACAGACCAGACAGACAGACCAGACAGACAGACCAGACAGACAGACCAGACAGACAGACCAGACAGACAGACCAGACAGACCAGACAGACCAGACAGACCAGACAGACCAGACCAGACAGACCAGACAGACCAGACCAGACCAGACAGACCAGACAGACCAGACAGACCAGACAGACCAGACCAGACCAGACAGACCAGACAGACCAGACCAGACAGACCAGACAGACCAGACAGACCAGACCAGACCAGACAGACCAGACAAGCAGACCAGACAGACAGACCCAGACAGACCAGACAGACCAGACAGACCAGACAGACCAGACAGACCAGACACAGACAGACCAGACAGACCAGACCAGACAGACCAGACAGACAGACCAGACAGACAGACCAGACAGACAGACCAACAGACAGACACAGACCAGACAGACCAGACAGACCAGACAGACCAGACAGACCAGACAGACCAGACAGACCAGACAGACAGACCAGACAGACCAGACAGACCAGACAGACCAGACAGACAGACAGACAGACAGACAGACCAGACAGACCAGACAGACCAGACAGACAGACCAGACAGACCAGACAGACCAGACAGACCAGACAGACCAGACAGACAGACCAGACAGACAGACCAGACAGACAGACCAGACAGACCAGACAGACCAGACAGACAGACCAGACAGACAGACCAGACAGACCAGACAGACAGACAGACAGACAGACCAGACAGACAGACAGACAGACAGACAGACCAGACAGACCAGACAGACAGACCAGACAGACCAGACAGACCAGACAGACAGACCAGACAGACCAGACAGACCAGACAGACCAGACAGACCAGACAGACCAGACAGACCAGACAGACCAGACAGACCAGACCAGACAGACCAGACAGACCAGACAGACCAGACAGACCAGACAGACCAGACAGACCAGACAGACCAGACAGACCAGACAGACCAGACCAGACAGACCAGACAGACCAGACAGACCAGACAGACCAGACAGACCAGACAGACCAGACAGACCAGACAGACCAGACAGACCAGACAGACCAGACAGACCAGACAGACCAGACAGACCAGACAGACCAGACAGACCAGACAGACCAGACAGACCAGACAGACCAGACAGACCAGACAGACCAGACAGACCAGACAGACCAGACAGACCAGACAGACCAGACAGACCAGACAGACCAGACAGACCAGACAGACCAGACAGACCAGACAGACCAGACAGACCAGACAGACCAGACAGACCAGACAGACCAGACAGACCAGACAGACCAGACAGACCAGACAGACCAGACAGACCAGACAGACCAGACAGACCAGACAGACCAGACAGACCAGACAGACCAGACAGACCAGACAGACCAGACAGACCAGACAGACCAGACAGACCAGACAGACCAGACAGACCAGACAGACCAGACAGACCAGACAGACCAGACAGACCAGACAGACCAGACAGACCAGACAGACCAGACAGACCAGACAGACCAGACAGACCAGACAGACCAGACAGACCAGACAGACCAGACAGACCAGACAGACCAGACAGACCAGACAGACCAGACAGACCAGACAGACCAGACAGACCAGACAGACCAGACAGACCAGACAGACCAGACAGACCAGACAGACCAGACAGACCAGACAGACCAGACAGACCAGACAGACCAGACAGACCAGACAGACCAGACAGACAGACCAGACAGACCAGACAGACCAGACAGACCAGACAGACCAGACAGACCAGACAGACCAGACAGACCAGACAGACCAGACAGACCAGACAGACCAGACAGACCAGACAGACCAGACAGACCAGACAGACCAGACAGACCAGACAGACCAGACAGACCAGACAGACCAGACAGACCAGACAGACCAGACAGACCAGACAGACCAGACAGACCAGACAGACCAGACAGACCAGACAGACCAGACAGACCAGACAGACCAGACAGACCAGACAGACCAGACAGACCAGACAGACCAGACAGACCAGACAGACCAGACAGACCAGACACGACCAGACAGACCAGACAGACCAGACAGACCAGACAGACCAGACAGACCAGACAGACCAGACAGACCAGACAGACAGACCTATCTGGGTTCGGTCCCGCATCCTGCGAAGGCCTCTGGTTTCAGGAGGATTCCCTGGAATTGGGAGTCCAGGGAACTGTGAAGATCTTCTGCCGTCGTGGCCTCGACCATACCGCTGCAGGTTAGTACAGTTCTTTGCGCAGCCGTGCGTACCAAAGCCAGCTCTTTTAGCGTCGCTTGTAACTCATTCTTAAAGTAGGGGATGTCTGCAGAAGCTTTTCCTTCAATTTTGAGCAGAGGTTCTTCCTGTTGCGTCCTCCCTTATCCACGTGCTTGCCGAATTCGCTGAGGCTCGGATCTGATTTCATCTTCAGGAGTATATCAGCGTACGTAGCCTCGCCCGTTTTCTTTAAAATGAGCGCCTCTGGTTTTTTGCGCAAGCTTAGGCTTCACTTTCGCCCACTCTTCGTCCTTGTTGGCTTTCTTGGCGACAGACGAGTAGCTTATCGGTTTGGTGTCCTCCTTTGTGGGTACCACCTTACCAGGTGGCAGATATGAGGTTGCTCGTTTTGGGCACCTGCACTTTTGGTACTGCCAGTTTGATTGGCTCCGCCTGGCTGCGCTTTGCTTTATGGGCCTCCGTCTGGGTGGCTGTACTCCTTGGGGAGGGACTTCTTTGCGATACCCTCCTGCAGTTCTATAGCTCTGTTGTTGACAGCCGATAGTTCAATAATCGCTCCCTTGGTCTCCCTGGTGACGTGGCGCTGAGTCTCAAAAGCTGCCAGCAGTGTGTTGATCTTGCCATTCATCCTGACAAGAATACTCTGCAGGGGCTCATTCTGATACGCCTCTATCAGGTCCGTAGCCCGTTGTGACGATCCTGGGGCTGGGGATTTGACTCTGTTCTTTTGCGGCGGTACACTAATGAGGTCCATGATTTTCTTCTCGCTAGTCATGGGAGCCATGTTCTCCACCTTTGCAGCACTGCATTCGTCGGATATCGGACCCGGTGGTTCCTTCATCTCTTAGGGGGGACCTCGACGGTCTGGAGCTTCTTCTGAATGGGTCGTCACCGATGGGGGCAGTACCCTACGCTGACTATCTATTTAATATCCAGCGACAGCGGTTGGGTCTTCACTGATGATGAGCACCAAGGATTAGAGGGGGTCCCACGTAGGACACGGATTTCTTCTAGGTGTTGACTGATGGAGGTTATTCCGCCTCGTCTCGGACACCAGAGCCTCTACTTAGGCACCGCAATGGTGAGAGGATGTTTATCAGTCTGTCCCCGACCTTTGTGCCTTTTCCCTTCTAATAATCGGCTCACTCAAACAATTTAAATTTAAAATCCAATTCAACTTTCAACTTTTATGGCTTTTTACAGCGTTGTTGATCTGACCAGATCGTCCTCTGCAGTAAGTTGGCAGCACTAACAGCTGTTTACACAGCTGGGCCGCCCACGACCAAACATTTGCCAAATTAGACAATTTGCCAATTCTTGGAATTCTTTTACA
Source organism: Drosophila ercepeae (assembly GCA_018150545.1). Lineage (NCBI taxonomy): Eukaryota > Metazoa > Arthropoda > Insecta > Diptera > Drosophilidae > Drosophila > Drosophila ercepeae. The sequence goes on along the minus strand of JAECWL010000010.1, from coordinate 1,201,001 downwards.
CGTCGCGATCGCTCAGCCGAACAATTGCGCAACACCAATATGTGGCTCTGGGCAGTTATCAATTGATCCGGCCAAGTTTATACCGAAATACGATGATTTTCGCGCAGCGTAACTTAAACACGTCTGTATCAGATAACTTTCTCACTTTCTCAACCCATCATGGGTGAAATTGGTTATGTGTGCACTCACTGTCAGGCTCTAAAATTCAAAAATGAAACAACAGGGATGTATTGCGCTGGCGGAAAAACTAAATTGCCCCAATTTCAACCACCACCGGTGCCACTGGAGTCTCTACCTGCTGGATGTACCGCCGAATCAAAGCATTTCCTAGCGTACCTCAGAAAATATAACTCTTGCTTTTAAATGACGTCATTCGGCGCGAAAATTCAGACTGCTCAACTTTAAAGATTAAACCACAAATCTACCATAAAGTCGGCTCCCTTCTCCTGTTTCCATGTGGCCCACATAAGTTCCTCCAAATCTACTTAATCGGTAATGATGCGACAGAATGATAATTGGTTCCTCGGTGATATCAGTAAAATCAACGATTGCCGCACACCATTTGATTACCCATTCGGCAGCCTTTAGCTGCTGAATGATTCTCCCATGCATAAAAACCCATTAGTTAAGAGTGCCGTATAATAAGACCGCTCTTCACCCTGTTTAGCAAACAAATTGAAAATAAGAAGTCGGCCATCGAATGCAACTGAAGAAAAAAACAAAATATATCATCCATGTCTCCATCTCTTCAAATTATACCTTGGACCCAACCATAGCAAACTTACCATAGGGACTCCCGGACCGATGTTGCGGCCTTACCAACCGTACCACCAAAACCCCTACAGATGATTTCACCCTCTAAACACACTTTTATCTCATGCCTCACACCTCCAGAATCGATACTTCGGCTTAAATCCAAGCCAAATCGAAGAGCGTAGTAGAAGTTGATAATATTAGAACGTTTAAATATTCATACTCTCATCCTTCAAGATACGTTTACCATTGCTATTGTTGGACACGGTTTGTTCGCCCAGCCTTTTTTTTTTTTTTCGCGCGGCTCCCACTGCATAACGTACAGCCCACCTCCCGCCCAACCGACCGAGGGGCGCTGCCGTTTATCGTACGGCTCGGATCGCGGGGATAGACCCGAGAGAATAAAGTTTAGAAAAGATTACGAGGAAAAAGTAGAGTTCGTTTGTTGCTCTGAAAGGTAGGTGAGAATTGAGGATTTGATAGAAGTGGACGTGCAGAGTGAAGTAATAGAGTATAAGTCATTGTAGTCAGAACATAAAACCCTGAAAGGCTCATGCTGGGCGTATGTAGATCTACAACAACTTAGGAATAGGGGACTAAAATTTCTAGTACGTCTATTTGGAATGTTAAATGTTAGTCGTGTTAGTAGATGCTGGCTGTCTACATTACCATTAATAAGGTTATAAAGGAAAACGACCCCCAGCATCTTTCTACGATTGGTTAGGGAAGGTAAATTAATTAGAAGGAGTCTGTTAGAGTAAGATGGGAGGTGAAGATTTGCATCCCAGTTGAGACCCCTAAGTGCAAACATCAAGAAATTCTTCTGGACGGATTCAATGCGATCTTGATGAACCCCATACTGAGGGCTCCAGACGCATGACCCGTACTCCAGAATTGGACGTACTAAAGATACGTATAAAGTTTTAGTAATATAAGGGTCATTGAATTCCTTGGACCATCTTTTAATGAAGCCAAACACGCCCTTGGCTTTATTAACCATCGTAGAAATGTGGTCGGAAAATTTAAGTTTAGTATCTAATAGGACACCAAGATCGTTAACCTGGGTTAATCTATCTAAGGGGATCCCATAGAGAAAGTATGTCGCCTGGTTAGGGCACGAGCGATAGAAAGACATAAGTTTACATTTTGACCCATTAAGTTTTAAAAGATTGGTGGAACACCACTTTTGAAAATTGTCCAAATCTGACTGAAGTTTATATTGGGCAGAAGGATTTGTATTGAAGACAAAGCTTAACGTCGTCTGCATACATAAGAACCAGAGAGTTCGTTATGGCAGGGGGTAGGTCGTTAATAAAGATAGTGAAAAATAGTGGCCCAAGATGGCTTCCTTGGGGGACTCCCGATGTAGCACTAACAAGACGAGAGTGTACATCCTTAAAAAGAACACGTTGGGTTCTCCCAGCTAAGTAGCTGGAAATCCACGGTCTGAGGGAAATCCTAGGATACTAAGTTTACTCAGAAGGAGTGAGTGGTTGACAGAGTCAAATGCTTTACTAAAGTCAGTGTAGATGACATCTGTTTGAAGGCCTTTACGGAAGCCATCTATAATAAAGGAGGTCAGCTCCAAGAGGTTTGTGGTGGTGGAGCGACGCTTTATAAAACCATGCTGGCATGGAGAAATAATTGAACTGCAGAGATGTTGAAGATGTGGTGTTACCAACTTTTCAAAAAGCTTTGGAATTGCTGACAATTTAGAAATTCCTCTATAGTTTGTAGCATCCGATTTTTTTCCTTTTTTGTGTAAGGAAATTATGAACGATTCCTTCCACATTTGGGGAAAAATCGAAGTTTCCAGAGACAAAGAGAAAAGTTGAAGAAGGGGTCTGCACAATGGCTTAGCGCAGTTTCTCAGTACACAGCCAGGAACACCATCAGGACCTGGCGAATAGACTGGTTTCACCCTCAGAAGATCCGATAACACAGTGCTTTCGGAGAAAGTTGGTCTGAAAATAAGATTAGCTGGTTGAATGTTATATGAATAAGGCTGATCCATAATTGTAGGAAATGAGTACGTTGTTTGAAAGAAAGTTGCGAATAGATCGGCAATACCCTGATCGCAGATACATTTTCAAACGAAATTAGGGGTGGAGAAGATACCTGCTTACGCTTAGTGTTAACAAAATTATAAAACTGCTTCGGATCCTGAGTAAACTGGATCCGACAGCGGTGTATATATTTCTTATAACACTCAGCGTTATGCACGGTGAAATTTGACCGAGCTACTAAGTATCTTGAGAAAGTTACGTTACAGCCAGTTTTCTTATGTCTCTTAAGGAGTCTATTTTTAATGTATTTTAAGTTTTTAAGGCTCCTTGTAACACAAGGAGGGTCGGTCGAGGCGGATGGATACTTCCATGGCACGCAAGAGTCGAAGAAAGCGTTAAGCGTTTTGTAGAATGTTTCTAAAGCGATATTAATATCGGTGCATTCCCAGAGATCGGACCAATCAAATAAAGAAATTAAGTTGCTTAGTCTCTGAAAATCAGCCTTACGAAAGCAGCGAGTTTTATGAACTCCATGGCGAGACTCAAGGTTGCTAGCAGTAAGTGTTTCAATCGAAACCTCAAGCGTTGGGTGGTAAGGATCTTCTGGGAGCGAAAGTGGCATGGCTCTGGAAACGGTTATTCCATCTGGGTCAGAAACGAAACATAGATCTAGAAGCCGACCTAAAGAGTTCCTTACGTGGTTTATTTGACCAAGGGATATGTCGAACATACCCTCAGTAAAATCGTGATGTGTTGAGAGTGTTAAAGATGGTGAATTCTCGATGTTTGACCAGATAAGTTCAGGTAAATTGAAATCTCCTAGAGTCACTAAAAGGTCACTGTCAGACATGCGGTTCGAAACCAGCTGAATGGCAGATAAGTGGTGCCAGTATGTAGGTGGTTCAGAAGAAGGTGGTAAGTATGAGCATGTTATGAATATTGATTGAAGCGACATAGTGATTTTGACACATAGGAATTCAATATCACCAAGATTCGGTAACCTAACCTCTTCAGAAGCAAAGTCGGAGTCCACAGAGATTAGGACTCCTCCTCCCCTTCGTAGTGGTCGGTCCCGTCTGTAAGTGGTGTACCTGTCTGGGAAAATTTCCGAACTGAAAATCTCCGGCTTTAACAAGGTCTCTGTGAAAACTAAAATCTGGGATGCAAAGATAAACTATCAGAATACAGTTTAGGAGCTTACTCCGAAGCCCCCTAGTATTTTGATAGGTAAGGGATAGGTAAGATGTGGTTAGTTTTTTGAGGATGAAGGTTTAGGTAAGGGAGACGAAGATGGTACAGGGTTTTTAGGCTTTGGGAGTTTAACTCCCACAGGCTTATTAACTTTTTTTTTTACTGTACTCGGCTGATGTTCTTGTACGAATATGTTCTCCGGCCAAAAGCTGGACGAACAGATCGTATCGAACATCGGCAAAGGTACACGTATCTTAAAAGATGACGTAAGCCTTGAATAAGAATATTTAAATTTCCTAATGTCCTCCACTCTAACAACGGCCTTGGATTTGGCTTGGATATAAGCCGAGATATCAATCTCTGAGGTGTCAGGGGCCAGCCGTGAAATAAATATATGTTTAGAGGGGAGAATCACCTGCAAGGGCTTTGGTGTTACGGTTGGTAAGACCGCGACATCAGTCCGTACCGGGGGTCCGGTCGGTGGTTTACCCTTAGCAGTGGATTTTAAGGGGGTCGACTCTACTCGTGCCGGAGGAATCACTTGGAGTGATACCCTGGATGGTATTTCAGACGAGTTATGCTCAACTATGGAGTCAAATTCCGAAACCACGTTTGTGTTTAGAACTCCTGCTCTTGGGGTAGTAAGAGTTATGAGCGGCTGCATGGTCGTCGGCTGATCGGGCTGAATAGCGATATCCGTGCATACGGAGTCCCTAATAGCGGTTTTTTTGCGCTTTGGGGATTCATTTAGTAGCTGTAGGCTGCTAAATTGGGAATCCAGCGCAGAGAGTTGGTCGTTGATTTTACGGAAACCACCGATCAACTCTTTAAAACCGTTTTTAGTTTGCCGCATGAACGTTCGCATTTCTTTCTGAACCGCGCGACATCCACTGCAGCAAAAGTGGAAACCAGCGTTTCTAGAGATTGCATCCGAAACTGAGGCGGTGAAACCTACACATTTCGTATGCACAACATTTTCACACAGCCAACAGGGGATGCTAGGCTGGGACGCGGAAATCGGCTTATTGCACGATTTTATAGCGCAGATGCTATAAAATTCCATTATAAAAATTTTTAAGGTAAGAACTAGAAGTTTAAGATATATAAGAAATAAATAAACAACAAAAATTTAATATTAGACAAACTAGTAGCCTTGAACCACTGTACTTGTTAATAAGAGCACTTGTTAATAAGAGGTAATGGGAAAATAAGAGCGCAAACTAGGAGAGAGAGTTATTGCAAAAGTAGAAATTGCAGTAAACGTAAGAAAAGGGAATAGAAATAAATAGGGCACAGTACCTTACTTGGGTAAATAATAAAATAACTTAAAACACACCAAATACGGTACCGCGCAGACGCGAGTGCGAATGGAAACGTTTAAAGTGTAAGATTTAAAATAATTAATTTCTCAACAAACGCCGGTTTGTCTTTTGCAAGAAAATAATAAAATCGAATGATCGCAAGAAAAAAACACGTCCGTTCGCTATGAAGGTGAAGTGATTTTATGCGATTTTGGCCGGAGAACATAATCGTACAAGAAAACCAACCGACTACAGTTAAGAAAATAGTTACCAAGCCTATTAGTAAAGTAAAACTCCCCAAAGCTAAAACCACTGACCCGTATGGCTGTTCATCAAAAAACCCATATTATTGCCTTTACAAAACCCTGGCTATAGACGGAAATATTAAGCTCCTAAGTCTTGCGGAACCTACCTTTGCGAAAAGGAGGAGGAGTCTTTAGTCCTCGCTTCTGAAGAGGTAAAACTACCAAATTCTGGTGATTTTGAATTCCTTTGTGTTAAAATAACTCTGTCTGCTCAAAATCTGTTAGTACCTCTTCTTATCTACTAAAAAACATGATCATCCCGTGATAGTCGCATTTAGCACCGCGTTTTCGAAATCAATGTTTATCGTGTGATTAAACTATTTTAAATCTGTGCCAAACTGGTCTTTTTACTTTGTCCTTCCGCGGGGTTGTTCATACATTGGACAAATTTTCTGAATGTTTGTTTCGGCGCACTAAATCGTGTATTTTTGACTTCGTGATTAAATGACGCCTCGCAAACAATAACAATAACAAAGCTGCCAATGATTTCTTTGTTTTTTAAGTAATCCCAATCTGATCACAGCTCTTTTGGCGCTCCCCCATTCGTTGAGCTTATTCCTCTTCCTATGGATCGCTGCACCTACTACTACGCTCAAACCACTCCCACGATACTGTTGTAGGATCGCTAACTTCATGTTGCATCGTGTTTTTCATCGATGGACCATCTGTTTTGAGTGCATTTGTTTAATTCAAAATGTCTTTGATCTGCACTTCGAAGAAATGCGAATTTAGGGGCGTTATTATTGGCAACTCTTACTTCTCTTGATGACTATGTGAAAATTGCTCGTATATGAAATGTGCTGGAGTCGGTGATTATGGCCGTTTTGGTGATCTTTTGGGAAAAAGCATTAGTTTGACCTGGTTCTGTCTTGTCTGCCGAGACATTGAAATGAGATGAGGAGAAATGCGTTCGTTCATAAGGCAAACTTATAATAGTTTCCGGGACGTTTGGAAACAATTCACCGAATTAAATGAATAGTTTTGTAGTCTCGAACTGCTTTTGTATACAGTCAGCCAGTGTGGTTCCTCTTAAACCGGAAATGACTTTGATGCAACTATGCGCTCCACTAGTCTTAGCGCTTTAGACGTCGGAAGCGCGAAGTTCAGAACTTGCTCTTAAAGCTTTTGCTCCCCGAAAGACCATCTTTGTACCTCGGCTAATGCCGGATGCCACTGCAGATGATGTCACCCCTCCAATTATCTTTATATCCCTCCTTACAAATCATTAGTGTCCAAATTAGTTAATTTTAAGCATAGACATAACATACCATAATTTAAAATTATTTTATCAGATGCGAGCCTTGTGAAAGCTCATGATCCTGCAGCCTGGGCCGAGCACAGTATTATTTCAGTAAATTCTGTAGCTTTAACAAAAAATAACTGAGTAATAACATTTTTTCATGTTGCTACCAAAACTTTCGTAGTATTCATGGTAAATTAAATCAATTTTTTATTAATAGTGTTTCTTTTGATTTTCAAGCTTTTGCGCAAACTGAAACCTGGCTAAATTCCTCTGGTTCTGACCGTGAAGATCGCCCATATTTTGGAAATGGCGTTCTCATTGACTGCCGAACGTATCCCTATATGAATTCCTCCGAAACTAAATTTATAGCTGTTAAAATTCGTTCTGAGTCGAGAGCGCGTTCTTGCTCACCGGCAATCCCAACGATGAGACAAAGAAAACGGACACCTCCAACAACAACCAAAACTTCGAAATCATTAATCACTGCACTGCCAAAAACCATGCAAACTGGGTTGAATCGCTACATCCAAATTAAATGAAAATTGAGCCCACAAAATTCTGCGGCACGATCAATCGCCACACTCTGTCAGCGAATTGAGACCTAAGAGTCCAACAGATTTGGAAAATTTTGACGAAGGGGACAAAAAGAACTCAAAGCCTCCACCTATATACATCCGAGAGGAAAGCTCGAATACTCTGGTTAATAAAATAATTTAACTAGTTGGAAAAGACAACTTCCACATAATACCCCGAAAAAGGGCAGCATTCACGAAACCAAGGTCCAAGTAAAAATCGAAGAGAAATTTAGGTCTCTTGCACATTACTTAAACAAAGAATAACAAAAACTACCACACGTACGAAATAAATAGTAGTATGGCCTTCAAGTCGTTCTCAAGGGTATAGAGCCTGACGTAACACCATCAGAGATTACGCAGGCATTAAACGATAAGGGTACAAGGCGAAAACTGTCTTAAATTATCTTGAAATAACTCAATTCCTTCATCACGATTATATTGACGTCCTGCTACTGTCGGAAACACATGTTACTGCTAAATAAAACTATAAGCACGTAGCAGACCGGTATCCTGATTAAAAACACAGTGGTGTATGTTAGTGCCATAGCGAGTGCCAAACAACTACTTGCAGGCCACATCTATAAACATACAATTAAAAAGCGGCAATCTTACACTCGCAGCGGTATCGCCTAAGGAAAAATAACTCTAAGGCTTAAATCGATTAATTTGGTGATTTTGCTGACATTGACGTCTGGTCACATTTGTGTGCTTTTTCTTTCTCTTTTTCTACTGTGCTTGTGGTGTTAGAGTGCGTTTCATTTCAGAGTTCTAGAAAATATAAATAATCTAAAACTAAATCGCGTGCGTTACTATTTAGAGACTAATTGGCCTCTGGTGCAAAGCAGAGATCAGTTTTCCAACAGGTTATGGGCATGCCTATTAAAGAATTTTGAAAGATTGTGAAGACATTACGAGTGGCAAATTTTTAGGAGGCGTCAGTCATCCATATTATGCACGTGTGTGTGAAAGCAATGGAAATGGCTAAGCGTAATATAAAGCCGTTTGACGAAATTCCGTTTGAAAATTTAGACTTCGTGCACTTCTTGCCAAAGTGATTGTTGATAGGATTCCTTATGAGGATGACGAAACATGGAATAGAGCAGAGCGGTGCGCGAAAAGTATTTTTATCGAACACTTAAGTGACTCTTTTCTGAGTTTCGCGGAAAGCGACATAACGCCGCGCCAAATTCTTAGATATTTGGACGCTGTGTATAAGCGAAAAAGTCTGGTGTCACAGTTGGCGGCACGCGTTTGCTCTCACTCAAACTAATGAGTGACAGTGCGCTATTTAGCCATTTCAACATTTTCGATAAACTAATAAGTGAGTTGTTCGCGTTTGGCGCGAAAAATGAGGAAATGGTCAAAGTATCGCATTTGCTACTGACTTTGCCCCTTCATTAAATGGTGTTATTACAGCAACAGCAACGTTGTCCAAAGATAATTTAACTTTAGCTTTTGTTAAAAACAAGCTTCTAGATCATGAGATAAAAATTAAAAATTAAAAAATTGGTAGCTGAAACTTCAGTTAGTTAAACAATGTACCCATTATTGAACTTCATGCGTAGGCAGTGAATTCGAAAAATTAAAATAATTATAAAATATGGCATGAGAGGTTTGGGCATATTGGCTGTGGTAAACTATTGGAATTGAAAAGAAACAATTTATATATCGACATTAATCTACTGAATAGTGTTAAGCCATCAAATGAAATATGTGAACCCTGTTTGAATGGTAAACAAGCTAGGCTGCCATTCAAACACAGTAAAGATAAAAACTATATTAAAAAACCCCTATGTGTAATACCCTCAGACGTTTGTGGTCCGATTTCTCTTACAACTATAAAGATAGAAATTAATATGTAATTTTCGTCGATTAATTTACATATTACATTGTAACTTACCTCATGTAACACAAGTCAGATGTGTTCAACATGTTTAAAGATTTTGTGCTGAAATGTGAAGCACATTTTAATTTAAAAATTGTCAATTTGTATATTGACAATGGCATAGAATACCCCTCTAACGAAATGCGTGAGTTTTGTTTTCAGAGAGGAATCACTTATCATTTAACTGTACCACATACACCTCAGTTGTGGTGTTTCTGAGCGAATGATTAGAACCATTACTGAAAAGGCTCGAGCCATGGTTAGTGGCGCAAAATTAGATAAAAGTTTCTGGGGTGAAGCAGTGATAACTGCTACATACTTAATTAATATAATTCCAAGCAGAGCGCTTAGAGAAAAATCCATAACGCCATACGAGATGTGGCACAATAGAAAGCCAAGTTTACAACATTTAAAGGTTTTGGATCAACTGTTTATGTGAAAAATAAAAATTTAAAAAAAACAAGTGAGAAAAGTTATCTTCGGCTTGCCGAAGATGGTATACCCTTGAAAACAAAAAAGTTTTCCATACAAAGACTTGTTTTCATATCGGTCGTTTGTATGGCAGCTATATGATATAGTGATCCGATCCGGATCAAACTTTCACAAATCATGTATGGCTATGTCAAATAAATAAGCGTTGAATTCGGTTGCAATATCTTGGAAAACAAAAAAGTTTTCCATACAAAGACTTGTTTTCATATCGCTCGTTTGTATGACAGCTATATGATATAGTGGTCCGATCCGACGGATTTTTAAACTTGATCTGCGTGCAACAAAAATAATGATCTGGTAAAAATTTCAAAACGCTAGCTTTAAAACTACTGTCTATTTTTTGCATAGAAACAGACGGACAGACGGACATGGCTATATCGACTCGGCTGTTGATGCTGATCAAGAATATATATACTTTGTGGGGTCGGAGATGCTTCCTTTAATGCGTTACACATTTTTGGACAAAATTATAATACCCTTTTTCAAGGGTATACAAAAATAAATAAAAACTAAATGTGGGAAATTTGATGATAAATCATTTAAGAGTATTCTGGTTGGCTATGAACTAAATGGTTTTAAATTATGGGAAATTATTTAAATTATAAAAAAATTTCTTGTTGCAAGAGATGTTGTTGTCGATAAAAACCAATATGGTTAATTCTAGAGCAGTACTGTATGATGAAAACTTCCTGAATGATGGTAAGGAAAATAAAAATACAGAATTCCTGAATGATTGTAAGGAAAGTAAAACAACATGCCCGAATCATACTAAGGCATCTGGTAGCGGTAAAACCTAATTCCTGAATGATACTAAGGAAAGTAAAATAGAATATCTGAATGAAAGTCAGGAATCTGGAAGTAAGAAAAGGAATTTGGCTGATGTCCTGAATGAGAGTAAGGAATCACATTTCCCGAATGATAGTACGGACTCTAAACCAACTAAACCGCCTAGTCAAATTTGTTGTAATCCAGTTGTTCTAATCCAGCAACAAAGAAATCAGAAAACAAGAATAATTTTGATTTATGATGGGTATTTTAAATCATTTCATTTCATTATTTTCAAGCAAGTTAGTTGCGAAAGGATTTACTCAAATGTTCTTAAGTGGATTATGATGAAACATTTGCACCGGTTGCTAGAATTTCAAGTTTCCGATTTTTATTCTCATTAGCAGTTCAATATGACTTGAAAGATTATCAAATGAACGTAAAAACAGCATTTCTAAATGGTCTATTGAACTAAGAAATACATATGCGATTACCTTAAGGTGTTTCTTGCAATAGTGACAGTGTATGTAAATTACACAAAGCAATTTACGGGCTCAAATAAGCAGCTAGATGCTGGTTTCAAACTCTTCGGTAGATCGCTGCATATATGTATAGTATATACTTGACAAAAGTATGTCAAAGAAATAGCATGGTTATAATGGTTATAACAACAGGAGACATGAATAGAATGATTAGTTTCAAAGAGTATTTAATAAAAAAGTTTAGAATGACTGACCCTAATGAAATAAAATATTTTATTGGCATAAGAATGAATAGGTCTGAAAACTAAATTTGCTTAAGTCAGTCTGCATAATTGCAATAATTGCAATGCAGTCAGTAATCTCATACCAAGAAAATTAAATTATAAATCTCTTAATGGACCATATCGCAATCTAATTGGCTGTTTAATGTACATAATGTTATGTACACGTCCAGATTTAGATATAGCAGTTAATACCCTAAATAGATATACCAGCAAGAGTTATATTGAACTATGGCATTATTTAAAAATTGAATGAATATGAATGAATGAATTGAATGAAAGGGAAGCTCTTTAGCTGAAATTACTGTTAGATAGATTAAACATAAAGTCGTCATGCCTATAAACGGTCATATTAGCATAGCAAATAAGCCCTAATGTTATAAAAGATCAAATCAACCTATATCTGTATGAATAGATATTAAATATCATTTTGCTAGAGATCAAGTTAAAAATAATCTAATTTTTATTTAGTATATTTCAACAGCGAAACAGCTCGCTGATATATTTACAAGCCTGTGCCTGCTGCAAGATTCATCGAACTACGTGACAAGATGGGACTGCTACCTAATAACATGACTATAGCAGAAATGCTAAAATTACGTACTGCATTGAATTTTTTGTTTTTGATTTATTTATGTTCAAATCTACAGTATTAAAAGAAAAATTTTATCTGATCGGGATTTTTTGGGTGTTCCCTGATCCTTGCGGTAAATGCTGGATAACACATTGTACACACCCCAGTATGCATGCTAATCACACTAGAATAAGTTTATAATAGATGTATATTTAATATGTATTTTTTTTTACGTGTTAATTTCAAATGTTGTTTTTAGGGGCGTTTTGAATATATCGCCGAAGCGAAAACAACTCTAAGACTTAAATCGATTAATTTGGTGATTTTGGTGACATTAAAGTCTGGTCGCACTTGTGATGTTTTTTTCTCTCTTCTCCTACTGTGCTTGCGGTGTTAGAGTGCGTTTCTTTTCAGAGCTCTAGAAAATATAATTAATCTAAAACTAAATCGGGTGCCTTATTATTTAGAGACTAATTAGCTGTCTGGTGCAACACAGAGATCAATTTTCCAACACCCTTGTTTCAATGTTTCCGTACAATAATTTTTCGACTTCTTCATCACCCACTTAAATGCGGCAGGTTACTACAACGCCAAAAACACCCACTGGGGATCACGCCTCGTCACCCCTAAAGGAAAACAGTTGTATAACGCCATCATAAAGGCAAGACTGACTACGTCTTTTCAGGCAGACCACCATACACCATAAATGCAGGCTAACAGATTAACATCGAAGAAAAGAAACTGGGTAAAATACAGAAAATATATAAGTTCACACAATAAACTGAATCCAAAACTCAACTGTCACGCCTATATTGGAGAGTGTCTTAGCTGCAGCCACCCGAATTTTTACACCCCAAATAGAAAGTGCACCTCGCAGCCCCATAATGATAATCCTAGACATCGAGCGGCTCGTTCTTAAAAAACGACGTATGCGACGGGGGTGGGAAGTTCACAGATCGCCAATCGCAAAGCAAAGATTAAAAAATTGTTCACGTAAACTCTCCAATGCGCTGAAGCAAGAAAATAAAAATGCCCAACGTCGCTAGAGCGACAGAGCTACAACAGTTGCAACGCATCTTCAACATGTGTTTGGGCCGAACCGTGCTGCAAGTTCGTCCGGAGGTCGTAATCGTATTTTATGAAACATGGAACCATTGAATAAGTCAATTGAATAGAATCAGAAATACGATTTGCATTCGAAAAACGAGAATATTGACTGCAATATTTTTGGATGACCTTTTGACATGGTCTGGCTAGATGGATTAATGTTCAAAATTACAACAATTCTTCCCCATAAGACCCACAAATTCCATAAGTCACATCTCTACAACAGAGTCTCTGCTGTGAGATGCAAGTCTGACATGTCCGACGACCACGCTATAAACGCTGGAGTTTCCTAAGATAGTGTACTTGGATCCCAAGACGCTTGACAAACTTTTTACATTGGTTTCTTGGCGAATATCCTAAAGTGGACTGCTTCTCATATTGTCTTATACTCTATTAGGATTCATTGCTTGGATCTTGTTTCTGCAATCAATGATCTTGGTGTCCTTTTTGATAATAAACTTAAGTTTAATAATCACAACTCTGTGGTAGTGAATAAAGCGAGTTGAATGTTAGCCTCTATTGGTCAAAAGAATTTGAAAATTCTTTCACCACCAAGATTATATATATTAGTTCGTCCTATCGCCAAAATAAATATTATAATTAGTATTATCCTCAAATACTGGTCTTGCGTTTAAAGTCCACTATATTCTATGCATCAAAAGAGTATTGAATCTTATATTAGAATATTGTGGAGGGCCAACGACTTCTTGCGTCGCTTAGCGGGGCAAGCCAATGTGTCGCCTTGATTCCCAATTCGTTATTCCACTAAAGCAAAAAAGAAAATTGTTCCTAAGGATGATCAAATTACTTTAACGTTACTCTTAGCTTATACAGTGTACGAGCTGAATATCTCTTACATTAGAACCGATTACCCTGAACGCTATAAGCCGCTATAATATGATCGTTGTTGAATCAGAGCTAGACCTATGTGTAGTTTGGTAAATATGCAAAACAATAAACATCCAGTGCTACCGACAAGTATAGCCATCTCGGTTCCCACAGCTTTCTTTTCAACGTCTTTTTCACTACCAGCACCACGTCCGAAGCTCACGTTATAGCTCCTTTTCGTCATCCTTGCTCTGCGTGACCTTGTACAAGATCGTCATCTACATTCAGGTGCTGAGCACGATTGCGACTCATGATCTCATTCTGAGTTAATCGAAAGAGTTTGACTGTGTGTTAAGAGGAGCCAACAAAAATATATTACTTCAATGAGTTCCGTTTAAAAATTGGGCTTATTCATATAATTTCACCCCCGAAGAAACATTTCTAGTGGTATTGTGGTGGTATTGGTAATGTATTTCATTAATTTTTAAAGTGATTTTCAGTTTTTCAATTTTATATTTGTTAAGTTCATCATGTAAACATTCTCTAAACATTCTTTTTAATACATAAAGATATATATTTTTCAACGTTATTTCATAAGTTCTGATACAGTTCACACGATGAAAACTTAGATTTTGCAATTTTAAATATTAAACCCTTTTGCCAGTTGAGCTATTTCTGTATGATTAATAATTAAAGGCTTTAATGGGATCCAAACAATATCCGCTACAATTTTTTTTCCTATATATGCTGAGACTTTTTTTTCTATACTTTCTGTTTCAATAATACGCTGAGCATTTAAAACGTGGTCATCAGTTTTAGCTGTGCATTCTGATCTGATTGACAATATTCCTTGTTCCGGCAGAACAATAACTTTGGATCGGTCACATTGGACCCTCATATTGGTGTTATCTGCCACTTAAAACAGGCAATTACTTCTTTTTTATATTCTACCCAAATCGATTTTGTTTTTACAACTTCTTTAAACTTATAGTTAAAAGGTCTATTAGGTTTCGGGGGTCCCAACAGACAACTACTACCGTTAGCGTTTCTCTAGCGGCACTCGTTTGTTGGTTCGGTAATAAAGCGGAATCAATTTGAAAATTATAAAATAAATATTCTGCATCTAATTGGAACTTAGCGATACTCTACGGTACTATTTTGTTTGTTTGGCATTTGTGCCATTTTCTAATTGTTGATTCGGTATTAAGTGGTATGAATATATTTAAAAATTATAAAATATATATTATTTTAATTCTATCGTCGAAAGGTGCCCGCCTTCTTCATTTTGGCTGATCATGAGACATAAACCGTTTATAATTTTCTTCCATTTCATGATTTGCCTGTGAGTGTTGTCTAAAATCAGGTAGCATTGCTCTTTAAACCCATGAAGTTTTTCACACACTAGTCTCATTTTTATGAGAATATTAATTCTTTTGTGAATAATTTCAAAACATGCTTCCATATCATAAAAGATCACTAAATTTATTTTAAAAATTATTCCTTTATGTACTACAATAATATTTTTAACTTTTTTATTTTTTTAGGATTATTAATTTTAGTAATTTAACATTTGCATTACTAAATAAAAATTGGTAAAAAATTATCAGGAGTTAGTACTTCATTATCATACACAACCAGATCTATACACATCATCGATTTTACTCTTGATTCTTAGATTCCTCCGCAATGAAAACTGGATGGGGGATAAAATGTCACTCGATTCTTTTTTTTTGTAGTTGCTCTGCTACTTTACTATTTTTTTGAATGGCTTTTTGTAACTACTCGTCTAATTTGTTGATGCACCTATAGAATTTCTCCCAATGTCAAAATATACGATAGTACATTTACCTCTTCTAGTTTTAAATGATATTTCATCGACTATACTCCTGATTTTCAGATTCCTTCTAAATGACAACTGACTGAGGGGATAAAATGCCGCTCGATTCTTTCTTTTTGGTGCTCTGCTACTTTAATATTTTTTTAAAGGCATTTTTTCTTGATGTTATTATGATATTGCACTTATTATTTTCTATTATATGCACCTATTAAATTTCTTTCATTGTGAAAATTGTCAAAATATGTGTTAGCACATTTACCTGGCATGGCGTCTGTGGCCATGCAGACAAATTCGCCATTATATCATTTAAACGTTTATTGACCCTAATTCTTTGAACATTTTATAAAGTATGGTCCCGCAATCAATACCCGTATATAGAAATGGGTATGAAATTTTTACCCTATAGTCGGGAAGGTTACCCATTTTATAACCCAAATATCCAATATTTACGTTGGCTATAATTACGCATTATGTTTATACCTCCATGAAATGTGTCCACTTCCTTATTTCAATTGCTCTCATAATCTTAGGAATAACATATTTTCTTACTACGTAAATCATTACACGTATTAATTTATGCAAGCAATATAATTAATGTATCAATTTGTTGACCGCGTCATCTTTAATTTTGGTATCTCATTAAAAAGGGGGAAAGCTTTTTAGATTTGTTCTAAAAAATTATCATTGTTTTATTTATTTTAATGGTGGGTGGTCTGCCGATTATATTAAGTTTAAGTTTTGTTTTTTGGCTGTTTTGTTGCCAAACGTTTCGTTTGTAATTATTGTCTTAGTTATATCTTTTCAGCCCCAGATTGTTGTAATTTGGTCGGTTTTGTTTCTTGCTGCTTGTAGGATTTCCACGGATTGTTTTTATTTCTATTGGTCCAATGGTTATTGGTTATTACAAAATTTCTTTGTTGTACTTCATTTGATTGTATCTTAGATAATTTTTGTTACCTTGGTTAGTTTAATTCTGGCAGTGTTTATTAGTTGGTTTCGGGCCACGATCATTTAACTCATTTTTTTTTCTACGACTGATTGAAAAGTTATTCGCGACCGGAGCTCGCTCCTTATTATTTTCTAATTCTCGTACGGTAACCATTTCATTTGGTATATCCGGAGGGTTCATTGAAAAGATTGTATCTGCAATATGACCGTTAAAGCCGGTAATAAACACCGTCAATGCTTTCCTTCAATGTCTTTTATTTATTTCGGCCGTAATATATTTATATTTTCCATATGTCATTATAGTTTTATTTATTATGGAAATCATTTATTTACCAAACTGTGATATTCCCTAATTGATAATTTTCCCTGGATTTAAGGGTTATGGAAAGTCAGAATCAGTTTTTTAATTTTTTATGTTCGTTAAGTGCAATATCTTAAAAATATTCTCTGAAAATTTCAAGTTGATCCGATAATTACTTTTATACGAGTTATTCGACATATTACAAAAAAAGCTCGGGCACTTCAAAACGCTCGGAAGCAGATATCTACACGTGACTACTACCTGTAGTCCGAAATGTAAAATGCGTTTTTCTCAAAACATTGTTTTTTGAACCGGTGAAAACTATAACTCGAAAGCCGGTCAGAAGATTTTAATGCAATTTACATAGCTTGTAGAATACATAATAAATTCAGGCCTGATCGAACGATTTCTTTATTATTTTCTGTTTTGTTAATTTAATAATAATAAAAAATTTTTTTTTTTTTAATTTTCTTGACGGAGTCAAACGATTGAATAATAAGGCCATATTACTACGTTTGTAAAATGACATAATTTTATAGAAAAAAAAATTACTGAAAGTTCATATTTTTCATGCTTATGACTAACCCAAACCCCTTAATACGCCTAATTCTTGCTCAAGAATATAAATGGGGCGTTTGCCACTAAATATAAAATCTTATCTGGCCAATTCTTATTTATGTGTTGTTTTGTTATTTTATAATTTGTTGTCTCTTTTTTTTAAAGTACAGTTAAGTGTTTTATTAAGTGTTTTTCATTTCGGTTGTGACAATGTTTTTTTTTGTTCAGATGAGTGTTTTTATTTAGGCTGTTACAGTATTTATTTGTTTAAATTAAATCAGAATATTTTATTTATATAAAAGGGAATTATTTCATTAATTAATTTTATCCTTTTCTTTGATTCAACACCAACACTTTTGTGCCGTGCCGTTGGTTAAGGTTTTTAGACGGCGCGTGATCCGTTTTCTTTTTTAAACCTTTTTAACTATGTTTCAAAAATTGTTTATTTAGAACTTTAGTTTGCACCGCCCTACGTTGGGCGACAATGAAATTCTTGATAGTGAAAATATAATTTAAAAAAAAAATTATTTTTTATTAATACTTTTTAACTTATTAATTTTCACATATTTTCTATTCATTCATAGTATTGTATTTACTTAGCCGATCTTCCTCGCTTTTCTCTGAGTTCCCCACCAAATCTAAATTGGGTTTCATAATAATGAAACCTCGAGTTAAGAGAAATTATCCCTAATTTGTGTCAAAGATATTTTGATTTTCTGATCTTAAGGGAGTCGAAAAACGGATGATCAAATTCTAGGCCGAATTATGAAATTCGAGAATCGAATTCGGCTTGCCGGATATTAATGTTTACATTAGGAGGACGGAGCTTGTTTGTGTTATTGTTTGTATTGGGAGGATCGGCTTAAATTGATGCCACGGAAAAAGGTTTGTCGTTGAAAAAATCTAATTAGTGATATTGTTTATATTGGGAGGCTTTAATTGAAGCGGCAAAAAAATTTAATTTGAGTGAGGGAGGATGAGAAACTCATATTCAGGCAAGAGTTTTTTATAAAATATGTACAGTTTGTCAAGAAACTGTTTACATATCGAAAATAAATGGTATTTTCTGACTTTGAATGCAAAATTAAAGGCTTTTTATCAAAATTAAGGATTTTTTTTTATTTATATCTATTTTTTAATATATTTCTTATCAATATGTAAAAAAATAATAACATAATTATAAACAGTTAACGAGAAAAATAACAAAAACTAAGTTTACACACTTTTGACACTGTCAAGAAAGTGCTTACAAAAATTACTCTAGCTCTATTACAGGTAAATTTTAAAGAAAAGATAATAAAAAACTAATAGTTTTAATAAATTTTATACTCTCCATTAGCATTAGGAACATATTGGAGGCGATTTTTCATCGATCCAATCAGTTTTGGTAGGTCATATTCCTTGGAATCTCTTGCCACTCTTCTAGTTAGTGCTGCTCGGTTTTTTGGTGCCCTTTTTCCCCACTTCTTTCTTAAGGTGGACCCAAATTTTTCTATGGGGTTCAGATCTGGGCTTTGGGGTGGTATGTCGATGACTTGCCGTAGTTCTAAAGGACCCAGTTCCACACAGTAAGCGCATAATACTTAGGGACACTGTCTTGATAAAATTTGAAATTAGGCTTATTATTCGTATACACTCGAATTTTTGGGCGCTGGATGTCAAATATCGTTAGGGACTGTTGCTAAGGAAAATAAGGAAGAGTGTGATTTGGATGTGTCACACGAAACAGTGCGCCAAGCCATCCTACGGTATAAGTACAAGTCAAGAATAACACGTAAGAATCCGATGCTGTTGCCAATCAACATTAAAAAGCGGCTTATTTTCGCTACCAGGATGCAAAATCGGCCAGAAGATTACTGGGTTTTCGCAGATGAAATCTAAATGGTGTTGTATTACAATGATGGACCCATCAGTGGGTGGCGCAAGGCGCTAACTGGGCCAACTGCGCTGGAGAACCGCAACATCATACCGACAGTCAAATTTTCCAAACTGTTAGTTATGATATGGGGGTGCATATCCAGCCGAGATGTTGCAGATTCGGCATTTATTGAGAACACAACAAATGCAGTTCAATTCCTAGAAATTTTAAAATCCAATTTGACATCCAGCGCCCAAAATTCGAGTAAAACTATTAGTTTTTTATTATCTTTTCTTTAAAATTTAACTGTAATAGAGCTAGAGTAATTTTTGTAAGCACTTTCTTGACAGTGTCAAAAGTGTGTAAACTTAGTTTTTGTTATTTTTCTCGTTAACTGTTTATAATTATGTTTTTATTTTTTTACATATTGATAAGAAATATATTAAAAAATAGATATAAATAAAAAAAAATCCTTAATTTTGATAAAAAGCCTTTAATTTTGCATTCAAAGTCAGAAAATACCATTTATTTTCGAAATGTAAACAGTTTCTCTACAAGCTGTAAGTAATTGAAATTTCTTTACGGGCTGGGTAACTTGCATCCTTTGTTATTAACGTTGAGATATAACTTTTGTCCAAATTTATAGGATGCTTTACTTCAAAGATAACTTTTGATTTCTGTAATCTTCCTATCCGAAGAATTCCATTAGTACATATCTAAGCACGGGTAAGGGCCTAATATTTAACTGCTTATTGCTAATCCTTTTTTGGTTAAACAGTTCATTTCTTTGCTAAATAGCAACTCCTTTTTTTATTTATTATTATTTCCGCTTCTTTAATTTCCCTTGCTGTCATAAACTGAGGGCTAACATATTTTCTTGCTTTCATTTTTACAAATCTTACTACGTAAATCATTATACGTATTAATTTATGCAAACAAGAGAATTTAAGTATCAATTTATGGATAGCGTTATCTTTAATTTTAATTTAGAAATACTAATGTTTCTAAAACAGTTGACTGTTGCGGTTTTTGGACTTTTCCATCAAAGATCGCAATTCACTAATTGACTTGTGTTAACTCCTCTTGACGCTAAATCTGCGGGACTATTTTTAGATGTAATTTGATTCCATTCAGTGTCCTTTTACTCGGATCTGGTCACCCACGTAATAAATTTTATCTTATATAAACTATTAACTTTAAACTATTAACTATTAACTTAAACTAGAACTTAAAAATGTTCTAAATTGAAACCCACTTTTGTAAATTAAAACCAGAACTAGATAGTTCTTTTTATATTAATGGAACTATAGTTTATCATCTTCTATTAAGTTTTCTCCTGTCATAGGATCATCCATATGGAAGTCATTTTTTTTTTTACCCAATCATTTTATTTGGACAAATTTTCAAGACCTCATATTTCCATTAAAGCCAAAGCCTTTTGTATAAAAATTTTTTTTTTCCTATACCGCGGAGCTGCGCTTCCGCTGACGCCAACAGCGGTGCGGCTTTCTTATATATTTCGTCGGAGTGCTATATGCGCGCATGTTGTAATGTAAATATTATATTTGGACAGCGTGGGAACGCTGATTACTTGAACATTGCTACAATGTGTTAATATTTATGTTTTGACAAATATTCCGCTGTATTTGCATACAGTAGATACTGAATATGTGCGCATACCACATCTCCCTCCCTTTAAAAAATGACGTAATCTAGTAATCTAGTGGTTATTTTTATCAACCTGTTTTTTATACATTTGAAAAAGGGTATATTAATTTTGTCCAGAAATGTGTAACGCATTAAAGGAAGCATCTCCGACCCCACAAAGTATATATATTATTGATCAGCATCAACAGCCGAGTCGATATAGCCATGTCCGTCTGTCCGTCTGTTTCTATGCAAAAAAAAAAACAGTAGTTTTAAAGCTAGCGGTTTGAAATTTTTACCAGATCATTATTTTTGTTGCACGCAGATCAAGTTTAAGAATCGGTCGGATCGGACCACTATATCATATAGCTGCCATATAAACGACCGATATGGAAACAAGTCTTTGTATGGAAATCTTTTTTGTTTTCCAAGCTATTGCAACCGAATTCAACATTTGTTCATTTGACATAGCCATACATGATTTGTAAAAGTTTGGTCCGGATCGGATCACTATATCATATAGCTGCCATACAAGCGACCGATATGAAAACAAGTCTTTGTATGGAAAACTTTTTTGTTTTCCAACCAATTGCAAACTAATTCAACATTTATTCATTTGACATAGCATTACATAATTTTTGAAAGTTTGATCCGGATCGGATCACTATATCATATAGCTGCCATACAAACGACCGATATGAAAACAAGGCTTTGTATGGGAAACTTTTTTGTTTTCAAGGGTATACCATCTTCGGCAAGCCGAAGATAACTTTTCTCACTTGTTTATTGTTTTTTTTTTTTTTCATCTACGAGGGTGGTCCGATAAGAAAATAAAAAATTGTGAAAAAGTGGTGATTCATTTTTAAACATGGTCTCCTCGATACACTTGATGGTTTAGCTAGATACGAGCGATGCTCCAGTTAAAGAATAACCCGTCTGAAAAATTCATTTTATCGTTCCCTTTAAATGGACTGATGACTGTCAAAACGCATTTTTACATTTAAAACATAAACTGATGAAACCAACTCAGATAGCCAGATTTCAGCAAAAAATTTTGCATAACCACTGATGCAAGTAAGCAATCGTGTAGCGCAGTTTTATCTTAAAACAACAATGGAAATCAACTTCCAGTTGCATACGCATCCATATTATTTACAAAGGGCGAGAGTAATAAAAGTACCACTGAGCAGGAGATAGCAGCCATACATTGGACAATAACACATTTCAGACCATATATACGAATAAGGCAAACACTTCATAGTCAAAACTGACCACAAACCACTAATATATTTGCTTTCA
Organism: Drosophila ercepeae; assembly: GCA_018150545.1. Taxonomy (NCBI): domain Eukaryota; kingdom Metazoa; phylum Arthropoda; class Insecta; order Diptera; family Drosophilidae; genus Drosophila; species Drosophila ercepeae. The sequence continues at coordinate 1,178,765 of JAECWL010000010.1, read as the reverse complement.
ATGACTAACCCTAGCTTAAAATTAACACGTCTGAGATTTGAAATGGTGGAATATTATTTTGCCGTAGAGTATCTGAAGGGTAAAGAAAGATATGTAGCTGACGTTCTGTCACGAATAGCAATACAGGATTTAAAAAATTATTATTGGAAAAATATGTTTAAATACATAAAAGAGTACATAAGAAAATGTCAAAAATGCCAAAAAGCTAAGAAAAACAAAGCACACTAGAACCCTATGGCCACAACACTTCACTTTCGTGGCGAACGGTCGTGTCTTTTTCTTGCGCTCCTCTATTTAATAAATAATAATAATAATTATTGACTTTAAAAAAACGAATCGGTGTTTGATTAAGATAATAATTATTTAAATCTAATACTTAGCTCGATTCCTAGTTTATGTAAAATTGATTATTTGATGTCAATATATTTTTTAAAATTTAAATTTCTTGTTTATATCATAAAAAAATTTGTTACAATGGAATTTTATGGTATCTGCGCTATAAAATCGTATAATAAACCGATTTCCTCGTCCCAGCCTAGCATCACCCGTTGGCTGTGTGTAAACGTATAATATTACATACTAAATGTGCCGGATTCAACGCCTTAGTTTCGGATGCAATTTAAAGATATGCTGGCTTCCACTTTTGCTGCAGTGGATGTCGCACGGTTCAAAAAGAGACACGTTCGAACGCTCATGCGGAAAACTAAAAACAGTTTCAAAGATTTACTCGGTGGTTTCCGTAAAATCAATGACCAACTCTCTGCGCTTGATTCCCAATTTAGCAGCCTACAACTGCTAAATAAGTCTTCAAAACGTAAAAAAACCGCTGTTAAGGACTCCGTATGCACTGAGATCGCTTTTCAGCCTGATCAGCTGACGACCATGCCGCTCATAACTCTTACTACCCCAAGAGCAGGAGTTGAAAACACAAATTCGGTTCCTGAATTTGATTCCATAATCGAGCATAACTCGTCTCAGTTATCTTCCAGGGCATAACTTCAGGTGATTCCACCAGCACGACTAAAATGGACCCCCCTAAAATCCACTGTTAAGGGTAATCCATCGTCCGGACCCCCGGTACGGACTGATGTCGCAGTCTTACCAACCGTAACACCAAAACCCTTACAGGGGACTCTCCCCTCTAAACACATAATTATTTCACGGCTGGCCCCTGACACCTCAGCGATTGATATCTCGGCTTACATCCAAGCCAAATCAAAGGCCGTTTTTAGACTGGAGGACATTCGGAAGTTTAAACTTAACTTAACGAGGCTTACTTCATCTTTCAAGATACGTGTACCTTTGCCGATGTTCGATACGATTTGTTCACCCAGCTTTTGGCCAGAGAACATTTTCGTACAGGAACATCAGTCGAGTACAGTTAAAAAAAAGTTATTAAGCCTGTGGGAGCTTAACTTCCAAAGCCTAAAAACCCTGAACCCTCTTCTTCTATACCAAAAACTTCTTCCTCAAAAAACTAACATCATCTATTACTCTAACCTATCAAAATATTAGGGGGCTTCGGAGTGAAGCCGGAGATTTTTATCTCCGAAATTTTTCCAAACTGGTACACCACTTACAGACGGGACCAACCACTACGAAGGGGAGGAGGAGTCCTAATGTCTGTGGACTCCGATTTTGCTTGAAGAGGTTAAGTTACCGAATCTTGGTGATCTAGAATTCCTGTGTGTGAAAATCACTATGTCGCTTCAATCACTGTTCATCACATGCTCATATTTACCATTTTCTTCAGAACCACCTACATACTGGCACCACTTATCTGCTATTCAGCTGGTTTCTGATCGAATGTCCGACAGTGAGCTGCTAGTGACTCAAGGAGACTTCAATTTACCTGAACTTATCTGGTCAAACATCAAGAATTCACCATCTTTATCACTCTCAACACATCATGATTTTACTGAGGGTATGTTTGACATATCCCTTAGTCAAATAAACCACTATTAAAGACAGACTCTTTAAGAGATAAAAGAAAACTGCAAAACTGCAATTTAACTTTCTCAAGATACTTAGAAGCTTGGTCAAATTTCACCGTGCATAGTGTTATAAGAATTACCGCTGTTTTATAATTTTGTGAAGCGTAAGCATGTATATTTTCCCCTTTAATTTCGTTTGAAAACGTTTTGTTTTTTTTTTTTGTAAACTTTGCTGTATTTATTGGATCTTTATTGGAACAATAAGTTTTTAAATTTTAATTTTAAGTGATCTGATCTTTATATCCTTATTTCCAGACCACAGATAGTCTGGAAAATAGGACCTAATGATCAGCGCTGGGTCGGAAAGTTGTTGCGGTGAAGTCGGGTTCGGTCGCAAATCCGTGTTAAACTTCTCGCAAGCTGGTTAGGGTGTGACGTTAATTTGCTCATGTACTTTTGTTTTTGAAGGGTTATTTAATCTTTGACGGATCTGATATTAAGGTCTCTTTGTATATTTTCATTTCGGATATACCAGGGTGCTCCAGTGATTGTTCTCAGTATCTTTTATTGGGCCTTTTGCATGATCTCAATGTTACTATTGCTGACAAAACAGTTGGGAGCCATACGTCCAAATTGGTTTTAGTATGGAGCTGTAGAGTAGGGCCCTGTAGTCCAGACAGAAAGTTAATAAGTCAGTGGAGACTACTAGCCTTAAGCTTAAGGTGTGTTCTTTTGGCTTCGTGCCTGTGCCAAGTGAGCCGTCGGTCGAGGTGCACTCCGAGATACGTCACTTCATTTGCTTTCGGTATTACGGTGTTGTTTAAAGTGATTGAAGGACAGTCTTGCCGATAGAGTGTAAATGTTACATGTATGCATTTTTGTTCATTTATTTTGATTCGCCAGTCAGATAGCCATTTCTCCGCGGCCACTATGTGAGAAAAGAGTTGATTTGTTGCTTGTACCAGGCATTTGAATGGACTTTAAATCTCTGTGTCATCGGCATACGTAGAAGTTGTTAATAGTCTGCTTGTCGGTATGTCTGCTGTATAAAGGACGTACAGCGTTGGTCCAAGTACCCTACCTCGGGGAACTCCAGCGTTTATAGCGTGGTCGTCGGACGTGTCAGAGTTGCATCTGGCAGCATAGGTTCTGTTGTAGAGATACGACTTCAGAAGTTTGTGGGTCTTTTAAGTAAGCATTGTTTAAATTTTGAACATTAATCCATCTAGCCTGATCTAGCCAGAGAGACATCCAGAAATATTGAAGTGCAATGTTCCCGTTTTCCGAAAGCAGATCGTATTTCTGATTCTGTTCGATTGACTTATTCATTCCATGTTTCTCTCGAAAACCAAACTGATGCGCTGGAATAAGATTGCGTGTTCTCAAGTAGGGCGGTTTTCGGGCCATCAGACATTTTTCAAATAGTTTTGAGAGACAAGACAACAGGCTTATAGGCCTGTACGATGAGGTAATTGAGCGGTCCTTGCCTGCCTTTGGTATCATTACCATGACCGATTTTTTCCATCTCTCTGGATAGTACCCGAGTTTTAAGATAGCGTTAAACAGAAAGAAAATAGTGCATACAGCACAGTATGGAAGCTCGATAATCATCTTTGGAGTTATAAGATCACATCCTGGGGACTTTTTTTAATTTAGTTTATCCTTGATGATTTTAGATATTTCATTCGCTTGAAATTCAACTGGCTCATGTGGTGCTTGGTCGTCGTCTGTTACCATGGGTAATACAAACGAGCTTGTAGCAGGGTTCGGGTAGAACAACCGTTGAAAATGCGTTGCAAATGTGGTAGCTCTATCTTCATTGCTGCGGCCCCAACCACCAGTGATATTCCTTAATGGTGATATCGTTTCTGCCGGTGTGGTTAAACTGGGATGGGCTTTCCATTGTGAATTTTTGCTGCCTGAAATTGAAAGTTGCTCTATATAGCGAAGTTGGGCGTTTTCAGCTTCTTCCTTCAGCGCATTGGAGAGATTTCGTGAGGAATTTTTGAATCTTTGCTTTGCGATTGTCGATGAACTTGCTACTTCCGTCGCATACGTCGTTTTTCAAGAACGAGCCGTGCGATGACTGCGTTTTTCATCCTGGGTCTGCTAGGTGCGCTTTCTATTTGAGGTGTTGAGATTCTGGCGGCTGTAACTAAGATACTCTCCAGGGTATTTGCTGATGATTCTATCTCGGCATCAAAGTTTAGCCTTGGGTTTAGCTCAATGTGTGAACTTATGTATTTTTTGTATTTGACCCAGCTTGTTCTCTTTTTTTTTTTATATTAACTCTGCTTTTATTTATTGAATCCTCTTAAATAAGAGCCATTAATAAGTTTAAAAATCTTAACTAATACAAATTTTTTCTAAACAGTTTCAATTTTTTTCCAACTGTTCCGGATTAAGCGTCCCTAAAAATTTCTTCGCTGGGTTGGTAGGTCCCTTCGTCGGAGACGAGAACGACTGCTGAGCTGGGTTAGATTTCTCGCTAGGTGGTTGGGGGGCGAGGAAAGCTTGCTATGATATTTTTTCATAAGCTCTGTGATTTCATTGATGACTGATGGAATAATTAAGTCTCTTTGGAGGTTTTCGTTCCGAACGTACCACGGTGCCCCAGTGTTGGTTCTCAGAATCATTGATTGTGCTCGCTGAATGATGTCAATATTGCTGTTGCTGGCGTTGCCCCATAGCTGTGCGCCATAGGTCCAGATGGGTTTCAATACTGCATTATAGAGTAAGACCCTGTGGTCCAGACTGAGAGGAGAGCCAGAGTTAATGACCCAGTGTAAGTTGTTGGCTTTGAGCTTAAGATGAATTTTGTCGAGGTGTACTCCTGGGTACGTTACCTCATCTGCTTTCGGGAGTGGTATGTTGTTCAACAAAAGTGGTGGGCAATCTTGTCTGTTCAGCGTAAATGTCACGTGCTTGCATTTTTCCTCGTTTACTTTTATTCGCCAGTCAGAGAGCCACTTCTCAGTGTCTATGAGGTGCAATGCCAGCTGTGCTGTAGCTTGGATTGGGGACCTTGAACGGCTATATATAGGTATAGTCCAGGGAGCAATACTTGTTGGTTTCGAAAAAAGTAGTTACGGTGCAGAAGGAGCTGGAGTTTATAAATTGGATGAACCTCGTTTTTTTTTAGATACTTGTTTTCTGGTTCAAGCTCAATCTTAAAGAGTGGATGCGGCTGCCTGTTTCTGTTTTTAATATTGTGTGCGCTTTTAACGCAAAATCCCATTTCCTTTAGCGCCTCAGCTATCTCTTCGGGCTTTACATCAGGCTCAATGCCCTTCAGTACTACTTGTAGACCCTTGCTACTTTTAAGCTGGTAGGTGTAAAAGCATGTTTTGTTTGCAGTAAGATGGTTTGTGACTTTTCTGTAGTTTTCCTCCGTTTTCGTTTGAAGTTTGATTTCATTAATAGTACCTCTTATGAGGGGTATTATATAAAAGCTGTCTTTTCCAATAAAGCCAATCAAAGAATTTACCAAACCGTTTGTGCTCTTCTCGCGGATGTAAATTGGGGGAGGCTTTATTTTCTTTGGTTCGTTATCGATGGATTTCAGTGGCACGTCCTCGTTGGTATCTGCCAGCAAAGCGAATCTGTTGCTATTTGCGGGCGCTTCATTGTTGATCGTAGTGTCATTGTAGTGTCGCGTATATTTTTCGGCTTGTTTTCTGTATCGGAAGTTTTAGGGCTAAGCTTCCGCTTTATTGTAATGCAGCGGTCCAGTCCAGTCTGTGAGGCCGACCCAACTTTTTTGTTTGCGTTTTGTTTTGCAAGTTGTGCAGCAGTGCCGTTTGGCTCTTGGGCTTTTGTTTTTGTATTCGCTGACTCAGTAAAAGCGTGAGCGGGTGCAGCCAATGGCGAAGTAGAGCGGTCTGTCGATATTGCTCCAGTTGTTGTTGCAGATAGCGGAGCTTGTGTCGGAGCTAGAAGTGCGGGAGAGCAAGAGCGCGCTCTTTCTTGATTTGTTGGTACAAGAAAGTTCGTTGGGTTATGGGTTATTGGCCGCTCGTTGTCTTCGTTTGCAGGTGTCGCGGAGACATACGAAAAGCACGCGTTGTTTCGTTGTAATGAGAGCCGGCGATCGTCTTGCTCTCGTTGTCGCTGAGCGCGAGTGTCGTTCTGGATCATAGTGCTTTTTTTTTTCTTTTTTTATTTAATTTTTTTGAACTATTATTTATACTATTTCAAACGCAGAATATGTATTCGAGCGATGGTGCATCGCCCAGAGCGTCTGTTTCGCTTTCGATATATTTTTTTTGTTTTTTATTAATAACCATTCACTTCACTAGAATCCATTGATTTTATAGGAGCTCGATGAAAACACGTCTTCACGCATCAGCATACGAATGCTATCTGTTCTCTTTGATGTTAATCTGTTAGCCTGCATTGTAGTCTTAGGGCGTTGGAGAAGGTTAAGATTTAAGAGGACTGGCGAGTGGTCAGATGATTGATCCGGTAGCGATTCGGCACTGATGAGGTTTCGAGAGATAGTTTTAGTTATTGCGAAGTCGATCAAGTCAGGAATTTTGTTTGGGTCCGTAGGGCAGTATGATGATCTGCCTGAAGAGACGTAGTCAAGCTTTCTGTTTGCCTTTATGATGGCGTGATCCCCAGTGAGTGTGTTTGGCGTTGTAGTTACCTGCAGCATTGAAGTTGTGCCCTAGGGTGTTAAAGAAGTCCAGAAATTGTTGTTCGGAAACATTAAAACGAGGGGGATAATATACCGCTGCGAGGGTAAGATTGCCGCTTCCTAGTTGTTCATTTATGGATGTGGCCTGCAAGTTGTTTTTTCCAAACTCACTATGGTATCGATATGGTAATGGTGTTTGATGCGGTTCCGCCATCTGCTTTTCCATCTGCATGATTTGTTCCGTACAACAAAAAGCCACTTATTTGAAAGTTGTACTTAGAAGTAAGATGTGATTCTGGCGTCAATAAGATTGTCATGCAGGAATTGAGTTATCTCAAGTTAATGCCGTGAAACGCCGTTGGCGTTCTACAATGATATTCGTAAATCAGCCCTTATTATTTGGAGTTTTGGGATACAAGCATCTAAATGAGGATATTTTGGTTCCGCATAAGGTCTTGCATGGTACTCCTCATTAAGGACATGAATTCGATCATCTGCTGCTGCAGAGTATGCATCAATGATGGGGGTTTCGATGTCGGATCAGTTTGGACAGCATGCAGAGTTGTTGTCGAAGAGATTGGTTCTGTTAGTCCCGATTTTAGGACGTTTGCGAAGGTCACATTTTGGAAGGTGGTCGGAGGACCCAATGAGAACCTCTTTGCCGTTGCGAAAAAAGACTGCTACAAACTATAGAGGAATCTCTAAATTTTCAGCAATTCCAAAGCTTTTCGAAAAATTGGTAACACCACATCTTCAACATCTCTGCACTTCAATTATTTCTTCATGCCAACATGGTTTCATAAAGCGTCGCTCCAACACCACAAACCTCTTGGAGCTGACTTCCTTTGTTATAAATGGCTTCCGAAAAGGCCTCCAAACAGATCTCATCTATACGGACTTCAGTAAAGCATTTGACTCTGTAAACGACTCACTCCTTTTGAGTAAACTTAATATCCTAGGATTTCCGTCAGACCTTCTCACTTGAATTTCTAACTACTTAGCTGGGAGAACCCAACGTGTTCTTTTTAAAGATGTACACTCTCGTCTTGTTACAGTCCCCCAAGGACGCCATTTTGGGCCGCTACTTTTCACTATTTTTATTAACGACTTACACCCTGCTTTAACGAACTTAACTGGTTCTTATGTATGCAGACGACGTTAAGCTTTGTCTTCAATACAAATCCCCTTCTGCCCAATATAAACTTCAGACGGATTTGGAAAATTTTTTAAAATAGTGTTCAACCAATCTCTTTAAACTTAATGGGTAAAAATTAAATTTATTTAACAATTTAACAATGATCTGCTAAATATAAATATAACTACAATATAACTATTCTAGGAGGTATTCTATGATTTTAAGTTTATTAATATTAAGAGAGAGTTCAGGGGATAGAGAATGTGATAAGAGGTTATAGTTTTTACAAATAGTGCAAAATGGGTGGTGTTCAGCGTAGTTGGATCTGCAGATAGGTAACCATGGGGGTTGGAAGGACCTAGTTTTCCTATTAGGGATGGAAAAATATAGTTGGTTTAGAAGGTGTTTAGAATCAACCATGCCATGGATGTGCATGTATAGAAACATGACCCCAGCACAGGTTCGGCGCTCCTTCAGTGGAGGTAACTTTAACAATTTAAGCCTGCAACGGTACGGCGGGGGACGATTATCAGGATCCCAGTTTAAGTTTTTTAGTGCAAATAACAAAAACTGCTTTTGCACAGACTCAATGCTATTTTGGTGAGAGGAGTATTGAGGACTCCAAACGCACGAGCAGTATTCAAGGATAGGACGATCTTGGGTGATATATAGGGATTTATATATCCTAGATGACTACCCAGCGGGACATCCGATGAGACATGGATGACCTTCGACTTGGTAGTTTTAAATAGAACACGCTGAGTTTGATCTGAAAGGTAATAAACAACCCACATAAGGATATTTGGTGGAAAACCAATAAGCGAGAGTTTCCGTAGCAAGAGCTGATGATTACCTGAATCAAATGCTTTGCTAAAGTCAGTATAAATTACATCTGTTTGCAAGCGATAATCAAACCCTCGGTGGGTGGTTGAACGATGGGTGGTCGAGCGAAGCTTGACAAAACTATGTTGTAATGGTGAGATTATGCTCTTGCATGCATTTTGCAGCTGCGATGTAATGAGTTTCTCAAGAGGCTTGGAAATCGCAGAAAGCTTAACAATGCCGCGTTAGTTCTCAATGGAAGCCTGAGAGCCTTTTTTATGAATAGGTATAAGGTATGATTAATTCCATAATTTAGGTAGGGATGTTAGCTCCAAGGATAGGTTAAAAAGTATAGTGAGAGGTAAGCTTAGAATATCAAAGCACCGTCTGAGGATGAAGCTTGGTACATTATCTGGACATGGTGAAAACGAGATTTTGATAGATGAGAGATAGATTTTATTTATGTACGGTATGCGTACGTAATTGAATCAGATGAGTAGGTTGATTGAAAAAATATCGCAAGACGATTAGTAATACCGAAATGTGAAGAGTCGGAAGTATTATTATACGAGAGGGAAAAGATTGGATTAACGTTTAGAGTTTACAAAAGAGTAAAAAAAGTGTGGATCATTTCGAAAATTGGTTTGCATTTTGAAATATAATTTTTATATAGTTGATTGTTAAGGTCAACAAACTGGTTGCGGATTAGAAGGTAGTTAGAAAAATGTAACAAGGTTTGAGACTTTAAAGACTTTTTGTAAGCTCTAGATTTCCAATTTATAAGGAGAGAGAGAGTTGCTTATTAAGCCATGGAGGTTTTGACGTTGATGAAATCAATGTTTTAGGGACATATTTATTTATGGCGATATGAATTATTTCATAAAAAGACACTGCGCGCTATTACTGGGGGGGGACTTCAGGAGACTCAATTATTACCGAGTTTGAGAGTGGTGGATGGTGAGAGTCCTCAGGAGTAGATAAGAGAGGAGACCTTGCTATTGTGGCAGAAGAGGTTACATTTGAGAAAATGAGGTGAAGCGACCTGCCACGGGAGTTCCTTATAAAGTTAAGTTGGAATCAGCAGCGTCGGCTAAGCCATAAAGGAAGTAAGTTTGGTTAGTGGGTAACAGAAAGTTATCGTCGTCCGAGTTGATCCATGAAATGAGGGGCAGATTGAAATTACCCATAACTAGATTAAGATCAGAATAATTAAGCAGAGACAAAACTGATTTAATGGCAGTTAAATGGTGCATATAAATTATTGTATCACACAGAGGAGCAATGTAAGAACAAGTAGCGAAAGGGTTAAAGGGATCAGACTGAATTTTAACGGCTACAAACTCAATTCGGGAAGGCTTAGTGATCAGAACGCCACCTCCAAAGGTTGGGCGATCTTCCCGAAAGACAGTGTAATTCGATACAAAAATTTCATTGTCTATGACAGTGGAGTTTAGCCAGGTTTCGGTTAGCACAATAGCATCAAAGTCAAAGGAAGCACTGTTAGTAATGAATAATTTTGGTAGCAACAAGAAAAAATCGTGTTGCTTAGTTTTTTGAAATAGAAACTGGTCTGGAACCTTGAGAATCTCTGGTCAAGAATACACGAACAATACTGTGCTCGGGCCAGGTCTTAAGGGTCTAAAGCTTTAGCAAGGAAAGCATCTGGTAAAGTTATTTTAAATGAAGATATGCTACGTTTATGTTTGAAGTTAAATTTAGTCACAAAAAGTTCTGAGGGAGCGAAGATTATTTGCAAGGTGACACCTTACGTCATGTGCAGTGGCGCCAGGCATAACCCGCTATACAAAGATGGATTTTCGGGGAGCCACAGCCTTCAGCGTAACTTCAGAAGATCGCGATACACCCGTCAATGGCTTTGGTGATTTTACCACGAGTTGGCGGGTTGGCGCGGCGGCAGGCAGGCGTAATGATGGAGCAGCGACAGGCTTGGTGACGGTTGACAATTTGCCAAGCATGGGACCAGGTGGGAGATTTCTACTGGTAGGTTCCGGCGGATTAACTTTTGAAATGGGACGACCCGGTTTCTGAAGAGCTAGGCTGGCTGGCTGTTCGCCAGGGGCATCATCCATAACATAACTAACTGGCAAATGTGTGGCTGGAGTGGTTATTTTCTGGTTATTGTTAGGGATTTTCGGACGTGGTAATTCGCTTAGTTGTTTAAGGCCCAGAAATAGAGATTCTAGGATAAGAATTTAATGAGGAAAATTGTTTCCGAACCTCCCAAAAACCTTTTCGAGTTTGCATAGTGCGCATCTCTCCTTCTATATCTCGACGGGAAAACAGGACCAGGTCAGACCGATGCCTTTACCCAAGACATCAAACAAGTCGTCTATAATGACCGACTCCAGCGCATTTCATGTACGAGCTAATATCGCAAAGCCTGCAAGTTAGATAGGAGTCGCACGTAATAGCGCCACCAAATCCGCATTTCTTTGAGGCACAATCTAAAGACTTTTTTGGTATTAAAAGAAAGAATGCGCTCGAAAACAGATGTTCCAGCGAATGTACGATGAAGAGAGTGATCCAACGACAGTAACGTGGGAGCGGTTCGGCGAAGAGCAGGAATAGCAGATGAGCAGCTTGTTGTAACAAAGCAAAGCAACGTTTTTTGATCGCGAATCACAGTTTTATCGCATTAAAAATAAACGAAGAATAGACGTTTAAACTAAAACTTTCGAAGTGTTTGTGGACAACTTCGCGGTACTGCAGGTTGATTAGAGCAATTCAGAACTGACAATAAGTAGCTAATTAGTGCGGGAAACGTTCAAATTACGGTTTGATGTTAGGCCGACGTGAATATTGTTCAACGAGTTGAATTTACAATATTTACAAAATGTAAGCTAATGTTTTTTTTATCGTTCGTGCACTAACCAGGCCATATACTTTCTCTATGAGATTTCCTTCGAAAGTTTAACCCAGGTTAACGATCTTGGTGTCCGATTTCCTCCATAACTTTATTAATGGTAATGTAGACAGCCAGCATCTGCTAACACGGCTAACATTTAACATTCCAAATAGACGGACTAGAAATTGTAGTCCCCTGTTCCTAAGTTGTAGATCTAGTACATATGCCTAGCATGAGCCTTTCAGGGTTTTATGTTCTGATTACAATGACTTATAGTATACTTTATTACTTCACTCTGCACGTCCACTTCTATCAAATCCTCAATTCTCACCTACCATTCAGAGCAACAAACGAACTCCACTTCTACCTCGTAATCTTTTCTATACTTTATTCTCTCGCATCTATGCTCGCGATCCGAGCCGTATGATAAACGGCAGCGCTCCTCAGTCGGTTGGGCGGGAGGTGGGTTGTACATTATGCAGCGGGAGCCGCGCGAAAAAAAAAACATTTAAAAATTCTCCCTAGAGCCAATTTTTAAAATTTTAGTGAACACATTAATTTTTTGTGTACAGATTTATTTTTTAATAAATAAAAAATATATTTTTCAACGTTATTTTATAAGTTCTGTATAGGTGTAGGCATTTTTAGAGCTAACTGTTGACTCTTTGTTTTTGATTTTCTTGCATGATATATGATTCAAATGTTAGTTATAATCCGTAATTATTATTCGTAAACTTAGTGACCTAAGGCCTGACACATGATGAAAACTTCGATATTGCAGCTCTATGTTTTTTGTTTTTAAATATATTAAATATGACATATTCCGGATACTTTATTGTCTTAGGATATGTTTAAATTTTTCGTTTTTAAATCATAGAGTTCCTTTTTTTTCCTTTTATGCTCATCAATAATATTTTTAGCTTTTTTATATGCTACTTCTAATCTTAATTTGCTTTCCTTAGCGTAATCGTCTATATTCTAAATGGTTTCAATGTAATATATACTTTTAAAATGTTTTGGTTATTGTTTTACTAAATACTATGTACCACGAAGCAGTATACGACATATTGAAGCCATACGTCCCAATCGGTTATATCGGATGATATGTAGGATTGTATGTACTCATTTAAAGTCCTATGACTGCTCCAATTGTCTGGTAGAGGTGTGCAGCAGATGTTATATTTTTAATTTTTAAATACAGTATAATGTGCTTAACTGCCTCACCATGTTTGATTCAAAAAAATTTGCACTTATCCCAAAAATGCACTTAACCGCAAGTCAGCTATAATTCTCATTTTTTATACCCTGTACCCATTAAAAATGGGTGAAAAGGATATCATAATATGGTGCAAATGTATGTAACAGGCAGAAGGAAGCATCTCCGACCCCATAAAGTATATATATTCTTGATCAGCATCAACAGCCGAGTCGATATAGCCATGTCCGTCTGTCCGTCTGTCCGTCCGTCCGTCCGTCCGTCCGTCTGTCTGTCCGTATCAACGCCTAGATCTAAGAAACTACAAAAGCTACAGACATGTGCCATATATCGTTAGATAAGTAATATCCATACTCAGTACAAGTTTGTTGTTTTATTTCGATATCACACCCCGCTCCCCCGCAAACCGCACGACCACGCTCCCCGCAAACCGCAAAAAACTGCCACGCCCACAATAATTAACCTAATGATATGCAATTTGGCATATGGGTTGGTGCTTATAAAAGCTATCTAATTTTTAAATTTGAAATCAAAATCCAAATCGTATAAGAAACACGGAAGTTATGCCACATGCAAAATCTATGGCAAGGGAAGCGCAGAAGCGCAGCAAAACACGCATTGCGCGACGCCGACTGCAACGTTAACAGCGAAATGTGTATGGCTTTATGACACACGAAACTTATTTTTATAACCAAAATCATACCAAATTTATATTGTTATGGTACTATTTTCTAATAGAATATTGTTTCATTTATTTATTGATACTAAATAAATAAATTGTAAGCATGTCTAAGGGTACAGGGTATTTTGCAATCGGGAAACTCGACTGCTGCTACCTTACTTGTTTTTATGTACTTTTGGATGGAATTTATTGTTCTTATTACTTAAAATACTTATTTACTTAAAATAATCTGATATCTTTTTTTGAACAACGTTCTTTGCCCTTATTATCAATAGCTTTTCCTCTGGTTTTTGAAGCTCTCTAAGTAACCCAGAACAATTATACTCCATTCCTAATTGTTCCAGATTCTTCATAGCATCAAAAGCTTCTTTGACAGTTGGCAGCTTTGGTTCTTCATCACCGCTATTCTCATCGTCATCGTCGCTATGCTGATCTTCATCTTCAGTCTGCTTATTCAGAAGAGCACTTGTTATCTCTTTTGTCGTCAAGGTACCGTAACAATCTAGGCTCTCATTGATTGCCACATATTCGTCCCAGTTGCATGTTGACTCTATTTCACTAGTAATTTTGTCACATTCGGCAGACTGTGGCGCTTACGCCAACGCCACAACCAGTTACCATCTAGAATGTAATCTACTTTGAATTGATCAAAGAACTCTTTTGCTTTCCCTAGCAACACGTGACGATCCAGTACTGCATTACCAGCACTATGTTGTTTGAACCACTAGTACAATGCGTTCTCTACCAAAGCGTGCTTGCCCTTCCGTTGGCGCTTTGTGACCCGCTGTTGTGGCCGATTGTTGTACGTCACTCTCCTTATGTATGATGCGGTTTATTGTTGAAAGATCACAATTGTATTTAACTGCAAGGCTCTTTTTGTTAACATTATTCTTAACTTGTTCGATTATTGATAGTTTTTCTTTGATTGTAAGCCCAATATTTCGCTATGTTTTGCCCATTTCGAAAAATTGATTTGTTAACAAACTATGTACTTGCCATTTATATGGCAATGCCAAGCATAAGTAAACGGTCATGCGCAGTTTGGTGCCACGATCAAAACGAACGCATCCCCCTCCGAGCGGCACTAGTCGCGCTCGCGCGACCTCTCTACACTCTGTTCACAGGTTATACGTGACTCACCAGGTTATGACCAGATATACAACGCTCCCAGCGAGTATGGTGCCAACGAAAAAAAACACAAATCTAATCACAAAACGAACACTATAATCGGTGGCGCCTTTTCACTTTACTAGCAAAGAGTGACGATCTATAATAACAACGAAAAAATTATGGCGCTTTTGCAAAGTCGAGCAAAAGGTGGCGCACTTAATATATGTATTTGGAAGAGAAAACAATCCAAATTGCAACAAAATTCATGCAGTTATCCTAAAAATGCACTTATATTGAATGCAACTAAATGATTATTTTTCAAACAAAATAGCTTTTCGTTGTACAAAATAAGTATGATTAGGCAGTTATCTGTTATGTGCAGTTAAGTGTTGAGGCAGTTAAGCACATTATACTGTATAAGCAGTTTGAGTTAGGGCACCGGTGCCGCCGTTAACGCTTTCTAGTCAAGTACAGGAATCTGTGCCCGAGTCTGTGTCTACATCCATGACTGCTGAAATGGAAAATCTGAATCCTGATATGGACCCGGATCTGAAATTACCCGGTTTTTGGCCCATAACAATTGCTGATGTAGACCGAACTGGGATTGTAATAAAAGGTCCAATCCGGGCTAAATTTGATTTATTTCCCATAAATAATAATTCACGGCGATTCAGCGAATATCATTATAAAACAAGTGAGAAAAGTTATCTTCGGCTTGCCGAAGATGGTATACCCTTGAAAACAAAAAAGTTATCCATATAAAGACTTGTTTTCATATCGGTCGTTTGTATGGCAGCTATATGATATAGTGATCCGATCCGAATCAAACTTTCAAAAATTATGTATGGCTATGTCAAATGAATAAATGTTGAATTCGGTTGCAATAGATTGGAAAACAAAAAAGTTTTCCATACAAAGACTTGTTTTCATATCGGTCCTTTGTATGGCAGCTATATGATATAGTAGTCCGATCCACACCAAACTTTCACAAATTATGTGTGGCTATGTCGCATGAATAAATGTTGAATTCAGTTGCAATAGCTTGGAAAACAAAAAGGTTTCCCATACAAAGACTTGTTTTCATATCGGTCGTTTGTATGGCAGCTATATGATATAGTGGTCCGATCCGACCGATTCTTAAACTTGATCTGCGTGCCACTAAAATAATGATCTGGTAAAAATTTAAAAACGCTAGCTTTAAAACTACTGTCTATTTTTTGCATAGAAACAGACGGACATGGCTATATCGACTCGGCTGTTGATGCTGATCAAGAATATATATACTTTGTGGGGTCGGAGATGCTTCCTTTAATGCGTTACACATTTCTGGACAAAATTATAATACCCTTTTTCAAGGGTATAAAGATATAAGTTAACGGTCAAAAGCTTGACAGTCGCTGGATGTTTTATTCACAAACAAAGGATGGCGTTTAATGCTGTCCGTTTCGAATATTGGGACAACAAAATACAAAGATTGGATCAAGAGAAGGAGTGTGTGACTTGGGTAATTACCTAAAGTCTCACGAATCTAGTCGACACCACACAGATTTTATGTTGAAATGGATTAATTTTGAGAATGGTTTAAAAAGCTGTTCCACTATTGATTCTTTGGCCCCGTCACAAATTTAACAAGAAAGGCAAAGTTGGATATTTTAGAATGACTGCTCGCAATTGTAGCTTTTTTAGCATCTCACAATTTGGCCTTCAGGGGTCATAGAGAGAAGTTAACATCTGACTTAGATTCGAGTGAGACAAGCGGCAACTTTAGATTTAGTAAAGGTAATATCTTGATTTGATTTTGAATGACATCGAAAAAATATTAACAATTAATGGCAAATCACCTAAAGACAAAAATAGTTTAAAAAGATTTAAATAATAAACATTACTCGATTATTCTTGATTGTACTGGCGATGTTTCTCGTGCTGAGCAACATACGATTATTATAAGATTTTTATACCCTTGAAAAAGGGTATTATACTTTTGTCCAGAAATGTGTAACGCATTAAAGGAAGCATCTCCGACCCCACAAAGTATATATATTCTTGATCAGCATCAACAGCCGAGTCGATACAGCCATGTCCGTCTGTCCGTCTGTCCGTCTGTTTCTATGCAAAAAATAGACAGTAGTTTTAAAGCTAGCGTTTTGAAATTTTTACCAGATCATTATTTTTGTTGCACGCAGATCAAGTTTAAGAATCGGTCGGATCGGACCACTATATCATATAGCTGCCATACAAACGACCGATATGAAAACAAGTCTTTGTATGGGAAACTTTTTTGTTTTCCAAGCTATTGCAACTGAATTCAACATTTATTCATTTGACATAGCCATACATGATTTTGTAAAAGTTTGGTCCGGATCGGACCACTATATCATATAGCTGCCATACAAACGACCGATATGAAAACAAGTCTTTGTATGGAAAATTTTTTTGTTTTCCAACCTATTGCAACCTAATTCAAAATTTATTCATTTGATATAGCCATACAAACGACCGATATGAAAACAAGGCTTTGTATGGAAAACTTTTTTGTTTTCAAGGGTATACCATCTTCGGCAAGCCGAAGATAACTTTTCTCACTTGTTTTAAATAAATGCAGCTGATATTTAAGAACATTTTAAAGGTTTCATGGCAGTAGAAAAAATCTCGGGTGAGAGTTTGACTCATTATATAATCACAAAACTAAAACAATTATATCATTGCACATCTGCAGAGGCCAAATATAATATATGATAATGGTGCCAATATACTTGGTGAAAAAATATATTCATATTCGAGCTCCCGGAACCAAAATCGTGTGTGGCCTGGCGTTGTCCTGGGGGAACACAATTCGGCCTCTGTTAATCAAAGATGGCCTCTTTTGGATGAGTGCTGCCTTCAAGCGGTCCAGTTGTTGACAGTAGGGGCCGAATTTAGCGTTTAGCGGTCCAGTTGTTGACAGAAGGGGCCGAATTTAGCTTTCGTAGTAGATGATTCCATGCCAATCCAACAAACACACAGAAAAATCTCCCAGGATGTCCTTCCGGTCTTGGCCACCGCCTGGGCCGCTTCCCCTAGCTTTGACCACGAACGTTTGCGCTCGATGTTGTCGTAAGTGACTCATTTTTCATCGCCAGTGACACTTTAAAGAATTATGTATAATATAAAATCTAAAGTTCACCCCACTATCGAAATAGGTTTAAAAAATATTGGAACCACACCTGTGACAGTTGCGCCTGTTGAAAGTTTTTCGAGGCTTAAAATTATTAAAACATATTTGAGGAAGTCAATGACGGATTTCAGCCGTGGCTATTCTTTTAATCGAAAATAATGTGGCTCATTCGTTAGATTATTGTGCTTTAATTAAAAATTTTAGTCTTAAGAAAAGCCGCAAACACCAGTTTTACAATTGATGATCTTTTTATTTGTTATTTTTGTGATTCTTTGAATATAAAATATTGTTATCATAAGCACTATTCGGTATAGCCTTGAGCTTTTCCCTTCATAGATCTCTTTAGTAGTTTTGGAAAAAATTAAAATTCACATGGGGCCAAATATGGTGTTTTTGGCCAAAAAATCTCTCATAAGCAAAGATGAGTAAACAGGGGATTATCGTGATGCAATGAATTGTTTTTCATAACTTCCATATAATACTGTTTATTAACCGTAAGACCAAATGGTAAGAACGCCTAACGAAGGAAACAGGGATGAAATTTAACATTGGACTTGGCGTGCTTTTTTCTGGCTTGGCTCACATGGACTCTTCCATTGGAACGATTGAGCTTTGGTTTCGATATCGTAATCATTCACCCATGGTCCATGTACGGTTCTTGTAGTGAAAATTTATTAATTTCGAAATGAACTTCACTGACACACGTCTCATGCCCAAAACGTTAAAAAAATGTTCATGGCCTCAACAACTTTTTTGGTAGTGATTTTATTGAAGTTCACTGCTTGAACGTTTTCATCAGTTGTGGACGTGCTTGGGCGTTCAGAGCGAAGCTCATCATTGGTATCTTCCGCAATGATGACCGTATCATGGAAGTGTTTGTACCACTTATAAACTTTTTTTTACACACAACAGCTTCACCATATGCCACTGTCAACAAGTGTTTCGGAGCACTTCATTTTTTTCTGCATTTATTTATCACAAAACGGTGCCACCCCGAAGCGGGCCGGATAAACATGTTCGTTCTAAACATTGCCACTTTGCGCCCAATAACAAGAATATTTTTAATGTTAGGACCTTGTGTCACATGAGGGTCGCAGGGAAACCGCTCCGGAAGCGAACAACTGTTGTCCAGTGTCACCGATGTCAGCAATTTGGTCCCTCGGCTAAATTATGACGCAAAGCTTATGTTTGTGTTAAATGTGCAGGAGAAAATCTTGGGAACAGTTGCACTCGACCATGCAATGAGCTCTGTATATGCTGCAACTGTGGAGAAAAGCACCCTGCCAACTACTCAGGATGTTCCAAATTTCGGGCATTCTTACAACGCTTCAGGCCCAAGCATTGCTTGGGTACCAGCCTCAACTTTCCCCCAGTGGCCAGGTGGCCATCACCAGAGGTAGTGCCTCTTCTGCTGATGTAACAAGAGGCAGGTACAAGGAGCAGGCCCAGACTTAAACACCAACAGAGTAATGACAAAAGTCGCACTCGGTCAAGAGGTGACCGTGACTTAGCTATGCATCTTACTGAAGCCATACTGAAAACACTCAACGACTGTACTACCTCACTACGCTTGACCCAAGAGAAGCAGATGAACCTCTTGATGATGATGCTAAAACAGCAGGTATCCACTACGCTTGACTCATCAGAAGCAGATGGATCTCTTGATGATGATGCTGAAACAGCAGCAGGAACAGAAACAGCAGGGGTGGCAAATACTCAACTTGTTTACTGCTCTTCAAGTGCAGCGAGCCTCAAAATGATGCCGCTGCGTATTTTAGTGTGGAACGCCAATGATGTGTTACGAAACTTCCCGAACTTAACAGTCTGGTGCGGCGAGAAAAAATTTATATACTGCTGCTTAGCGAGACTTTCTGCCGAGGGACAGACGCGTCTAGGCTGTATGGTTTCGATGCCTATCCCCCCAACGACCCAAGAGATGGCAACGTAAAAGGAGGAACATCTTTCCTGGTAGTGTCCAGCCTAGTTCCTTTTCCGGTAACCCCAATTACTGCCGACAAGGTGCCACTTTCGTCTGCAGCCATGCAATCAGTACTCGCCAGTCGCCAGGCCACGATCTGCAACGCCACACTAAAGGCATTACCCAGTCACGCAATTTTCTACATAGCGTTGTTGTTCAACGCCATAGTAAGGCTGCAATATTTTTCTGCTTAGTGGAGGCTCGCAATAATCTCCATGATCCACAAACCTAGAAAGCCAGAAATAGACCCCGCGTCCTAGCGGCCGATCAGTCTCCTCCCTTCGATTTCGAAGGTGTTTGAGAGACTGATTGCTGCCTGGATTGTTAGAAATATGGACACGCAGGGGATTTTTCCTGAGCACCAGTTCGGGTTCCGACCATTGGACAGGAAACAATTCTGCAATGCCCCCTTCTTAAACATCAAGGAAGCATTTGACCAAGTTTGGAACTCAGGTCAATTTCGAACACAACGACTATAATTTTGTAATTTTTAATATGCACATTGTTAATTGATGATTATTCTTAAGCTATACAAGTGGCTTGCCGGTGGGCCCATTGGGCTGTAAAAACAGAAAGCAAGGCTATGCCTTGCATAGTGACCTCGTATAGCTTAATAAATATTAAATTAAAAAAAAAGGTAATTGTATCATGTCCAACGGTCAGTTCGGTATTTCCGGTGGTGTTTGACTGTTGCGTGTGCATAACATATTTTAGAGTAAGACAGGTTTCAGAGTCTGAGGGCCCGTGCAACAATAATAGCCATCTATACATTTAATATAGGCGAGCCGTAAAGTATTTCGAATATACTTTCTGATTTTCCTGTTGCGAGTACAGCTTTAGTTTTATTTGACCTTGGAAGTTTTTTTCAAATACGGTGACTCTCTCTAAATTGGAGAAAAGTTCAGATATTTCTCTTCTGATTTGATTCCCAAATGGTTAACTAGGAGTGAAGGGTTTGGTTCGGTTTTGAAAATTGCTTCAATGCTAAAAGTATTAAGCGGACTTAGGGGAAGCTGCTGAGCTGTTTTCTGCGTTGTACTACTTAGCGCATCTGCAACAACGTTTTGTGGGACCTGTTCATGCATATGTAAGGTGGCAACACACAAGAGTGCTGCCACCTACCCTCTTTAACACGCAGTTGGCAGTCGCCGATCGGCAGTCATCGATCGGCAGTCATCGTTGCGCAGTCGTCAGTAGTCAGCAATCGAGAGCAGTCCAGTCGCGGTGGTTAAATTAGTCGTATTGTATCATCATATCAATAACCATAAAACCTACGTTTAATACAAATAAACATCATTATAATAATCAATCTTACATTTGGGGGCTCGTCCGGTGAAAAGTGAAAAAGTAGAAAAGCCGTCAATAAATTGTTTGCGCAATAGGCTTATGTGTTGTAGATTGTTCAAAGTCGAACAGTTGTAAAGTTGAGCAGCAGTAAAGTCGCAGTTACAACAGATAACTCCTTGCCAAAAATAAACAGTCGAAAAGTAGTGTTCTCGAAATTTCTATTTCACAACCGTTGAGTTTGCAGCTCTGAAAGTTCAACAAAGACCGCGAAAATGACAAAAAGCCGAGTGTGCACAAAGATGAGCATGCCGAAAACGAGTACAACGAGAGCATTGACGCAGTTTTAGAAAAACCAGAGTGTGGAAAAGAAGGACCGCTAATGTCACGGGTTGAAAGCACAGTTGCGGCTGCTATAGAAAGCAGCAATGACGTTACAGTTCAAATGCAAAAACTCATACAGTTGTGATTTTAATGGTTATTCAGTGTCTGTCGCAAAGTTGTTTGAAATATTTGAACGTAATGCTGATGCCACGAGCTGTCCGAAAAACAGAAGTATTTACAACCAAGGGAAAAATGACTGGTGCAGCCAAAGTGCAGTCAGAGTGCGTGAGTGATTTTGAAGAGCTCAAAGTGCCGATATACATAAGTTGTTGCGCAAACGGAAGAAAAAAAGCTAAGAGTTTTTCCATGAATATATGCTGAGCATGAAAAAACTAGCAAGTATCGGAAATGTGAAATGTTATATTGTAAACGGTCTTAATATAAAAAGCGAATTAAAATGTTTTATGTATCGTTGTAAGTCGTATAAAGCGCTCAAAGAGGAATACGCAATTTATGAACTAGTCTGCGAGCAGGAAAATAGAACTCAGAAAAAAGTTCGGTGACAGCTGTAAACAAACAAACAAAACAGAAAAAGGAGGAATTTTGTTTTAACTGTGGCTCATCGGAGCATAAGAGAAAAAATTGCGTCGCGGAAACTAAATGCTTCAGTTGCAACGAGAACGGTCATATTGCGCGTAATTGCAAAAAACACAAATACAAATAATTTTGAATCGTAGCCGCGTCAAAACAATTGCTATAAATGGTGTAAGTGTTGAAAGCCTGGTCGACACAGGCTCTGATGTAACAATTGTAAACAAGCATTTGCTACAAAAATTGAACAATGTTGAAATGAACAAATGCGAGTCTACGTTGCGCGGTTTGGGCAATGCCTGTACTAAACCAATCGGATGTTTTAACGCAAAAGTTGAAGTAGATCAAGTGCAGACTGAACATAAATTGCTCGTTGTATCAAGCTGCAACTTGAACCATGAAGCGCTGTTGGGGTATGACTTCATTAAAAAGTTCTGTTTGGCTTTCCATGGTAATGGGTTTTTGTTTCATGAGCTAGAAACAAACCAGACTGCAACAGATGAGTATCCTTTTAATATATACAGCGTATTTGAAGAGTCAAATATCATCTCAGCGCCGCCGAAGTATCAAAATCAGGTCGAGCAGTTGATTAAAAACAGCTATCAGCCGCCTGCTCTCCTTACACTGTGTCCAATGCAGCTGCAAATCTATCCAGATGGAGTGCTGAAACCATTCTGCCAATCACCGAGTCAGTTGTCCACCAAAGAAGCTGAAGCTGTCAAAGCCCAAGTTGAGGATTGGTTGGAGAAAGGCACCGTGAGAGAGTCGTCATCCCACGTAGCAAGCAGAGTCGTTGTTGTTAAGAAGAAAGATGAAACGTTCAGAGTCTGCATAGACTACCGCAAGCTGGTGTTGCAGGACTGCTTTCTGTGCCCTTAATCGAAGATGTCCTACAAGCAAGAAGAAGAAACTACAAGCTACCAAATATTTCACAATAATGGACATAGAAAAGGCACAGAAAGTCTACAAGCACAACTACGATAAGAAGCGTCGCAATGAGAGGGTCTACAAGATGGGTGATCTCGTCGCCATCCAAACGACACAATTGCAGGTCGTAAGCTGGCAAGTAAGTTCCTAGGACCTTCGAAATTATCTAAATTAAACGAAACGGTCGCTATGATGTGAAAAAGGCAGCAACAAATGTCGAGGGTCCAGTTGTCACGCCACCAGTTGTGATAACATGAAACTGTGGAAATTCGTCACCGAGAATGAAGCTGTTGTCATCCGGATTGGAAGACGAAGGTCAGGATGGTCGAATGTAAGATGTCAACACACAAGAGTGCTGCCACCTACCCTCTTTAATACGCAGTTGGCAGTCGTCGATCGGCAGTCGCCGTTGCGCAGTCGACAGTAGTCAACAGTCGAGAGCAATCCAGTCGCGGTCGTTAAATTAACCATATTGTATCATCATATCATTAACCATACAACCTACGTTTCAAATAAATAAACATCATTATACCCTTGAAAAAGGGTATTATAATTTTGTCCAGAAATTTGTAACGCATTAAAGGAAGCATCTCCGACCCCACAAAGTATATATATTCTTGATCAGCATCAACAGCCGAGTCGACCTAGCCATGTCCGTCTGTTTCTATGCAAAAAATAGACAGTAGTTTTAAAGCTAGCGTTTTGAAATTTTTACCAGATCATTATTTTTGTTGTACGCAGATCAAGTTTAAGAATCGGTCGGATCGGATCACTATATCATATAGCTGCCATACAAACGACCGATATGAAAACAAGTCTTTGTATGGAAAACTTTTTTGTTTTCCAAGCTATTGCAACCGAATTCAACATTTATTTAATTGACATAGCCATACACGATTTGTGAAAGTTTGGTACGGATCGGGCCACTATATCATATAGCTGCCATACAAACGACCGATATGAAAACAAGTCTTTGTATCGAAAATTTGTTTTCCAACCTATTGCAACCGAATTCAACATTTATTCATTTAATATAGCCATACACGATTTGTGAAAGTTTGGTACGGATCGGACCACTATATCATATAGCTGCCATACAAATGACCGATATGAAAACAAGTCTTTGTATGGAAAATTTTTTTGTTTTCAAGGGTATACCATCTTCGGCAAGCCGAAGGCAACTTTTCTCACTTGTTATAATAATCAATCTTACATATGTGTATATATATATATATTTATATTAAATATATATTTATATGTTTTTTCCATTAAACCATTAATGTTTTTAGTCCTAAAAAGATTAATGATCGATGTCCATACAAGTATGGTCAAATATATGATTGAATATTTTATTGAACAAATGATTCTTAGCATCCTGGCAAAATCTTTTTCAATTATAGGATTACGTAATTGGTTGTTGCTTGGGGCTTTGCTGGCGAAGCATATTGGTCTGTCACAAAATTTTTGCTTCTTGTGACAATACAGCAACTAGTGCAAAATTAGTCGCATCGGTGGTCATTGTGATTGGATCTGAAATATGAATATTGTAGAATTGGGTCGTTAGTTAAAAGTGTTTTTCACAATATATATGCTTCTTGAAATTTAAAGTCTATTTTGATTGAGTTCCTCCTTTAAGGTTCCTGGGGTTATGTTTTGTCATTCGAAAAAGTCTTTTATAAATTTCCTGTAGTAACCTATAAGTCATAAGAAGGATTTAATCTCTTTGTTGGATAGCTTTAATACCTTTTTGGGTAGCCGTGTGGCATAAGTATATTTTCTTCCTGAGGAAATTTGGATTGGTTAATTGAATTTTCAGATTGGCTTGGCGTAGTTTTGTGAAATCTGGGCTGATATCCATCAAGCGTTTTTAACGGGAAGCCGAAAAGATTATTATACCGTTGAAATAGACCGAAAAAATATCTTCTATTAGTGTGCCCAAAACATACCCATTATCCGAAATTCGTAGACGCCATTCTCAACTGAATTTGCATTTTGCCTTTTTTCTTAGGAGCTCATTTGGATTTGATGAAACTCCTTCACTAAGTAAAAGGTAGTGAAGTAGAAAAGAATTAGAAGTGGATCTATTCTCCATCATTTCGGTTATGTTAGCGATTAGGTATCTGTCTGCAATTGTCTTGTCAATTAATTTCTTGAAAACCATATCCAACCGCTCTTTCTTTTTGCCGTCAGTGTCGGCTTTTTTTAGAAACTACCCAGACGTGTGCTCCCCATGGGGAATGAAAGCTCTTGATAATGGCCTGTTCAAGCATTTTGTTTGATTTGCTATCGGACTACTCCCGTGTAAATGTGAACTGTGGTCTAAGAGTTTTTACATGGATTGGTATCAATAAGATACTCCTGAGTCTAGTCTGTCGAAAAATAGTTTCCATAGGTTAGTATGAAATATGCATATGGTTTATTTTGAATTTCCTCGATAAGTATGGGCTCGGTCTTTTTGCATTCGCAAATGCGTTTAAGGTTGTAGTTGATACTGTTTCATTCGAGTTTAGTAGCAAAGATATTTAAGATTACATCTGCTTTTCTTATTATCTTATTTCTCAATGATCTCAAGAATTTAAATGATTCATGAAGAATAAAATTATTAAGATTTTGAATAACATGGCAAAAAATGCAATTTGACTTTTCGGTCAGTTTCGGTTACGAAAATCTGGCTATTCCTTTATCTATAAGGCAGAGAGGCAACTCCCGGGGAATCGCGGATCAGTGTCAAATAGAATCAAAACATATTTTAAGTTCCTTTATGTATATGCCTGTATTCAATCTTCTGGAGGTGGGATTACTTTCGAAAGTCGGGAAGTCTTAGCGGCCAACCCAAAGGGGAGCCACTTCGCCACTTCTTTCGTTGTATGACCTTTTTCCATTTTTTTATTAGCATTGCCACGCAGGTCCGTTTTTCCAAGGGTTCCCGAGAATAAAATCGGGGTATAATTTTTGTGGTTTCACTAAAATTTTTACAGGGTTTTCGGTTTCTTAAAAAATACAGTAATAAAACGGACTCCACAATTTTCTTTTTACGAACTATACTTCGAAATATATGAATAAAATTTCCCCTATACCAAGAAAAGACCCTATCTAAATTGGGATTGCCCTGAAAAGACAACAGCTGGGATTAAGCTTGGATACTGGGATTAAGGAGTCCGGATATATTTATTTTTCTTCGTTTCTCAAGTTCAGATTTTTTACATCAAATGGGAGACGCTTCGACGACTTACTCGCTGAAATACGAGCTTTAGTTTCTAATTCTCTTCGCGTTTTGTCTTTATTTCGTTAGACAGACCTACACCGTGAGACATTGCGGTTTTATTTAAATGCCACTAATTCCACACTCTGCTTTTTCTCTTTTTTATTTACATATATGCACTAAACATGTGATGTATTTTATTTATTTTTATTTATTTAACAAAATTAAATCTAGTATACAATATAAAACCTAATAATTTAATGAGTACTAGCTCCGGTGGCCTTCGACTCGAGACTTATGGGTTATTACTTTATATAATAAACTGAGCTTTTTGGACAAATTTGTTAATTTTTGAGATATTTTCACAAGAGGGGTAAATTAAACAATTCGAAAGACTATGTGAACCAAATAATAGAGATCTAATTGAGTGCAATCGACTGCAAGCGTCGAGAATATGGTCAACGGTGAGCTCGTCCCCGCATAGTTGGCATGTTGGTCGCGCCGTTCTCGTCAGTAAGTGTGGATTGTGTGTGCCCGATGCGTAAGCGGATGAAGGTCGCGCATTCCCGTTTATGTACGTTCGTTGGTGGCTCAAATATGATGCAATATGGGTTAATAATCTGGTACCTGTGCATAAAGATTGCCCATTCGGAGAGTTTCTTTCTTTCTTTTCTTTGAGGTATAGCTGAATTCGACTTTGGATATCCTTGCAGTTAAACGGAGTGAAAAGGATTGATTGTGTCTCTTGGGCGGCTTTGTCAGCGAGTTCATTTCCATGGATTCCTTGATGACTGGGAACCCAGAGTAAGGTGGTTTTTGTTGGATGAGAACTTAAAATGAGAAAGAGAGGAGAGGCTGTTGTGCAGATAACAGATTTACCAGCGTTTTTCGAGGCGAATTTGCATGCTTTGAGAATGGCGAAAGCTTGGGCTGTGAATATGGAGTTGTATGACGGGAGCCTACCTCCTGCAATTATTTTACGGTTGCAGTCAATAACCACAAACGTGGTTGAGTCGGTGACTTTAGAACCATCGGTGTAAATCCAGTTTTTCTCACCAAGATCTTCTTGTGCGCTCAAAAAACGTTTTTGGTATTCTAAGCGGCATGTATCCTTTTTGGCAGCATTGTAGATTTAAAGGTTTATGTTAGGCTGCTTGGAACCCCAATGTGCTGGCGATTTGAAGGACCTCCTGGGCATAGGGAGGGGAAGGTTAAGTAGCTTGATGTAGTTGGCGCAACGTCTTAGAGTGGATATGCACTTAAAATTCCGCTTTTGTTTGAAAATGGCTCCCAAGTCTCTGGTTAGCAGGCAGTTGGACGTGATGTACAGCTTCGGGATAAGCATCAATGTAGTTTCTTCTACGCGTGATTGGATACGCGGAAGACCGGATTCTGCCAATGTGCACGCTACCGGAGATGTAGGAAATGCGTGAATGGCGAGACGGACCGCTCCGTGATGGGGCTTGTAGCTTTTTTAAGTGAGATTTAGCACACCAACCGAAGATTGGCATACCGTAGTCAATATTAGATAGCATTAATGCGCGCGTAATATCTATGAGAGTCTTAATATGTATGCAAGAATATTTAGATTATAGAAATTTAATAATGTTAAATCTAGTTTACAGTTATTTTCTTAGAATCTGACAGTGCTGTGCGGAAAGTAGTCGAAGGTTATCCCCAAGATTTTTAAAAAGTTTACATCTTTTAT
Organism: Drosophila ercepeae; assembly: GCA_018150545.1. Lineage (NCBI taxonomy): Eukaryota > Metazoa > Arthropoda > Insecta > Diptera > Drosophilidae > Drosophila > Drosophila ercepeae. The sequence goes on along the minus strand of JAECWL010000010.1, from coordinate 1,151,193 downwards.
TGTGCGGCTGTTAAAGTCAATGTCGGAAAGGTTGCAACGTTGTTTCCGACAAATATGTAATAGTTGGCATTTTTCAATAGGTAAGCGTGGAGTTAGTTGTTGTATTGTGTTGTTTCTTTAGGATCGCGAGAGCTACACGGAAACTGCATTTTTTGCTTGTTTTGATGTGACGAATTTGTTTTTGTGTTTGATTTTGTGGGCATTCGGGTGAGGAAGCTGGGTGTTCGCCGGGCACGAGAAGGTGGGAGGTGAGATTGCATGATACACAGGCGGCTGGGTTCTTGCAGTGCTTTGATGTGTGGCCCAATAATTGACAAGACTTACATCATATCGGGTTCGGTATATATTCTGAAACCTTAACTGTGTGCCATAAAACGATTAGTTTACTGGGCAGAGTGAAACGGTCAAACGTTACGAGAATTTTTCCAAATGGTTTGGGAGTGCCGTCGAACATTTTGGTGAACTTGAAGACGCTGTGTACATTTTGAGATTTTAGTTCCTCAACAATTTCGTTTTCTGGAATATTAATAAGACAGGGTACGTAAATGGTGCCTTTGACAAAGTTAAGAGTGTTGTGGAGCTTGCACTCGATTTCGCATAAGCCGGGTAAAGTGGTTACTTTGGTGAATTTGTCACTAATTTCCCTGGAGTTGAGCAGCAGGAGAAGGTTACCATTGCGAAGATTAGAGATGGATATGATGTCTTTGCTGATATACTTAAGGGCTCTATGGACGGCAAAGCAGTTATACTCGGATATGGTTTTCGGAGAGGTTTTTGATGAGACAACTATTTCGGATTCTTGGACTGTGTTTCAGGGAGGTCTGGGAAATAAACTGTTAATTTCTGAAAGGGTCTTTTTTTCTTAGCTTTGGGGCTAACGCTGAGGCTGGCAAAGCGATTATCCCCTAAATTGGGTGGCCCGGGGCCATGGTTAACAAATTTATTGATATAGAAAATGTGTTTTTGGATTAGCACGTGCGCGTTGAAAAAAAGAAGAAGCAAAGCACTCACAATTTGAAAGTCATAGACGTCCGCACTCGAAAAGAAATAGTCGGTGACTGTGATGTATTTTAGTTTCAACGTATGATTAGTAAATGTAGAGTGCTGTTTAGTTTAATGTCACGGCATAATAATTTATTTTTTGACACATCACAGCAAGGTATAATTAATCATCCGTTTAGGCAGTTCCCCAACAGAAAAACGTTGCAATAAATTCTAATGGCAATTCGGCACCAAGAATCAAATCCTACGAAATTTTATAAATGGTGATAAGTACTTCCAAATTTCATGAAAAAAAAGTTAAAGTAGACTTTTTTTATTATATAACAACACGAAACATTTTAAGTACAGATTATTCCTGAAAATTTGAATAACTAACAATAAACAACTTGTGTAATAACACCTTCCCACTAATCCCTGCCGGGTGAAACAGTCAGATATTTTGTTAATGTCAACTAGCAAAACCCACTGATCCCCATTCATCATTAACCATTCGATAACAGCTCGTTTGAAGAAATTTTGTTCATCAAAATACTTCGATTCTGCGAAACTAGATAAACGGATATCAGTCGCAGTCAATTGAGAGTAATGGCAAGATATTAATTAGGAGTTGTAAAATTAAGTATTTATTATTATTAACCATAGCAATTTAAAATTATTTGAAGCTTTAAATTTTCAATTGTTCCTTAAAAATGTTTTCCTTTTCGTGGTGTGTGCTCTAATTTTTACAAGTAGTTTTATTCAAAAAACATCGTCCAACTATCTTATAAAAACTTCCAAAACTTTCAATAAATTTTCAATTCGGAATGATGGACCTTAGTAAGAAGACTTAAATTTTAACTTGTCATAATGTTAACATTTAAATGTTCACAAGAAAGAAGAATTTAGACGTTGCACCAAAATAAATTGCGCCTACTAATTGGGAATTTTTCCGAACGGCAACCGTTCAACGGATGGGGACTGGATGGAACTGAGGTGGTTTTGAGATGGAAAGATGTTACTAAGGTAATCATTATTGTTTTCGGTTGCTGTCAAAAGAACAGCATTCGTTTTACATGCGGCTTTTTTTATACCAGAGTCTATTAGTCTATATCTATATATTAAAACCTCCTCACGCACATAACAACAAAACACATGTCAAGTGTTTTTTCTAAGATCCCAATTCCAAATTTATAATCTTTTCAAAAGCACTGTAACGTTAGGGCAAACATTAATAACGTTAATAAATAACATAATATCAGATGATTCTAGTTAAAATTAAAAAAAAAATGTTGCCAATGCCAAAATATTCTAAGCACCCCTGCGGGTCTTTTTCGAACTTATATATTAAAGTTTTTCACATGAAACGCTTAAAATCATTTGTTCGCGATACCGATTGTCAAACAGATGAACTATTTTCATCGCATTGTATGGATATAAAAAATTTGTACACACGGTCTTACTAAGTGATATCGTCGTGCTTTGAATTGTGAGAAATATATTTCTGAAGTTTGCAGAACGGTAAATGAAGTTTTTAGTGTTAAAATTAATAACATAGTAACAATTGTTTTAAAATTGGCACAACTTCTACAATGTTTGAATGTGCGAGAAAATTAAGTAAAGTATTATTGGAAAAAAAATTTATTTATAAAAATATAAATAAATATATGTTACGTATATTCGATTAAAAATATATGGTTTTTAAATTTTAGATAGTTATCATCTGTATCTATATCTAGGTATAGATATCCCTTTTTTTAATTTAAGTAAATATGTGATTATACATTTTCATATAGAATGCTTCGTTGCCGTTGTCCACGTATGAGATTACACACATGGACATTAGTAATTCATTAAAAAATATACATGCATATGTAAGTATATTCGTTCAGTGGGTCCTAATTTTTTCGTACACGAAGAGTAAATGGCTTTTTGCCACTAGTATTTTCTTCGTGTTTCTGTGAATCATTTCTGAAACCTTGTCAGACAAATTTAATTTTAAACCATAATTACAATGTACTATTAGTTGGTGCTCTATTTTATTTGTTTTATGTAAAAAAAAAACTCAATAAATTATCGAAGCTAAAAAGAAAAATAAAGTGATAGATATTTACGCAGGTATGTAAATATATCCAAACTCATGTGGTTTGCTCTCGATTATGGGAACCAGCGTCGAATGTTCGCGGAAAAAATGTATATGTACATCCATACATACACATGTACCATTGTACTTATCGCTCATTGAAGAGTAAAAATAAAAAATATTCAATGTAATCCTTTACTAAATTTTATGCGCGTTGTATTAAAGATAGAATGATGAAATACTTAAAAAAAATACAGTTCTTAAATTTAATACAAAAAATGTTGCGATAAACGAAAAAAAAGTTATTTTAAAAAAATGTAAAAATAGTTCAATCAATATAGGTTAACTTTATACCTATTAGCCAAATTTTGACGAATATCGTTCGGTTGATTTTTTTCTGTTTTAATAAGTGACAGGCCATGGAACAAAATTATAGCATTAATTTATAGGTTTTGACTCGGTCAAATACAATTAAAAAAAAAATATATATATTTAAAAAAATTCTATTTAAATACATAGTTGCAGAAATGGCGTGATCAAAGAGGGAATTATATTACAATAACCATTTTCTTGTGTTTATATTTGTAGTGATTGTTTTTTTAATAATGTATAACAAATAATCAAAATAGCAACAATTTTTATTTACGGGCCTTATTAAATGCGTAGGATTTGGACACATTATGACTTTTAGGATTGGCCATAACAATCTGGACATAAATCCGTATACTCTTGTCCAACACTCTTTATCCCAAAATATATTAATCAAAGAAATTTTGAAGTCCATCGATTGCGAAAGTCTTACCATTATTTTAAAACAAATTCAATTATGTGTTCGTTACCGAAAGGAATTTCAACGAAGTATAATTTGTAACCGAGCCTAAAATTTATGATAATTCTCCAAAGAACATTAATTCGAAGTTTTAATGTATGGAGTTGCAACGAGTGTGATCATTGATGAATAAAAGCTACGCATATAAATACGTCAATTTATGTGTATGGGGCGTGGCAGGCAGCAATTACGTTAGGTTTTTAGCATTTCCCAGCGAGAAAGCGACGAACTACGAATAAGAAAACGGATAGGCACAAGAGGGAAATGGTTGAAAGACATAACGTACTCTCTGTTTTGCCACATAATGAGTAGTGGCAGAGCGGTGAATGCGAAGGAAAAGAAAATTGTGATCATTTAAGGAGTGATATGGGAATCACAGATCAGGAAGGACGAGAAGACAATAGACAAAACTTGATTTCAAGAACAATATGATGGCAAATTTCTATCCCTACGAGGATACTACGAGTGCTACTTCGTCTGAGTAATCGATAGTCTAAGATTTTAAGGGGTACTGCGGCGACTTTCTATTCATATGACGAACGGGTAAATATTTCGCAAACGAGGTGCAAGTCACAGAATATTAAAAATAAAAATCGACGAGAAAAGCGAAGCCAACTCCAGATCCATAACGAAGAGGGGAATGGTCACAAACGTCGGTACTGACACGGCGCCAATAGCACAACAATCAACGAGCTCACCATTGGGTATACACACATAAAGTTTCTGTGGCAAAGGGGAAATCTAAGAATTCATCAGCGAAACAAATGAATAGTTTCTACGAATAGAGCCATTAACCTAAGGGAAACTTAAGAAACCACGTAATACAACGAATTCGTCTATATGCGACTGGTTTTAGTGAGCGAGAGAGTGGATTCTGAATTTGATTAACACATTTATTTTTGTTTAACTCTAATTAAAAAATATTTGAATAATCTGTAATTTTTTAAATTTAATCCAACTAAATTGATATTATATGAAAATTTGTGAACGAGTTAAACGCATAACGATGGAGGCTAGCTCAATTTGAGAAGTGTTTAAGAGCGAAAACTAACAAACGGCAGGGAAAAAGCATTGCAAGCCAGACTGTTTGAAGACGCGAAACATCTTTTAAATGGAGCCGCTAATCTTTATCTGAGAGTAAGACGGGGAAGAGTTTGGTTCAAAGGAAGAGTTTGGTTAAAAGTTATGAGGTACCGACATTCATAAAATACTTAAAATAGTTGTGCAGCATAATAGAGATAAGCAAACCGATTAAACTTGAAGAAGAGAGTTCAATATCCCAATATTTAGATCGCATACCTGATGGGGAAAATTAACAAAACTGGGTTTTATCACGCGCAACCTATTAAGGAACTTCAATACGTGATTGTGTGAAGATAAGAATCAAGATTAACTACAAAGAAATATAGATTTAGGGACGTTCTCATGTTGCTAAAGAGTGTAAGGGTGAACTAAATTGTTATAACTACATCAAAAAGGGTCACATGTCAAATAAGTGTGACCAGAAAACGCCGACAATATCCATTAAAAAAAATCGACTAATATATTAAAGGTTTGAAGTTCAGATTGGCTAAATTACATAAAGAAACGGCGTTAGGAGTAGCTTTAATTGCAAAGACGGACTCGGGATGTGAGTTGAGAATGTAAGAGAGGAAGACCCCTCGAAGGCATCGGTAAGGGCGAGTTACGGACCAAAGGATCCTTTGATGATGGTAATGGAAGATGGCCAATTAACTTGCCCGTTTCTATACAATTATTTTAGATGATATTCCGATTTACAGCAATTGTAACACAATAACGAACAGTATGAATTTACCCATGTATATTTTGTTATATCCAACTCGCATTTCTGTCGCGCTATATCTGCTGTTTTATGGGAGCTTATACAAGCTGAAACAATCGTCTATGTCGATAATCTTATTGTTCCTACTTTGTATAATATGGGGAAAAGCACAGATCATACAGAACAGAATAACTTTCCTCGGATAAAAAGATAGAAAACGGGACAATACCGCCTACCGACGACAAAATCAAAGCAGTTATACATTTTCCGGCCCCAAAATGTAAGAAAGCTTTACAATGATATTTAGGTTTGTCATCATACACGTTCGAGCAGTATTATATATGTCGGGAATTTACTTGATTTATAAGATTTGAGGTTAATTATAAGTCTCCCTGTGTATTCGCTATGGAAATAAATGATGAAAAGGAATGAGAAGAGAGAGAGAGCGCGTGTATGAGAGTTTCTGTATGAGAGCGCTGTGGGGAAGGAGAGTGAAAATCCCTGCTGAGCGTGGCGCAATGGGATGTGAGGAGGAAGAGGAAACAGGAAGAAGGAACAGGAAGATGAAGTACAGTTCGAATAGCCCTCCGAGAAGAACAGAAGTGACCATTGCGACTCGCTGCGTGACGGTGCAACTAATTATAAAACATGAACGACGCTAATGAAAATCCATCTCCGACATCAGAAGTGGGATCAACACACCTACAAAACAATTCGGAACAAAGTTTACGCGCGATAGTCGAAAGGCAAAATAAAATGATAGCTGAATTATTAAAAGCGTCGGTGCCTGGCGCACGTGCTGTTTCCGCGACTCTACCGACATTCAACCCCAAAGCTGCTGACGCCGACGCAGCTGCATGGTGCAAAACGGCTAATTTGATTCTGTGTGAACTTCCTCAAGAAGGCTCATCTTTGGTGATGATGCTTAGCAAATCACTTCTCGGCAGTGCATCGCAGTGGCTTTCGCAAATTTGTTTTCCTGGAATGAGCGGGCTGCAGTTCAAGGACTTGTTTTTGGAACGCTATGAAGGCAACGAGACAACGGCTGCAGTGTTGCTGAACATGCTGAAAGGACGCCCAAATCAACATGAATGCCTTTCGGTGTACTCCAGCCGTTTGGTTACAACTTTACTGACCAAGTGGAAGGATATGACGCACGAAGAGATTGCGGTATCATTGGTCCTGGCACATACATCGCAAATCGACCCCAGACTTCAGGATTTGGTTTTCACAACGAACGTAAAGACACGAGCGGAGCTACAACAACAACTCAGAGCCCACTTGTTCGTCAGAAATGCCGAACTCGCTGGAATCGAGCAAGGCCCCGAAAAGAAGAGGCACAAAATGCAAACACCGATTAGATGCCATAGTTGTGGTAAACTCGGACACAAGGCAATGGAGTGCCGAAAGAGAAGAGCAGAAGAAAGGAACGAGAGAAACGAGACGAGACCAGGCTATAGCAGCGGCAGATCTACAGTTACGTTTTTCAAATGTGGCTACGTTGGACATATTGCATCGGCGTGCGCAAAGAGACCAGCAACAGCGAATATAACCATAGAGAGGAGAGTCGACACGTGTGCGGTAATTCAGCCGAACGGGACAGCAATACAGTTTGGTGAGCGGTTTCCATTTTTCTTTGATTCTGGTTCCGAATGCTCGTTAATAAATGAGACAATTATCGAGAAGCTTTCCGGCAAAAGATGCCATAATCTTGTAGTTTTGAGAGGCATAGGCGACAATGTTGTCAAGAGTAATTTGCAAATTCTGTCCACTGTACAAATTTCTGAATTTAATCTTGAATTGTTATTTCACGTAGTTGATAAGAAATGCCTTAAATACGATATGATGATTGGGCAAGATATTTTTCAGCTTGGCTTTGGAGTAATGTTAGAAAGTAATAGGTTCGATATATACAAAACACAAACGGTATTATCGATAAATGACGATAGCATGTTAAATAAGGTCGACTCAATTGCTAGTGATAAATCAAAACTTAATGCTATATTGGCCAAATTTTCGGAATTCTTCATTGATGGTATCCCATGTAGGCGTGTGACCACGGGTGACTGGAAATCCGTTTGCTAGACATGATAAAAACTGTTCAAAGGCGACCGTATCGCCTCAGCGAAGACGAAAGGCAGATAGTAAGGAATAAAATTGATCAAATGTTAGAAGCAAAGGTAATTAGACCTAGTAGCTCTCCCTTCGCTAGCCCTATGTTACTTGTGAAAAAGAAAGACGGCAGTGATAGGCTTTGTATTGACTATCGTGAGTTGAACGCAAATACAGTTTCAGATAAGTATCCCTTGTATCAGACCAGATTAATCGCTTACGTGGCGGGAAATATTTTTCCAGTTTGGATATGGCCAGTGGTTTTTATCAGGTGCCAATTCACACCGATTCTGTTGAGAGGACAGCTTTTGTGACCCCTGAAGGTCAATATGAGTTTTTGGCAATGCCGTTCATGTTTTTCAGCGTGCCATAGTCCGAGCCCTTGGGAATTTAGTTAATACCTATGCGGTGGTCTACATTGATGATGTGTTGATTGTCTCAGATTCGGAAGAGGAAGCGTTCGAAAGATTGGATAAAGTGCTAAGCGTGTTATCAATGTCAGGGTTTTCTTTCAATGTAAAAAATTTCAATTTCTGCGAAAGGAAATAGAATACTTGGGTTTCGCTGTAAAGGAGGGTGAACTAAATTCTTTCAATGTAAAAAAATGTCAATTTCTGCGAAAGGAAATAGAATACTTGGGTTTCGTTGTAAAGAAGGGTGAACTGAAGTCCAATCCACCAAAAATTCAGGCATTATCTTTCACTTCCAGAACCAGGTTCAATCACACAGATACGACAGTTTATTGGTTTAGCATCCTACTTCAGGCAGTTCGTCCCTACATTTTTGGAAGTGATGAAACCATTGTACCAATTAACTTCGAAATTAAATGATTTCAAATGGGAAAAACAACATGAGGAAATTCGTCAAAGAATCATTAAAGTCCTGATCAGTGATCCAGTATTAATCATTAATTTTTGACCCCAAATTTCCAATTGAATTGCATACGGATGCGAGCGCAAATGGTTACGGCGCTATGTTATTGCACAAAGTAGAAGGAAAACGCAGGGTAGTCGAGTATTATAGCAAATGCACCACGTTAGCAGAATCTAAATACCACTCTTATGAGCTCGAAACATTGGCAGTCTTTAATGCCATCAAGCACTTCTGTCATTAATTGACCGGTAGACAGTTTACTGTGTAGACAGACTGCAATTCTATTAAGGCGAGTCAGGACAAGGCGGTATTGACCCCGCGAGTGCATCGATGGTGGTCATTCATGCAACTCTTTGAGTTCCACGTTGAATATCGTAAAGGAAGCCAAATGGCTCATGTTGAAGCACAGCCAAATACGAGTAAAGTTGTGGAAGTACGAGTTGATTTGGCAACTATCACACACAACTGGCTAGTATCCGAGCAGCAGCGCGATGAAAACATATCGAATATTATGAGCGAGTTGAATAGTGACGAGATGCAGAGAGAATTAGCGAACACGTATGAGATTAGAAAGAGTCTGTTGCATCGTATTATTCAAAGAAATGGCAAGACGCGATGCTTGCCTGTTATTCCGAGGGCGTTTAGATGGTCCGTTGTTAATCATATACACGAGGCCATAATGCACATGGGTTGGCAGAAGACACTAGATAAGGTCTACGAGCAGTACTGGTTTGAAAATATGGCAAAATATGTTAGGAAATTCGTAGAAAATTGCGTCACATGTAAATTATCGAAATCAGCGTCAGGCAAAACGCAAACAGAATTACATCCAATACCCAAAGTAGAGATACCGTGGCATACCATTCATATTGACATTAGTGGGAAATTGAGTGGCAAGAAAGACGAAAAGGAATATGTCATTGTACAAATTGATGCTTTCACTAAGTACGTCTATTTGTACCACACCTGGAATTTAGACTCGATTAGTTGCATACAGGCGGTGAAGTCCGCCATATCGATATTTGGCGTCCCCAGTAGAATTATAGCGGATCAGGGACGATGCTTCATAAGTAGCGAATTTCGCAAGTTCTTTAACACAAACAAAATGGATTTACACGTGATAGCAACTGGTGCTAGCAGAGCGAATGGGCAGATGGAGCGAGTGATGAGTGTACTTAAAGGGATGTTAACAGCAGTAGAGACTAGCGAACGTTCGTGGCAGGATGCGTTGGGTGAGATATAGTTGGCCATAAATTGCACCACTAATCGGGTGACTCAGCACAGTCCCTTAGAATTGTTGATAGGAAAAGAGGCAAGGCTGATGGGAATGTTGACCATCAACGAAGAAATGCCAGTAGATCTGGAGAAAACTAGAGAGAAGGCTAAAGAAAACATTGATAGAAATGCAAAGTATGATAAGGCCAGAGTTGATAAAACGCATGCCCGTGTGGTAAAATATAAGATTGGTGATCATGTGTTATTAAAGAGTGAAGAAAGACACCAAACGAAATTAGATCCCAAGTACAAAGGACCGTTTGTTATAGTAGAGTTGCTAGATGGTAATCGTTATACGTTGAAATCATTAACGACTAAGCGAATGTACAAGTATCCACATGATAGTGTACGCAGTTTGCCCGATGAAAGAGAAACTCGTGAGTTGATAGAAGAGCTTGACGACGGCAACAGAGAAGAAAACGTAGAAAAAGAATCCGATAATAAGTTGTGAGCGGATTGGTATCCAAATGGTCGAGTTTGTGCAGAAGGGAGCGTGTACTCTAATTGGAAAGTGTATAGCCTGCTAAACTAACGACTAAACGACTAGTGTAAGATAGCCAGACGGTTGAGCTTGAGTAGAAGAGAGCCTGTACTCTAAGCGTTAAGTTGAAGAATATCTTACTAAGCTAATCTCTGTTGATAGCCAAATTGTTTGGTTTGTGCGGAAGAGAGCATGTACTCTAGAGGAGATTGAGAAGGTTTATCCCGCCAAACTAACATTTGAAGACACAAGAAGTGTAAGAAAATTTGCTACGGGAAGTTAAGTTGAATGATATAAGTAATGAAGTCAAGCGATACATTAGAAAATTGAAGAACAAAGAAATACAATCAAGTTTATGTTGAGTTAAGCAACACGAGGAGGTGTTATAGTCAGGAAGGCCGTGTCGGGAATTTACTTGATTTATAAGATTTGAGGTTAATTATAAGTCTCTCTGTGTATTCGCTATGGAAATAAATGATGATGGAAAGGAATGAGAAGAGAGAGAGAGCGCGTGTATGAGAGTTTCTGTATGAGAGCGCTGTGGGGAAGGAGAGTGAAAATCCCTGCTGAGCGTGGCGCAATGGGATGTGAGGAGGAAGAGGAAACAGGAAGAAGAAACAGGAAGATGAAGTACAGTTCGAATAGCCCTCCGAGAAGAACAGAAGTGACCATTGCGACTCGCTGCGTGACGGTGCAACTAATTATAAAACATGAACGACGCTAATGAAAATCCATCTCCGACATATATGAGTCGCAAAACAATTGCTTGCGAAGAAAAATATGAGTATGAGTTGCATATGAATTAGAGGTTTTAGCTGTTGATAAGGCCACAACTAGATAATGAATTTTTATGACCGAACCCTTAAAGAAACATGTTTTCGCATGCGTAAGATACCACCACGCTGCGAGGGTAAAGGTCATAAAATACTTAGGCCCCGGCGCACATACCAACGCATTGAAATGGTTAGGGGCATAAGTATATAAATAGTTTTAAAGAACTCTTGTTAGTATATAAGAACCTAATTGTAAGATTTTTGTGTTTCTTTTGATGTTAAAGAATATTAATAAAACAGTTTTAAAACCGAACTCATTGGGGCAAGACCTATTATTATAGGGCTCCTCTTAACAGACAACTAGAAAAACAAACAGCAATTTTTGCAGTAACCCGCAGTCAATTGTTACAGATAGAGGTACGGCGTTTACATTTCAAAAGTTCTGTAGCCGCGAATAGTTCAGTTACTTTTACCACAGGTATTTCTAGAGAAAACGACCAAGTAGAGCGAATTCATAGAATCGTGATAGCAATGTCGAGCAATTTGTGTCAAGACAGTTCAGGGTAATTATAAAAATCATATCACTGTCGTTGTGGAGTAAAAAAGGAGAAAATCAAGAAGGACCAAAAAAATAACTTCAGCTGAGTTTATGAAGAAATGGAGTTCGTTCAGAGGCGTGAAGAATTAGGACGGCCGAATGAGAATATTTGCGTTCCAAGTTATTCAAAAAATACTATTTTAAATGGTTTCCAAATGAACAAATATTTCTAGTTTGTCTGTTAGTGGAATCGAATTTCGATCCTAAAAAAATGTAAAATATATATTGTACAAATATAAGAAACTTTTGTTCTAACATTTTTTAAAATACCTTAAAAAATTTCAAAATACAAAAATTTGTATGTTCGCAACCAAGCTATTTAAACATTTTATATGTTTTTTAAATAGTTTTTAAATTTATATTCGACTAACTTTTTTGATCAAACGTTTAAATAATAAGAACAGGAAGATACTTTGCAGTGGATATTTGTTGTTTTCCTGCCCATGCAAATTACTTCAGAATCGGTTTATAACGATTTTATTCAACTTTACTTATCGGAAGTAAAACCCGAAATGACGCAAATGTTAGTATATCTGGGAAAATCTGCATTCTTAAGATGTAGTTAATTAGTGAAGGTACCCATTTTTTTATAGTCCTTTGTACAACTTAGCGTTATGTGTCTTCGATTGTTAATTGTTTTTTAAGTTTGTGCTTACTAAAAATGAGAAAAACCAAAACTAAAATTACAAAAAAAAATGTTTACTTATGTCGCATTTTTGTCTATTATTAATATACATATTCATATATAAAACACATAATATCAAATTTATTTTCGTATTAAAGCCTTACGTCCAAATGCGTTTTTCGACTGATATGTAAGATCGTCTGTATTTATGGTTCTGTGACTTCCTTCGACTCTTCCCACAGTCTGATGGTTGTGGCGATAGATGATATTGTATATGTGATATTAAAATATTTGCAGAAATCACTTATTGAATTTTTATATTCTGTTTCCATGTCCGTAATGAACCTCTTCATTGTTACTTCAGAATAAAAGATTCAGATAACTCTAGCGACAGTAGTTGAGCGTTTGTTTGTTTGTAAATATTTAAATATTTATGTCTTTATAAGGGTGGCCATTCATCACCATTTACCGATCTTGGTAATGGTCTAACGATGTTTTCTATCACTTTAACGAAATGATATATTGAGGTATCAGATATTGTTATAGGAGTTTCAGTGTGCTTGGTTTTTTTTTTTTTATTATTTTTATCATTTTCTTTTTTTTACCTTTTTGTATAGTTTTTTAGTTGTTTAGACATGTCTTACCAAAAATAGTATCTTTTGACCTTGGCCAATGGTTTCATAATGGCTAATTGTCCTCCATGTACCCGAAAGTCATGAAATGCAGAAAATATAGATTCTTTTCCTTCTTCATTATTAGGTAGGGTCGCAGGATTGAGTAGCGCTATGCCTAATGACTTCAATATTTTATAGCCCATTTAACTGTACGGTTGTACTGGCGAAAAAAAAGTTTTGATTTGATCGACGTTTTATACGAAAAGCAGTGCTATTTTATATCCGTATCGAAAGCCAGTAAAAATGGATTTAAAGTACAGTTTGAAGTTGTTAAAAGTATGAAATAGCAACAGATTATGAATGTTTAAGAATGATGTGAAAAACTGCTTTGTTTCACAGTGTAATGTAACGCAAATGAGAGAATAACACAATCACCTGAATTATGGAAGTTTGATGAAAATTATCAAGAACAACATGGTGTTTGGTTTAGACGCAGGCATGGATGATGAAAAAGAACATGTGTGTGAAACGTTTGCAAAATGCAAAATATGCGAAATGAAGTTCGGAAAAGCCTCGGAGAATCTGTCGCGTGACGTTCTTGGCTGAGTGCACAGTGACATTTGTGGACCAATGAGCAAAATGCTTAATTGGTGGTGCACGTTGCTTCGCAACGTTTATTGCCGACAAAACGCGATATATCTCCGTGTGGTTTCTTTAAACAAGAGGAGAGATGTTTGACAAATTTAAAGAATACAACGCGTATGCTCTAAACATACAGTCGTTTAATTTCTCTGATATGCTCTGTTTCGTTTTTCTGCATTTCTACATTAACCTTCTGTATCAGTTAATGCTCTTCTGGATGAATCGCTCTCATTCTCGCTCTCTTACCTACTATTGTAACTCTTAGGTACAGTGGTTTAAAGTAATAAAACTTACTATTACTAATTACAAGTACTAATTTTTTTTATCTAATATATAGTATGGAGTTTGTGCTAAAATTCGTGCAACAAACTGATTTCCGCGTCCTAGCCTAGCATCCCGTCCTGGCTGTTTAAGAACGTTGTACATGTTAAATGTGCCGGTTTTACTACCTCTGTCTCAGATGCCGTAGTGCTGGCTTTAATTTTTTTACTAGATCTAGTGCTATCCAGATCAAGAGGCGATCTTCTATACAGCAAATTAATAAACGGGTTAAAGAGTTGCTCGGTGATTTCCGTAAAATCCTTCAGCTGCTGAATGAGTCTTTACGCTCGCTCTTCACTCTGTTCTTCCAACAACCATGAATCGATTCATATCTTTTACTACCTTAAGAGCAGATATTGAAAATGAAATTTCGGCCTTCTAATGTAACATAAGAAAAAATTTAAAAGGTTGTCCTCCATAGCTCCAACTCTTGAAGTCAAACCTCGGACCCAATTAGAACTGACCCCCCTAAATCCACTTAAGAGAAAAGCTTGCCGTTGGTACGGACGTATGTCGCGGTTTTACCAACCGTACTTCCAAAAGTCCTACAGCTGATTCGAGTTTCTAAATACATATATATCTTAGGGCTTGCTCCTGATACACCTAAAATTGATATTGCGGCTTACATTCAAGCCACATTGAACGCCGTTGTATGAGGGGATAATACTAGGTCTTTTAAATTACTAGGACATATTCTTTCTTACGTAATCCTTCAAAATACATTTACCTTAGCCGATGTTGGACATATTCGTAGAAGAACATCAGCCGAGTACATCTAAGAAAATAATTACCAAGCCTCTGAGAGTATAACTCCCAGAAGCTGAAACCACTGACCAGTAAGCCTTTTCACCAAAAACCTAACAAAATCATTATTCTTACCTATCAGAATGATAAGGAGTTACGTAGTAGGCTTCTTTTACTCTAATAGTACGTCACTTGCATTCCATATTATTGTCTTTACAGAAACCTGGCAAAAGCCGGAGGTCTTTCACCTCCTAAGTCTTAGCACCTACGTACTGGCATATGTTGCCCGCTATTCAGTCAAAGAATGGGTTGCACGTGGGCTAAGCTACCAGAACGATATGTATAAAGCTTTCTAAACTTTACTGTGATAGTTCTTCATTTGCGTCCAATATTATTGTCTTTACAGAAACCTGGCTAAAGCCGGAGATATTTAGCTTCGAAGTTTTACCAGATAGGTACAACACTTTTATACGGAAACGACCTTACGAAGATGAGAAAAAATCCTAATCTCTGTGGATTCCGATTTCGCAATGAAGAAGTGAAATTACCATATTTTGAATTCCTCTGTGTTAGAATCACTTTAACATCTCAATTGTTTACCTGTTTATTACCTGTTCTTATATACCACCTTCATCAGAACCGCCTACGGCACCTATATCATCACTTGTCTGCTATTCAGTTGGCTTTTAATCGTATGTTCGATAGCGACCTGGTAGTGATTCTGAGTGACTTCAATTTACCATAACTCAGTTGGTCAAATATTGAAAATTCATCATCTTCATCCATTTCAACATGCTATAATTTCACTGCGATATGTTAGACATATCAAATTAACCACGATAGAAAGTCTGTAGATCCACTCCTGGACCTGTGTTTTGTTTTTGTTTTCTCATTCTGCTGGAATAACCCATTCCAGAGCTATGCCACTTTCAAACTTTTCTCCTTATCTCTGGCAAGTTCGATTTTCTCCGATGTGTGGAAAAAACCTTTCACAATTACACTACATAAAAACAAGTAAGGAAGCAGTAGTCGAGTTTCCCGACTGCAAAATACCCTGTACCCTTAGGCATGCTTAATATACCAATCACATGTATACAAATTCACCTCCTTTTCTGAATAGGCATTAATTTTTTGCAGTTGCACCTGCATCAGTCAAAATTTTACAAAGTCAACTCATTCTTTAAATTGTAGATCACAGGTACTTAGTAGATATGTATATATTAGGCCCGGAAACGCATATATACAAATTTCACATATTTCAATGAGCATCGCCTTCTGCCGTTACGCTACTTTATGAAAATAAGTTTCGTGTGTCGTAAAGCCATACACATTTCGCTGTTAACGTCGCAGTCGGCGTCGCGCAATGCGTGTTTTGCTGCGCTTCTGCATCCCGTGCCATAGATTTTGCATGTGGCATAACTTCCGTGTTTCTTATCCGATTTGGTTCAAATTATCAATCAATTGGTAAAAATTAGATAGCTTTTATAAGCACCAACGCATATGCCGATTTGAATAGCATTAGGTTAATAATTGTGGGCGTGGCAGTTTTTTGCGGTTTGCGGGGGACCGGGGGTGATATCAAAATAAAACAACAAACTTGTACTGCGTATGGTAATTACCTATCCAACGATATATGGCACATGTCTGTAGCTCTTGTAGTTTCTCAGATCTAGGCGTTGATACGGACAGATGGACGGACGGACAGACGGACATGGCTATATCGACTTCGCTGTTGATGCTGATCAAGAGTATATATATACTTTATGGGGTCGGAGATGCTTCCTTCTGCCTGTTACATACATTTGCACCATATTATGATACCCTTTTCACCCATTTTTAATGGGTACAGAGTATAAAAAGAATGTTAAAAGGATCGGTCTTATAATAATGCATTTGTTGACTGATCCCTTGTAGGCACATGTAAGCGCATGCGTAAGGTTACACCACCATGCAAGTGTCACAAAACACTTAGGCCGCCAGCGCACATACCAACGCATTAATTAGGCCGCCAGCGCATATCAACGAATTAAAGTGGCTGGGCCATAAATATATAAAAAGTTGATAAGAACTCTTTTTATGTACATAGTACCACTTTTAAACAGTTTTTTCACTCTGAACAATGTCACCTTATGCCACTGTCAAAATTTTAAGTGTTTCGGAGCACTTAATTTTTTTACACAAAACTTGATGCAAATTATTTTTCGATTATCAAAAAATAGTCAAACACAACCGAACAAATGTTTAATGGAAAAAACCTTTAAATAATTCGTTGAATTATTAGAGGATGAAAGGGTCTTACAAAACGTTGTTGCAGATGCGTTTAGTAGTTCCAAATGTTGATATAATAGACGACGCACAAAACAGCTCAGGCACTATTCCAATGTCCCTAAGTCCGTTTAATACTTTTAGAATTGAAAATAGAAAACCGAACCAAACCCTTCACTCCTAGTTAGCCATTTTGAAATCAAATCAGAAGAGAAATATCCGAAATTTTTTATTTATTTAGAGAAAGTCACCGTTGTGACTGTTGTGTGTGCCTATCACATTTTAGGGTAAGGCAGGTTTCACAGTCAGGCAGGGTTTGTGCAACCATTTCCGTTGGACCATGTATCGTTGGACATGATAGAGAGGGATATCTATATTATTAATAACAATTACAACCTGACAATCATAGATACATTTTCTAAACAAGCTCAAGCTTTCCCCCTACTTAACAGAGGCATTTTAAGTATGTATTTCAAATTTTAAGGGAATGACATTTTTTATTTATTTAACCTTATTTATTAGATCTGCGTTCAGCGTTGTTACTTTCCTCCTTTTATGGTGAAGGCAACACATCAGTGCGATGGCACCTTACATATATATTTTACTATATATAAATGATTAAGAAATACAGGTAACCCTTGTATAACGCGATAGTTACGTTCCAGAAGAATTGCGTGTTTTGTAATTCCGCGTAATCTAAAACTTAGTTTTCATATAAATTTGGGGGTTATGTTCCAATAGGTTTTTTTTTTAATCAAAATACATACTAAATAACAGATTCACATATATTTCAACTCAATACAAAAATTCAGACTTTCTTATACAATTAAAAACACAAGATATGAATAATAATACTTATACATATGTACATATTTCAAAATTCAAAGAACCAAAATTTAAATAATTATGTGCACATTAAAAAAATTGAAACATCGTTTTAAAAAAACAATATTAAAAATGCAGTTAGCACCAAAATCTTAAACATTTGCTATGTAGAAAAGGTGTTAAAAATTTTTATTGTAAAAATAAAAATAAATAAATAAATAAAAATTCATTGCTTTTTACATGTGTACTGATATACTTTAAATATTTTTTATCTATTACAGAATTTTATCACCGGAAACTAAAATTTTTATGCTAGCGCGCTAAGTGTTTTTAATTCTGCATTTGGAATATCAGTCTTTTTATAAATCTACGAACTTACGCTGCTGTTGCTTTTAACTTAAATGAACATACATTTTACAAGTCATCTTTTGATTGACTTTTAAAAGATAACACAGCTTGAATAATTCGGGAATTGATAGTGCGCACCCCAAGGAGGGGAAAGCAAATCTTATGACTTTAGAAAGATTGAATGGTAAGTTATTTCTATACTAAACACATTCATACTGGGTAGGTAACAAAGGTAATTAATATTCGAAAAAATAAATATATGTAAAACTGAAACGTAATTTTCCCCGTCATACAAAGTATGTATTCGTGATCTGCATCGGCATTTAGCCATGTTTGCCTATCCATTCGCCTCTGGTGGGTCTGGAAGGGAGTTTAAAAATGATTCATTTGGAGTCTTTTAAGGTGTTCGGTGCAGTAATCATGACAAATCAGGAATTTATTACTTTTTTTGTTACTAAACTTCTTAAAGAATATAATAACCCACGTATATATTATACCCAGAGCCAAAAAGGCCGCACTTTGAATATCTAAAAACTTTTGAGTTTGACGACCTGGAACTTAAAATTTTTACCCACGTTACATTTATTTTAATTTTAGGTATTAGAATAATTTTAAATAAACAAGCCAATTTTGTTAGTTGGTATATAGATTTGCGTAAAAATTTTTCCTAATCCAAACGACTACTTCAACAGAATTGAATAAATAGGAAAAAAAAAATTAAAATTACATTTTTTTCGTTTGAATGTTTTGTTGACTGTTATCCAGTGAAAATAAACCAAATAAAAAATTTCATATAACAAAGGGATATTCATCCCAAAACCCTCTTCTCTTTTACGTAAGAACTCGAAGCTAGATCCTTTTAAATTAATATCTGTTTACCTCTTTAATTGGACATACCCTGCATAATTTAAATGAAAGCAGTTTTTTACTGTGATAGGCATTACGCCGGTATAAAGTACAAGTTCATTCTTTAACATGTATCTGTCCCTTGTGTCAATTTAACACATTTTTCATTTTAGGTCGATTTTTCGTTCATTAGTTGCAAAAATATTTTAATAAAAATTTGGCTCAATGAACGAATTTGTTGACGAAAATTATAAATCAAGAAGCATTTTTTATCTAGGATGCTTGTGGGCGTGGCAACATAAAATGTAATTAATCTGTCCCTTGTGTCAACGCTAGATGTAATGTTGCTAAGGGTAGTAAAACTGGTTTTTGGTGGTTCTTTTGTTCAATTTTTATACCCTGTACCCATTAAAAATGGGTGAAAAGGGTATCATAATATGGTGCAAATGTATGTAACAGGCAGAAGGAAGCATCTCCGACCCCATAAAGTATATATATTCTTGATCAGCCTCAACAGCCGAGTCGATATAGCCATGTCCGTCTGTCCGTCCGTCCGTCTGTCCGTCCGTCCGTCCGTCTGTCTGTCCGTATCAACGCCTAGATCTCAGAAACTACAAGAGCTACAGACATGTGCCATATATCGTTGGATAGGTAATTACCATACGCAGTACAAGTTTGTTGTTTTATTTTGATATCACCCCCCGCTCCCCCGCAAACAAAAAACTGCCACGACCACGCTCCCCGCAAACCGCAAAAAATTTTCACGCCCACAATTTTTAAATTTGAACCGAATCGGATAAGAAACACGGAAGTTATGCCACATGCAAAATCTATGGCAAGGGAAGCAGAAGCGCAGCAAAACACGCATTGCGCGACGCCGACTGCGACGTTGACAGCGAAATGACACACGAAACTTATTTTCATAACCAAAATCAGACCAAATTTATATTGTTATGGTACTCTTTTCTAATATGGTAAAATATTGTTTCATTTATTTATTGATATTAAATAAATAAATTGTAAGCATGTCTAAGGGTACAGGGTATTTTGCAATCGGGAAACTCGACTGCTGCTACCTTACTTATTTTTTTTATAAGGTTGGGAGACCAATATTTGGAGCAAAGATGTCACTGAAAAGATACAAAGAAGTTACCAAATGCCTGCGATTTGACGACCGTGAAGAAAAAAAAATTTGCGTCAACGCTACACGTTACCAGCCGTTTGCGTAGATAAATGGGTGAATCGCTTGAAAATATTGTATACACCTGGACCAAGGTTGACGGAAGATGAGCAACTATTGCCTTATTATGGTCGCTACCCATTTACTGAATATATACCATCGAAACCACACAAATATGGCATCAAACATTGGGTACGTTGTAATGCAGATACTTTTACATATACGATGTTGATGTATATGTGGGCCGCAATGAAAATTGTGCCGCAGAAGTAAATCAAGGTGAGAGAGTGGTTTTAAAGCTCACTGAAGGTTTGAATAGAAGAAATGTCACATGCGACAATTTATTAACATCATATGGTTTGGACGGCAGATGACGTTAGTAGGCACAATTAGAAAAACCAGAAAAGAACTGCCTTCATTGATCATCGATATAAAGAAAAAGTCGCTTTATCACTTCGAATTTGTGTTTGAGCCAACATTTTTTTTTTTTTTTTTTTTGCTAAAATTATGTTTTATTATTATTATAATATTTAAAGGTTTTTTTTAATTATTACATTTAAAAAAAAAAGAAATTTCAATTATTTTTACATTTTTTTTACAAAGCATGAATCTGTGGTCAGGACTAATTTTTTGCGACATTTTTTAATCCCCATTATCTTTCAAGTTTAAGAATTATATCAGTGGCGTCGCTATGCGTAGTGCAAAGATCGCCTGACATGCAGATCTCCGGCACATAGAGTTTTCTATGGCTGAACCCTAGACCACGATCCCGTAATGCAAATTTGTTGAATTATTGCCGTGTATAGCCATTTAACTGTCCTCATTCCCCACTTTAAACCTATAGCCTTATGACATGTGCAGAGAGAGTCTAGTTGTGGCGGTTTTATAGTTGTAAGATTCCAATCTAGTTTCCTGTCACTGCCTTGATTATCGTATGTGGTGAGATGTTAAAGCTACTTTTTTTTAACGCTGTTTCGGCAATAGAGGCAATCTCGTGCAGAGCTGTATCTCTTTATTTACCCTTATACACACGTGATGATCGCCCGAAACGGTCACTTGGTAAATATTTAAGTTGAGGTGTAGACGGACAAGTCGCCATCGTCTTGCTTACGAAGAATAAGAAACTAATGGGTCTGAAGTCCTTTGCGGAGAAATGCGATGGTTAGCCGGCCTTCGGGATGAAGAGCACGTCTCTGGAATAATGCCATTTTTGACGATTGTCCAAAAAACTTTGAAGCTGCTTTTTGCACAATTTAGGGTCTTATCATATTACTCCTCGAAGCAACTTGAGAAAAAAGAGCTTGTTAGCTTATGTTGGCACTCTAGGCTGGATGAAGTCCAGGTGCCGTCAGTATTTTGAATCCTATCTATGCTGGGGCGCCGAATTCAAAGTTTTTTATGCATTTGTTTTGAAATCGCTGGATTCTGATGCGGTTTGAACAGCTTGTATTCCCCCCTGCGTAGTGCAATGGTTGTGTGGGAGGATTTCTCCACGTTGACCACGATGTTCCATCGTTTCAGCCATTGATCGAGACCATCCAGTTGTCCCTGGATGATGGCTGATGCTTCCTTGGGATCTGTGGCGGAGCCTAGGAAGGCGGCGTCATCGGCATATGTGGCTACTGTTAGGTTCCGGGAGGGGGTGATGGGAAGGTCTGCTGTGTAGAGTGTGTATAAGATGGGTTGAAGAACACTGAAGTAGGACAATTACTT
Organism: Drosophila ercepeae; assembly: GCA_018150545.1. NCBI lineage: Eukaryota > Metazoa > Arthropoda > Insecta > Diptera > Drosophilidae > Drosophila > Drosophila ercepeae. Next base: position 1,129,285 of record JAECWL010000010.1, on the reverse strand, counting down.
CAGCGCGCTTCCACTCTTTCGGGAAGTAGCCTAAACGGAGGCAACTGTTAAAGATGTTAGCCAGCCTTTGAGAACAGACTAGGGGCACCATTTTCAGTGCTGATGCATCGTTTTGGTCAGGACCTGGTGACTTGCTATTTTTTGAGGGAGGCGATCTCTTGGGCTATCTCCTCTGGTGCGACGGGCTGTATTGGCGGACCATGAGCATTTGGCTGTCTAGGAACCTTATGGTGGCAGCACTCTCTTCGCCAGTGCATCAGTTAAAAGGTGAGAATGCACTGTATATGGACAGCAAAGGCTTCTGCTCTTTCGACCTCAGACCGACAGCAGGAACCGTCCGCTTTGCGCACGGGTGATATCTTCTTCGCAGGTCTCTTATGTGCCTTGTGACGTTTCACAGGTTGTGCTGCGGTTCTCCAGGTTCCAGTTGGAAGGAGTTCTGCCGTAGGATCGATAGCTTGTGCTTCAGTTCCTTGGCGGCACGATTAAGTGCTGTCTTGTCCCTGGGGTTGAGCAAGGAAAACCGGACTCTTCTGAGGCGCCTTTTTTCAGCCACGAGGGCCGATTTTTCAGGAGGCCACAAGTGGACGTCTCTTTCAGGTGTTCCAAGGGTAGTCGGAAGAGGAGGATTCGCGAACTCAGCAGCATTGTGCATCTCTTTGGTTAGTTCTTCGACGGCTGCATCTATGTTGGTTGGTGTGGCAAGAGGTGGATCTGGATTCAGGGAGGAAAGCATCCCGAACGTAAACTTGGGGGCATCTGTGTGTTTCCCGGTGAGTCTTCTAGAAAGGGTTCTTCTGAGGACGGGGATGTTTAGAAGCAAGTTTACTGCGCTGTGGTCGGATAGGAGTTTATTGTAGTTGGAGCATGTTATCTTTGAGTGTCCTATGCCCTTGAAGACGGCGAAGTCCAGCAGATCCGGTTGCTTTGAAGGGTCCGAAAGCTAGTGAGCCCACTCCGCTCTAGTGGAATGACAGTCCAGACTTTTGCGCTGCAGGTACTTATGGAGCGTTTTGCCTTGGGTTTGTTTGTACGGGACCCCCACCAGGAGTGTTTGGCTGATATGAAGCGATGCTCAACTTCGGTTTTGCCCCTCTGCAGCCCGTTTGCGTTACAAAAAACTATATTAAATCTTACTTGTATTACTTTCTGTTAAGGAAGGAAGCTACAAACTGTGTCATCTGCGAGATCATATTCTCCATCATCCATCCTCTCCATCGTTCCTTCCATGCGGGCAAACATCGCTTCATTCTATTTGGGTTGTGTGGCTTCGGGAGTGGTATGAGGGGTTTGTTAAGGATTCTTTGGCTGTGTCGATGGGAGGTGGCTTGTTGCTACTCGCAATTGGTTTGGCTTTGGGAGCTTGCGGTGCAAATCGTTTTTATTTTGTAGACCTCGGTGTTCTCGCTCGCTCGTCACGTCCGGGACGTAGATTTTGGGAGGCTTGAGGGTCGGGTTCGGTTTCTCTGCTGTGTTGGATACCACTGCCTCTGCAGCAAGTTCGGGTTTGTCATCTGTGTTGTCATGTTCGTCGTCGTCTTCTTTGCTTGAGAGGAGTTCAAAGAAGTTGTTTGTCAGTTTACTATGCAGGGCTGCGCTGGTGCTAGGCGTGACGTCAAGCTTGTATTCTCTCCTTGACTTTTACGCGCGGGCTTGCGCTTGATCGCGCCTGGCTCCGATTGGGAAGAACTTGTGTCGCTACTCGAGCTGCACTTCCTATGAGAGCCTTCATGCAGGGCGTTATTTTGTCAAGTTTGGTGGCACTGGCGGGTCCGCCAGTCCATGCTCTAGGTTGGCGTTCAATTTTCGTTTTTGCAAATATTTAGTCACAGCTAAAAACACAAAAAAACAAGTGAGAAAAGTTATCTTCGGCTTGCCGAAGATGGTATACCCTTGAAAACAAAAGAGTTTTCCATACAAAGCCTTGTTTTCATATCGGTCGTTTGTATGGCAGCTTATGATATAGTGGTCCGATCCGGACCAAACTTTCACAAATCGTGTATGGCTATGTCAAATAAATAAATGTTGAATTAGGTTGCAATAGCTTGGAAAACAAAAAAGTTTTCCATACAAAGACTTGTTTTCATATCGGTCGTTTGTATGGCAGCTATATGATATAGTGGTCCGATCCGGACCAAACTTTTACAAATCATGTATGGCTATGTCAAATGAATAAATGTTGAATTCAATTGCAATAGCTTGGAAAACAAAAAAGTTTCCCATACAAAGACTTGTTTACATATCGGTCGTTTGTATGGCAGCTATATGATATAGTGGTCCGATCCGACCGATTCTTAAACTTGATCTGCGTGCAACAAAAATAATGATCTGGTAAAAATTTCAAAACGCTAGCTTTAAAACTACTGTCTATTTTTTGCATAGAAACAGACGGACAGACGGACATGGCTATATCGACTCGGCTGTTGATGCTGATCAAGAATATATATACTTTGTGGGGTCGGAGATGCTTCCTTTAATGCGTTACACATTTCTGGACAAAATTATAATACCCTTTTTCAAGGGTATAAAAATAAATATAGTGAAATATTTGTGGCACACAACCAGCAACGGTAGCGACAGGGGCAGCGGCCACGTTGTAAATGCGCAGTTACCCAAGTCCCAAGTGTGACAGGCCGTAAAAAATGGAAATATCAAAACACAAAAAAAAAAATAATTCAATTTGACACCGAAAAGGAAGTTCCCTTTTTATAGGTCACTTTTATTTGAAATTTTGACTTTGGTAAGAATTTGTGATTTAGGGATAACTTAATGCAAATTAAAACTTTTACAGAAAATGATAATTTTTGAGAAATTATAATACCTTGAATGGGTTAAATTAACTGCAGCTTTTGCTGAAAAGTTCAGCTCGCTTTGATGCTCGCTTATGATCTTGCTGCTTAACTCAGCTCTAGATTAAGAATTCAGCATGCAGGTTGAGCGCGGCCGTATAGCTTCAAACAGAATAGTGAATTATATGTAACAGTATGTGTAACAGAAACATACCAGTTTGACCATAAAAATGTTTGCTTTGATTGTTTGTTATTAAAAATTTAATTTGGAAAAGAAAAAACATTCGCCGTAAAGGCGTATATATTAGGTGAAGTAAAAAGTTCGTTCGGTTTTTTATTGATTCAAAAGATGATAACTTTGTGTACATTTGTCCGATTTAAGTCAAATATGCGCCGTTTTGTTCGTAAACTTGTTGCCAACGAGATTCCAACTTCATTATACCCCTCTCGTAGAAGGCTGAGTCCCTATTGGCAAAAAACTCGGAGAGCCAATTTTCACAGGCATCTCTTGAGGCCAACTTCTCACCATTGAGCGCGTTCGCCATGGACAGGAAAAGATGGTAATCACTTGGTGCCAGGTCTGGACTATAAGGTGGGTGTATTAGGACCTCCCATCCGAGCTCCCGGAGCTTCTGGCGCGTCACCAAAGACGTGTGTGGCCTAGCGTTGCCCTGATGGAACACAATTCGGCCTCTGTTGATCAAAGATGGCCTATTCTGGATGAGTGCTGCCTTCAAGCGGTCCAGTTGTTGGCAGTAGAGGGCCGAATTGAGCGTTTGGCCATAGGGGAGCAGTTCGCAGTAGATGGTTCCTTGCCAATCCCACCAAACACACAGCAAAACCTTCCTGATGGTCAATCCGGTCTTGGCCACCGTCTGCGCCGCTTCCCCGAGCTTTGACCACGACCGTTTGCGCTCGATGTTGTCGTAAGTGACCCATTTTTCATCGCCAGTTACAATCTGCTTCAGAAACGGGTCGATTTTGTTGCGATTCAGCAGCGATTCGCAGATGGAAATTCCGTCCATCATGTTTTTTTGCGTTAGTTCGTGTGGCACCCAATCATCGAGCTTCTTTTTGAATCCAAGTTTATGCAAATGGTTCCAAACGGTTTTCTGGCTCATCTTTAGTTCCTCAGCAATTAAATAAGTGCTCACGTGACGGTCTGTTTCCACTATTTCCATGATTTTATCGCAATTTTCGACGGCAGGCCCCCCGACGCGTGCTGCATCTTAGACATCGAATTTACTGGAAAGGAACCTAGCAAACCACTTTTGTGCTACACGCTTTGACTGCTTTTTCGCCTTGATCGAAGAAAAATTGTAAAATAGCGAATTTTCTCTTTGCTGGTGTCCATCTTTGTCGAGAGCTCACAACGTACTGAGTCAATCAACTTCATTTAAATCTAAGCAGTTTAATTTAACATTGTTGTTAAAATACAAAATATGTGTGTTTGACGAATAGTGCATAAAAATGAAAGTAAAAGAAAAAGTCGCGTTTTATCTCCCAACGTAATGGTTGTGCGTTGTGACATAGTCAAGGCTGTGCACAAGTATGTGGCATGGAGATAGTCGGCCATATACGCGTATAAGCTTTTCAAGCTCTATAACGGCAGCAGTGCTTGCTACCAAGCTGTTGCTATCATATGAAACAACATCCGAAGGACCACTTGAGCCCTTCTTGTGTCTCCTTCGATGTAACCTTCGATGCTATCTTGGCCAGATAAAATTGTACTTATTCGGATAAAAATTCCTTACAGCTACTGAGGAAAGGGTTAAAGATGGTCCGACAGGGTAAATTGCCCTTACCACGACGAACCATCAAATGCTGGTAACCAATAAGATTGTGATGACACATAAACAAGAGTTTAGAATTTAGATAGTAAAATCAGTCAATTGATTCCAATGCCCCAAAGAGAAGAAATTCCTCAGAAAATTCGACAACCCCAAAATCGTTAGCGTCAGCTTAACAATGTTATCTAAGAGAAGGACCCTAAGAGGAATACGAAAAGGCAGCATGAACTGCTAGCGCATAGATTGAAAGTGAGAATGAGTACGCTCCAAGTGAAGACTCAATTCATATTTTAGTTGGTTGAGAGAATACAAAATGTTTCTACACACGGGTGCGGAAAAAATTATATCAAACCCGTAAAGGAGCTAAAATTCTCTGTTAGCTCAATACACGGGTCCACCGAAGTGAAACCAAAGGCTTAATAAATATTGTCCAGTACACTTCGCCATTTCTTCTACTAAGCACGCTTAGCTCGCACAGCTTATCAGCTATGCTGATATTAATTTCACCGATGTGAACGACATTTTGGTCACTGCCTGCGTTATAATGGAGTGAAGGACACAATCATTAGAAGGAAAAAAAGCTTTCTCAACAGCAAACGAAGCTCTCCCATTAAAAACCAATGTCGCTTTCGCGATTCGTATACTAGGCAACGAACCGCTTCACTCCAGAGCCTACCCAAACCATATGGGTATTTCCGACGAAGTAAAACAAATGCTGAAAAACGGCATTTGTTCGAGGCCTTGGAGGTCACCTTACAACAGTCCAACCTGCGTTGTGGACCAAAGAGGATCACATTCTACAGGAACCCAAACAAGAGGTTGGTTAAAGATTTTGGGAAACTATGAAGTACTTCTCTGTTTCTAGTGAACCTCTGAAGAGTAACATTTTTTTACCACCTTCGATAAAATATGAATTTTGTCGTCAATCGTATGGCTTGAAAAATGCATGCAGTATTTTGCAAAGAGCATTAGACGATGTTCTAATGGAAGCTGTATCGTATGCCTGCAAAACTTTCATGGTTTTTTTTACATATAAAGTTTAAGTTGGCTGAGTCTCTTAGTGTCTCAGAGCGTTTACAGGAACCTCTCCCCTTAAATTTAAACTAAATAAGCAATATCAAACCTTCAAACTCTTGCCATTCTCATTTCCTTAAAATCTCACATTATTGAATCTTATTTTTTTACTCTTGTGCGACAAAGCTGTATCCCTGCGGGAATTCACTCGTAGCAGTTGGTCCTTTGCATTTCAATTTACCCAACTCAATTAGAACATGCGTTCACCTCCCAAGGTCACGCTGTAGTTAACACCTATAATCCAAAGGTGAAGTCACAGAATGTTGACACCTCTGATCCGGATCCAGGCATGGCTTCTGGCCAGAACGTTTGGTTTATTGATATTAAAAGGGCTATTAATAACAGAGAAGCTCTAAAAATAAACAAAATTGGCCGTCAAAGAGTCAGAGTGGAACTGCCGAGAAAAAATGTAAATTTGCGTCAGTGTTACCGATGTTTTGGCTTTGATCACACCAAAAACTATTGCACCAAAGAGCCCAGATGTGGTAGATGCAGTTTGCTTCATTGGACTGGTTCCAGTCAATGCCAGGCAAAGACCTATGATGACCTGGAGTGCGTTAATTGCCAAGGAAAACATGAGGCAACTTACAAGGGCTGCAGAATTTACGTCCAGAGGCTCAAAAGCCGAAAAACTGGGATCAACATTACTCCCATGACCCGCGTAGAATACCCACAGCCCATGCGCAACATCAAGCAACAAGCTATTCCAACCTCAATCGTGCGGCAGGGCCTATCGTATGCAGATGCGACTAGAACTGGACAACAGAGCACGCGACCTGACGGAAAATACTCCCAACAGCGAAATGCTTTCTCAAACGCAAGGTTCCAGACTTTTCCGAATGCTGCGTTTGCTCCTGCAACAAACGCAGGTGAACCTCAACATCCTAGCCAAACGGTAATTGATGGCTCCCTCGCACAAGTCATCATATCAATGCAGCAGACCATTGCTGGTCTTCAAAAAACCATCGCTGAGCTATTTGAGGAGATCAAAGATCTCAGAAGTTCTAAGTCGTTGACGCAGCGCAATTAATGGCTTGTGAACTGCGCCTCGGGGCCTGGAACGCTCGTAGCATTATCCCAAATGCTAATGAGCTTAAGGTGTTTCTCAGCAAGCACGAAATTGATGTTATGCTTATTTCAGAGACACTCCTACACGTCGGATCCTACCTATATATGATAGGTTACAGCTGCTATCGAGCAGATCACCCAGGAGGTCGCCCCAGAGGAGGAGCTTGTATCCTAATCCGGCAGGGATTAGTGCACTATCACCTGCATTCGATCACAACGAATCACCTACAAATGGCGACGGTAAAAATTTCCACTAATTTGGGCGAAATTACGGTGTCAGCTGTGTACCTTCCTCCAGGCCTGCCTTGGAATTCCTCTGAGTTTGATAATCTCCTTGGTCAACATGGTCAAAAGTTTATCATTGGAGGTGATTTTAACGCTAAACATCGCCTCTGGGGTAGTATCACGATGTTATTTCCGGCAGCTCTACTCAAGTTCTGGCTACAGGCAGACCCACTCACTACCCGTATAACACGAGGAATGTACCTTCATGTATCGACTTTTTCTTGTACAAAGGTATAGCTAACAGTCTACTATCAGTACGCGAAGAGTATGACCTATCTTCTGATCACTTGCCGCTGATCGCTTCACTAACAACGTCACCTCATAGTACCGCCCCTATTAGGATGCTCGTTCCACCTGGTGCGAATATAAGGCTGTTTCAGTACGAACTTAACAATGCCTTTAACCTCAATACAGAGATAAATACAGCAGACAATATTGAGAAAGCGGTTGATACTTTTATGAAGAAGATCAAAGATGTAGCTCAAATTGCAGCTCCTGGCGGCGCAGTTCACCTACGCAACGTGCGTAGCAACATCGCTCTCTCTCCGGAAGCTGTAGGACTCTTAACTCTCAAGAAACGTCTCCGGCGTGAGTTAATCAGGACCTATGATCCAATAATTGACAGACTGTACCGAAGGATATCAAATCGGGTGAGAAAAGTACTAGCCATACTGAAAAGAGAAGCAACTGACGCGTTCCTGGGGAAAGTTACTGCCGATGAAAACTCAAAATTCGAGCTCTGGAAGCTCACGAAGAGATTCAAGAGACAAGTTGCTCCAAAGTTTCCAGTTCGTAACCCAGATGGCACTTGGGCAAAATCACCTCAGGACAGAGCTGAAGCGTTTGCCAGAAACCTGGAGGAAAGATTCCAGCCGTTCGAGACAGCATCGCCAAGACGAGTACAACTGGTTGCTCAATCCCTAGAAGCCCCATTGCAGATGGCTCTTCCTGTAAAGCCTATTAAACTCACGGAATTGGAAGATGATATAAAATCCCTTCGCAATAACAAGGCTCCTGGTGCGGATCACATCGACAACCGCTCCATTAAGCTGAGGCCCCACAGAGCTTTGTTATTCCTTGTACTAATTTTCAACTCTGCTCTTCGACTGGGACAGTTCCCAAGCGCCTGGAAGAAGGCGAATATCATTATGCTCCATAAAAGTGGGAAGCCAGCAGAGGAAGTAGACTCCTATCGCCCAATAAGCCTGCTTCCAGCATTTGGCAAATTACTTGAGAGGTGCATCCTGAGAAGATTGCTCGAGTCCCGAAAGGTCCAGAAAGCTATTCCGAAGTTTCAGTTTGGTTTTAGACTCAGGCATGGCACACCTGAACAGCTACACCGCGTAGTAAACTTTATACTGGAAGGTTTCCATGGAAAGGAGTACGTCGTTGGAGCTTTTCTGGACATCCAGCAGGCTTTCGACAGAGTGTGGCATGAAGGACTTCTGCACAAGCTTAAAAGGCTACTAAATCCTCAGCTCTTTTTGATAATAAAAAGCTTCCTCCACGAGCGATCCTTTAAAGTAATACAGGACGGACTGTCCTCCCAAACAAAAAGAGTCAGAGCAGGTGTACCCCAGGGAAGTGTGTTAGGTCCAACACTATATAGCCTGTATACGCACGACATGCCCTCAGCTGACAACATGTCGCTTACAGATCCCAATGACCTGCTAGTTGCCACTTTTGCTGATGACACTGCAGTCCTGGCCAGAAATACTTGCGTCTATACAGCCACTGATACGCTTCAGCTTTATCTAAAAAAATTTGAGAACTGGGCCCTACGCTGGAACATTGCAGTCAATCCGGAAAAGTGTTTCCGTGACGTACACCCTGAGAAAAGACACATCACCTGGTGTGTTTCTGCATGGAGAGATCCTCACACAATCGAACGCCCACAAATATCTCGGTGTCACTCTGGATAAGCGACTTACATTTCAACGCCATGTAACGGATGTAACTCGGCGGTTCAAAACAAAGGCGAACAGCATGGCTTGGCTCCTTAGGCCTGGAAACAAACTTTCAGTTTCCATCAAGGCCAAAATTTATAAGGTTGTCTTGGCTCCTATTTGGAAATATGGCATCCAAGTGTATGGCATCGCCGCAAAGTCACACCTCAACAAAATTCGTGTGGCGCAGTCGCAAATCAGGAGCGGCTTGTAACATCCGCAACAAAGACATTGAAAAAGAGCTGAAGGTACCAAGCATTGGCGATGTCATAAACAAACATGCAACCGCGTACGTTAATAAATTGGGAATCCACCCAAACCAGTTGGCTCGAAAACTCTTGATGAGGAGACGTGTATTGGGACTGAGGGCGAGAAGGAGGCTCCTGCGCATTCACCCAACAGATCTGCCGAGAAGATATATAAATTAATTGATAAAATTAATTCATGCCTCTAGACTCCCTAATTAGGTTGAAGTATGTAAATATGTAAATACTCGATTGAAATTATGATACTCTGCAGTATAAGTTACTACAAACAGTAACAGTGGACTGCTATGTAAATAAATACAATTTTTTTAATATACAAAAAAAATTAATTAAAAATTAATTTAAAAAAAAATTAGAACATTGTGCTATTTGTGCCTGTTATGAAACGTACTAGACACACTTTCTTCCATTTCCCTTCCATTTCTCAAGGTCGCGCATGGAAATGCACCAAAAACAAAATTTTCAATAAAAAAATTTCGCAAGAAAAATGCTGTATATAGTCTGCAATCTATGATATGGCAATTTCTTTCGTTTATAATATTAAGTTTACATAATATTGTAGTTTTGTCGGCCCAGCCGGAGCTTAAGTTCATAAAGTGTTACGAAAAAAAGAAAGTGTAATCAATTGTAAAGCTTTTGCACTTTAAGTGTTGTCGGTGGCAAAGCATAAAGTGCCATGAGTGGCTCTTGTTACTAAGGGTTATATCAAAAAACAACCTGGGCACTGAAAGGATTGTCATTTACATATTTCTACTTTTAGTCGGTTTATTAAATGACACTATTTAAAAAAATATATAACTAAATTTTCTGTGCAAACCCTCATATTTATGTAAGCTTTCTTCACTTATTTGGGATCGACTGATACCGATAAACTAAAATAACATTGTTTAAAAAGTCGCGATACCACGTATACCTATAATCTCATTTCAAAATTTTTTGATGTGTTGGAATTTTTGGTTAAATTTTGGATCAAAATTGGTTCGCATAAAAAGAGAGCGGTTGCAGTTAAAATCGAAATTGATCCGGATATAAGAAGTATAATTTGCTGACCTTAAAAATATTTAAAGACATTTCGGGTAAATTTCCAACAATAGCAATGATCTTATAACATTTAATATTGTTTTTATTAAATATATTTCAAAATCCTGTTCGCCGTTAAATAATTAGAATTTTTTTTGTCCATGATATTCCATCTTTAAAACGAAAATAAAGAAATAAAAAAGTGAACAAATTTTTGCTAAGATTTTTCGATGTGCTTCGAAATTTTCATAAATTTATAACCTTATCTGAATTGAACCTTATCTTGAAATTAGTTTTTAAGTTACTTCTTATGCCAGTTTTAAATTTTTGTAACCAATTTAACACCGTTACAGAAACTCCAGCAAAAAAAAACGGACCCTGCATTTCAAAAAAACGGAGTAAAAAGTTCCCGTTGTGCATGAATTCAAAAAGGCGATCAACAAGTCATAGGTAAGATTGACAGATGAAGCGGCAAATTTCCTTTTAATTTTAATCCCGAATATATTTTATTTAGTGAATCTTTTAAATAGATAAATTCATTATTAAAATATAATTTAACTAGCAGTCAGAAGTTTTAGAAGGCAGTTGCCTTAATACGTAATTATTGGGCGTGGCTGAAAGAACGGGGCGAGTGGCAAGCTACTTGTGATCGCGGTGTCGTCGGATAATGTAGTCAGCATCTTGTGCTAGTGCCATCGAGTGCTTGGGAGACATCTATAAATATTCAGAAACACATAAAAAGACACTTTTTTCGAGTGGTGTAAAATTGCCCGCCCCGTCACAGACCGCGCTTTTCTTTGCAAGCTGCTAGAATTTCAGATTAGTTATGTATTAGGTGCTTTTCACAATTGTCTCTTGGGTTGTTAATATTTTAGCCGTTGCCACGAGTACGCGGACTCCACAAAATCAGCACAGTAGTTGATGTCCTCGACATCATACCACACTCGACATCGACTTCTTGTACTTAAGCGAATTACTTCTTGGCGAGGTTAGCCTGGGAGGATGCGCGGTTGCCTCGGGGCGTAAGAGAAGAGCTACTTATATAGGCATTCGATGATAAAATCTAGAATGGAGATCTCAAACTTATTAGATTTTACCGAATGTTTTTTGTAACGGCACCAATTAGGAGAGAGAACAGGTATTAAACCGGCGAGTGATCCAACGAGGGCTCCGATAGCAATTTGGAACTTCTTACATTTTTGAATGTTCTTTGAGACGCCAGTGTATCTAGTTTGTGGACAAATTCGCCAACAACAAATTTCAGGGATAAAAAGTCTATTCTGGTAACAAAAATTGTTCTTCACAGACGACTTCTCATTGGGGTCATGGGCCGCGAAACCCCTTGTCTATGCTTACTATTTCAGTCTTCTGCTATTAGGCCTTAACTGCTTAAGTTATTTCAACGTAACTGGTAGTTAACAACTGCGATAATAATAAGACCGTTTCCTGATTGTTGGATTATAGATGTCGCTTGCAAACAATTTTTTGCAATTGATTTTAAAATCGTGGGCCGTGGGCATTGGTATCCCACGATTCCATGATTTGTGCAATAAAAAGTACAACCTCTTATTGGAGAGTTGTATTTATTTATTAGTCTAGTTTCTGCCAGCAGCATTAGGTTGACGCGATGTATATTGATAAATTAAATTAAGTCTAGTTTGTATCGAGAGATGCCATTGGTATTTCATATTTATATATGTAGACAGGAAATGAATTATTTTGATTGCTGAAATGCGAGCTGTTGGTATTTTAAAGGTTTATGTAATGTGGATATTCAAGATTAGTTATTGTTTGTATTGTATTTATTGACGGCGCGTGCTCTTTCCGTTGTACAAATTAAGAAGATTATGATGGAAGGGGGACTACCCTTCTTAACTGCTGGCCTAGGGACTCAGTCAGTTCTGATTTAATAAAAGAATAACGGCTGTTGCCGGAGTTGTTCTCATATGAGCTTGTGCTCTTTATTCAATGAGGCTTCAAAACGAACTAAAATATAAAATGATTCTTAAAGCTAACAAAAGAATCGCAGCGGCAACGCAAATATGCTGTGTTTGCCGGCTGCGCACAAGTTTCCGGCCCAATGCCGGGTCAGCACTTTTGACGTTTTTATATCATGTTTCGCACACTGAGCCAACTGTTCTAGTACGTTGGCTTGTGTTAACTACTCCCCCTTCAAGATTCCGGCTGTCCTCGGTTGGTCCTAACTCGGCGATCATCCCGTTTAATTGGATTGCAGATCTCCGCGCTCCGATGAACCGTAGACAGGTGATGCCGATACAAATCATTGCACAACAAATCGCTGCTGCGATAAATATTATGCGATGTGAATGGTTAGTATCAATTTCTCTACCGAACTCTTTGATGAACTCCAAGTTACGTTCACTCAGCTGGTGAAGATAGGGGAGACTCAGAATATCTCTGTTGGCGGTGATTTTCAATGATGGGGAACTCGCTACCCCTGGAGCTCTTGTTTGGGCCTTGTCGTGATTTGTGAAGATGGTGTCATTTATCACTACGCGGTCGTTGAAGGTGATGAGATGTGTGCCACGTAGGTAGACTGTTCCGTTGTCCACCGTGACCCTGGCTGGCCGGTCATTGATGATGATGATTCCCTCACCCACGCGGGTAAGCGGGTGTAGGTCGCTTGGTTGCGACTCGCAATGCGCTAGGACGCCTGCGTGTAGTTCCCTGGCGCATGAGCTTTCCGTTGATAGTTGGCAAAAGGTAGCCCCCGGTGTTGGGGTGCAGTCTTTGATTGTATGGACTTCTCCTCCACACTTTGCCATCATGTTGTCGGTTATCCGCAGCATAACCTCTTTGCAAGTGACCGGGAAAATAGTAACCTTCTTACAAGATAATTTTACTTTGGGAAATTTAATTATAAAGTGTATCATGTTAGAGAATTGTAGTATTTTTACGGACGATGCAGACATAAGATCCCCTATGGGGGTATCTGTGGGCTCTTTCAGCCAAACTGATTTTAAGTCTGCATGATCTAGGATATTTGGACTGACAATATTGTTTTTCGCCAGTGTTACAGCCAACATTAAATTCTGTAACTCCATCATTAGTATTCTATTCCTAGCCAGCAGTGTCTCGTATAAATGGCCGGTGTCAATTTGGGTATTTTTATGTGTTTGTAGGATTTAATTTGTAGTTGTTGTTAATTGGTTTATTCGACTTTGTATCCTAGTATTAATTTTGATTTGCCTATTGTTTGATTGTGTCAACTGCCACTCTGTGAACCTAATTCTTTCTAGATCGCCCGCATCCGGCGTCCCCGCTACTACCTTTAGCATTGAGCCTAGAAAATCTAAACTCCTTCCGATTCTATGGTGGACTTTCAACGAATCCAGCGTATCTCGAAGGTGCGAGGTATCCACTTCTAGCAATTTCCTCATATGAGACTGTGGAAACATCTCGTTCATGCTGCTTGTTTCTTCTATTATGCGCATGTTGTATTCCGAAAGATTTGCCGAGTGGGTCACATACCCGAGCTCCTCCCAAACCAGGATCTCTCCATCTATGATGGGGATATACCTTGTTTGTGAGTAGTTAGTGATGTGCGCTGAGACCAATGCCAGTGAGAGGAGGATGAAAACTCTGCACCTGTGGAAGTGTATTTTTTTAGTCGCTTTTTCTTGTTCGCTGAGGTTTATCCCATCACCAATTACTTTTATCCTAAAACTAAAACATCGCGCCTTTGGCAACGGACTTAATGTCTACTAAATGGAAGTTTGCCAAACAGCTGGTGATAATAAAAAATTTAAAATTAAGCGAGAGAGTCATTTTAAGTTGTCCTTGTGGACCACCCTCCCCTCAATGAGGACCGTGGTCCCCAGGTCTGCTTGTATGGCTTTTTCCTCACACAAGGGAGTGAGTTTATTGCCAATCCTTCTATTAGTTTTGACCAAAACCTTTTCGCCCACTTCGAAGACTTTGTTTTGTCGAGAAGAATTCTCCCTAGACCTTATTGCGTCCTGGGCCCTCTTAATTTTGTCAGCAATCCGTTCTTGTGTGTCGTCCGTGTATGCTTGTATTGCGTCGACTGGCCTCTTATCGATGACCGAATGGATTGATTTGTTATATCTGGTAGTGGCTACCAAGATTATTTCCACGGTATCACTTAAGCCCTTGTCAATTTTTAGGCACTTGGCGAGCTCTAGTAGAGTGCTGTGAAAACGCTCCACTTGCCCGTTTGATACACTGTAAAGGGGTGGCGCATTCGTGATGCTGACGCCGAAATGGTTGTCTTGCAGGGCCGTGATCGTGTGCGATTTTAACGATGGCTCGTTGTCGCAGTAAATCACTTTGGCCTTTGGGAAGAAATTCATGACCTGTAACAAGGCTGGTTTCAAATCCTCAATTGTTCTTGACGGCACATGCTGTACGACGGCGAATTTCGAAAACTTGTCAATGCAAGTGAGAAAATATTTTTTATCCTTTGAGAAAATGTCTATGTGTAGCATTTCTCCTATATGAGAGGCAATCGGTGTCTCGCCAATCTCTTGTTTCTTCGGATGCCTATCATATTTAGCTTTCGCGCATGTTTTGCAGTTTTGGACAATTTCAATGGCCAGTTTGGCCATTTTTGGGAAGTAGTACTCTGTGAGAACTTGTTTCACATTTTCCTGGGCCGACCGGTGGGCCCTATTGTGTTCTGCTAATATGATTTCTCTTCTTTCCTCGACCCCAAAAATGTCTGTAACACGGTTTTTGCAGTGCCAAAATTTTGTAGTCGGGAATCTCCGGACTAATTCGTCCTGCACCGTTGCTAGCGTGTGCAAATCGCAATGGAGGGCGTTTACGCCCCTGGGGACTATTGTATCCGCAAGGTCATTGAGTAATGACTCCTTATCGTTGAAGTTGATCGAATGTCGTTTCTTGTCTTTAAAGAAAACGAAAGAGCGTTTTAGCGGAAAGCGGGCCTCTTCTAGAATTAGTTGGTTGCTGCAGCCGATTCAGGCAAATGCCTACCAGAACAGAAGACCAGCCACCTCAGAGCACACAGGCGCCGTGAGGAAACAACAAAAAATTAACTTCATTATGCAGAATGCGGAAGAAAACACAGGAGCATATGCTGCTGCCGCCTCCAAAGCGGCATCGAAAATAGACGACGATGCCATTGCCGAGTACGATTCTGACTACGTCAATTTTTTAGGGGAAAATCCCTGTTACCCGTCATCGGACGACGAGTAGCGGGGTACCAATGAATTTCCTTTTAGACACCGGCGCGTCAAAAAATTTCATCCGACCTCGCAAAGAGCTAAAGGATATTCGCCCGGTGAACTCTCCTTTCGAAATTCACTCAATCCACGGCACCACCATCGTTACAAAAAAATGCTTCGTCTCGATTTTTAATTTAAAAGCGACCTTTTTCATTCTACCAGATCTAACAACATTCGACGGGATAATCGGGGCCGATCTGTTAACACAGGCCGGTGCATCACTTTGCCTTGCTTCCGCCCAACTCAAGTGGGGTAAGGAAGTTGAGAAGATTTCATTCCATAAATGCACCGACGTCAACTTCACTAACGTGGAGTGCACAGATGCACCACCTTTGGTGAAGAAGGCATTTCTGGGGATGATAAGAAGCCGAAAAAACGCCTTCGCAGATCCCAACGAGGCCCTGACATATAACACATCGGTAGTGGCCACGATTAGGACGACTAGCGAAGAGCCCATTAACGCCAAATTATATCCATACCCCATGGGGGCAGCAGATTTCGTCCACAACGAAATCCATGACCTGCTTAAAAATGGTATAATTCAGAAGTCGGTGTCTCCTTATAACAACCCAATATGGGTGGTTGATAAAAAAGGAACCGACGAGGCCGGCAATCAAAATAGACGATTGGTCATAGACTTTCGTAAACTAAATGAACGAACTATCCCAGACAAATACCCGATGCCAGATATCTCCATAATACTGGGCAACTTGGGCAAGGCCAAATTCTTTACGACACTGGACCTCAAATCCGGGTATCACCAGATCGTCTTAGCGGAAAATGACCGCGAAAAAACTTCCTTCTCCGGAAACGGAGGGAAGTACGAATTCAAGAGGCTCCCCTTTGGCTTGAGAAATGCTGCCAGCATAGCATCTTCCAGAGAGCCATTGATGACATTCTCAGAGAGCAAATCGGCAAGACTTGCTGTGTCTACGTCGATGATGTAATAATCTTCTCAGAAAATGAGAATGCTCATGTCAAGCACGTGGATTGGGTTTAAAAAACCATAAGCGATGCAAATATGAGAGTCTCAGTAAAAAAGTCAAGTTTTTTTAAAAAAAGCGTTAAATTTCTTGACTTTATAGTCACCAGCGATGGCACTACCACCGACCCAGAAAAGGTCAGGGCCATAAAAGAGTTCCCTGAACCAAAAACAGTATTTGAGGTTAGATCATTCCTAGGTCTCGCGAGCTATTACAGACGATTCATTAAGGACTTTGCAGCCATAGCAAGGCCTATTTCGGACATCTTAAAGGGCGAAAATGGAAGTGTAAGCAGACATAGATCGCGACACATCCAAGTACAATTCGATGAGGCGCAAAAAAATTCTTTCGAAAAACTGCGGAACATTTTGGCATATTTTGGCTGGTCTTCTGTTCTGGTAGGCATTTGCCTGGGTCGGCTGCAGCAATTTAGAAAATGAGGGATCGACTTCCATAGGCTCTGGTGTGCCGTTGCCTTTGAAATTTTTGGCACTTTGCGGGTCGGCGTGAACCTGTGCTTTATGCTGCCTATTAAAATATGGGTTTTTGGTATTATAATATTGTGGGTCATGGTGGTCGTACCTGTCAAGTTGACGACCCTGCGTTTTTGCAGCAGGTTTGCGATCTTTGTCTTCTTGACTTTTTGCAAAACTGGCTGCAAAAACGTACCTCTCGTGGTTAGATTCCACTTCGTGTGCTAAGGCCAAAGGTGACGGCATGTCTTTCGGCTTTGCCGCGAAAAGCACATCAGTGAGGTTACGTTTAAGTCCCGAGATGAAAATACGCAAGGCGTCCTCTCGGAACTTTTCGCACAATGTTTTTGCCGCCGATGGCTCGTGAGACATATGAGCTTTATCTGTGAGTAGGGTGAGTTTTTTCTCGACCTCATCATAATACTGTACTCATGTCCTGTTCAATGACATGCATTGGACGCTTGTCACTGTAAGTGAAATCGAGCCGATTTATAATAGCATCGACATTCAGTACAGTGCCAAACGAGGATAAAACGTTATTGGCCGCGCCCCTAACTTTGTTCCTAATAATTGTCACTGCCTCGTAATGGCGAGAGGTGCCGTTGAAATCTTTAAATATGCGATACGCAGCAATCGCCGCTTGTCGCCACGAAATATACGATTCCAGTGATCCCGAGAATTCAGGCAAATATTTAACGGCATATAAAGTTATGCTACATGGGGAATTATTAGTTATATCTATGGGTTCGTAAGTTCTAATTACGGGGGCCACTGCTGAGTTTATTCCCATTGAACCGAGACCATGTTTCAGTGTATCTGCTGGATGAATAATTTATTTTATTACTATATTTTATATTTTTTATTCAATTTTTTTTTTTTTTTTAAAACGTTTCTGTGCAGACTTAAAATGCGTTTAGCATCGGTTCCCAATCACATGATTTTTTTCTGGTGTGTGTGTGTTTGTTTGGTCACTAATTCCCTTCACTTTTCCCGCGCCGCTGTCCTTTGCCTTGCCGCAAATTTAGTCGCTGTGTGGGCGGTGTTGGTGATGGTGGTGGTGGGTGGTGGTTTTTACCACTAGTTGAGCACCAATTAAGAAGATTATGATGGAAGGGGGACAACCCTTCTTAACTGCTGGCCTAGGGACTCAGTCAGTTCTGATTTAATAAAAGAATAACGGCTGTTGACGGAGTTGTTCTCATATGAGCTTGTGCTCTTTATTCAATGAGGCTTCAAAACGAACTAAAATATAAAATGATTCTTAAAGCTAACAAAAGAATCGCAGCGGCAACGCAAATATGCTGTGTTTGCCGGCTGCGCTCAAGTTTCCGGCCCAATGCCGGGTCAGCACTTTTGACGTTTTTATATCATGTTTCGCACACTGAGCCAACTGTTCTAGTACGTTGGCTTGTGTTAACTTACACATACCGCCGAGGCTTTCGGACGACGACTTCAGAATTACTGCACAATTAGGTGTGACCAGAGGATAAAAGCATATAGGGTTGCCAGATGCATTTCCAACACGAGAATGTGTTTTTGAGTAGTCTGATTTTTTATCAAAGTGTGCATTGTACGCATCAAGGACACACAATTCATCTTAATTTGTTGTAGAAACAACATGGTTCCGGGATCTGACCCATAGATGACATAAAGTTTTAATATAATCGTCTCGGCTACACGCCGAGTTTCTAAAATAACTGTTCGATTTTTTTGTCCTGTTTATAGGACACTGGGCCAACATTTTTTTCACAAATTCCGCATTTTTCGTTTTTGAGTCTTGTTAGACTGCCCAAAGCATTAAATGAGACCTTCGAAAATGTCAGAAAAATTTTAATATAATTATAAGTAATTCTCATATTATAGTAAATTATGATGAGCCTTCCGTTATAAAGCAAAATAAAATCTGTAGGTGCTATTTTCTTTAAACCATTTATTTTTAATTGGCGGACATGGGTTATCAAAAGTATACGATCAATCTTTTTCAAATTTTAAACATGCATTGTCATTCATCCTGATGTGGTTATAAAATTCCTTAAAAGAAGATGTACCAGTACATTTAGATATATTCGAATAAATTTATTTATACTAGACTATATTATTTAGAATGTGTCACCAAAATTTTGAATTGGCCAAATCTCAAAAATTTTGTCCAAAAATATCATAAAAACATTTAATTTGGAAAGTGTTCTTGATCCGCGAAATGAATTTTCCCTTGCAGAGAATATTATGATTTCGAGCACAGTTAATTAAAGTGGGGAAGGAATCATCTCCGATCATATAAAGTATATGTATTCTTCATCACAATCAAGAAGATTCTAAAAGGATATGAACATGTCGGGATGTCTGTGTCTGTTACAAACTAGTCCCTCAGCTGTCAAGTTATGGACTTCTAACGTTGCACAGACACGTCTTTTTTTTTTTTGCACGCATTATATAAGTCGGAACGGCCGGGATCGGTCGACTATACCTAATAGCTTCCATATAACTAAACGATCAGGTATCACATTCATGGTTTTATATAGATCAAACGACTATGTTTTATAGCTTCCATATAACTACACTATTCTCTTTAACTTTGGTGTTTTTGAAGGTAGAAGTTTGGTATTTTTTCCAAAATCTATTTTATAAGAAACTAGTCTGATTTTGAAGTTCTTATCCTTATATTGACCAACTATATAGGATGTTTGATATATTTTTTTTTTCATTTTACTAATAGTAGCCACTATTTGGTTGCAAGGGTATAAACTTCAATTCTGCCCGAAATTCGTTTTCCTTATTCTAGCAGTTCGATTTAAATTATCACACCCATAGTAAAAGTAGATAGGAAAGTATAGTAAAAGTATCGGTTGCATCTGGAAACTAAAAGTTGCCACGTCCAACGGCGTGGGACAAATTTATAGAAATTCAACCCATCTAAAAAATTATATACCGATCAAAAAACTATATCCTTTAGCTCCCAAATATCTGTTTGATCGGAAATGCTATAAGTTGGATGTTTTTTGAGATAGGAAGTTAAAATGTGTTCACAGCCTACTCCCAAAAACACGAAAGTTAAAGCATTTCCAAAAGTTAATGTGAAATTTTATAGATACGTCCATATCCTCCTAAAAAAGGCTTTAAACAAATTCCCATATAAAAAAAATGAAAGTTTTATACTCGTAACTTTGTTGTAGTGGTCGAATCGTGTTCGGTATGTGCTGCTTCTGTATTTCTCCACTCAATCAGGTGTGGTATGCGTAGTTGTTTTTGGTTTTTCTGGACAGGGGTTAAAGTTGATGTTACAGTCCTGGCCATAAATTTAGTGTCTTATTTTATTATAAAGTAGTTTTTTAAGTCCCAGGCTTGCTCATCTTTTGTCTTTGCGGTTTAGCTTTCATAGCCATTTGGCTATTGTTTCTTATTAATTTTAATTCCCTTAGAACCCTAAATTTAAGTAAAACTTATAAAATATTGAATAATACCAAAAATTTGTTTTTCTTATCGATATATTAAAATAATTTTTTTTAATAATTTATAAAAAATGAGAAATATGCAAAATAAGAAAACCAAAACAAAACACAACAAATTTGTTTTCGGGTCTTGTCCCATTTATGTTCGGTTTATTTTGTGGTCCATGTAGTGGGCAGAGTGGTCTAGTCTTACCCTGTTCAAAATGATTTAATCTCGGTTAAGAAAAAGGTATGAGTTGGCGTTTAAGTTTAAGTTTTGCTACTAGTTTATCCATACGGTCAGCGTTTTCTTTATCTTGCTTCCCTATCTGAAGAAATCCATATAATTGAATGTTTGGGAAACTGCTTTAACAATTGGTTCCTAATCGTGGATGCATAGTAGAAGTGATTGTTTTTAGTTTAAAATAGCGTAGATGATATTGATGATAGGGAGTCGGTGTATATAACATGTTTTCCTCGTTGGCTATCATATCGCAGCAAAGTACTGAGGAGTGTGTAGGAAGGAGTCCGGTTTTTTTTTTCTTCGCTTATGATGAAACAGTTGATGCCTGTCGATGCGGACCCGTAAGTGTGTAAGAATTTGTGGTTAGCATAGGACGATTTGAAGGATTAAAAGGGCTAATGGAAAATTATAGATGGTGTTGTGCTTATTGAATTTTGCTAGAGAGGTATTGAAGGTTTGGCTATAATTGCTGTGTTGAAAATATTGCAATAATGTGTTTTTAATTGGCTGGTATGGGCAAGCGGTTTTACTGCATATCTGTATTAATCTGTCGATTGGGCTATCCTTTTGGGTGAATCCTTTTTGGGAAAGTCATAAGATTCTTGAGTCTATGGGTTGTAATATCTTTTTTAGCTAGTTTAACGCTAAGGAATTCCCTTTTGAGTGCTAAGGGATTTATGTTGGCTTCACAATTAGATTGATTACGGGAGTGGTGCCGGACGCTCCGAGATTTGTTTTGTGTTTCATGATAAAGTGAAAATAGTTTGCATAGGCTATGAATTTAATAATTTTGTATCGATATACGAGGGTAGTCCCATAAGTACGTAGCCTCACCGTCTGATGGCGCCACTATCGCAAGGGTAATTTATTATGGTGTAGTTCTCTCGTAGATGGCTACTGTCGAAATTTCGGCCGGAGCGGACTCATAGTTTTGGTTTAACCGCGTGTGAAAGCGGGAGTGTCCGCGGATTTTAGAAAAATCGAAAAAGCAATATCGGTCGGTGATGCGATTCTTGTTTCTGAAGGGGAAATCACGTAATGAAATCCAAGAGCGTTTGGATGCTGTGTTTGGATGCTACTATACGTTGACTTTGCTCCTTCGATAGCGACTATCAAAAATTGGTTTAATGAGTTTCAACGTGGTCGCACGTCGGTTTTTGATGAGCCACATCCGGGTGCCCCGAAAACGGTTACCACGGAGGATAACGTAACAAAAATCTACCATATCGTATTGGCAGACCGCTGATTGAAGGTGCGAGAGATAGCTGAAACAGTAGGCATTTCAAAAGATCGCGTGGGCCATATCTTGTATAAAATTTTGGGCATGAGAAAGCTGTCGGCGCTTGTTGCTCACTCCGGACAACAAGCGAAACCGTGAGATCACTTCAGAGCAGTGCTTGAGGCTGTTTAAACGCAATCCGAAGGAGTTTCTTCGTCGTTTCGTGACAGCCGACGAAACATGGATCCACTGGTACACACCAGAGACCAAGGAAAAGTCGACACAGTGGACTTCACCCGGCGAACGTGCTCCGAAGAAGGCTGTCGTCACACCGTCTCCGCCCTCACCAACGCCAAATTGGTCGAATTGGGCGACGAACTGCTGCCCTATCCACCGCATTCTCTTGATTTGGCCCCGTGCGACTTCTTTCTGTTTCCAAACTTAAAAAGTCACTCGCCGGACATAAATTTCAGTCGAATGAGGAGATCATCGCCGCCACTGAGGCGCATTTTGCACACCTCGATAAAACGAATTTTTCAGACGGCTTAAAGAAATTGGAGCATCGCTGGGTCAGGTGTATTGAGCTAAAAGGAGACCATGTTGAAAAAAAAAACTAACTCACCACTTTCCCAAAAAATTTTCTTTTCTTTTGTAGGCTAAGTACTTATCGGACCACCCTCGTATTATTTTGGTGAGTGAGTTGGCTATACGAAATAGGATGACTGAGAGAGGGGACTTCGAGAGGAAAAGTGTTGGAGGAAGTTCGACCGTTATTAACAATTATCTTTCTATTTGGTACATGGTACAGGATGCGAGGTCTTCTTTTCCATTCTTTACGGACGTGTGGGTACCAATTTTGTTAAATGCTTTGGTAAAATCAAAAAAAAATACTGACTTGTGTTTTTTGAGGGCCAGGGATCTAATGACAAGGTGGTCTACGTTAAGTAGACTCCATGATCGATTTGCCACCCTTAAACCCGACTTGGCTATTGTGGATGAGATCGTTATTTAAATGGAACCACCACAACCGTATCACCACAATTTTATCTAGAGTTTTGGCTAGGCAAGGTTTTAATGATATAGGTCAGTAACGAGGCACGTCCAGAAAGTGGACGTACAGCCGTAGGAAAGACTTTTTGCAAAGTTTGGCAACACTGCCGCGTAGCTTGAAGTCTCTCCATTAAAACATGACCAATCCGAGTTTATTGTGTTGAAAACTCTTGACGCTGTAGCATGTCTCGTGAAATATGGCATGCGTATCTCCCGCTAAGTTAGAAATGTCCGCCGTCATTCGCTACCTCGTTGCGAAGGAAAAACTCCGCTTGAAATTTATAATGAGAGAAAACTGTTTACGATAATAAAGCTATGAATCGTACAAGTGTGTACAATGGTGACGCGAGTTTAAAAATAGCCGTACTTCCTTGTCACCCTCACCCAAGAAATTCAAAACTACAATTTTAGCCAAAAAAAATTATGTCATCCGTGTTTTGGGACCATAAAGGCATAATTTTGATTGAATATCTGCCTCACGGGGGGACCATCAACGCGGCATGATACAGTGAGACAGCCAACAACAGACAGCCTAAAAAAATTGAAAAGGGCGATTCAGAATAAAGGAGTGGCATGCTGGCGTAGGAAGTCCGCCTGTTGCACAATGCACGACGTCATACAGCCAACGCAACGTTTTGAATCACCTTTGTATTCCCTAGACCGGGCCCCTTCAGACTTCCGTCTTTTTACTACCATTAAGGTGCACATGGATGGGAACACGTTTTTAACAGACGAAAAGGTAAAGGGGGATGTCGAGAAGTGGGCGAAAGAACTGGCGGGAGACTTCTTCGCGGCAGGCATAACACAATTTATCCCGCGGCTCACCACTTTTATCGAGAGGGATGGTGACTATGTCGAAAAATAATTTACATATGTACAAGTGTAACCAAGAATTTTTTTATTTTATTAAAATTTCTTGAACCCTACATAAATTGAGTACACTTACTTTCTGACGTGTCTCATAGATTTAACATCACTTAGGGGTTTTTGCGGTTTTAAAGGAAGTAATGAGAGGTTAAAGAATTGAGTTCACGGACTCGTGCCGTGCTCTAAATATTGGTTGTTGTCGCACCCATTAGAACTTAGTATGAAATGGCAATACGTTACCACTGGTTTCTCCGTAAATGGCAGCGTTGGTCTTTTTCTTTTTCAGTGCAGCGGTCTTCTCCTTCCGTTGACGCATTGCTCATGGTAATGTATTACTGTGCGATCGCCACCTCGTCTCTCGCTGGGGTGCACTAGTTTAAGGGTATGCGTAGGCGGAATGTTATCTCCCCACTGCACTTATATCTCCCGCGCTTTAGCATTCCATCGCTTTTGTAGAGAAAACTTATGTAAATAAATAGACATAATTGTACTTTGGCGGGTTTGATTAATTGAATTGAATTTTAATTGCGCGCTGCAGAAATCCGGCAACGCTGAATCTTTTGCCCCGCCACACCACCTCGCCACGTCGCAGGTATACTTAAATATTATAAGTTTACGCAAGTATGCGAAATTATAAATTATTAAAATTAACTTTTATTAAATATATATAATATATAAATATATATACCACATATACTAACACAAATTCCCATTACCTAACCCAGCGTAAAATTATTAGTTCTGCGCCTCGAAATACAACTGTCCTGAAGTTAAGTTTAATATAAAACAAGCTTTAATAAACCGACTTATGACGTAACTTATTACGATTTTCTATTACATAACATTTTTTATGGATAACATTGAAAATGGAGCAAAGGTACTGCCGTTTATCGTACGTGAGAAGAGTGCGTTTATTGCTATGAAAGGTTACTGAGATTTAAGAATTGGATACAAGAGGAAGTACAAAGTGTGAGGTAATGCCATAGAGGCCATTATAATCAGAAGAGTGTTACCTAAAAGGCTTATGCTGGGCATAAATTAATCTACAACGGCTTATTAATATAGGACTCAAATTTCCATCTATTAGAAATGTTTTTTAAGCGTGTTAGTAGATACTGACTCTTTGCATTACCATTAGTACGGTTATGTAAAAAAAGCCACAACCAGCTTTTTTGCTTAATGTGGTCTCCTAAGAGCGAATATAAAGAAATTCTATTGTACAGGTTCAACGCGGCCTCGATGTAACCCATATTATAGACTCTAGAAGCATGACACGAACTCCAATATCGGACGGAAACAGTAAACGTTTTTTATGTCAAATGCACACGATTCACGCATGTCGAGGTTGGCGAATTAAGATATTTACGCTTACAAAACCATCAATGCAGTCGTATCCGAACTACTATTCCCTGCTGAACTATTAACCCCCTGCTATTATGCCGCTTTTTCTGCCAGTGCATTGCGATAAAACAAAGCCGAAACCTGGTCTCTGACATCTACTCAGGATCAGAAACAGGGTCGGAGTTGTCAAGTTGCGCTTATCACAGCAGCCCAGGGGACAGTCCAGGCGGCTCGGCCAGGGTGTCCTTATATCCTGCCTACAAGAAATGTCACAGCTATGGTTATGAAAGCGGAAAGTAAATAGGATGTGCCTGGGGAACAGGAAGAGGGAAAACGGGAAACGTGCAGACAAAGAGGCAATGGGACCAATCTATCAGCTACACGCTCCAGTGCACTTTAGATAAATCCGCCATTTTTAAACTTTTTCAGCTTTTTTTTGAGCATATTGCTTGAAAATTATCTCAAATATATCTTTTGATTAAACAATCTATATGATTTCCTTGTGATTAAAAAAAAAAAACGAAAACTCACGCTTTTTTTCGATCAACATGAGGTAACCCGCTTAATCAAATGAAATGCAAATGTCACGCAGTTAGCATTTTGATTTACCTGCCAGTTAGATCAATCCCAAACAACCTCCGACACGCAACCCGAAACGAAAAACCCAAAGCCTAAAAACCCAAAAAAGCGGGCTCCTAAAGTCAACTCCTAACGATCCCTCCTAACGATCCCTCCTAAAAATCCGGTTAAACAAAACAAATGTAAAGGAGAGAAATGAGCCCAGTTAAGTCCCCTGCAGATTCAATGCAGTCTTAATGTACCCCGTAATGAGGGCTCCAGATTCGCATGGTCCGTACTCCAGTATCGGACGGACCAAAGATGCATAAAAGCTTTTAGTTGTAAAAGCGTCCTTTAATTCCTTAAACCATCTTTTAATGTATTTAAGCACAGCTTTGGCTTAATTAACCATCGTGGAAATATGGTCGGAAAATTTGAGTTGAAAGTCTAATAGGACACCAATATCGTTAACCTGAAAGAAAGTACCCATAAAGAAAGTATGTGGACTAGTGGGAGCTTACGCGATAATATGACATAATGGCTTGCATTTTGCCCATTGAGACCCATTTAAGAGATCATTTGTGGAAATTATCGAAATTACTTTGCTCAAGTCAGTATAGATGATATATATGTTTTAGTAGAGTCGGATTTTTTCTTTTTTTTATGCAGAAGAATTGTGAAAGAATCCTTCCACCTATCCACAGAGATAATGTGAAAAACTTTAGAAGAGGTTTGCATAATGGCTCGGCGCAGTCCTTCAGAACGCAGGCTGAAGAATAGACAGGAAGATTCGATAACACACTGGTTTCTGAAAATAATATTAGCTGATAGAATATTATATAAATAGACGCTAAATCTATAATTGTAGAAGGTAAATACATTGTTTAAAAAAATTTCAAAAAGGTCCGTAAAAGTAAGGGTTTCGTTAGAAACCGCAAACGTTGGTGTGGTATGGTATGGGGGTCTGGTGTCGAAAGTGACATGGCTCTGAAAAGGGTATATTCCATTAGGATCACATGCTAGACACAAGCCGACTTACAGAATATCTTTCGTGGATAATTTGACCTTAGAACATGGGTTACCCGCTGTGAAATCATGTTGAATTAATCGGGAATTTTCAATAGTGAATTATGATAGATTGAAGTCAGCCAGAGGTACTAGCAGGTCGCTATCGGACATAAGATGAAAATCCGACTGAATAGAAGACAAGATATGCCACTACGTATGTGGCTCGAATGAAGGTGATATATAAAAACAGGTAATAAACAGTAATTGCGTAGACAAAGTCATTTTAACACAGAGGAATTCAAAATCACCAGAACTTCCCCTCCTCAAGTTCAGTCCCGTCTTAAAGTGCACCACTTCTGGTAAGACTTCTAAGCTAAATATCTCTGCCTTTAAGCATGTTTCTGTAAAGACAATAATATGAGATGAAAATGAATAACTATCAGAATATCGTTTGGAATTCGTCCTCCGTGAATCTTATGAATCGATCTCTGTGGTCATTGAATGCTATAATTATTTTTTATAGATTGTAAATTGATCAGCTTCTTGACTCTGGAACACCAGTGGTATTCTTTACCGAAAAATAGTCTACAAATGCAACCGCTGTAGGCCAATTGCCAATAGGTATAATTAAGCTGTAACGACCATTAATGCTTGCTCTAGGTATCGTTTGGTAGTTTTGTCGTTGCGGGTTTAATATGGTTGTCTGTTCCAAAGATATTCGGCCTTTATTCGTAGCTATAATTTCTTTGTTTACTTGATAGTAGTAGTTGATAGTAGAATCAACGATGGATGTTTAATTTTGGAGCAATTGTAGGAGGAAGTCTCTCAGTGTTGACTGTATTGACCATGTCTTCAGCATAACTAGAATCGAGTACGCGAAAAAGCGTTGGCAACGCTTCTAACAATATTGTATGGTGATCTCCGTTGGTGAGAATGGTGCATCAGTCTGTTTCCAGATTGGAGCTCAGAGTACAGATTTTAAAAGTGGTCCAGAATAGACCAGCATATTTCTGTATTTTTTGATTTTGGCACTTGTTCAAGAGCTCTGTAAATCCTTCATGCCGCTCCAATGTGGGTCTTAATCGTATTCCATTCAATGTCCATTCTGAGACATTCATTTCTCTTTTTTTCAACCATACTAGCGTTATTCAATGAACGGTTATTGTTCACATTTTCTAGGAACACTCGCGTGACATGACATTTGACTATTCCACCTGAGGTTTTGGCATTTGGAGATGTAAGCTTGCATTTTTGCCGATTGTTCAATATTCGCACTTCCTTGCTTTCAGAAGGCATGTTTTAGTCTTGAAACCATTTGGGCTAAATGGTTTAGCGGGTATAAGCTTGGCGTCAGAAGGAGCAATTAAAGGTAAGCTTAGTTGTGTCTGACGAGATAGGAGTGATGGGGCGGGCTGGAGAATGGCTTTAATTTCCACGATTAGTGTGTTCTAGTTACTACTAAGTTCTTCGATTGTTAATAAAACTGTAGCTGAGGCCGATACTAGCAGCCGTTAGCCAATGATCTTTTATTTGATATGTTTAATCTACAACGAGAAATAAACTGCACTGGTTAATCGTCTAATTATATGAGGAAGGACGAGAGTTTTTAGTTGTTGTTCGAAACCACTACGGAGGGCATTGTCGATCGAAATCTTATTAATGTGCCGTTTTAATGACAACACCGACAGCATTTGCACATCGGTGATGCTAGAAGATGATATCGTTGGGGTCATCTTGGCTATAAGCGCGTTTTTCTCTTTAGCCGGAAGCTTTAAATATGCTACTTTATTGTAACCCATTTCTATCGCATTTTCATATTCCTCATAGTTAGGTTTATGGATAACATTGAAAATGGAGCTTGTTCTTAGCTGAAACTTAGTCTTTGGAAGCTAAAGCTGGTTCGCCAATCCTGTGGTAATTAGGTTTACCTGGGAGTTAGCAGACCCGCAGACCCGTTCGTGATTACGAAGAAAGAATTTCTTTGAGCAAATTTATTTTTTCGTGCGGCTCCCGCTGCATAACGTATAGCCCACCTTCCCCCCAACTGACGCAAAGGTACTGCCGTTTATCGTACGTGAGAAGAGTGCGTTTATTGCTATGAAAGGTTACTGAGATTTAAGAATTGGATACAAGAGGAAGTACAAAGTGTGAGGTAATGCCATAGAGGCCATTATAATCAGAAGAGTGTTACCTAAAAGGCTTATGCTGGGCATAAATTAATCTACAACGGCTTATTAATATAGGACTCAAATTTCCATCTATTAGAAATGTTTTTTAAGCGTGTTAGTAGATACTGACTCTTTGCATTACCATTAGAACGGTTATGTAAAAAAAGCCACAACCAGCTTTTTTGCTTAATGTGGTCTCCTAAGAGCGAATATAAAGAAATTCTATTGTACAGGTTCAACGCGGCCTCGATGTAACCCATATTATAGACTCTAGAAGCATGACACGAACTCCAATATCGGACGGAAACAGTAAACGTTTTTTATGTCAAATGCACACGATTCACGCATGTCGAGGTTGGCGAATTAAGATATTTACGCTTACAAAACCATCAATGCAGTCGTATCCGAACTACTATTCCCTGCTGAACTATTAACCCCCTGCTATTATGCCGCTTTTTCTGCCAGTGCATTGCGATAAAACAAAGCCGAAACCTGGTCTCTGACATCTACTCAGGATCAGAAACAGGGTCGGAGTTGTCAAGTTGCGCTTATCACAGCAGCCCAGGGGACAGTCCAGGCGGCTCGGCCAGGGTGTCCTTATATCCTGCCTACAAGAAATGTCACAGCTATGGTTATGAAAGCGGAAAGCAAATAGGATGTGCCTGTGGGCGTCGCACTTGCTTGGAAAACGGAACGGAACGGAAAACGGGGAACAGGAAGAGGGAAAACGGGAAACGTGCAGACAAAGAGGCAATGGGACCAATCTATCAGCTACACGCTCCAGTGCACTTTAGATAAATCCGCCATTTTTAAACTTTTTCAGCTTTTTTTGAACATATTGCTTGAAAATTATCTCAAATATATCTTTTGATTAAACAAGCTATATGATTTCCTTGTGATTAAAAAAAAAAACGAAAACTCACGCTTTTTTTCGATCAACATGAGGTAACCCGCTTAATCAAATGAAATGCAAATGTCACGCAGTTAGCATTTTGATTTACCTGCCAGTTAGATCAATCCCAAACAACCTCCGACACGCAACCCGAAACGAAAAACCCAAAGCCTAAAAACCCAAAAAAGCGGGCTCCTAAAGTCAACTCCTAACGATCCCTCCTAAAAATCCGGTTAAACAAAACAAATGTAAAGGAGGGAAATGAGCCCAGTTAAGTCCCCTGCAGATTCAATGCAGTCTTAATGTACCCCGTAATGAGGGCTCCAGATTCGCATGGTCCGTACTCCAGTATCGGACGGACCAAAGATGCATAAAAGCTTTTAGTTGTAAAAGCGTCCTTTAATTCCTTAAACCATCTTTTAATGTATTTAAGCACAGCTTTGGCTTAATTAACCATCGTGGAAATATGGTCGGAAAATTTGAGTTGAAAGTCTAATAGGACACCAATATCGTTAACCTGAAAGAAAGTACCCATAAATAAAGTATGTGGACTAGTGGGAGCTTAAGCGATAATATGACATAATGGCTTGCATTTTGCCCATTGAGACCCATTTAAGAGATCATTTGTGGAAATTATCGAAATTACTTTGCTCAAGTCAGTATAGATGATATATAAGTTTTAGTAGAGTCGGATTTTTTCTTTTTTTTATGCAGAAGAATTGTGAAAGAATCCTTCCACCTATCCACAGAGATAATGTGAAAAACTTTAGAAGAGGTTTGCATAATGGCTCGGCGCAGTCCTTCAGAACGCAGGCTGAAGAATAGACAGGACGATTCGATAACACACTGGTTTCTGAAAATAATATTAGCTGATAGAATATTATATAAATAGACGCTAAATCTATAATTGTAGAAGGTAAATACATTGTTTAAAAAAATTTCAAAAAGGTCCGTAAAAGTAAGGGTTTCGTTAGAAACCGCAAACGTTGGTGTGGTATGGTATGGGGGTCTGGTGTCGAAAGTGACATGGCTCTGAAAAGGGTATATTCCATTAGGATCACATGCTAGACACAAGCCGACTTACAGAATATCTTTCGTGGATAATTTGACCTTAGAACATGGGTTACCCGCTGTGAAATCATGTTGAATTAATCGGGAATTTTCAATAGTGAATTATGATAGATTGAAGTCAGCCAGAGGTACTAGCAGGTCGCTATCGGACATAAGATGAAAATCCGACTGAATAGAAGACAAGATATGCCACTACGTATGTGGCTCGAATGAAGGTGATATATAAAAACAGGTAATAAACAGTAATTGCGTAGACAAAGTCATTTTAACACAGAGGAATTCAAAATCACCAGAACTTCCCCTCCTCAAGTTCAGTCCCGTCTTAAAGTGCACCACTTCTGGTAAGACTTCTAAGCTAAATATCTCTGCCTTTAAGCATGTTTCTGTAAAGACAATAATATGAGATGAAAATGAATAACTATCAGAATATCGTTTGGAATTCGTCCTCCGTGAATCTTATGAATCGATCTCTGTGGTCATTGAATGCTATAATTATTTTTTATAGATTGTAAATTGATCAGCTTCTTGACTCTGGAACACCAGTGGTATTCTTTACCGAAAAATAGTCTACGAATGCAACCGCTGTAGGCCAATTGCCAATAGGTATAATTAAGCTGTAACGACCATTAATGCTTGCTCTAGGTATCGTTTGGTAGTTTTGTCGTTGCGGGTTTAATATGGTTGTCTGTTCCAAAGATATTCGGCCTTTATTCGTAGCTATAATTTCTTTGTTTACTTGATAGTAGTAGTTGATAGTAGAATCAACGATGGATGTTTAATTTTGGAGCAATTGTAGCAGGAAGTCTCTCAGTGTTGACTGTATTGACCATGTCTTCAGCATAACTAGAATCGAGTACGCGAAAAAGCGTTGGCAACGCTTCTAACAATATTGTATGGTGATCTCCGTTGGTGAGAATGGTGCATCAGTCTGTTTCCAGATTGGAGCTCAGAGTTCAGATTTTAAAAGTGGTCCAGAATAGACCAGCATAGTTCTGTATTTTTTGATTTTGGCACTTGTTCAAGAGCTCTGTAAATCCTTCATGCCGCTCCAATGTGGGTCTTAATCGTATTCCATTCAATGTCCATTCTGAGACATTCATTTCTCTTTTTTCAACCATACTAGCGTTATTCAATGAACGGTTATTGTTCACATTTTCTAGGAACACTCGCGTGACATGACATTTGACTATTCCACCTGAGGTTTTGGCATTTGGAGATGTAAGCTTGCATTTTGCCGATTGTTCAATATTCGCACTTCCTTGCTTTCAGAAGGCATGTTTTAGTCTTGAAACCATTTGGGCTAAATGGTTTAGCGGGTATGAGCTTGGCGTCAGAAGGAGCAATTAAAGGTAAGCTTAGTTGTGTCTGACGAGATAGGAGTGATGGGGCGGGCTGGAGAATGGCTTTAATTTCCACGATTAGTGTGTTCTAGTTACTACTAAGTTCTTCGATTGTTAATAAAACTGTAGCTGAGGCCGATACTAGCAGCCGTTAGCCAATGATCTTTTATTTGATATGTTTAATCTACAACGAGAAATAAACTGCACTGGTTAATCGTCTAATTATATGAGGAAGGACGAGAGTTTTTAGTTGTTGTTCGAAACCACTACGGAGGGCATTGTCGATCGAAATCTTATTAATGTGCCGTTTTAATGACAACACCGACAGCATTTGCACATCGGTGATGCTAGAAGATGATGTCGTTGGGGTCATCTTGGCTATAAGCGCGTTTTTCTCTTTAGCCGGAAGCTTTAAATATGCTACTTTATTGTAACCCATTTCTATCGCATTTTCATATTCCTCATAGTTAGGTTTATGGATAACATTGAAAATGGAGCTTGTTCTTAGCTGAAACTTAGTCTTTGGAAGCTAAAGCTGGTTCGCCAATCCTGTGGTAATTAGGTTTACCTGGGAGTTAGCAGACCCGCAGACCCGTTCGTGATTACGAAGAAAGAATTTCTTTGAGCAAATTTATTTTTTCGTGCGGCTCCCGCTGCATAACGTATAGCCCACCTTCCCCCCAACTGACGCAAAGGTACTGCCGTTTATCGTACGTGAGAAGAGTGCGTTTATTGCTATGAAAGGTTACTGAGATTTAAGAATTGGATACAAGAGGAAGTACAAAGTGTGAGGTAATGCCATAGAGGCCATTATAATCAGAAGAGTGTTACCTAAAAGGCTTATGCTGGGCATAAATTAATCTACAACGGCTTATTAATATAGGACTCAAATTTCCATCTATTAGAAATGTTTTTTAAGCGTGTTAGTAGATACTGACTCTTTGCATTACCATTAGTACGGTTATGTAAAAAAAGCCACAACCAGCTTTTTTTGCTTAATGTGGTCTCCTAAGAGCGAATATAAAGAAATTCTATTGTACAGGTTCAACGCGGCCTCGATGTAACCCATATTATAGACTCTAGAAGCATGACACGAACTCCAATATCGGACGGAAACAGTAAACGTTTTTTATGTCAAATGCACACGATTCACGCATGTCGAGGTTGGCGAATTAAGATATTTACGCTTACAAAACCATCAATGCAGTCGTATCCGAACTACTATTCCCTGCTGAACTATTAACCCCCTGCTATTATGCCGCTTTTTCTGCCAGTGCATTGCGATAAAACAAAGCCGAAACCTGGTCTCTGACATCTACTCAGGATCAGAAACAGGGTCGGAGTTGTCAAGTTGCGCTTATCACAGCAGCCCAGGGGACAGTCCAGGCGGCTCGGCCAGGGTGTCCTTATATCCTGCCTACAAGAAATGTCACAGCTATGGTTATGAAAGCGGAAAGCAAATAGGATGTGCCTGTGGGCGTCGCACTTGCTTGGAAAACGGAACGGAACGGAAAACGGGGAACAGGAAGAGGGAAAACGGGAAACGTGCAGACAAAGAGGCAATGGGACCAATCTATCAGCTACACGCTCCAGTGCACTTTAGATAAATCCGCCATTTTTAAACTTTTTCAGCTTTTTTTTGAACATATTGCTTGAAAATTATCTCAAATATATCTTTTGATTAAACAAGCTATATGATTTCCTTGTGATTAAAAAAAAAAAAAAAACTCACGCTTTTTTTCGATCAACATGAGGTAACCCGCTTAATCAAATGAAATGCAAATGTCACGCAGTTAGCATTTTGATTTACCTGCCAGTTAGATCAATCCCAAACAACCTCCGACACGCAACCCGAAACGAAAAACCCAAAGCCTAAAAACCCAAAAAAGCGGGCTCCTAAAGTCAACTCCTAACGATCCCTCCTAAAAATCCGGTTAAACAAAACAAATGTAAAGGAGGGAAATGAGCCCAGTTAAGTCCCCTGCAGATTCAATGCAGTCTTAATGTACCCCGTAATGAGGGCTCCAGATTCGCATGGTCCGTACTCCAGTATCGGACGGACCAAAGATGCATAAAAGCTTTTAGTTTTAAAAGCGTCCTTTAATTCCTTAAACCATCTTTTAATGTATTTAAGCACAGCTTTGGCTTAATTAACCATCGTGGAAATATGGTCGGAAAATTTGAGTTGAAAGTCTAATAGGACACCAATATCGTTAACCTGAAAGAAAGTACCCATAAAGAAAGTATGTGGACTAGTGGGAGCTTAAGCGATAATATGACATAATGGCTTGCATTTTGCCCATTGAGACCCATTTAAGAGATCATTTGTGGAAATTATCGAAATTACTTTGCTCAAGTCAGTATAGATGATATATAAGTTTTAGTAGAGTCGGATTTTTTCTTTTTTTTATGCAGAAGAATTGTGAAAGAATCCTTCCACCTATCCACAGAGATAATGTGAAAAACTTTAGAAGAGGTTTGCATAATGGCTCGGCGCAGTCCTTCAGAACGCAGGCTGAAGAATAGACAGGAAGATTCGATAACACACTGGTTTCTGAAAATAATATTAGCTGATAGAATATTATATAAATAGACGCTAAATCTATAATTGTAGAAGTTAAATACATTGTTTAAAAAAATGTCAAAAAGGTCCGTAAAAGTAAGGGTTTCGTTAGAAACCGCAAACGTTGGTGTGGTATGGTATGGGGGTCTGGTGTCGAAAGTGACATGGCTCTGAAAAGGGTATATTCCATTAGGATCACATGCTAGACACAAGCCGACTTACAGAATATCTTTCGTGGATAATTTGACCTTAGAACATGGGTTACCCGCTGTGAAATCATGTTGAATTAATCGGGAATTTTCAATAGTGAATTATGATAGATTGAAGTCAGCCAGAGGTACTAGCAGGTCGCTATCGGACATAAGATGAAAATCCGACTGAATAGAAGACAAGATATGCCACTACGTATGTGGCTCGAATGAAGGTGATATATAAAAACAGGTAATAAACAGTAATTGCGTAGACAAAGTCATTTTAACACAGAGGAATTCAAAATCACCAGAACTTCCCCTCCTCAAGTTCAGTCCCGTCTTAAAGTGCACCACTTCTGGTAAGACTTCTAAGCTAAATATCTCTGCCTTTAAGCATGTTTCTGTAAAGACAATAATATGAGATGAAAATGAATAACTATCAGAATATCGTTTGGAATTCGTCCTCCGTGAATCTTATGAATCGATCTCTGTGGTCATTGAATGCTATAATTATTTTTTATAGATTGTAAATTGATCAGCTTCTTGACTCTGGAACACCAGTGGTATTCTTTACCGAAAAATAGTCTACGAATGCAACCGCTGTAGGCCAATTGCCAATAGGTATAATTAAGCTGTAACGACCATTAATGCTTGCTCTAGGTATCGTTTGGTAGTTTTGTCGTTGCGGGTTTAATATGGTTGTCTGTTCCAAAGATATTCGGCCTTTATTCGTAGCTATAATTTCTTTGTTTACTTGATAGTAGTAGTTGATAGTAGAATCAACGATGGATGTTTAATTTTGGAGCAATTGTAGCAGGAAGTCTCTCAGTGTTGACTGTATTGACCATGTCTTCAGCATAACTAGAATCGAGTACGCGAAAAAGCGTTGGCAACGCTTCTAACAATATTGTATGGTGATCTCCGTTGGTGAGAATGGTGCATCAGTCTGTTTCCAGATTGGAGCTCAGAGTTCAGATTTTAAAAGTGGTCCAGAATAGACCAGCATAGTTCTGTATTTTTTGATTTTGGCACTTGTTCAAGAGCTCTGTAAATCCTTCATGCCGCTCCAATGTGGGTCTTAATCGTATTCCATTCAATGTCCATTCAGAGACATTCATTTCTCTTTTTTTCAACCATACTAGCGTTATTCAATGAACGGTTATTGTTCACATTTTCTAGGAACACTCGCGTGACATGACATTTGACTATTCCACCTGAGGTTTTGGCATTTGGAGATGTAAGCTTGCATTTTGCCGATTGTTCAATATTCGCACTTCCTTGCTTTCAGAAGGCATGTTTTAGTCTTGAAACCATTTGGGCTAAATGGTTTAGCGGGTATGAGCTTGGCGTCAGAAGGAGCAATTAAAGGTAAGCTTAGTTGTGTCTGACGAGATAGGAGTGATGGGGCGGGCTGGAGAATGGCTTTAATTTCCACGATTAGTGTGTTCTAGTTACTACTAAGTTCTTCGATTGTTAATAAAACTGTAGCTGAGACCGATACTAGCAGCCGTTAGCCAATGATCTTTTATTTGATATGTTTAATCTACAACGAGAAATAAACTGCACTGGTTAATCGTCTAATTATATGAGGAAGGACGAGAGTTTTTAGTTGTTGTTCGAAACCACTACGGAGGGCATTGTCGATCGAAATCTTATTAATGTGCCGTTTTAATGACAACACCGACAGCATTTGCACATCGGTGATGCTAGAAGATGATGTCGTTGGGGTCATCTTGGCTATAAGCGCGTTTTTCTCTTTAGCCGGAAGCTTTAAATATGCTACTTTATTGTAACCCATTTCTATCGCATTTTCATATTCCTCATAGTTAGGTTTATGGATAACATTGAAAATGGAGCTTGTTCTTAGCTGAAACTTAGTCTTTGGAAGCTAAAGCTGGTTCGCCAATCCTGTGGTAATTAGGTTTACCTGGGAGTTAGCAGACCCGCAGACCCGTTCGTGATTACGAAGAAAGAATTTCTTTGAGCAAATTTATTTTTTCGTGCGGCTCCCGCTGCATAACGTATAGCCCACCTTCCCCCCAACTGACGCAAAGGTACTGCCGTTTATCGTACGTGAGAAGAGTGCGTTTATTGCTATGAAAGGTTACTGAGATTTAAGAATTGGATACAAGAGGAAGTACAAAGTGTGAGGTAATGCCATAGAGGCCATTATAATCAGAAGAGTGTTACCTAAAAGGCTTATGCTGGGCATAAATTAATCTACAACGGCTTATTAATATAGGACTCAAATTTCCATCTATTAGAAATTTTTTTTAAGCGTGTTAGTAGATACTGACTCTTTGCATTACCATTAGTACGGTTATGTAAAAAAAGCCACAACCAGCATTTTTGCTTAATTCGCTCCTAAGAGCGAATATAAAGAAATTCTATTGTACAGGTTCAACGCGGCCTCGATGTAACCCATATTATAGACTCTAGAAGCATGACACGAACTCCAATATCGGACGGAAACAGTAAACGTTTTTTATGTCAAATGCACACGATTCACGCATGTCGAGGTTGGCGAATAAAGATATTTACGCTTACAAAACCATCAATGCAGTCGTATCCGAACTACTATTCCCTGCTGAACTATTAACCCCCTGCTATTATGCCGCTTTTTCTGCCAGTGCATTGCGATAAAACAAAGCCGAAACCTGGTCTCTGACATCTACTCAGGATCAGAAACAGGGTCGGAGTTGTCAAGTTGCGCTTATCACAGCAGCCCAGGGGACAGTCCAGGCGGCTCGGCCAGGGTGTCCTTATATCCTGCCTACAAGAAATGTCACAGCTATGGTTATGAAAGCGGAAAGCAAATAGGATGTGCCTGTGGGCGTCGCACTTGCTTGGAAAACGGAACGGAACGGAAAACGGGGAACAGGAAGAGGGAAAACGGGAAACGTGCAGACAAAGAGGCAATGGGACCAATCTATCAGCTACACGCTCCAGTGCACTTTAGATAAATCCGCCATTTTTAAACTTTTTCAGCTTTTTTTGAACATATTGCTTGAAAATTATCTCAAATATATCTTTTGATTAAACAATCTATATGATTTCCTTGTGATTAAAAAAAAAAACGAAAACTCACGCTTTTTTTCGATCAACATGAGGTAACCCGCTTAATCAAATGAAATGCAAATGTCACGCAGTTAGCATTTTGATTTACCTGCCAGTTAGATCAATCCCAAACAACCTCCGACACGCAACCCGAAACGAAAAACCCAAAGCCTAAAAACCCAAAAAAGCGGGCTCCTAAAGTCAACTCCTAACGATCCCTCCTAACGATCCCTCCTAAAAATCTGGTTAAACAAAACAAATGTGAAGGAGGGAAATGAGCCCAGTTAAGTCCCCTGCAGATTCAATGCAGTCTTAATGTACCCCGTAATGAGGGCTCCAGATTCGCATGGTCCGTACTCCAGTATCGGACGGACCAAAGATGCATAAAAGCTTTTAGTTTTAAAAGCGTCCTTTAATTCCTTAAACCATCTTTTAATGTATTTAAGCACAGCTTTGGCTTAATTAACCATCGTGGAAATATGGTCGGAAAATTTGAGTT
Source organism: Drosophila ercepeae (assembly GCA_018150545.1). Taxonomy (NCBI): domain Eukaryota; kingdom Metazoa; phylum Arthropoda; class Insecta; order Diptera; family Drosophilidae; genus Drosophila; species Drosophila ercepeae. Next base: position 1,090,867 of record JAECWL010000010.1, on the reverse strand, counting down.
GAAAGTCTAATAGGACACCAATATCGTTAACCTGAAAGAAAGTACCCATAAAGAAAGTATGTGGACTAGTGGGAGCTTAAGCGATAATATGACATAATGGCTTGCATTTTGCCCATTGAGACCCATTTAAGAGATCATTTGTGGAAATTATCGAAATTACTTTGCTCAAGTCAGTATAGATGATATATAAGTTTTAGTAGAGTCGGATTTTTCTTTTTTTATGCAGAAGAATTGTGAAAGAATCCTTCCACCTATCCACAGAGATAATGTGAAAAACTTTAGAAGAGGTTTGCATAATGGCTCGGCGCAGTCCTTCAGAACGCAGGCTGAAGAATAGACAGGAAGATTCGATAACACACTGGTTTCTGAAAATAATATTAGCTGATAGAATATTATATAAATAGACGCTAAATCTATAATTGTAGAAGTTAAATACATTGTTTAAAAAAATGTCAAAAAGGTCCGTAAAAGTAAGGGTTTCGTTAGAAACCGCAAACGTTGGTGTGGTATGGTATGGGGGTCTGGTGTCGAAAGTGACATGGCTCTGAAAAGGGTATATTCCATTAGGATCACATGCTAGACACAAGCCGACTTACAGAATATCTTTCGTGGATAATTTGACCTTAGAACATGGGTTACCCGCTGTGAAATCATGTTGAATTAATCGGGAATTTTCAATAGTGAATTATGATAGATTGAAGTCAGCCAGAGGTACTAGCAGGTCGCTATCGGACATAAGATGAAAATCCGACTGAATAGAAGACAAGATATGCCACTACGTATGTGGCTCGAATGAAGGTGATATATAAAAACAGGTAATAAACAGTAATTGCGTAGACAAAGTCATTTTAACACAGAGGAATTCAAAATCACCAGAACTTCCCCTCCTCAAGTTCAGTCCCGTCTTAAAGTGCACCACTTCTGGTAAGACTTCTAAGCTAAATATCTCTGCCTTTAAGCATGTTTCTGTAAAGACAATAATATGAGATGAAAATGAATAACTATCAGAATATCGTTTGGAATTCGTCCTCCGTGAATCTTATGAATCGATCTCTGTGGTCATTGAATGCTATAATTATTTTTTATAGATTGTAAATTGATCAGCTTCTTGACTCTGGAACACCAGTGGTATTCTTTACCGAAAAATAGTCTACGAATGCAACCGCTGTAGGCCAATTGCCAATAGGTATAATTAAGCTGTAACGACCATTAATGCTTGCTCTAGGTATCGTTTGGTAGTTTTGTCGTTGCGGGTTTAATATGGATGTCTGTTCCAAAGATATTCGGCCTTTATTCGTAGCTATAATTTCTTTGTTTACTTGATAGTAGTAGTTGATAGTAGAATCAACGATGGATGTTTAATTTTGGAGCAATTGTAGCAGGAAGTCTCTCAGTGTTGACTGTATTGACCATGTCTTCAGCATAACTAGAATCGAGTACGTGAAAAAGCGTTGGCAACGCTTCTAACAATATTGTATGGTGATCTCCGTTGGTGAGAATGGTGCATCAGTCTGTTTCCAGATTGGAGCTCAGAGTACAGATTTTAAAAGTGGTCCAGAATAGACCAGCATAGTTCTGTATTTTTTGATTTTGGCACTTGTTCAAGAGCTCTGTAAATCCTTCATGCCGCTCCAATGTGGGTCTTAATCGTATTCCATTTAATGTCCATTCTGAGACATTCATTTCTCTTTTTTTTCAACCATACTAGCGTTATTCAATGAACGGTTATTGTTCACATTTTCTAGGAACACTCGCGTGACATGACATTTGACTATTCCACCTGAGGTTTTGGCATTTGGAGATGTAAGCTTGCATTTTTGCCGATTGTTCAATATTCGCACTTCCTTGCTTTCAGAAGGCATGTTTTAGTCTTGAAACCATTTGGGCTAAATGGTTTAGCGGGTATGAGCTTGGCGTCAGAAGGAGCAATTAAAGATAAGCTTAGTTGTGTCTGACGAGATAGGAGTGATGGGGCGGGCTGGAGAATGGCTTTAATTTCCACGATTAGTGTGTTCTAGTTACTACTAAGTTCTTCGATTGTTAATAAAACTGTAGCTGAGGCCGATACTAGCAGCCGTTAGCCAATGATCTTTTATTTGATATGGTTAATCTACAACGAGAAATAAACTGCACTGGTTAATCGTCTAATTATATGAGGAAGGACGAGAGTTTTTAGGTGTTGTTCGAAACCACTACGGAGGGCATTGTCGATCGAAATCTTATTAATGTGCCGTTTTAATGACAACACCGACAGCATTTGCACATCGGTGATGCTAGAAGATGATGTCGTTGGGGTCATCTTGGCTATAAGCGCGTTTTTCTCTTTAGCCGGAAGCTTTTAATATGCTACTTTATTGTAACCCATTTCTATCGCATTTTCAAATTCCTCATAGTTAGGTGCTTGGACTTGGGTCCCTAATGTTTTGTGTAGGTGGTTTCGGGCTTGGCTCTTTAATGCGTTAAATTTTCGTAAGACACCTTTTACCGACTCTACGAGCTCTCGCTGCCAGCGACATAATTGCTCTTCAGGTTTATATTATTCTAGTGCTTCATCCTTTTTTCGGCTCGTTCCTTACATTAAGGTTATAGCTCTTTCCATCATTCTGCTCTTCGTTTTTGCGTGATAGTAACTGGATGCGCTTTGTCTCGCTGCCGAAAGTGGTCTAAGAAACTGAGCGAATGTTTTTGATGGTCTTTATAACTCGAAAAGAAATCATATCGCCTTGTTGACAGGCAGTTGGAATCGGCCTTGGGAGTAATTGTAGTATCCCCTTAATCAACCGGTTATGGAACGGCACAGTGTGTTTAGAAATTCGTGGGTCCTTTTTGAAACGAGTCTTCTTTTTGTTAGTTGAGGTGTTGGTCGCCATATTGATCAACAGTTTACAGTTTTTACAAGCAGGTTACTTTGTAAATTTCTTAACGTGTGATCCTGGTCAGGCAGAATCATCGAAATGTTATTACAAAGATAAAAAGTTAAAATTGAGCAACGAGAACATCAATCAATAGCTAGATTATAAAAATTATTTGGGCTAAAGCTGCACAAACCGAGCGCTAGATTGTTGCCCGCAACATGCACTTAAACAAATTGGGCGTTGGAGAAGATTTTATTAATATAGACTGGTAACTGATAATATACCCCTAACATAAATTTTAAAATGTATAACTTGTTGCATGAAAGGCGTGGATAAAATAAGATATAAATTTTTAAATTTAAATAGTTAGTATTATTTTATGGTATACGAGAAACAAAATGAATGATATAAAATTCTGATATAAATTTTTCCGATAAATAAATCTCATACTAAAATGTCAGTAAATATTATAAATATCTATATGTAACTAATATCTGTCATTCCCACTCCCGGATTTGTCTACGGCGTGGGCATTCCCTTCAGATGCATTAGGTTAAGTTCACAGTTCTTGCACGTCAAAGTTCCGATTTATACTTGACACGGCCATGCAGTGTGGGATTCCCGCCATGTCTCTCCCCGCGGCAAATCGGAAAAACATAACCTACAACAAAAAATGTTTGTAATATGTTTAGTTTACCTCGTATTATATAGAAACAAAACTTTCGCCGTTCGCTCTTGCTACATTTCCGCCCTTCATCAGGAAAGTTTGTTGCATGAACAAGAGAGAAAAGCTAACTTCGGGCGGAGCTGTAATTTAAATACCCTTGCAGTTAAATGTAGTAAGAGATTTATTTATAAGTAAGAGATATAGCACATATCGAATATATTGACAAAAGATCCAAGCTTTTGCATTTTCTAAGATATCAATTTTCTATCTGCAAAATCATGGAAGTTATAACATTTAAAATGGTTCAGCTTTATGGCAGCTATATATAAATTATGAACCCTCGTCCTTGGTGAAGAAATCTTGCCCCCTCATCTAGCATAGTACCATTCACTTTAACCAAACTTTGATACGGTAGATTTTCTGTTTCCGACAAGATCGTCTGTTTTTCTCTATGTAGCATCATAATCGTGGGTTTATCCGGATTTGTTTTTCGTTGTTTATAGCGATGTTCTTCTGGGACTTCAGAAGCGCATTCCAGTCTGACGCGCCTGGTGATTTTGCGCTCCATTTCTAGGCTGATCCCAACTCGACCAGAACATTTTTAAATGGCTACCCATGAGAGTACACCTATCCACCGATTTACACGGTAGATACGTTCCTGAGAAAAACGTGTAAATCAAAAATTAAAAATTTTCAAGTCGAAATCCGTGAAAAGCTTGCAGAAAATGCATAATTTTGCTATTTAACAGTTGTGATTTTTTTCAATATTTTTAAGTGTACACAGAAATAAAAATAAAACGCATTGACATGGTAAAATATGTAATATATTTAGGAAACACTGTTTTTTTTATTTAATTACAATACATTAAACAAAAGAACAAAAAATAAAACCAAAGGTGTTTTATTATCCTTCATCACTATCAGCAATTACTCCCATTCTCTTCTCGGAATCAAAGGTTCAAACACATTAGCATTTAGTAGAGTGCGATAAAAACAAAAAAAAAAATTATTTGGAAAAACGGTTAAAAGCGAAAACGTCTAAAACATGTACCGTATAAATCGGGGGATAGGTGTATCATAGGTACCCATGCAAGGGTTGGTGAAAGGAGTACTCATGATAGGGGTACTTATGTGAGTAGGTAAAGGTTAGTATAAATGAATAAAAAACTCACTCTAATCCCATGATTAGAGTGAGTTTTTTATTCATTTATACTCTGGGATTCCACATCATTTTGGTTTTTTTGTTTACGCTTGAGTTTTTAAATAATAGTTTTTTATGCAGCTATAAGCAGGATTTAAGCATTTTTGCTAACAAGGACATTATCTTCTGGCGCAAAACAATTCATTCTGTCTTCAATGTTTTCTCTTGAAAATTTGCTGTTTAAGTCTCCTTTTAGGCATTCACTGTGCATATTGATTAATATATAATTATAACCTCTTTATTATTTATTTTCATGCACTGCTTCAATCTCTTTTACTTTAATATTATATTAAAATATATTTAATGCAAGTGGCTAATTGTACCGTGTCACTTCACTCAACTGTTACATATTTGGTTTTAAAATTGTAAAAACAAACATAGGCAAAAAACACATAATCACAAAAATGTAACCAAAAGCATAGCAGCATAACTCGTAAGAGACAGAAATTGGTTGCGATATAACGAAAAGAAATGGCATGTGAAACCGTTTAACTTTGTTAATGCTTTCTATGGCTTAGCTCGCTTACCATAGGGTCATAACGGTGAGAACGCATGTAGGGATGAGTCGCCACCTCCACAACGACAATGTAGTGTTATTAGTGGCCATCCTAGAGTCTGCGGAAACCAACGCGTTTTTGGTGTGGTATTGGTGTCTGTGATATTATTTTATAAGGGTGATACCATAGATAAAAGAATTTTTATTTTTTGTTTGTTGTGTGTTTATGATGGTTACATTTTTTATTTTGTTGTGTTTTGGTGTTGTCATTGTTAAGGGAGGCCAAAAGTAATTCTTACTTCATTAAGTTCCGGTTAGAAACTGACTTTGTTCATACAATTTCTTTATTAAAGATACTTACATAAAAATTGTACAATTGTTTACTTATGTACCATACAAGTGTTTAACGCGCCTCTATGTGCCCTGGCAACCTAAGTGCCTTGTGAACCTTTTAAGTACATGGGAAGACCACCTTGCGCATGAATTTTTTTTTTTAATGGGATCGAATATACGAGGGAGGGTCAATAAGTCCGTGACTATTTGAATGAAACACAGGTTTTTAGATAAAAAGCTATTTTATTTTTCAACGTAGTCTCTTTTGAGCTCTATACACTTAGCCCAACGTTTCTCCAATTTTTTTATCCCTTCCAAAAAATATGATTTGTCGAGGTCTTCAAAATAGGCATTTGTTTGTGAGATGACTTCGTCATTGGAGGCAAATCTCTTTCCGCCGAGCCATTTCTTCAAGTTTGGGAACAAGAAATAGTCACACAGGGCTAGATCGGGTGAATAGGCCGGATGAGGGAGCAATTCGTAGCCCATTTCATGGAATTTTGCCATGGAAACTGCACACCCGTGCACCCGTGCATTGTCCTGATGGAAAAGAACGTTTTTCTTGGCCAAGTGCGGTCGCTTTTTTTTCAATGCCTCATCGAATCGACCCAATAGTTGCTGTAATATTCACCATTGCTTGTTTTTCCTTTTTGAAGGTAGTCAATGTGGATAATACTGCGTGCATCCCAAAAAACAGTCGCCATGACTTTATTGGCTGACAAACCCACCTTTGCCTTCTTTGCCGCCGATTCACCCCGAGAAACCCACTGTTTTGACTGCTGTTTGGTCTCCGGTGTGTTGTGGTGGATCCACGTTTCGTCCACGGTTACGAAACGGCGCAAAAACTCGTTCGTATTGCGATTGAACAACGCTAAACATTCCTGCGAAATTGTCACTCGGTTGCATTTGTAGTCGATTGTGAGCAAACGCGGCACCCATCTTGCGGAAAGCTTTCTCATACCCAAATGATCATTCAAAATTGAAACCACTGAGCCATGTGAAATGCCTACGGCTTCCACAATCTCTCTCACTTTTAATCGCCGATCGGCTAAAACCATATCGTGCATTTTTATACCCTGTACCCATTAAAAATGGGTGAAAAGGGTATCATAATATGGTGCAAATGTATGTAACAGGCAGAAGAAAGCATCTCCGACCCCATAAAGTATATATATTCTTGATCAGCATCAACAGCCGAGTCGATATAGCCATGTCCGTCTGTCCGTCCGTCCGTCCGTCCGTCCGTCCGTCCGTCTGTCCGTCTGTCCGTATCAACGCCTAGATCTCAGAAACTACAAGAGCTACAGACATGTGCCATATATCGTTGGATAGGTAATTACCATACGCAGTACAAGTTTATTTTTTTATTTTGATATCACCCCCCGTTCCCCCGCAAACAGCAAAAAACTGTCACGACCACGCTCCCCCGCAAACCTCAAAAAACTGCCACGCCCACAATGCTTTGCAATTCGGCATATGCATTGGTGCTTATAAAAGCTATCTAACTTTTAAATTTGAACCAAATCGGATAAGAAATACGGAAGTTATGCCACATGCAAAATCTAAGGCGAGGGAAGCAGAAGCGCAGCAAAACACGCATTGCGCGACGCCGACTGCGACGTTGACAGCGAAATGTGTATGGCTTTATGACACAAGAAACTTATTTTCATAACCAAAATCATACCAAATTTATATTGTTATGGTCCTCTTTTCTAATAGAATATTGTTTCATTTATTTATTGATACTAAATAAATAAATTGTAAGCATGTCTAAGGGTACAGGGTATTTTGCAATTGGGAAACTCGACTGCTGCTACCTTACTTGTTTCAATTGTTTCGGATGTGGAAACCTTAACTGGGCGTCCAGAACGTTCGGCATCTTCCGTGCTTGTACGGCCACATCGGAATTCAGTAAACCACTTTTTTACCATGAAAATGGATGGTGCAGAGTCTCCATAATATTTATCAAGCTTGGCCTTAGTTTGCGTAATGGATTTTTTCCTAAAAAAATAATGCTTAATGAGCACACGAAATTCACTTTTTTCCATTTTCTTCTCAGTCAACGCGGTAGTCTGATATTAACGGCTGTCAAAAACAAACTAAATGTCGCAGCTTGTTTAATTTTTGACAAGAGTCAACTGACAGATGACTGTTGACGGGAGCAGTGTTACCATTTCAATTAAGACGCGGGAAATTCAAAAAGTCACGGACTTATTGACCCGCCCTCGTAACATTTTTTTTTATTAAATTTATTGATGGTCCAATCGTTTTTTCATATTTCAATATTTTTCTTTATGCTCATTTATGTATGCTTAAACATTTAGCGAGAAAAATTATTAAGAATATATTTATCTTAAAGAATCGGAGATATCGCTTTTGCTTTCTGGCAAAATTATAGTGTCCTGCACAGGCATAGCCTCAAAATATATTAGGTCAAGTAAAAAGTTCGTTCGGTTGACGTTATTTTCCATAGTACTAGTGTTACGTGTCGCATCATGTCACACTATACGGCGCTGTTTATTCGCGCTATAAATTTGTCTTTGACAGTTTTTCGATTGATTGACTCAGTACGTTGTGAGCGCTCGTCAAAGATGGACACCAGCAAAGAGAAAATTCGCTATATTTTACAATTTTTCTTCGATCAAGGCGAAAAAGCAGTCAAAGCGTGTAGCACAAAAGTGGTTTGCTAGGTTCCTTTCCAGTAAATTCGATGTCTAAGATGCAGCACGCGTCGGGGGGCCTGCCTTCGAAAATTGCGATAAAATCATGGAAATAGTGGAAACAGACCGCCACGTGAGCACTTAGTTAATTTCTGAGGAACTAAAGATAAACCAGAAAACCGTTCGGAACCATTTTTATAACCGTGGATTCAAAAAGAAACTCGATGTTTGGGTGCCACACCAACTAACGCAAAAAAACATGATCTACCGAATTTCCATCTGCGAATCGCTGCTGAATCGCAACAAAATCGACCCGTTTCTGAAGCGGATTGTGACTGGCGGTAAAAAATGGGTCACTTACGACAACATCTAGCGAAAACGGTCGTGGTCAAAGCTCGGGGAAGCGGCGCAGACGGTGGCCAAGACCGGATTGACGGCCAGGAAGGTTTTGCTGTGTGTTTGGACTATATTGGCAAGGAATCATCTACTACGAACTGCTCCCCTATGGCCAAACGCTCAATTCCCTCTACTGCCAACACCTGGACCGCTTGAAGGCAGTACTCATCCAGAATAGGCCATCTTTGATCAACAGAGGCCGAATTGTGTTCCATGAGGACAACGCTAGGCCACACACGTCTTTGGTGACGTGCCAGAAGCTCCGGGAGCTCGGATGGGAGGTCCTAATGCACCCACCTTATAGTCCGGACCTGGCACCAAGTGATTACCATCTTTTCCTGTCCATGGCGAACGCGCTCAATGGTGAGAAGTTGGCCTCAAGAGATGCCTGTGAAAATTGGCTCTCCGAGTTTTTTGCCAATAGGGACTCAGCCTTCTACGAGAGGGGTATAATGAAGTTGGAATCTCGTTGGCAACAAGTTTACGAACAAACCGGCGCATATTTGACTTAAATCGGACAAATGTACACAAAGTTATCATCTTTTGAAAAATCAATAAAAAACCGAACGAACTTTTTACTTGACCTTATATATACAAAAAATACGAAACTAAAATATTTATGACATTTTATTATTAAACATAAAAAAATAAGTCAATTAATGCAAATAATCATTAATATACATGGTGGTGTTATATTTTGATGTTGATAATGCATTACGATATTTATGTATTATGCAGATATTAGCATGTCCGTCTCTCAGCTTTAAAGCTTCCGATTTCAAATTTCGCATACACCCTTCTTTTGCACGCATTAAATAAGTCGAAACGGGCGGTGTAGGTCGGTTATAGTCTATAGCTGCAGCTGTTTTTGCAGATAGAAAGATTAAATTTGTTCGGAGCCTTCTTTATGAGGATATGAGGAATTTTAAATAGATCAAACGAAAAATCGAGATTTAAAGAATATCTCGGCCCATCTAAAAAATTTTGTACAGATCTGACAGCATTATCCTATAAGCGCTATACAACTGAACGATCGGAAGTGCCACAACTTTGAGGTTTTTGAGATTAAAAGCTAGGGACTTTTCCAAACCCCATATCATAAGGAACTGGTCTGATTTTGAAGTTTTTATACAAATTGTCCAACTCTATCCGATATTTTCTATACCTCTTACGAATAGATACCGTCATAACTGCAACAGTATATTATGTTTATCTCCGTCTGAAGTAAGCTTTCCTTTTTGTTTTGTAAAAAATTTATAATAATTACATTTATACATTTTATTTTTCTTTGTTAACAGGGCTTCAAGTAACAGACATCGGAAGTCGCAACCGTTCAGGTACACATGAGGCTATTGCCACTCTTAAAGGCATCAATTTATAATCCATTTTGGAATTCAAAAAGAAAAAGTACCAAATACAAATATATGCGCTGATTTATTTATGCATTCTGAAATTAATTTATTGCTGTTTCGGAACAATATTAGCCAATTGCAGCACCGTAATATTTTACAAAATCTAAGGTTTTAATCTTTTTAAAGACAAATAACTTCGCTATGATAGTAAAGTTTCAAAGAAATTTAAGTAATAAATCGTTGAAATCCGGCACATTTTTATACAAATATTAAAATTGAAGAGGAAGTTTTATGAATACTATCGAAAAAACAAATATTTTTCAATTTGTCAATAACTTCGTTTTGCCTTCCTTTATACATCCCTTTTCATCTTGCACGAGTTTATTTGCGTAATTTTTACGTAAATAATTATTATCTGGACTAATCACTGAGTTTGAGCTCTTTAATATATTCAAAGAATTTAAAAATGGCCACCGTCAACGTTAACCGAAGTGTAACTGATATCTTCTATCGTTATAAAATGCCACGTTTGCAAGCGAAAGTAGAAGGAAAGGGAAATGGCATCAAGACCGTTCTTGTAAACATGGCAGAGGTAGCTCGCGCTATTGGTCGTCCTGCTACCTATCCAACAAAATATTTTGGATGTGAGCTAGGAGCTCAGACTCTATTTGATCATAAGGTAAATTATATTACTATGTCTAACACTGATTACACTGAAAATTGAATTCTTGAATTTTTTTTTTTGTAGAATGAGAGGTTTATAGTCAATGGATCACATGATGTAAATAAATTGCAAGATTTGTTGGATGGATTTATTCGGAAGTTTGTATTATGTCCTGAATGCGACAACCCAGAGACAAATCTTTCAGTTTCTGCAAAGAACCAGACTATCTCCCAATCGTGTAAGGCATGCGGTTTTCATGGATTATTAAAAGTAAATCATAAAGTCAATACATTTATTGTGAAAAATCCACCATCGCTAAACCCGACCGCCCAGGGATCATCGCTTACTGAAGGCAAGCGCTCGAAAAAACAGAAACATAAACAGGAGAACTCTGATGGATCCGTGTCCAACAACTCAATAGCTAATAATTCTGGTGGAGAATCTGACGGAGGTAATGGAATAAATCAAGCCAGTCAAACAGAGGCTGAAATAAGCGCTGCCATTCCAGAAAAAAAGATAGAGGAGGATGACGATGAAGGTTGGAGCGTTGATGTTTCTCAGGTAAATTTTAAAGAATCATCGAATAAATTTTTATTTGTACTAATTAATCTTCCAATTAGGAGGCCATTCGTGCACGCTTGCAAGATTTAACAGATGGCGCTAAAGGCATGACCATATCTGACGATTATGACAAAACTGAAAAAGAACGTATTGACATTTTCTATGAGTTGGTGAAGGACAAACGTGATAAAAAACATTTGGATGATGTACCAACTCATAAGGAATTGCTTATTGAGGCCGAGCGACTGGATATTATTAACAAAGCGCCACTAGTTCTCGCAGAACTTCTTTTTACAGATAATATTATCAATGAGATTCGAAAAAATCGAAAATTATTGCTGCGATTTACTCATAATAATCCAAAGGCCCAGCGGTACCTAATTGGTGGGGTTGAACAAACTATCGAATTGCATTCAAGCTCATTAATGAACAAAGTTGCTGGAATTTTCAAAGTGCTATATGATTTAGATATACTCGATGAAAAAGTTATACTTGACTGGGCACAAAAAGTGAGCAAACGTCATGTCTCAAAAAAAATTGCCACTGAGATACATGAGAAGGTAATGCCGTTTGTCCAATGGCTTAAAGATGCTGAGGAAGAAGAGTCTTCATCCGAAAATGATAATAATGCCGGCGATTCTGAGGTGGAAATCGAATACAATGACAGAGCCTGTATAAAATTAAAGAATATATCCAAAAATAAAGCGGAAACAACAAGCGAAAAAGATGACGAAGAAGAACCCCTCAATATTGATGATATCTAACTTCTAGAAGCACAAGTGTCTTAAAAAAGAAATTCCCATCAGATATGGAAACGAATTATACAATTGAGGGGTTAAGTTGCAGATGGAACTGTACTCCTTTAGTTATCAAGGTGCTCATCGTATCTTACATCCCAGCACTATAGAGTTTCATTAAGTTGATTTATCGCTTTACCACAATTCTATTGTAAGCATTACACTTACAATATTCTGTAACCATAGTCGTTAAAGAACTTATTTACGAGCAGCCCAAAAACATAAAAATACTGAATAAAAGAAAAATGTAAAATTTAGAAATTTTAAATAAACAATATTAATGCGTAGGCAAAGAAAAGAAAAAGGGCCAAGAAAACCAAAAATGCTATTGGGTCACCGATCTATGATTAACCTTTTTGTTCTTAAGAAAATCTTTTTACGGTTTGTTGTAGAATAAACAAGAAAAAAAATATTGGCATGTTACTGGTACTGTATATAAGACAACAAATAAAAACTGAAACAAAAAAAAGTACCAAGATTTTAGTCATATAAGGTTGTTATATAAGGTTGGTTGCTTAGGATAGTAATCAAATCGAAAAACATATTTTGCTGACGAAAAAGATTTCGTGGGAATAAAAAATTTTTAGAGTGTATCGCAGATGGTTCCTACAGTAGTAATTGTTTACAATTAAACGCCGACTTATTGTAATCGAATTTTTGTTGTTTTACATTTCTTATTTTATTTTAATGTAAACTTGCATTTTTTACAAATTTTTATTTACAGTAATTGATAACAAGGGCCGTTATAATTATAGTTGCTGTTGGTATTGCGACCGACATTCCTTTACCCTACCTTTTCGTGTCATAATTGACTTAAAACCTTTAATATATCTATATATGTCGAGTTTAATAATGTTTTGAGACACTCCCTATTTGTACCGGCGACTACGAGTCGCAGTGTTAGAGCAAGAAGTAAGAAATGTGTGTGTTCTCTGAATTTGTGCACAGCCTGGCGACAGAGAATGTTAAGAGAGACTCTGCCGCCCAATGAGGTCTGATCGTAGGGCCATGAGAGAAAAAGAGCACAAATTAGTCACAGTAGGTAAGCAAGAATAATTAATAACAATAATAATTGCCAGGAAAAGAGAGGCATTTGTGAAGTTCAGTCAATATTGTGTGTGGCCCAGTTACAAGCAGAACTGACTGCTGAGCACGATCGTTGAGACGATGAACTAGTCTTCGACATACCCATATACATATTTATATAGTGACTTATCCAAATTATTATAATATTGCTATTATATGCTATTATTATTAGCAATAAGTTGGCTCTTGAACACAACCCACAAGAAATTATAAATTACACAGCATCCACTAAACAAAACAATTAAGCATGTAATCTCAAAAAGGCTCCCTGATAGACTGTTGAAGACTCTTGCAAAACATGACATAACAACAACATCAAGTTTAAAAATCAAAACCCATTAAATCGGAATCTACCATTTACTTGCAATAATTTTAATCTCCCTGTTAAAACGCAGAGAGAGAGAGTAATGGTCAAATGAAAATGGATGTAAAATTTGGATGTAAAAAATTCAAACTGCCTCGGACTCTGAAGAAGAAATCCCCATTTCCGAATCCGAAAACAAATCCTTAAAAGGTTTGGTTTATATTATAAAAATATTATTAAATTATATATATAAAAGAAAAGAACAAAAAAATGTAGAAGTATTTACGATCAGAGGATCAGTAATATTAAAAAAAAGATTTATAATGTCACCCAATGAATTTACACAATACAGCAGAAATTGGTATATTTCAAATTTTTTTCAAAGATTTTGATAAACTAGGAAAATTACAATATTTCATGAAAGAACTGTCCCGTTGCTGTTGCTTTGGTTACATGGAATAACAATGCGACGCTAATAAATCAACACACCGAGTCTTCGGTAATGGGCAGTCGAGAGCAGTCCAATTGCGGTCGTTAAAATAGTCTAGTATAGGCTAATTGTCTCTGTATTTAAATTTTAACATCATAACCACATCATCAAACAGCAGGAGAGGGAAGAAAAACGGGCCGGCCAACAAAACCGTGAAGTAAGAGAAATGCATTCAGAAAATCTCTCTCTAAGAAGCACCACGATGTCCGAAAGAGTAACAAGGGTTATTAAGAAACAACATTAAAGCTTGAAATTGAAGAGAGAAAAAACAAAGTTCAAATAAACGTCGACAATTTTGATAAAATAATCACTGAGTGTGATGGATAATACGAGTTTAATGGAGCTCCATTTGGATTTTAAAATTCTCCAGCCGCTTTTATAAGGTTTGTTAATCACATTTTTCAAGGTTTTATCAACTCTGATGTTATGCAGCTATACATGGATGAAATTGTCGTTTATGCCCCGTCGCCTGAGCTATGCATGCAGAAAACGAAAACAGAAAACGAAGACTGCGGACTACGGCCTGAAAATAACATTGAAAAAAATGCAGAGTTCTGGAGAATCGGATTGATTTTCTAGGTCATACTGTGGAAGGCGGTAAAATGTGGACAAGAAAAGAGAAAACTACAGCCGTCCGCCGTTGCTACGAACATAAAAGCAGTCCAAGCGTTCCTAGGGCTTATGGGGTTTTTTTTGAAAATTCATTGCAAGATATGCTCTTATCGCGCGGCTACTAAAGAATTTGTTGAGAAAGGATGCCGTGTTCAACATAGGTGCTGCAGAACAGCAATCTCTGCAACACCTAAAGGCATCACAGCTACTATGTGGAAGTTAAAGCGGCTTATTTGGCGATGAAGAAGTTTGGCCATTAATTGCTGGGGGTGTAGTTCAAGTTGCAAACGGACTGCGCCGCGTTCAAGCAAACAGTTTGCAAGCAGGAGGTGCCAAGAGATGTCGGCCCGTGGATACTGTACATGTAGGACTTCACATATTAAGCGGAGCACCAACGGAGATAGAATGAGGCATGTTGACGGTCTCAGCCGAGCCAGCAGCCCAGCAGAAGGATGACTTCATTAACGCCATCAAGGATATTCTCAAAGACCGCCAGTATCAGGACTCCAAGCTGAAATGCGATCTTCTATTTGTCAGTCAATAGCAACGATCTGCTAGTAGTGCCAACAATAATGGAGCGAGAAATAATTCAGAACTTGGGTCCCATGGGCGCCTCGAGTAAGCTATACGAATACATCTTTGCAGTTGTGGATGGGTTCTCCAAATTTGAATGGCTGTTCCCAACTAAGTCATGCGGTCAGGAAGAATGCTCAAAAAGCTAAGCCATTGCACATTGGGCCAGCGAGCCGATCTTTCGACGAAAATTCAAATTTTTCATAGAAAGTAAACCTGTTTTAATAATAAAATTTGAATAGTATATACTTCGACTAATATTATTTTTTTTTTTTTTCAATGTTTTGCTTATTTATTGAATCTTCCCTTTTACTTAAGAGACTAACAATAAGTTTTCAAATCTTATTCTAAACATATCATTTTATGAAATGATTCGTGCTGCGTGGCCTAACAAATTTAACGCTGGGCTGGTTGGTCGTTCCGGTGCAGTCGGCTTTGGCTGCATACTCGAGTAAGTTTTCTTGCAAGAGGATTTGGATGTGAGGCTAGTTTTTCAGTGTATTTAACTTTTTTCTCTGCAATTGTCTCAATGACAAGTTTTATTTGTAAGTCTCTGTGTATATTCTCGTTCCGAAGATACCATGGAGCTCCAGTAATGATTCTCAGAATCCTAGACTGTGCTCGCTGTACTATGTCTGTACAACATACTATGTATGTTGCTTCTCGATGCGTTGCCCCATAGCTCGGAGCCATAGGTCCATATGGGTTTTAAAACGGAGTTATAAAGGAGGACTTTGTACTCCAAGCTTAGGGGAGAGCGAACGTTTATAAGCCAGTGTAGATCCTTTGCTTTTAGTCTGAGGTGCGTCGTCTTGGCCTCTATGTGTTTACGCCAGGTGAGCCGCTTGTCCAGATGAATACCTAAGTATGTTACGTTATCGGCTTGTGGGATGCGCGTATGGTTCATTACCAAGGGCGGGCAGCTTTGTTTGTTTAGGGTAAATGTTACCTGTTTGCACTTTTCTTCGTTTACTCGAATGCGCCAGTCTGCAAGCCAATGTTCTACACAAATTAGATGGCGTGCTAGTTGCATCGTAGCTTTTACTGGGCATCTGGATCGACTTAATATTGCAGTGTCATCAGCGAATGTGGATATCGTTATCTGGTAGTTTGTTGGGATGTCCGCCGTGTATAGGGTGTATAGAATTGGGCCCAGAACACTTCCTTGAGGCACTCCGGCTTCTATAGTATAATCGTTTGAAGTGCTTGAACTGCATCTAACCGCGAACACTCTTTTATATAGGTAAGACTTTAGAAGCTTATGTATATTTTGAGGCAGCAGTTTGATTATTTTAAACATAAGTCCATCCAGCCATACTCTATCGAATGCTTGTGCAACGTCTAAGAATAGAGCTGTGCAATATTCACGATGTTCAAAGGCAGTGCGAATTTCTGTTGTGATGGGGTTAACCTGTTCGATGGCTCCGTGTTTTGCCCGAAAACCAAATTGGTGCGATGGGAGTGTGTTGTGTGTTTTGAGGTGGGGGCTGATGCGTAGTAACAGAACTTTTTCAAATAACTTGGAGGGACAAGTAAGTAAGCTTATTGGCCTGTATGATGATGGCTGTGTTTTGTCTTTCCCGGGCTTAGGGATCATAATTATAACTGATTTCTTCCACTTTTGAGGGAAGTATCCAATTTTAGTAATTGCGTTGAAGAGCAAGCAGATTCTTAGGACTGCACACATTGGGAGCTCGATGATCATTTTCGGTGTTATTAAGTCGTAGCCAGGCGATTTTCCAGTCTTCAGTTGCTCTTTAATGACTTTCGTTATCTCGCTTGGCCGAAATTCTACCGGATCTTGTGGTGCTAAGTCAGATGCAGTTAAAGGCGGGAGAGTAAATGAGTTAGTGGCTGGATTTGGTTGAAATACTTTTTTAAGATGATCAGCGAAGACTCTTGCTCTGTCCGTGTCACTGCGAGACCATTTTCCGGTAGAATTACGGAGAGGTACAACCGTTTCTGTTGGTGCCTGTAGGTTCCTGTGGTTTTTCCACAACGAGTTCTTTGTGCCTGTGGGTGTGAGATTCTCGATGTACCTTAGTTGTGCGGCCGCTTCTTCTTTCTTAAGCGCGTTTGTAAGTCTGCGAGAAGCTGCTTTTAATCTACTCTTTGCGCCAGGTGATCTGTGCTCCTGCCACTCCCTTCGAAGTCGTCGTTTTTCAAGCACAAGCAGTTCAGTATCTCTACTTGTCTTGTTAAACTTTATACTGCATACATGATTGTCTTGTGGAGTTGACGCTTTTGCTGCTGCAACAAGTATTGATTCTATATCATCAGCAAACTGATCAATGTCCTGCTCGGTTTCCAGGGGGCTAGAAAGGCCGGTATGGGAACAAACATATTTTTTGTACCTCGCCCAGTTGGTCCTGTTGCTCGTGAGCCTATGCGGTCGCTCGATGTGTTGTAGCTGGTACAAAAGATGAAATAGCACCGGACAGTGATCAGATGAGAGTTCTGGAAGTGCCTCAGCTGTAATCATTGATTGGGATATCCTTTTTGTGATGGCAAAGTCGATCAAATCTGGAAGCTTCATGGGATCTGCTGGCCAGTATGTAGGCGCTCCCGGGGAAACATAGTTTAGTTTGCGTTGCGGTTTGATGATTGCGTTGTACAGCTGTTTTCCTTTAGGGTTCTCTATCCGAGATCCCCAGTACATGTGCTTGGCATTCCAATCGCCAGCTGCAACAAACCTTTCACCAAACGAGTCAAAAAGTGTTGTGAATTTTTCCTCAGAGATTGTGAAGCGAGGTGGGCAATAGATAGCAGCCAGAGTGAGAGCACCGTTATGGCATTGGAGGTTTATAGAGGTACATTGTAAGCAGTCTTCTTGCCAATTGCCAAGGAAGTGGTGCTTAATTCGCAATCGTATTAGTATGCCAGTGCCTCCATGGGCCTTGTCATCAGGGTGATGTAAAAGTAAAGTAAAATTTATATCCTGGTATTTGGAAGTTGTACTTTTCGGTAAGGTGAGTCTCTGAGAGTAGCATAACGTCAATGTTTCTGTCGGCTAAGAACTGAGCAAGTTCTAGCTTGTGCCGCGAAACGCCATTAGCGTTCCAGGTAGCGATTATTAAGGGAGTCATTATCCTGTTTTAGAAGAAACGAGCATTTGCATAAGGATGTTTTGGTTCCTCATAAGCTGTTGCATAGTTTCTTGCATGAAGGTCATGAAGTCATTCATGCTTTGCTGCATCGAAAGCATAATCCCTTCAAAGCCAATTGGCTGCTGTTGCATGTTCTGTGTGTTTATTTGTTTATTTGTGTTTATTTGGTTAATTTTATGCTGGACGCTGGAGGTGACTGCTGTTGGTACTTGGATCCCTGATTTTAGTACACTTGCAAAGGAAGAATTTGGCATTGTTCGGTGGCTCGCAGACGAAGGGATGTTAGTCGGTTCCATTACTTTGTGAATTGTTGGTGTGATACGATCACGAGCTAAATCCACTCGTTTGTTTAGGCGACTCTTGAGTTCCTTGTAAACAATGCATCCTCGCCAGTTGGCTGTGTGTTTTTCGCCACAGTTGCTGCATAACTTAATTGAGCTGTCGTTTTTATTCTTAGGACAGTTTACAATACCGTGGGCATCGCTGCAAACGACGCAGATGGATTTTAGGGTGCAGTACGCTTTGGTGCAGGGCCGGCGGAAGACGTGGGTACTATGGGGACTACTACCCACCTGAAACTTCTGAAGGTGGGTAATTACCCACCTGAAAAACAGTCATGAAAACCATGAAGTGAGTTTAAAAACTCACGGAACATGAAAAACGTATCAAGGCGAATTTTTGTAGTAAGCAAATAAAAAAACACAATTAACAAAAATTGAAAAATTCAAAAATTACGGTAAAAAATTACATAACATTCAACTTATGAAGCGAATTTTTTTTCGGTGTGATATTAGGACAATATTTATATCTATCAGTATTCCGAGTCAAGTGTTTACAGCAGGTTTTCTTCAACGGTTGGAATCCTATTCATTTTTGTTCCTTCTAAATACGTTGATCGAAATATTCGACCGAATCGAAATATTAAATCAAGAACTGCAAAAGACAGAGCTTTGCGTTGTAGCTTCGCTTAAAAAAGTAGAAGCTGTAACTTTTGCATTAGATGCATCCCGCGATTTCAAGTTTGAATCAATTTGGCTAAGAACCGTTTTCGAAGATTTTCGATATCGAAGAACCCAATTTCCCACGGCAACGAAAAATGTCAAAACGTATAGACAACAAAAATCATAACAAACATGTTTTCAAGACTCCGAAAGAATATTACCGGAGTATATATTGTGAAATATTCGACCAGGTTTTTAGCTCTTTGACAAGCAGATTTGATAGCGAATCAGCAAAATTTTTCAGAACTTTAGAACAGTTTATAGTTGGTCAAGAAGTGGACGTAGAAAAAATTATCTTGTTTTATAAAGGTGATTTCGACGAATGTAGATTAGTAAATGACAGAGACATGTTATTGAGCCTGATGAAACGCAAAGAAGCGACCCCAAAATCTTTAAAAGATATTGTTCAATTCATGAAAGAAAACGATTGGTGTAGAGGACTGGTCCCAGAATACTTGCGTTTCATCCAGTTGCTCATTACAATTCCAGGGTCAACTTGCTCCAACGAGAGAAGTTTCTCTGTTTTGCGTAGGGTAAAAAATTACTTGCGATCCACAATGGCGCAAAATAGACTGAACCACGGCGCAATAATTCATTCGTATCCAGAGGAAACTGACAAGCTTGATCTCGAAGCCCTTATGAATGAATTTATTACTAAAAATTCGAAACGATCGACAGTATTCGCCCTTTAGTTATAATTTAGTAATAAATGAAACCAGTTCAAAACAATGTGTTTAATTTTATTGCACAATGAATAACAATGAGTAGGACGACCTACACCCCCCCCCGCGCTAAAATTACCCACCTGAAATCAACACGTTTCGCCGGCCCTGCTTTGGTGTGTCCATATTCTTGGCAGTTGGTGCACTGCACAGGTTGCCTGCGCTTGTGTGGCTCTTCTACGGTTATTCTTCGGTGCAGTAGATACTGTAGCTTATATATAGGATGTACTTCATTTTTGTCGTTTTTCTGACTCGATGGCTCCAGTTCGACTTTAAAGAGTGGCTGCGGCTCTTTGTTCCTGTTGAGAATGTTGATCACCGTTTTGGTGTTGAAGTTCTTCTCCTTTAGTGCCGCGATAACTTCGGATGAGGTCACGGATGACTCTATTCCTTTGATGACAACCTGCAATCCTTTGGCACTTTTCAGCTGGTAGGTATAGTAACTCTTCCCAGCTTCGTCCAGGTACTTGGTCACTGATCGGTGGCTAGACTCATCCTGAGTCTGCACTTTCGTTTCTTGTATGTTGCCCTTAGTAAGAGGTATAACATGGAACTTGTTCTCTCCAATAATTGCAACTAGTTTGTTAACCAGCGCATTTGAGGTTTTCTCACGTATATATATTGGTGGCGGCTTTATCTTCTTCTGCTCCTGTTCCTGCACTTCACAGTCATCCAGTAGTGCAAACCTATTTGAACTTGAGTCAATGGCAGCGTTGGCGCGATTTATTTTCGGCTGATTACCAGACTGCTTGTGTTGTGGGCTTAGCTTTCGCTTTATTTGGATGTAGCGATCCAACCCTGTTTGACAAAGTTTTTTGTTTTGTTTTGGTTCTTGTCCGCTTTCGCTTTCAAGAGTCGGTGTGAGTGCTTTTGCATTCGTTGTTGTTGATGCAGCGGAATTGTACACCGCTGTCGGTATTGAGCATAGAGTTGATGTTGATGTTGTTGCAGTTGTTGTTGCTAAAGGTGCAGATGCAGTAGATATCGTGATTACTGGACTGGTAGTTAAGGAACTTGACACCGTTTGGAATGGGGAGAGCGTGAGAGAGACGCTCTCAGTGCGTTCGGGTTCACTTCGAGCAGTCAGAAGCATTGGTGAGCAAGACCGCCATCGTGTGCATTCTGCAGGTGCTAGGTCATTGACCGGGTGGGTGGTTTGGCACTCGCGGGCGTCAGACACGACGGTGAAGTATGCATTGTTCCGCTGCAAAGAGAGTCGGCGCTCGTCTTGTTGTTTTTGCCGCTGAGCGCGCAATTCGCGTTGGCTCATTTTAGAACGATCGATTTGTTCGTTGTCTATTTGTTTTTTTTTTTAGTTTTACTTTATTATTCCACACACAGAAAGTTTTGTAAGATAGCAATTTAACATTGCCAATAGCGTCTCTTTCGCTTTCAATTTATGTATTTATTTTGTGTTATTAGCTATTCACTTCACTAAAATCAAGTGATTTTATACGGAGCTCGATGAAAACACGTCTGACTTCGTACAAGTGCAAATGAATCAAAAGATTTTATTTGTTTTGATGCATCCCTGAAATTTTGGCAGCCCTTCTAAGTCAGCTGTTTGATTGCATGCGTGCGAAACTAAAAAGCGCAGGAAAAATTTTGTTGACTTGCGAGCGTGCCAAAATTTTTGTGGTTTAACCAATTTTCAAAAAAATTATGGAAAAGAAGGACCAAGGTATGTAGAATATTTGTATTAAAAAATATTTCGTTCATCATCGTTAATGTGTTTTTTGTGTGCGTTTATTCGTGTTGTCCAAAAGTAGAAAAAAGCTAACCTGCTAACCCGTCTCTTGTGGAGTATAACTAATTTTGTGCCAATTTGTGCCAAAAAGTAATTATGTGTCATTATAGTGAAAATTGTATATAAACTAATTTTAAAAATCTTTTTTTGCTCCTTTTTGCTCCGATGTGTATAATCCTTAATATTACAGCTGTGGTTGAGTTCGTCTATGAGAAACTGCTTGATATCTACATACAAAACAATCGTAGCGCATCTTCCGTTTCGAGTTGGATTTATGATGAACTGAAAGAATTCGACTTAAGCACGGAGAAAAAGGATGAAATCAACACCAAAGTGAGAAGCTTTCACCTTTACATACAAAAGAATTTGGCAAATTGTAATAGAAATATGGCCAGATTTAAGACAAAGCATACCAAATGGCTTTCGTCCAACATGGTTATAACAGTAAGTTCATTCTTAAAATTGCATATAGACTGAATCTTAAAAAATGGCAAGTGAGAGATGAAAATGGAAAAGAAGAAATGGCGAAACAAAAAAATACCAGAAGCAGAATGGCAATGGTAATACCAACGACGGTAATACAGCAAGGAGGGCGTTTGCACAACCTAAGCTACTAGCTGAAATTTTAGGTCTTGATGAATTCCTCATTGCATATTTTATCAATATTTTAATTGCTATTTCTTGTGACCTACCAATTGATCCAACACAATTTAAAAAATATTGCCAGAAAACCACAACTCGATATATGTCCTTGTATCCATGGTTTCCAATGTCGGCAACGGTCCATAAAGTGTTAATTCACGGCTACCAAATAATAGAAGCATCAATCCTTCCATTACTCAGAGGCTCGCAACAAATACTATAAGAGTGACAGGAGGTTACATGCTCGAAAGAGTACACGGCAGAACAACATGGCAGACGTTTTCCACAGAGCAATGGATTCCTCAGATCCTCTTGTGTCGAGCATCTATCTAACAAAAAGATTGGGCCAGCAAAATAAACTACCCCTACCAGCAGACGTAATCAAACTTTTGAAATCACCAAACTTCCTAAATTTTGTT
The DNA here is from genome assembly GCA_018150545.1 of Drosophila ercepeae. Classification (NCBI taxonomy): domain Eukaryota; kingdom Metazoa; phylum Arthropoda; class Insecta; order Diptera; family Drosophilidae; genus Drosophila; species Drosophila ercepeae. Next base: position 1,068,182 of record JAECWL010000010.1, on the reverse strand, counting down.
AACATGAACAATAATAACAATGTTCCCGATTTTGATGCTAACAATAGTGATAGTGATTCAGATTCTGACTCTGAAAATCCGTTTTCAATAGATATTGATGTAGAACACGACTTTTATGAACATTTTTAAATGTAAAATACTTATTTATAGTCATTTTGAATGCATTGTTATTTTTTATACCCTGTACCCATTAAAAATGGGTGAAGAGGGTATCATAATATGGTGCAAATGTATGTAACAGGCAGAAGGAAGCATCTCCGACCCCATAAAGTATATATATTCGTGATCAGCATCAACAGCCGAGTCGATATAGCCATGTCCGTCTGTCCGTCCGTCCGTCCGTCCGTCCGTCCGTCCGTCCGTCCGTCCGTCCGTCCGTCCGTCCGTCCGTCCGTCCATCCGTCCGTTTGTCCGTATCAACGCCTAGATCTCAGATATATTATTTTATTTTGATATCACCCCGCAAACAGCAAAAAACTGTCACGACCACGCTCCCCCGCAAACCTCAAAAAACTGCCACGCCCACAATTATTGTCCTAAGGCTATGCAATTCGGCATATGCGTTGGTGCTTATAAAAGCTATCTAATTTTTAAATTTGAACCAAATCGGATAAGAAACACGGAAGTTATGCCACATGCAAAATCTATGGCAAGGGAAGCAGAAGCGCAGCAAAACACGCATTGCGCGACGCCGACTGCGACGTTGACAGCGAAATGTGTATGGCTTTATGACACACGAAACTTATTTTCATAACCAAAATCATACCAAATTTATATTGTTATGGTCCTCTTTTCTAATAGAATATTGTTTCATTTATTTATTGATACTAAAAAAATAAATTGTAAGCATGTCTAAGGGTACAGGGTATTTTGCAATCGGGAAACTCGACTGCTGCTACCTTACTTGTTAGTAATTAATATTAAGGTTGTGTTAAAAAAAATTAATTAAAAACATTTACTGAATTTAACGAGTGCTAGCATTATTAATTACCGAACAATGAAGAATAAGAGGAAACTTATCTCATATGGGCGGCTAAGGAAGGCGTGGTCAGATCGGTCTGAAACTGGATATGTTTTTATATGCATCGAAACTATCATATGTACGAAATTTCAAGAACCTAGCTTTAAAACTTTAATTTTCGTCGAAAAATCGGCTCGCTGGCCCAATGTGCATTGGTCAAATGTACTTGGTTTCCGTAAGCGGCTGGTATGCAATAGAGTATCAGCCTTTACATTTACTGCTTTCACGGAATTTTTGAAGAACTGCAAGGTCGAGCATGTGTTGACAACAATAGGAGTGGCCAGAGGCAATGGTCAAATAGAAAGCGTCAATCGTTTGATTTTGGCGATAATATCTAAGCTTTCGGCGGACGAACCAATTGAATGGTACAAGTATGTTCCAGATGTCCAGAAGACCATCAATTTCCAAGTACAGGCAGCAGTTAAGACGCCACCGTTCGAGATTTTGTTTGGGACTAAAATGCACACCCAGGCCGAAGACCGCATACTTAAACTTTTTAACGAGGAGCTGGTTGTTCTATTTAATGATGAACGTCAGAAGCTTCGTGAAGTGGCAAGGTAGAATTTTGAAGAAACTTAAAAAAAAAAACGCAAAAAACGGTTGGTGACGTCGCAGTCAAAAGAACGCAGTTTGTTGCCGGCCAAAAGCTGCGAGCGAGTATCTGGGTCTTATGAAGTCATAAAGGTCAATGAAATGAGCAGTCAAGGTAATGGGCAGTCGAGAGCAGTCCAGTTTCGCTCGTTAAATTAGCTTTGTTGAATTGTCTTTGTATTTAAATTTCCCCATCATATTATTAAAAACTTAACCTACGTTTAATAAGAATAAACATTTTGGTAATACCTATTTAATCTTTCATTTCATTACAATTTATTTAGCTAAATGTTTTTAAAATGGGCTAAAATGGAAATTACTTCAATTGCAAAAGCAGCTTTTTTCCACTAAACATGGCCAGTATGAATATACTCGTATGCCTTTTGGATTAAAAAATGCCCCATCCACATTCCAAACATGTATGAACAATTTGCTTGAAGATTTGATTTATACAGATTGTCTGGTTTATAATAATATTTTCCACGTCTGTAGAGGAACACATGTGACAAATGCGAATTCCTAAAAAAGGAAACAGAGTTCTAAGGTCATATATTAACGACCGAAGGTATAAAACCAAACCCAAAGAAAATTAAGGCAATTTTAACATTCCCAATTCCAAAAATACTAATAAAATAAAATCATTTTTAGGTTTATGTGGATTCTATAGAAAATTCATACCTACATACAATATAATACATTTTGAAAAAAAAAAATGAAAGTCCCTATTACCTCAGATCCAATATTAATTTATGCAGATTTTGATAAGCCATTTTCATTAACAACAGACGCAAGAGCAGTACTGAGCGCACTGAGAGCAGTACGATCACACAATCAAAGACCAGTATGCTTTGAAGGAAAAACTTTAATTGAACATGAATATAATTGAACAAATATAAAAAAAGAATTGTTAGCCATTGTAAGGGCAACAAAATATTTCATATCTTATCTTTTCGGCAGAGAATCCCAAATTCTCAGTGGTCATAAACCACTTGTTTGGCTACATAACATTAAAGAACCAAACATGAAACTTCAAAGATAAAAAAATTAAATTAAGAGTATTTGATTGTCTAAAATATTTTACTGGAAAAAAACTATGAAGCAGATGCCCTTTCCAAAGTTAAAATGGAAGAAACCATGATCGTGGAAACTTTCACAAAGTGTAGTACTTAGTGCACCAGAAGATAATCAGAATTATATTTCATCTACAGAAAAACCTTCTAATTATTACAGTCGACAAATTAAGTTAATAAAAAATAATGAAAATAAAACAGATAGAATTAATTAAAATAAAATACAACGAATTAACAACGGATTTATCAAAAGACATAATTAAAGAATATTTATGTGAAAAATACAGTGCTGAATACTTTCACCATGAACCAGATAATGCAACATTCCAATAAGCGTTTACAGAAATCATAGGTTCCAATAATATAACCACAACAATAAAAACAACGACCAAATTAATTGACTTAAACACCTATGTAGAGTTTACGGAAAAATTTACAAAAGACATGGATAATTATTACATCAAGGAATAGACAAAACAACAAAATGGTTTAAAGAAAATTTTTTTTTACCAGATCCAGATCAGAAACTATATAATTTAAAACGTCATAAATGAATGTGAAATTTGTAACGAAGCAAAAACCGAACACAGAAATACCAAACTGAAATATAAAGTTACACCAGAAATTTATAACATCAGGGAAAAATACGTAATGGATTTCTACTTAAACGTAACCAACAATTTTAAATAGCAGATATTGGCTAGAAACTAAAAGAGCAATAATAAAAGTATTTAACGAAATGGGAACACTCCGAGAAATAAAGGCGGATAAAGACTTGGCGTTTATGTTTATAGCTTAACAAAAATGTTTAAATTCAGAAGTAAAAATACAAATAACTAGTAAAAACGATGTACTACTGTGGGCAAAAAGTAAGGTGAATTTCCAATTTAAACTTCGTGGGCCTAACATTTCGGGCTAGTTCTTTTTTCTTGAGTTGGTAGGACTGCTAATGACATCTGGGACAAATTTCATGTCAATGTCATCATCAGTAATATATTTATTATTTGTATTTATTATATGTATTTACCAAACGACCACGAGTGCATGTTTCGATTTTTACAATGTCTGATTTAATTGAGCAAAGAAGTGCCATCAAATTTTGTTTGCGGAATGAAATTTCGGCTGTGGAAACGTTGAGGATGTTGCGGAAGGCCTTTGGTGATTCTACCATGTCGCAGAAAAATGTTTATAAGTGGTATAAAGACTTCAAAGAGGGTCGAGAACGTGTTGATGACTTGAAGCGCTCCGGACGACCATCGACGTCAACAGATGACCAACACGTCAATAAAGTGAAGGAATTAGTGCTCGAAAATCGTCGGTTGACTGTTAGAGACCTTACTGATATGATCGGGATATCAGAAGGATCTGTGAAAACAATTTTGAAAGACCATTTGGGCCTACGAAAAGTCAAATCTCGTTTGGTACCAAAAACGCTCATTGCACCATCTCACACTGCACTCGTTCTTCGTGACCATTTCGCCAAAAATTCGACGCATATCGTTCCGCAACCACCGTATTCGCCTGATTTGGCTCCGTGTGACTTCTGGCTATTCCCAAAACTCAAGAGACCACTCCGGGGAACGCGTTTCGAGTCGATTAAGGAGATAAGAGCTGAATCGAAGAAGGCGCTGATGGCTATACCGGAAAGGGACTATTTGGCATGTTTCGAGGATTGGAAAAAACGTTGGCATAAGTGTATTTTATCGGGAGGGGATTGCTTCGAAGGGGATGAAATTGATGTAGAAGAATAAATAAAGATTTTTCATTTTACAAACAAATTCACATTACTTTTTGCCCACAGTAGTATCAGATGTAGAATAATTTCATAAGACAGTAAATAAAATAATAAAAATTATAAAAATGAAAAAAACATCGAAAATACATAAAAAAATTCTAAAAATTCTCGTAAATGAAAGTATTCTTCGGAGCGGAGGTGGGACCGTTACTTGGACTTATCATCTTTATGTTGAAGTGATAACCATTGGACTCAGCCCAGAAGATGACTTACGATGCAAAGAATCGTAACAACGATGAGTTGCTGTTTACCAATTGATCATTTTTTCTCTGTAAAACAATGTACCTAGGTTGAAATTAATCTCCGACTATAACAATAGCCACTTCGCCAATAGTTGAATAATTATATCTGCGAACATGTTATTCAGTAAGCGTTTTGTCTGATTTAATCTGTTGGCATTAAATCAATCGCTGTTTTGAACAGCCGTACCAAATTGTTTCTTGTGTGGAGGAGGTGTTGACGCTGTGATGGATCTTTTCAAGTTGTAGATATTCCACAGCGGGCACTTCTGCATCATTACCGATAAAGTACATCTGGAGGCACTTATGTTGGACATCTGGAAACTGGAGAAGGGAGTCGGCTTCATGGTAGATTTGTCCTTTAATCTTGAAAATTGGCATAAACTGAGCCGTCTCCGCGCCGAATGACGTCATTTGAAAGCAATACTTATATTTCCTGATGTTCGATAGGAAATGCTTTGATTTGGCGGTACATCCAGCAAGTAGAGACTTTAGTGGCTCCGGTGTAGTTGGGGTAATTTAATTTTTCCGACTGCGCAACACATCCCTGTTTGATTTTTGAATTTTAGAACCTGACAGTAAGTACACACATAATTCATCACCCATGGTGACATGGGGACTCATCAGCTGTAATCAACAGCTGGATTATAGCGAAATGCAAGACGTCTATAATTCTGGATCTGGATTCTGGATTCTAGATCTGCTGTATTTGCTGCACGTCCTGCTGCTACTTTCACCGTGTGGCACTCAGTCCTTTGTGAGTAAATCAAATGGATTGCTGCAGAACGCCTTTCACGTTCTCGTAATCGGGCATCCTCACGCCTGGCTGCTTGACGTTCTATTGGTTCCTCGGAGCGCATCTAAGCTCTGTGGACTCTACTCCTCTCTAGTCTGAATTCCTGTTCTTGCTTATTCATATTTGAAACATATCGTGCGTCTGCTGCAGCGTTTCGAGGACGACGACCCAAAGTCGATACTTTGCGCGGCATTAAGATGGTTTTCACTGAAAGTAGCGTTTTCCAATAGATAGCTTGAATATACGGGTGGTATTTCAGAGCTTGTAAGATTGTAAGATACATAACGTCAACATAACAGGTCTTATAAACTATTAAATTGTAAAATAAAGGGAACTTTGATTGTTTCTAATTGCATCGTACTTATTTCGTATTTACTGTGTACGACGCAGTATACGCTCACGAGCGAAAACCCGTTGAGGGGCGAAAAACTGTGGTTAAGGGTATTATTAGATACGTTTGGAGTGCTTTCGGGCCAAGCCGTGTCTGTTATATTTCGTTCTGCCGACGAAATATAGTGGAAGGATATGCGGTCTTTGCTGTTACCGGCATAGCTCTTTGCGGCTCGTCAAGTCTAAGGTTCACACCATGGCTCTTATATGGTGCTATATAAGGATGTGTATTTGCTTCAACACTAATCCGTGCACTTGGACTTGGTTAGGCACTTATTCACCGTCGCCAAGCGTACCGGAAACTTTTGGCAAAGAACGCCACAAAATTTGATGGCCCCAAACATCAATGGCTCAAATTAAATCGATTATTACCGCTCCCCACATTTTGGTGGCCTGTATCAAGCCGCTGTAAAATTAGAAAACGGAGGCCCCTCATTAAGGATCAGCAAGCCAGACTCTACGAAGCAAAAGGTCAACCACTTGGATATATACAATACATTTTGGAAGGTGGTCGCAGGGCCATATGACGACCTCTTTGCGGTTGCGAAAAAGGCTTCTGGGGTTGTTTGTGACGAAATAGGTGTATTCTGTGCGTTTTGGAGGCGTGCAGATGAACATCCGGGATGAATCAGGATTTTTAGGTCTTTGTACATTGGACAACCTATATAGTTTTTGGAGCTGGGATCGCTCTTGTTTGTCGTGCAACGAGCAAAATTATGAAGCTCTCTAAAGACGACACAAACTCAACGCAATGTGCATTATGACCTCGTATGGCCATATTCTTGGCTATTAGTGCATTGGACGAGGCTTTTGCGCTTGTGTGGCTCTTCTACGGTAATTCTTCTACGATGCAGAAGAAGCAAGCTGTTCTAACCGTATAAGAATTCAGCGGTTTCAGAATAAATGCCTGAGAACAGTTTCGAACTCCCATCCGTACGACGAAAACTCAATAATCCATAAAGAGCTTGGAATTCCATGTGTAGCAGAAGAGATCACCGGTCGCAGCGAAAGATACATAAAAAGACTGGACAACCACCCCAACCAGCTGGCCATCAACCTCCTAGATAATAGCCAATCCCTAAGACGCCTGAAAAGAAAACACCCGCTTGACCTCAACCTCATTAGATATACATTCCATGTACCTCCCTTAAGTCAAAGTCTCCCCCAAACCATTTAATGATTGTCCACTCGGATAGATTTTAAATACAAAATAATTAAATACATAAAAATAAATACGTATAAATACAGTTGGAAAATTAAAACGACTGTTTAGAAAAAAATTGTATTAGTTAAGATTTTTAAACTTATTGTTAGTTCTTATTTAAGAGGATTCAATAAATAAAAGCAAAGTTAATATAAAAAAATAAAAAAAAAATAATGCCATCGAATTATCTTTCAAATAAAAAATCAGCTCTCTACCGCAACCTGTGCATTTCCTTTTTTAATTTAGAAACATAATATAAACACTCAAATATTCGAATGCAAGTGTGCAGTGCATTCAAAATAAATCTCTTTGCAGGGTAAATTTTTAATCGTTTTAAAATCTTTCATGTATGATGATTCCGCCGCAACATTAAATACCACTCCATTGCTCATGGTGCTGATGAATTGTTAGGTTTTTAAACCTAGTCGGCTGTATTTGGGAAGTTTGATTTTTGAAATTATTCACGAGCCGAAGATTACTGTTTTCTTGCTGTTTCTTGATTACTTTTCGTGCTGATGAATTGTTAGGTTTTTAAGCCTAGTCGGCAGTATTCGGGAAGTTTGATTTTTGAAATTACACGAGCCGAAGATTACTGTTTTCTTTTGACATAGTAGTTTTAATGGCCTGAAGTGGTTGAGGGTTTAGTATTTTTCCAAAGAATAGTAGATTTGGAAACTATATGTAAATGTACGAAGCACACAGCAAACATGCAGGGTGGGCCATCTCCATGTGACCCGTGTGATTCGTAAATAAAATTGTTAAGGAAAAGACAATTTGTTATTTTTTTTCACAGGCATTTATTTTAATTCAAGGAGATTAATATTATTAGCATTTAAAATATTATTTGGCTCAAGTGCTCGCCTTTTTCCCTGATGACGCAATTTGCTCTTATTTCGGCATTTTTTATCACTTTCTCGATCGTAGCTTTAGGTATCGCCGCTATTTCACGTTCGATGTTCGCCTTGAGTTGAGTCAAAGTCCTTGGCTTGTTGATGTACACTTTAGATTTCAAAAATCCCCACAAATAAAAGTCGGGTGGCGTCAGATCGGGCGAACGCGGTGGCCAGTCAAAATCGACATTTTTTTATATCAAACGACCAGGGAAGAATGACCTAAAAAAAAATAATGTGACAGCTGCAGTATGGCATGGCGCGCCATCTTGTTGGAACTAGAAGTTACGCATTCGCTTTCTACGCAATTGGTATCAAAAAATCGGTTATCATGGCTCGATATCGGTCGCTATTGACGGTAAGTGGCTTCGATTGATCGTCCTCGAAAAAGTACGGTCCAATCACACATTTCGCAGTAATACCACACCAAAATGTCACTCTTTGGTCATAGAGGCGCTTCGTGGATTATGTGTGGGTTTTCAGTGGCGTAGATGCGGCAGTTTTGTTTGTTTACCGCTCCATTCACTGAGAAATGTGCCTCGTCACTCATGATGATTTTACGCCAAAATTCAACATCACTCTCGGCCATGTTGACACAAAACTGTCCATATGCAACGCGACGCGGTTTGTCCTGTAGCTCGATTTTGTTCGTCACTTGTATTTTATAAGGGAATAAATTCAAATCGTCATGGATTATACGTCGGAGAGTGGATCTTGGGATATTCAATGGCGATCGACGTCGACTCGATGTTTTCGGAGACCTTTCAACACTGGCCACTACGGCAGCGACATTTTAATCGGAACGCCTTGGTCTTGGTTTATTTGGACGTCTGGCATTCCTAAGACTACCAGTAGATACAAATTTTTCGTACAAACGCTTTATGGTGTTTTTTGCGGGAGCACTTTTGATTTTATTTTTGGAACGGAAAGCACGTTGAGAAGCCACGATAGAGAAATTGTTTTGGATGTATAGCTGAACAATTTCGGCGCGTTCAGGTGGAGTGTAGTTATCCATGGTTAATGACTACTTGAAATGAAGAATCAGATGTGGTATGACGTTTGTCGATTTGACAATGTATGTCAAAGTTATTAAGAGTTTACGTGAGTCACATTTAGATGGCCTACCCTGTATATTGGTCTTTCATGCAAGAGTCAATATCATCAAATTTTTCCTATAAATTGCGTGACCACAACTTCCTTGACAACCCCATTTGTATATGCAAGTTATCTCTGTAATATTTTCCAAAATTTGAAGCTCTTGCCTATACGCTATAAAATCTCTACCCATAGTGTAATCAATCAAGGATTGATTAAATACCTTAAATTAATAACCTTAAAAAAATAATAATTCCTCTTTAACTTTATACTTCCTAAAAACACCACAATCAACATAATCGAGAAAAAACAATAAAGGTCAAACATATATTTAACATCACAAACAGTCAAGCAGTTATGACCTGCAGTTATGAAAACTGTTGTTACGCTGAGACTCGTCAGCTTAGTATATATTGAGAGCAAACCAATTGAAAATTGCAGCAACATTTATGTTGAAAATGTAATTAATCGAAACTAAATTGACCATTTATCCTGACAGACAGACAAAGAGAAAGACAGACGGACATGGCTAAATCGACTAGGCTCTTGACACTAATAAGGAATATACATACAGTAGGCAAAAAAAGTTTAAGTACACCACGGTTTTTCAACTAACACCAATCAAAATACTATTAAAACAAAAAGGAAAAATTCAAAATGTTAATCAGTTTTTTAGGTAATATATTTCTTTTTACTATTTTAAATGAATTAACGGATAATAAAAAACCAATTTCATAAAAATAATCCATAATTTGAGGACAAAAAAGTTTAAGTACACTTTGGAAAATACATTCTATACTGTTAATATTTGGTTGGACCTCCTTTTGCGGCAATAACTGCTTGGAGGCGGCGCAACATACTGTGCACCAGAACCTTTGTGTCCTTTTCTAGGATCTTGTCCCACTCAGACTGCAAAACTGTCATTAGGGACTCCTTTGAGGCTATTTTGTGCTTCCTTATCCTTTTGTCCAACAAATTCCAAATGTGCTCAATAGGATTGAGGTCGGGAGACTGTGGAGGTGTATGCAATTGCTTGCAGTTGTAGAGCAGCCACTCCTTGACCAGATATGATGTATGTGATGGGTCGTTATCATGCTGAAATAGGAATGTCTTCACATTCAACTGGAGCTGGGTCGCGCTCTCTTTAAGATTTTCCTTCCAAATATTTAAATATATATGCTTGTCCATAGTACTCTTAATAAAGACAAGTTTCCCAACTCCAGCAGTCCCAATGCAGCCCCAAACCACTATGTTACGCCGCCGTGCTTCACAGTTGGTGTTACATTTTTAAGGATCTATGCGGCGTTAAGATTTCTCCATACTCTGTGAGCCATCCGAGCCAAAAATGTTGAACTTGGACTCATCACTCCATAGGACATTGTCCCAAAACGATTCCGGCTCGTTCACATATTTTTGTGCGAATTCCAGCCTTTTCTTGCAGTTCGCCAACGAAATTAACGGATTTCTGCGAGGTGTTCTTGCGTTGTACCCATCCTTATGGATGAAATTTCGCACAGTTTGAGGGTGAACAATTTTGCCTGAGCTACAAAATACTTCCTCCTGTATTTTCGGAGCGGAAATTTTTTGGTTGGCTTTAATTGAACTAACAATTTGCCGTTCCTCCCTGCCTGTCAGTTTTGTTGGTCGACCTGACCTGGGCTTAACCTGGAGGTTGCCGGAGTCGCCGTATGATTTTATTATAGTTTGCACACTAGAAGCAGGCTTCTGGATTATTCTGCCAACAACCCGAGCACCGTTCTCTTCCATGTACAATTTTAATATTAATTTCCGTGTTTAAAGTGGAAATTTGGTTTCCTCGTCCCATGTCGACTCTCTAACTTCACCAAATCAAACAAAAACAAGTGACAAAAGTTATCTTCGGCTTGCCGAAGATGGTATACCCTTGAAAACAAAAAAGTTTTCCATACAAAGACTATATGATATAGTGATCCGATCCGGACCAAACTTTCACAAATCATAAAATGTTAAAATTAATAAATGTTGAATTCGGTTGCAATACCTTGGAAAACAAGAAAGTTTCCCATACAAAGACTTGAAATCTGATTGATCGTTTGTATGGCAGCTATATGTTATAATGGTCCGATCCGACCAATTTTTAAACTTGATCTGCGTGCAACAAAAATAATGATCTGGTAAAAAACGCTAGCTTTAAAACTACTGTCTATTTTTTGCATAGAAACAGACGGACAGACGGATAGACGGATAGACGGACATGGCTATATCGACTCGGCTGTTGATGCTGATCAAGAATATATAGTATATACTTTGTGGGGTCGGAGATGCTTCCTTTAATGCGTTACACATTTCTGGACAAAATTATAAAACCCTTTTTCAAGGGTATAAAAATGCACAGGTTGCGGTAGAGAGCTGATTTTTTATTTGAAAGATAATTCGATGGCATTAATTTTTTTTTTTTTATTTTAACTTTGCTTTTATTTATTGAATCCTCTTAAATAAGAACTAACATTAAGTTTAAAAATCTTAACTAATACAATTTTTTTCTAAACAGTCGTTTTAATTTTCCAACTGTATTTATACGTATTTATTAGCACACCTCCGCATGCCTCATCGGAAAGACCCGATAATCTATGTTGCCTTTGTGCGACGGTTATGGATGACACCCATCCTTGCTATTTACTGTCCTGCATGCATGCATGCATCTTTCTTAAAAATTGTATCGATGCATGATTGCCGTAGAATTCGGTATGTTTTACTTGCATCATATATTGCATTAATAGAGAAGAGCTACAAATTGAAGTAGGCAATTGTTCGCCAACGAGATCCCCGCCATACCATAAACAAGTGGATCAGATTTTTTTTGGTATTAATATGTAACTTTGCTGTATTTATTGGATCTTCTCAGGAATTATGAAACTAACAATAAGTTTACAAATCTTAATTATGTACAATATTAAACTGTTTTTTTTAACTGTGTTCTGGAAAAAAGAACCTAATGATCAGCGTTGGGTGGGAAGGTCGTTGCGCCGAAGTCGGGATCGGTCGCAAACCCGAGTTAAGCTTCCCGCAAGGTGATTAGGGTGTAAGGTTAGTTTGCTTATGTAATCTTGTTTTTGTTGTGTTATATCTTCTCAGACGGATCTGAGTTAAGGTCTCTTTGTATATTTTAATTTCGGATATACCAGGGTGCTCCAGTGTTTGTTCTCAGTATCTTTGATTGAGCCCTTTCCTATTAAGCTGGCTCTTCCCCATAGTTGGGAGCCCTACTTCCAACTCGGTATTAGTACGGAGTTGTAGAGTAGGACCCTGTAGTCCAGACAGAGGGGTGACCGCGAGTTGATAAGCCAGTGGAAAATACTTAAGCTTAAGGTGTGTTTTTTTGGCTTCAATGTGCCTGCGCCATGTGAGCCTTCGGTCGAGGTGCACTCCAAGATACGTCACTTCATTTGCTTTTGGCACTACGGTTTTATTTAAGGGGATCGAAATACAGTCTTGCCGATTGAGTGTAAATATTAAATTTTTGTTCGTTTATTTTGATTTGCCAGTCAGAAAGCCACTTATCCACGGCCACTATGTGAGAAGAGAGTTGAGTTAGTGCTTGTACAGGGCAGTTGGATCGACATTTCGATCGAAAAGTAGAAATTCGAAAACGGCATGCGATGGTGTCGCACGCATATTTGCAACTCTCGTGGAATAATTAAAATACACATAGTAGTGAGCAAGGACAAGTCCACAATAGTGGCACAAACACTGGCTACTGGCTACACTGGTTTTCAAAGTGCAAAAAGACTAAAGTTATTGACTTAAAAATAAATTTCACTTTTGCAATTGGTGCCGGTATTCAAATGCCGGCTAGAGCAAACAAAACATCTGTTTGCCCACGTGGACGTGGCTCTGCACGAAGGGCCCTGGGCCCTTTATACATGACAATTACCAGCAACCAAACCACTACGCCCACCTTGGAGTCTGCGCAGCGCTTCCAAAAGATCAAGTTTAAAATGGATTCAGTTACCTGTCCTAAATAAGTTAGGATTTAGAGAAATCCTCGGTAAATCAACATAGGTACAGTGGAAACACTAACAAATTCCAACTACTCACCGAACTTACCACGGAAATGAATAGCGAGAGCAATACCGAAGAAGAAGTCGCCGCGACGCCGTTGAATTGAGTGATCAGCCCAGCACTAGCCAAAAAGCCGCCAGAGCTTCGGCAAAGCGTTCTGTTGGCAAAGCCCCTCCCAAGCATCCATCCATCGTTATGGAAGGCATCTCCGACGTCAATATACGGATGCAAAGCATCAGAACGATCATTGACGCAGATAAGGGTGAGATTCGGGCCTCCATGGGTGGAGTTATGCGCCTTTACGCCGCCGACGCCAACATCTTCCGCTCTATTGTCAAGTGGATATGCATAAACGGGCTTCACCATAGCACTCTTCATAGGCACATCAATGAAGAGCTGGCAAAGCTTGACCACAAGATGTTATACGCACAAACGCCCCAGCGCCGCAGTGAACCAGGCTGCCCCAAAGCGAGACCGATTAACATGTTGTGTGTTAATATTGCCACTGCGTCAAATAACAAGGACATATTAAATGTCAAGACATGTGAGGGTTGCGGTCGAACCTCTCCGGAAACGAACATCTGTTGTGCAGTGTCACCGATGTCAGCAATTAAGCCACTCAGCCAAATACTGCCGAAAAGCCCACATCGACGTGAAATGTGCAGGAGAACACCCCGCAAGTAGCTGCACTCGGCCTCGAAATGAACTATGTACGTGCTTCAACTGTGGAGAGCAGCACCCTGCAAACTACTCAGGATGTGCCAAGTTCCAGGCATTCTTACAACGCTCCAAGCCCAAGCGCGGCATGTTTGCTAGAAGATCAGTCAACGAGCGTCCGGTGCCCCAACTTGCCCCCAGCGGCCAGGTGGCATCACCAGGGGTAGTGCCTCCTACGCGGACATAACAAGAGGCAGAACCACGGAGCATAACCAGTATCAGGCACGTCAGCGTCATGAAAGAAGCTGCACTCGATCAAGAAGTCGCCGCGATCCAGCTCTGCATCCAATGGCAAGCGGTAACACAACCGAGGAAATTCTGAAAACGCTCAACGATAGCATCAATGCTCTACGCTCTATCCAAGAGAAACAGATGGACCTATTGTTGATTTTGCTGAAGCAGAAACAGGAACAGACACAGCAGCATGGGCAAATTCTCAACTTGCTCTTTGCTCGTCAAGTGCAGCAAGCTTCAAAATAATGCCTCTGCGCATTTTAGTGTGGAACGCCAATGGTGTGTCCACGAAGCTGCCCGAACTTCTGGTCCTATCTGGTCCGGCGAACGGAATTCGGACCAGACTCGATAGTGAGATCAAGTCAGGGGATGACTTGGAAGACGCCGTTGAATTGTTCACCCGCAAAGTCAAGACAGCAACAAAAATGGCAGCACAAACTCCGCCCCGGAAGCCCGCATCATCAGGAATCCCGATCACCAACGCGATCCAGCTTCTAGTCCGTGAAAAGAAACGCCTACGCACAAGCTGGATGGGGTCTCGACACCCCCTGGACAAAACAGCGTAGAATAGAGCACAGAGCGAGCTTCAACGGGCACTGGCAGATCACAAAGCTGGATGGTTCAATGCTAACACTGATACTAATAATGACGCGACGCACTCACTTTCGAAGGCCGCACGCGCCATTAAAAGGAGTTGCACCATTAAGGCGCCGCTTCTAAAGAGCAATGGGACATGGTGTCAGACGAACTTTCAGCAAGCCGAGGTTTTTACAGGGCACCTTGCTAAACGTTTTTAGCCATTTGAGCTAGCAAGTTCGGAGAAAGTTCGGAGCAAGTAAGCGAGACGCATGCCAGGCTGTCCCCAGCGCTCCAAATGGACCTGCCTATCTGACCCCCCCTGAGATATCCGAAGTTATTGGTCGCTTAAATATCAGCAGAGCACCTGGCCACGATACTATATGCAACGCCACACTAAAGGCATTACCAAGTCACTCTATTCTCTACAAAGCGTTCTTGTTCAACGCAATAGTGAGATTGCAATGCTTCCCTGCACAGTGGTGCAGGATCATGAGATCATTCAACTAAAAACCTTGATCTTACATTGGATCGCAGACTCACCTTCGCCAAGCACATCACCGCCATTAGAACTCGCATACGAAATGCAATAAAAAAACATTTTTGGCTGTTAAGTTCAAGAAGCAATCTGTCATTGGCTAATAAGGTGACCATCTACAAGCAAATTATCGCGCCGATTTGGAGGTATGGGTGCCAAATATGGGGATTAGCTTGTGATAGCCAAATCAAAAGAGTACAGACGGCCCAAAACAAAACACTCAGATTGATCACCGGATGCGAGTGGTACATTCGTAACTCGTCCCTGCACAAAGATCTCAAGCTGCCCACAGTCTTTGACGAGATTAATAACCACTCCAGCCGCTACAATAACAGACTACGGGGTTCAGATACAGACTGGCACCACAACTGGCCAGTGGGACGTCGCTAAAGAGGCGGAAAAAGCGCCAGCCGAGGGACCTGATAAAACGATGGGTCGATCCCGTAGACGACTTTAAATTGTTATTTAGTCCAATTATTATATGTATTGTTAATTGTTTACAAGTATTAAGCTAGTCAAGTGTCTAGCCGGCGCGCACTTTGGGCTGAAAAAAATAGCTGGCCAGGCCATAAAGACGTCGCTGATGACCCCGGTTGGCTTTATAAATATTTTATAAAAAAAGAGAAAAAAAAAGAAAAGAAATGTAGTAGATGTAAGTAGTCGGCTTGTGGGTATGTCTTCTTTATAAAGGACGTACAGCGTTGGTCCAAGTACGCTGCCTTGGGAAACTCCAGTGTTTATAGTGTGGTCGTCGGACATGTCAGAGTTGCATCTCACAGCAAAGGTTCTGTTGTAGAGATACGACTTCAAGAGTTTGTGGGTGTTTTGGGGAAGCATCATTTTATTTTTGAAAATTAATCCATCTAGCCACCCCTTGTCAAAAGCCTGAGAGACATCCAGAAATGTCGCAGTGCAACATCTTTGTTTTTCGAAAGCAGATCGTATTTCTGATTCTGTTATTTCATTGACTTATTCAATGGTTCCATGTTCCTCGAAAACTGTACTAATGCGCTGGAATAAGATTGCATGCCCTCAGTTAGGGGGATATTCGGGTCATCAGACATTTTTCAAATAGTTTCGATAAACAAGGCAATAGGCTTATAGGCCTGGAGGTTGAGGAAACTGAATGGTTCTTGCTCGCGTTTCGCCTCATAATTATGATCGGTTTTTTCCATCTCTCTTGGTACTACCTGAGTTTTGAAATAGCGTTAAAAAGCAAGAAAATAGTGCATACAACACAGTATGGAAGCTCCATAATCATCTTTGAAGTTATTAGATTCCAATCCTGGGGACGTTTTTGGATTTAGTTTATCCTTGATGATTTTAGATATTTCATTCGCTTGAAATTCAATTGGCTCATGTGTTGCTTGGTCGCCGTCTGTTACCGTTGGTAATACAAACAAGCTTGTAGCAGCGTTCGGCTGGAACACACGTTAAAGATGCGTTGCAAGTGTGGTAGCTCTATCTTCATCGCTGCGGGCCCATCCACCAGTGATATTCCTTAATGGTGATATAGTTTCTGCCGGTGTGGTTAAACTGGGATGAGCTTTCCATAGTAAGTTTTCACGACGTAGAGCTAGGTTCTGTGAGTCCCGATTATACAAAGTTTTCGAAGGTGACATTTTGGAAGGTGGTCGCAGGATCAAATGAGGATGAATCCGACTATTGAGGTCTTCGTATATTGGACTGCCTCTATAGTTTGCTGTGTGGTTACCCTCACAATTTTCCCACTTTTTGTTTTTTTTTTATTTTGTTTGTTGTAGTTTGTAGTGTAATTATTCTACGATGCAGAAGAAACTGAACGCTTGTAGATAGGATGCACTTCGTTTTTCCTGATAGCTTTAGTATCATGTTCCAGCTTGAATTTAAAGAGTGTGTTAAAGCATTGATCATGTGTTAGATATTAAACAATAGAAATAATGTAAAAGGGATCGGACCAACAATTAAATATATTATACATGCATTTTATGACCGATCCCCTCAAAATAAACGCACATGTAAATGCATGCGTAAGGTGACACTGCAATGCAATTGATAAAGCCACACCTAGATAATGGTTTTTTATGACCGAACCCTTTCAGAAACATGTATTCGCATGCGTTAGATAACACCACGCTGCGAGGGTAAAGGTCATAAAATACTTAGGCCCCGGCGCACATACCAACGCATTGAAATGGTTGGGGGCATAAGTACATAAATAGTTTTAAAGAACTCTTGTTAGTACATAAGACCTAATTGTAAGATTTTTGTGGTTCTCTGGATATTGAAGAATATTAATAAAACAGTTTCTAAGCCGAACTCACTGGAGCAACACCATTTATTATTGGGCTCCTATTAACATTTGGTCCATTCGAGACAACCGAAAGTTTTCCCCTTGTGGTAAGAAACTTAGGAATAAACTAGCACCTAATAAGTGACTGCAGATTAGTGTTAAAATCTCAGTCCACAGTAGCTAAGAAATAAAGGCTTCGGACTAGTGAAATAATACCTAGTCGAAAAACAAAGTCCTCTGTTGTAAGGGACACAGAGAATAAAATAAATACCATTGGGCATAAAATAAAAACAAAAATGTTATTTTCTGTTTGAAAAAATTGTGGCCCCTGGTGCGTCTCCAACCACGCTATCCTAAGGGATCTCCGGATTTCTCTGATTGGTGATCAGATCAACCTCCACAGCAGCCGATACGCGGACAAATTGGCAACACACCCAAACTCTCTGGCAAGTTATCTCGCCAATGCTCTTTGCCTTCGACGTCTTAAGAGGATCCACCCTCTGATCTCTCTACCCGCATAATATCGTAAGATTCTAAATTTCCCGCCAAACTCTTAAATGTAAGTTAGTTAAGTGTTTATGTAGTAAAATATAATCCTCCATTTCCCTCGTCTGGTTACATTCAGAAGGCTCTGAACTGATTCCGATGCTAAATGTCCTTGGCCATACAACGGACAAAAAAGTTAAAAAATAAAAAAAAGCATCAGCAGCGTCACCGGCAGCATCACCAGGAAAATACACCAGCAACCAGAAGCATCAGAGGCATCACCAGCAGCATCACCAGGAAAATGCAGCGACCAGAAGCATCAGAGGCGTCAACGGCAGCATCACCAGGAACATCGCCGGCAGCATTACCGGCAACATCGACGGCAGTATCGACGACAGGATCGACGGCTACATCGGCGGCAGCAGCGGCGGCAAGCCTTTTTAAATTTTTGTATTGAAATTGTAAGTAGATAGAAAAAAATATTAAAAAAATGTCTACAAAAGAGAAGGCCTCCCTAATAGAAGATCAGGTTAGGATTACTAGGTTAGTGCAAACTGCTAACGAGAAGGTAGCTAGAAATATTCCAAAAATTGAGTTAGATGCCAAGCTTAGGGGTTCCATCGACCAAGTGGTGGAATATCTAAGCGTTACGTATAAAGAAATCCTGGAAAGGAAGGTTGCTACCTTTCCAATAAGGATTAATTAATTTAATAAAAATTGAAGGATTTCCAAACAAAACTATAGCGGAGATTCTGGAAACAAATGAAGTATTTATATTTATATTGAGTTAATGGAGACACAATTCCATGAAAATTTAGGAGAAAGGGAGGTAGAGGTAGATGTCAAAAAATGGACAATTTACCCACTCTACCAAAAATAGAGGTACCCCCATTCCCAGCAGCATCACCATCTGGTGCGTCCAAAGATTGGGATCATTTTTTCGAGCTCATTAAAGAGCTAGTTCATTCAAGGGGAGACTTAAGCTCATCTTTGAAGCTAAGTATTGAAAGTAATAATAATATCCAGATTAAATAATCAGACAACAGCAACTTGTGTGAAATTCAGTGTTGTTTTATTTTATCTCTTTTCGATGTGCACGCACTCGTCGTCTACAAGCAACTGAACTCGATATTAGCATTGCAAAGAGACCGAACAAAAACAAAAAGAGGGACAGCGATTCCTTCCAGTGAAATAGTCCCGTTAACATTTGCATATGTATTGGTCATATTCTTTGCTCTTACAGATCAATGAGGCTTTTGCTTATATCCATATACTGTCATGTTCATGTATTCGTATACAAGCACACACATAGGGACATTTGCAACACTAAGCTACCTCAAAAGTGCATTAAAAGGGGAAGCTAAGAATGTTGTTTCCAATTTATTGCTGGATTCTGGCAATAATTATGAGGCAGCATGGGAACTCTTAACAAGAAGGTACGAGAATAATAGAAAAATATTCTCGGACCAGTGGAGTCGCCTAATGGAGCTTCCAAAAATAAATATGGACTCATAAAAGCAGTAAAAAAGTTGTATTGATTCTATTAATAAATCTATTTACATGATGCGACTCAAAGAAAATCTTTTTGTTTTGTTTTGTGGTCTGTTGTTAACACAAACAAAGCGGATGGTTTCCGAACTCGTGAATACGGAACGTATAACTGTCCATGTAAAAACAATGATTTTCTAAATTTATCCCGCGAACACTAAGCGATTGTCCTTGTTAATTTTCATTGAGAACGCAAGGCGTACTGAAAATTGTAATCGTTTGAAGTCAAACGGAAGATCAGTGGGAATCATTGGTATTCGAGGAATACATACATTTTTACCTGCGTACTTTCCGTTAATAATGGTTGCCTCAATCAAATTTGGAATAAGTCTTTTCATCGAAAGTCGAGTACCGCTGCAAAGTCGCGGAGGATTTAAATTTCACAATATCATAATAACTGTACCAACATGAGTTGCAAGTTATGTGGTGGAAATCCTGGTAACTCCAGAGAGTTCAAAAACTCCGTTGGATAATTTACTACATCATAGGGATTTGTTATGGAATCAACGGATTTGTATGTTACAAAATCGCCATAAATTTTTGATTGAATGGTGAAATTCAGTGCGTGTACATCATTATTCTTTCCGGCAAGAATTGCTCGTTGACTTAATCAAGCTTAATTCTGATAATTCTCATTAATGTTTGGGAAAACATTTTCAATAAGAGCTAATTGAGAGTCTACAAATCGGAAAAAGTCGCATCAACGGGGACTTTTCCATTTCCAACAGCTAACAATTGTTTGGAAAATTGTGCAGCACTTTGATCATTTTGAAGTTGAACTCTCATATTAGTGGTTAGCGATAATGTTTTTACGTTATTCCATAAAGGTGCTGCCTTCAGGCAAGCATATAATTCATCTGCAGGCGTTCCATGGGGAATTACTGGCAACGTCTGCCTCAAATCGCCTGCTGATATTGTTGGCCGCCACGATGTTGTTATTTCGCCGAAGATCCTTCAGTGTGAAGTTAAGTGCATTAAGTGATATCTCGTGTGCCATTGTTTTTGCTGTTCATTCAGTAACGGCACAATATTTCGAACAAATTCCTGCAATGTATCAACATTGTATTGCAGCTCTCGAATTAATTCTTGGGTGAATGCATCGTGCATCGATCGACTTGGCGCAATCATTCCTACTTCAATCAGTAGATTGTTTGCAATAGTCAAGCATTGATCCTCAATCAGAACCAATTGTAGGTTTCATCGGATATTTGGATGACAGAATTATTCGTTTGAATGTGCAAGCGATGCAAGGCATCTTCACACATGTCGTCTTTGTATTTGTTCCATAACTGAATTGGTTGTGAAAGAAAACATGTGGTGATGATAATTGCGAACAGCGTTCGTATTCGGTACGCATTTGATGAAACAACTGAATCCGCAAGTGTTAAATCCCAATGAGAATCGTTCTCCAGCAAACCCAATAGTTGAATGCTTCTCGATATGTTTGGCATTGATGGCCATTCACAGTTTTCAAATGCGCAAATGATTTTGGTCCACGTACATTTACCAACAGCAGTCCCAATTAAAAACCATCCATCATTTCTTCATTAATTTTCGATGTCAATCTCTTGATTTTGAACTTTCACTTTAATAGATTGACTATTATCTTCTTCTGAACGCCGACGATAAAACGGATATCCATTGTTCCCTGTGACTGTTTTAGGAACTAACGGTCGCGGATATCGTTGCACTTTCCATCAGCCATGCAAGGCGATAATGGATTTAATGCACGGCCCATGCACCATCTGTGTCGTCACAATGTCGTGTAGATGGGGAACAGTGACTGGATCAGGAATTTCAGCTGATATGATGTCATCCAGTTTATTTGAATCTAAATTGTTCAGCAACCAAATTAGGATATGAGCATGTGGTAGTCCACGCTTCTGCCATTCCACCGAGTACATATAACAACGTGTGTCACCAGAAACTTGATACTTAGTAAGCACATTCATCATAACCTTGAGTTTTTACTGAAATTCTCTGGCGATTATGTCATGGCGATCTTGCGGTTTTTGGCCCGGTTCCAACTCACGTTGAATTTCCGTCCACTTCGGACTGCATGTGAGCGTAATAAATAAATCCGGAGTTCCCTAATTTCGAATCGAATGAACGCTAAACGTTCGGTTTCGGGTTTGACAAACATATCGACAGCGAATTGCTGGAATAGCCGACGGCACTTCAGAATGACATTCTCCTCATGTGTACGAATCATCATACGATACGCATAGTAATTCATTGCGCTTAGATTTTTATTCGTTGATACGCCTGAAAATGCAAAATTAAATACATTGTTAATAGAAACCAATAATAGCAATAATTAGTGTGTAAATATTATAACTGTAATTGGATCGACCATCTTCAACGTAATGTCGTATCTGTCTTGCCCTTGCCAATAAATGAATGGATATTGTAACATGATGCATGATATTACTTTTTTGCTGAACGACAATGTCTCTCGATTTAGTTGGATCGCCAACAATAATTGCAGCAACATCATTAATGGTGGGTGCATTAAATCTTCGCACATGTTCACCTGTTGGGGTACCATCCGCTCTTATGACAAATTTGTGCGTATACGATGGCATTCGTTCCTGTTTTGGGCTTATCGACTACAGCATTATTAGCGTGAAAAAATGCTTACAACTGATCAATAATTCGTCTCTTTAACTCTTGTGTTCCCTGTATATTGCACCACACATTCAGCTGGTCCACCATCGAATAAATTAAATATGTTTGCAGAAATTGATGCGGTTCATTTGGTTATGCAACCATTGAACCATGCAAATGATATATTTGTCGTTGTGTCTGTAATTTTTATGTATGTGTTGCAATTCATTGTGTTGGTGTAAGTGATTGGTTATGTGTGTTGTATCTTTTACCTTTCAAGTCATCATTAAGCCGCCTTCTCGAATGATATTAGCTCCAAAGGAAGTCATGCGAGAGCAGTTATTGTATTCAAAGATGTATTGAAGAAAATGGCTGGAATCGGGATCACTTCCATCGAACAATGGTTTCAGTGGTTGTGGTGGTGTAGGTAATGGATCCAATTTGACTTTTCTACTTGCGCAGCACAATCCAGCCGTTTCTCCTTTGGTCTTTAACGCATTCCAATATTAACAAATATTGTAATGCCAAGCGATTGTATGACGCCAATGATCTTCGTGTGCTCACGCGTTGTCTCAATCGGTCATTTTCTCTTATTATATTTTGTCTTTCTTCGCTTAAGTTGTATGAATACATTGTTGCTGGGTTGCATGTCTTGTGCGGTGGCTGATGTTCGCAGAGTGGTAAATTTAACCTCAAATGCACGATCCCCACAATTTACACAGTTCAACTTACCACCTTAAAGAGAAATACCTGCTGTTGAAATTAAATACAAATTTACACAATGATTGATTTGGTTTCCAATTGAAACCTTTGGAAACGAATAACTTATTTTTTTTAAACTTTTTTTCATAATTTCACAGTGAACACAATACTGGTTTGTCACATGCAATTAACTGAGCAGAAAATAATGAGTAGCTCTCAAACAGTGTATCACGTACCGCATGCTATGTATCAGAGATAGAGCAGAAAATGAAAAAAAATTTTCCCATTTTTCTGTTAAATTTTTCTTTAATATAAACCTCACGGAGCCCGAGACCTTTCTAACGAATGCAAACCCGTGAAAATCGGTTCTGGAGTTATAGCGTCAGAAAGGAAAACCCGACTTCTATTTATATATACAGGAGATATTTTACATTTATGAAAAAATAATCAGATTTTAGGTCACTAGTAGAAATGAATGATGAAGAAAAGTACTGCCTGCCTCACCAAGTCATAATTAAAGAAACCAGTCTCACTAAAAAATTAAGCGTAGTAATTGACTAACAATAAAAGCCTTAACAATATAAAGTGGGGGGGACCATTAGTGCAAAAAGATATTTTTTATATAAATTTGAATTTGCATAAATGGGAATCTGAAGTGTGGTATCTAACGACTTTCAAAAGTTGTACCGACAATTTAAAATACAAAACAGTAATCAAAACTATATATCATGGAGAGATAGGAGAGAAGAAACGAATATTAAAACATACAAGTTCATATATTAAGCAATGAGAGTATTATCAGATATAGGGAAAAATTGTCAAAATAAAAGGATTGGGAAAATAATAAAAAATGACTTGTATATGGATGATCTGATGACAGGAGCAAATTCAATAGGAGACGCTAAACTTATAGTTCCATTAATATAAAAAGACCTATCTAGATCTTGCTTTAATTCACAAAAGTGGGTTTCAACTCAGAACTTAAAAATACGGATTTTTAGCGGAAAAGTACAGGATATAATAAAAGAAGAGGATTGCATAAAAATTTTAGGGCTGCGATGGGACCCTAGTACGGATAAATTTAAATTGACAGTAGGTTGCTTCAAAATATGCGGCTGTAGAATATGCAAAAGTGTGAACGAACGTTAGTATAATAGCAAGTTAAAGTAGAGGGAATCCAACAAAGAATAGAAAAACGATTTTCAAATTAGGGGTATGCGCAGCATACCTTAATTAATTAACTTAATTCAACTTACGTGTAATACATGTAGTAAGATTTATAAAAATAAAAACAAGAAAATATGTTAGCCCTAAGTTTATTACAGCAAACGATATTAAAGAAGCGGAAATAATAATAATAATAGGAGTGCTAATTAGCAAAGAAATCAATAGCTTAACAAAAATAATAAAGAAATTGAAAAAAGCAATAAGATATTAGGCATTAATCCCTTCCTAGGTACTTATGCAATACTTTAGGTAGGAGGAAGATTACAGAATTAAAAAGCAATCTTTGGAGTAAAGCCCTGTATAATCATGAACAAAAGACATATTTCATCATTAATAATGTTGCACTAGTAACACACTTCCTGGAGGCATCAACGTAATGCGTAAATATATCTAACGTAAATATTGGATACTTTGGTTACGAAATTCAGGTAACAATAGATAATATTCCCGACTGTAGAGTAAAAAGGTCATACCCATTTCTAAAAACGAGTATTGATTATGCGGGACCATACTCTCTAAAATATTCAAAAAATCGGGGTCAAAAAAAATATAAAAAAAATGTATTTTCAACTACAATTTATTGGCTCATTACCCACGATCATCTATACTCAAGTTACTCTGGACATCGTCCCAATGGTGATCGACTTTAAGAAAATAATATGTACTAGAGCGAAAATACAACTAGTGTACGACTCTGCCCGTTGGGCACGGATCATGAAATGGATGAAAAAATAACTTCCGATCCGCCGCTTTTTAAAAACTGATCGGATTCAAGAAAATGATGGAAACTGCTGGGCGCAATCCACAAGAGTTAAGAGTCAAGATTGCTTAAAGTCTCTATCGTGTTTTGGTTCTGATATTTTACAAGAGGTACCACGAATAGGGTGCTCATTTCAAACGGTACCTCTGTCGAGTCGCAGAAAGCGGAACCCTACCGACACTGATAAAGAGTCCACAATTAAGAAAAAGAACAAGGAAACTTTTCCCGAGCGTCTATAAGAAAAATCCCACGTCCTCAACGGGTCTGCGCAAAAATGGTTGACGAGATGGACACATACGCGGAAACAATTGAATGTAACGCAGACAAATGTTGAAATAATGACCAGGTGCGTCCAACGGTAACTGATAAAAGCTCCAATATGTTTTCCTCGTATTAATTATATCAGTAAACTAGAAAGCACCCTTAACCAGACAGTCTCTACTAATAAATATAATATTCGGACTTCAAGATCAGGAATTTCTTGAGTTTACACGACAGATGCAACTTCTTTTAGAAGTATGGTCCGTGGCTTGACCCTTCGAATTGAGAGTTCTGGCACCATCAGCTCCGTGATGAAAAACCTTACAGGCTGGTGCATAAGAACATACATTCAAACATTCAACTGTCCCTAAGGCAAAAATAGAGTTTTGCTTCACGGACTCGCCAAGGAAGCCTGGATGGCAAAAAATCCCGAGTCACCCGAGTGGCCGAGTCACCAACAGTAAATCGCATTGGAAGGCACAGGATCACAGTAGAGAAATCTACTGGCATATGAACAAAGCTCAATGTTACAACTGCCAAAAATTCGGTCACACCCGTAATTATTGCTTTATAAAGCAAGTTTGTGGGAAGTTAGCTGGAGAGCAGTTATGTTATGTTCAAAATTATAGCTAATATCGTTCTGGCAACACTGGTTTAAGCAGGTGACGCAGGTTTCGTGTTTTGTATCACTGTCAAACATCTTCAGTTTAGTCTATAGTTTAACCATGAATCGTCTTACAAACAACGCTTGCAAATTACTGAATTTTATTATCAAAATTCGTGCTCTATTAAGAAAGTTCATCGCGCGCTTCTGGTGTTCAGCGACGAAGCTCATTGTTGGTTTTTATGGGTGCGTAAGTAAGCACATTTGTCGATTTTGGATTAAAGATTAGCCAGAAGCATTGCAAGAGCTACCAATGCATCCTTGCATTGGCTATGTTAAATTTAATGTTTATGCAGACAAGCCCGCTTAGATGAAGCTTCATTGACGAATTGAAGGACAACATTGAAGCATTTATTCGAGAGATACCGGCCGAAATGTTGGAAAGAGTATGAAAATGGGACTAAGCAGATGGACCATTTAAGGCGCAGTCGCGGTCAACATTTGTATGAAATAATCTCCAAATATTAAATTATATGGACCGTAATATTGATTCAAATAAATGTTTCATAAACTTTTCCTATACTTTCCTATAGCTCTTAAAAAATCCTCCTTTACAACAACAGTAGAATCAATAAAAGCCGCTGCGCACAATTGTCGTTCACCTCAACTGTCAGAAATTGAAATGGAGTTTCCTATGCAGACATGGCAAGAATTTATACGGAAAACAACTCCAGCGTTCCAGCTCGAAAAAATTTCACAGCAAGTATTGGCTAGGAATACAACTCAAAAAGGTAATTCTTCTCTTTCGAGAAGGAAATCGTGGACATTAACGCTAGATTAGATAAATTATTTAAACTAGTCATGGAAACGATTAAATCAAACAAGGCATTTCGTGATTTGGTCCAAGTTCTAATTTCTACAAAATGATAACCTCAACCTTAAAAATCGGATTATGGACTGCAAAAGCGATTGTACAAAAGAATGAAGAACTTCGACTTTTTCTTATTGCCCACTCTATAGGCATATGCTTGTTCCTGAGAATCACATGCGCCTTGGACTAAAAGTATACCTACCTGACTACGAACAATAATATGCAACTCATCCAAGTAACAATACCAGGGATGGTTTAGCAATCCTTATTAAAGCCTTAATCAGTCTCAGTCAAGATGAGCCAACAATGCATACTGTTTCACAGATCACTAGCCTCGATGCACCAACGCGTTGTCGTATCAACAAAATAGCCTCTTTGTATCTTCCCAACTTCCCAAGGAGCCCTGGTCCGAAAACGACTTCGACCAGCTACTGATCACATTGGGCCCCAAGTATTATATATATCAGGAGGCGATTACTGCTAAGCACCAAAGAGCCCCACCACATAAGGGCATGCAGTCGTTTTCCTCGACTACATAAAGCCATCGTAAGTTTTACCAATTGGTGAGCGTACCTTGTACCCGTTTAACACTAGACTGACGCCAACAGCCTTAGACTTCATTGTTGTAAATGGCGTGGCAATAAATAAGTTTTCAATTGAAACAAGCTAAAAACTATCTTCGGACCATTTTCCAGTTCTAGCAAGACTATGACACACTCTTATAACTCGTATAACTCTTATAATACCCGACTCCTGAGTTAAAAAATGTAGAGGTATTTTGGACAGAAGCATTAACCTAAACATCTATATAAACCAGCCAGAAGGCATTAAAGATGTAGAGATATTCATGGACAAAATACAGGCTGCGACACTTGCTGCTCCAGGAAGTAGGAATTTACCCATCCAGAATAGACGCAATATACTTCCACAAAATGCTTTAGCCCTCATACAACTCAATGAAAAGCAAGACGGGAGTATTCAAGAACAGGAGACATCCGTGCCCACAATATTTACAAAAGGTTGTCTAACCGTCTAAGCAAAGTTCTGGCAAAAAACAAGCAAAATCACTTTGACCAAATGCTGGAAAATGCAAGCCCTAACGCATCGACTAACTACTCGCTGTGAAAACTCACGAATAGCTTTAAAATACAGGTTATCCCAAAGGCTCCCATCAGAAATCCTACTGGTGGTTGGTGCGACTCAATTCAGATTTAAACCTTTGAACCTCGCTTCGGCAGAAACTAAAGGAAATCCACGATCCTAACGATGATTTCTAGCCTGGCAAGCAACCTATTGAATTAGATGCATATAGGCCCATTAGCGTCTTACCCCCGCTGGGAAAAATAATGGAAAGGGTTATACTAAATCGCATCTTCAATCTTAATAGAGTGAGCAGAACTATTCCAAAATGACAGTTCGGCTTCCAAAAAAGTCATGGCACACCAGAACAGCTTCACCGGGCCCTAGAAGCAATGGATAACAAAATGTACACAACCGCTGCATTCATGGACATATTAAAAGCCTTTGATACAGTTTGGCATGACAGTCTTCTAGCAAGGTAAAAACACTCATTACGCCACATTTATTTATACTTATACAAGTTATCGATCGGGCAGGCTATTTAATGTGGTGGTCACTGGCGAGAAATCATCAAAGCGCATAAATCTTGGCAGGTGTACTCCAAGGTAATGTGCTAGGCCCGATCTTATATTCGCTGTATACTTCAGGTTTGCCGGAGTCCTGGTGTGGTAATATTAAAAACTCAAATATAAATATTGCAACTAGCGGTTTACAAGAATACGTGACGGCTTTTAAAAAGTGGGCAGCAGAATGGAATATTGGAATCAATTGCAGCAAATGTGCTTGCGTTACATTCGTTAAATGGCCTTTAAATTGCCCAGAAATTTCTATGCTCGGCTCACTTCAACACACTTTAACACAAGACCTTTCACAAAAACATTGGGGTGGTTTTGGACAGAGGATTAACGTTCCATAGGAACACAAAGATGATCAAATAGGCAGTACTCTTAAAGGCTGCAAAAATGTCATGACTCCTTTCGCCGAAACACAAACTTTCGTTGCCAAATAAAGTTCGCCTCTATAAATCCAATTAAATTTTGAAGTGTTCTAATGAAGTCTACGAAATTACGACTAAATCAAATCTGATCAAAATAAGAGTTGCGCAAAGCAAGATCGTCAGATCTATATGTAAAGAGGGACCTAAACATTGCTAAGATAGTTTATATATGCAGGACGCACGCGGAAGGGTACATAAGACGTCTTGGTATCCACCCAAACACCCTGGCGAGAAGGCTAACCCACACCCCACGAAAAAGAAGACGGAATAAATTGTACACATAAGATCTCCTTCCAGATTTTTCTAACAAAATAATGATAATGTAAAATAATAGGTATAATAGTAAAATCATGAAAAAAGTAATTTACTATATATCAAGTATGTATTGACCTACCTTTTCAGGAAAAATTTTATATACCAACTGGTGCTAAGAGGAGCCCAAAAAATAATTCTGAGTTCGGTTTAAAAACTGTTTTATTCATATTCATATGATCATATGATTTGAAGAAACATAAAAAAGTCTTACAATTAGATATGTACTTTGTACTTATGTACTAACAATAGTTCATGTAAACTATTTATATGCCCCCACCGACTTCAATGCGTTGGTATGCGCGCTGGCGGCCTAAGTGTTTTGTGACCCTTTGAAGTGCATGGCAGTGTCACCTTACGCATGCGTTTACATGTGCGTTTGATTTAAGTGGATCGGTCATAAAATGCATGTATAATATATTTGGTTGTCCGATCCCTTTTACATTCTTTTCTTTTTAATATACAATTTATATTAAAGGTTCTAGTACTACAGGTGAGGATCCCTCGCTGCAGTCACTGGTATGTGGTCGGCTTGCCGATGCTCCTATGTTGAGATAGGAAAATTATGTTGGAAGAGTCCTTCTATGTTGGAACTGTCCTTCTAAATTGCTGGCCTAGGGACTCAGTCAATTGAAATAATAATTGCCGGAGTATTCTTTAAAATTGAGCAATGCTTTTTATTTTAATGTCAAGAAGAAACTGACTTAAAAGCTAACATAAAAAATTTTAGGTGGACTGTATTTCATTTATTTATAAAGGATTTGTAATTTTATAGTTTTATACTTGTTCAGTTTAACATTTATATAATATATTCTCTTAAGGGCCATAAAAGTTTTTCTTTTTACATTGTTATTTCCTTCTTCTTCATATTAAAAGAACTGTAACTTATTACTTTTTATATTTAGGAAACATTAATTTCTCATGTTTAAGTTGGTTTTAACAATTTTAGTAAACACATTTTTTGGTGTGAATATTGATAAATTCAATATCAAACTTGATACTCAAACTTACACTAGCTAACGAAGATAAAGTGAATCCCACTATATTTATACCCTTGCAGAGAGTATTATAATTTTTTAGAAATGTGTAACGCATTAAAGGAAGCATCTCCGACCCCACAAAGTATATATATTCTTGATCAGCATCAACAGCCGAGTCGATATAGCCATGTCCGTCTGTCCGTCCGTCCGTCTGTTTCTATGCAAAAAATAGACAGTAATTTTAAAGCTAGCGTTTTTATTTTTACCAGATCATTATTTTTGTTGCACGCAGATCAAGTTTAAAAATCGGTCGGATCGGACCACTATATCACATAGCTGCCATACAAACGACCAATATGAAAACAAGTCTTTGTATGGAAAACTTTTTTGTTTTCCAAGCTATTGCAACCGAATTCAAAATTTCATTTCATTATTCATTTGACATAGCCATACCAATAATTTTGAAAAGACTTCTGATTTTTACATAAGTACTTATTGCATTTTTGTAAAGATCTGCAAGGGTATACCATCTTCGACAAACCGAAGATAACATTTCTCACTTGTTTACCATAAATTTGAGTTCAATTATAAAAGAACACCCTGTTGAAATTCCTATTGTTAGTTTAACTGAAGCATCTATAGTTAAAGTCCTCTAGTCCGAAAATATTGTCCATTTATTCATAGCGAATCCTAAGGCGAAGCTGATCACAATACAGCTGCATGCAACAAAGCCGAATGCAACAACGACCTATTAGCGGTCAACAAATGCTTGACGATGACATACTCAACCTGTAAGCTGGCACTGCAGGACACATACGCACGAGCACTATACGCCGGTAACACACCCTATTGCCGCACGCAGCGAAGCCATATAAAGCCTATCACACAAGTAACCTTCCTGTCTTGCGAGACAATCAATGCCACAAGTTAAGTGAATCGACGCGAGTTTTTGAACGGGTCGCTTGACATCATCAGTCACGATCCAGTGCTAATTATGCCCCAACTCCAAAGGGTGAATAATCATAACCTGTGTGTCATTCAAGGTTTCAAGGACGAGTTGAAGGCCGCCAGTTTACATAGGGTTTGGCTGGTGTTCGGCACCGTGCTCTGTTCCTTTGGCATTGGCTTGATCATTGTTTGGCAGATCCTTAGGAAAAGCAAACGTCGATGTAGGTGCAGAAGCCCATCGAGAAATTTAAAATTACCAAGGAACCGTCCTTGGCTTAATGGGGGAGTAAGAACACGTAAGAATTGCAAAGTAATATTTAATACGCCTTCCTCTTGATTTATTTTTTCTTTAAATGTTTATGAAGGTGCGGCGAACTATGTGTTACAGTTGCCAGCCGTGTTAGCCTAAAACTTGATTACACTGCAAGTACATGTATATTGCTTATGGCATGCTGCGTCGTCTTGCATCTTTATAATTCAGTTTTGTATTGAGCGCTGATCTTAACAGAGCAAAAATACTGTACTTCTGCACTTTCCGTGATTAAAACCTGTTTTATCTGTTTGCATTGAAAAAAAGTTCATTAAAAAGGAACTTTGTTTTCGGTGTTAAATTGAATTATTTTTCGGAATTTTGTGTTTTGTTATTCCCGCACTTGGGACTTGGTGGATTGCGCATTTTACGGGCCGGGTCGGGCTGCCAAGAGCGGAGTCCCACCGCTGCCCCCTCGCTGCCGCTGCTGCTGTGACTAATTATTTGCATAAACGTCAATTGAACGCCAACCTAGAGTATGGACTGGCAGGCCCCGCCGCGTGCCATCAAGCTCGGCAAAACAATGCCCTGCAAGAAGGCCCCTCAAAACAAGGAAGTGCAGCTCGAGCAGAGACTCAACCTGGAGCTCTTCTTTCTCGGAGCCCAGCGAGATCAAGCGGAAGTCCGCGCGTAATAGGCAGGGAGAGAAGCCAAACGTCACACCTAGCACCAGCGCAGTTCTGCGCAGTAAGCTGGCAAATAACCCCTTTGCCCTCCTCTCAAGCAAAGAAGATGACGACGATCATGACGAACCCGAAACTGCCTCAGAGGCAGTGGCATCTAAAACAGAAGAGAAACCAATCCCGATCCCGAAGACCCTCAAGCCTCCCCCGATCTACATCCCAGACGTGACCGACATTACAGCGGTTGTCAAGATGATATCGACTTTAGTCGGATCCGAAAAGGATTTCTCCTATAAAACGGAGAGAAATAATAACGTACGCGTAATGATG
This sequence comes from Drosophila ercepeae, assembly GCA_018150545.1. Classification (NCBI taxonomy): domain Eukaryota; kingdom Metazoa; phylum Arthropoda; class Insecta; order Diptera; family Drosophilidae; genus Drosophila; species Drosophila ercepeae. Next base: position 1,036,067 of record JAECWL010000010.1, on the reverse strand, counting down.
TCAGACAAGGAATCCTACACAGCCCTACGCCAGCACCTCGTGACACATAACAAAAGACACCGCACCTTCCAACCAAAGGACGAGAGAGCGTACAGGGCGGTCAACATGGGACTTCGCCACTCAACGGACCAGACTGAAATTAAAGAAGAACTCCACAAATACGGCCATACTGTGAGGGATCTGCACAATCCCATTGGCAGGAAATCCAAACAACCACTGGGGATATTTTTTGTTAATCTAGAACCAGCGAGCAACAACACAGAGGTTTTCAAAATAAAGAGGATTTGCAGATCAGTCGTCACCGTAGAGCCCCCACTGAAATTCAACGCTGTTCCACAATGTTTCAGATGCCAAGGGTTCGGACACACCCAGCGCTACTGCTTCCTGGAACATCGCTGCGTGAAATGTGGTGGTTCTTACGATTTGAGGTCATGCACCAAAAAAGAAGACGAGAAAGCATGCTGTTTACATTGCCAAGCTGATCATCCTGCGTCGTTCAGAGGATGCCCTGCCTACAAAAAGGCAAAGGCGCAGCAATCTCCTAAAGCCAGACCCGTTGAGAGTAGCAACAAACCACCTCACATCCAGATACCAACTATCATTAATGGTACAAGTTATAGGGACGTACTTCTAGGAAACCAAGTGACACAGCCAACGAATCCCCAACAAACACCTCATACCACTCCCGAAGCCCCACATAATACGATGCAATTAATACGATGCTTGCCCGCATGGAAGGATCGATTGAGAGGATGTTCTCGCAGATGATGCAGTTTATAGCTCCCTTCTCAACAGAAAGTAATGCAAACAAGTCTTAATATAGTTTTTTTGAACTCAAACGGCCTGCAGAGGAGCAAAGCCGAAGTAGAGCATCTCATCAAAACAGACAATATCGATGTTCTTCTAGTTTCGGAATCCCACTTTTGTCCCAGATACTACTTTAAAATTAGCGGGTACGAACTGTTACATGCCAACCATTCATCTGGAGTGGCATTCAGTAAACGGAACTTCCCGCGTTTCAAGAGGAATGGGCTCAGTGCGCCGTGACCAGGATTTCTAGCCCACAGGGAGATATCACCATTGGTGCGGTTTACTTCCCACCCAGACACTCGATAACCGAGACCCACCTTCAGGACTTCTTCGAGTCCCTCGGTCCTCGGCTTATAGCAGCCGGAGACTTTAACGCCAAACACTTCTGGTGGGGGTCCCGCACAAACAACCCAAAGGCATAAAGCTCTATAAGTACCAGCAGCGGAAGAGTCTGGACTGCCATTCCACTGGGGAACCCACACACTGGCCTACCGACCCTTCAAAGCAGCCGGATCTGCTGGACTTCGCCGTCTCCAAGGGCATAGGACACTCTAATATAACATGCTCAAGCTATGATAAACTGCTATCTGACCACAGCGCAGTAAACTTGCTCCTAAACATCCCCGTCCTCAGAAAAACTCCGCCTGGAAGACTCACCGGAAACACACACAAATGCCCCAAGTTTACGTTTTGGATGCTTTCCTCCCTGTACCCAGATACCCCTCTTTCCACACTAAGCAACATAGATGCGGCCATAGAAAAACTAACCAAAGAGATGCACAATGCCGCTGAGTTTGCGAATCCACCTCCTCCGACTACCCCGAGAACACCTGAAAGAGACGTGCACTTGTGGTCTCCTGAAATCGCGTCTCTCGTGGCCGAAAAAAGAGTCTGGTTTTCCTCGCGCAACCCCAGGGACAAGACAGCACTTAATCGTGCCACCAAGGAACTGAAGGACAAGCTATCCATCCTACGGAAGGACTCCTTCCATAGATTCCTTAAGGAGCTGGAACCTGGAGACCCGCAGCACAATCTGTGGAATGTCACGAGGCACATAAAAAGAAGTGCGAAGAAGATATCACCCGTGTGCAATGTGGACGGTTCCTGGTGTCGGTCTGAGGTCGAAAGAGCAGAAGCCTTTGCTGACCATCTACATAGTGCATTCTCACCGTTCGACAGATGCACTGGCGAAGAGAGAGCTGCCACCATAAGGTTCGTAGACAGCCCATGTGCTCCTGGCCCGCCAATACAGCCCGTCGCACCAGAGGAGATTGCGCAGGAGATCGCCTCCTTAAAAAATGGCAAGTCACCGGGTCCTGACCGTATCGATGCAACAGCACTGAAAATGTTGCCCCTAATCTGTTCCCAAAGGCTTTGCGTAGAGTACTGCCAGTATTGGACGAGGCCGGACTGATCCCTGATCACCAGTTTGGCTTCAGACGCCTCCATGGAAAACCTGAGCAATGCCACCGGATTGTTGAGAGCATACTTGAGGCCTTCGAAAAGAAGAAGTACTGCTGCGCCGTTATGCTGGATGTCAAACAGGCATTTGACAGAGTCTGGCACCCTGGCCTCCTTTTCAAAATTAAATCCCACCTTCCAAGTTCCCACTTCGCCTTCCTCAAGTCGTACACAGAGGGAAGAGAATTGCGAGTTAGATGCGGATCATCAATCAGCACGCCTAGGCCTATAAGAGCAGGAGTACCTCAAGGCAGTGTTCTTGGACCCATATTGTACACACTCTACACAGCGGACCTTCCCATCACCCCCTCTCGGAACCACACAGTAGCCACATATGCAGATGACACCGCCTTCCTAGCCTTCGCCATAGATACCCAGGAAGCATCAGCCATCATACAAAGACAACTGGATGCTCTCGATCCATGGCTGAAACGATGCAACATCGTGGTCAACGCGGAGAAATCCTTCCACACAACCTTCGCACTACGCAGGGGGGATTGGCCCCCCGTCACACTCAACGGGGAAACCATCCCTATGAATAACACTCCCAAATATCTAGGGCTGACCCTGGACTGCAGGCTCACATGGCGCCCTCACCTAATCAACAAGCGCAACCAGGCCAACCTACGACTTAAGCAACTGCACTGGCTCCTGGGGAGAAGGTCCAAGCTCAGGGAAAAACTCAAACTACTCACATACAAAGTAGTGCTGAAGCCAATCTGGACCTATGGGATACAGTTGTGGGGCACGGCAAGCTGTTCTAACCGCATGAGGATCCAGCGGTCTCATAATAAATGCCTGAGATCAGTTTCTAACGCGCATCCGTACCACGAAAACTCAATAATCCATAAAGAGCTTGGAATTCCATGTGTAGCAGAGGAGATCACCCGTCTCAGCGAAAGATACATAAAAAGACTGGACAAACACCCCAACCAGCTGGCCATCAACCTCCTAGATAATAGCCAATCCCTAAGACGCCTGAAAAGAAAACACCCGCTTGACCTCAACCTCATTAGATATACATTCCATGTACCTCCCTTAAGTCAAGGTCACCCCCAAACCATATAATGATTGTCCACTCGGATAGATTTTAAATACAAAATAAGAATGTTAAAAAAAAACAAGTGAGAAAAGTTATCTTCGGCTTGCCGAAGATGGTATACCCTTGATAACAAAAAAGTTTTCCATGCAAAGACTTGTTTTCATATCGGTCGTTTGTATGGCAGCTATATGATATAGTGGTCCGATCCGGACCAAACTTTCACAAATCGTGTATTTTAAACTTGATCTGCGTGCAACAAAAATAATGATCTGGTAAAAATTTCAAAACGCTAGCTTTAAAACTACTGTCTATTTTTTGCATAGAAACAGACGGACAGACGGACGGACGGACAGACGGACATGGCTATATCGACTCGGCTGTTGATGCTGATCAGGAATATATATACTTTGTGGGGTCAGAGATGCTTCCTTTAATGCGTTACACATTTCTGGACAAAATTATAATACCCTTTTTCAAGGGTATAAAAAGTACTTGGTGTAAAGGCCAGTGATCAAGAGAAGCCAGTTGCGACCTTAACCTTATTTTCAGCAACGCTATGCGATCTGTTCGCTCACGAAGAATATTATATTTTGTACACCTGATACTGTGGCGTTTTCCAAATTTTGTTTTAATTTTTGGTGTGAACTCTCCTCTTTAAATTTCAAAAATAAAATTATTCGAAATCTGTGTTGCTAAGAATATGGGAGTTTACCCTGTACTGGAAGTTTAAATTAAATACCATGAAAATATTTTTTTTTCGTCATCTTTGTTCATATAAATACAACATTAAACAAATTTTTTTTATTGAGTACACTTGTTTCATTAGTGACTTGGATGGCGCCACAAAATACACACATTATTTATTTGGCTTGCATTACGTTGCAGGTTCATGACATTGGCAATCCCATGTATCATTACTGTTTATTTTAACTTTTTTCAATAAATTATTATTTCTGACCTATTTATTTTAAACTCAGTAAAAAAATTTTAATATAATAATTTTAATATAATTCTTAACATAACCAATGTTAATTCAGCAATTGTTTAAGAGAAAATGTATAAAATGGTATATTTTTGTGTTCCAGTCGGTATAATTCGTCAGTATTAAAATGGGCACTCTGCTTTACACATTTTTTAATCTAAAATTTTACTATATCTTATTTGTCATTGTACATGTTTATGGGTAAGTATTTCATTATAATCTACTATTTGTGTATAAAATGTTTTAGCCGATATAAAACGTTTAACTAACATTCATACATATTTAACTTTTTCAGATAACTAAAAAATTATAAACTTCATTGAGTTCTTTTGGTAAGTTAAAAAAAATAGAATACTTATAAAGTGCACAACTAGAGTTTGTTAATGTTTGAATCTTTTATTTGTTTATTGTTGTTAATTTATATTTGCCACAAAAACTGATATTTGAAATGATAAGAGCCGAAGTTGTTTGTCTCACGCAAGCAGCTTATGTTTTAATCTCTAATCGGCATATTCATATATGGTACATGCATACATATGTATACATACATACATTTGTATATTTTGAAATAGCGCTGCTTCAGTTTCTTATACATTTTTTAATTTGTTAATATTTTGAATAATGTATAAATCTTAAAGCAAAAATTTTTCCTGTTAAATATTAATTTTGTTTTTTTTTCAAATTAAAACAAAGACAGTCATATATAATAAAGCATATATATTTTGATAAAATCTGAATATTCCCATTTTTTATATATTTATTTAAACTTTGAAATTAATAAAAATGTATCCACAACTTTCAACGACCTTTTTGAGATCCATTAATGGGAACCAAGTCTCCAACATTATTGTAAGAAATGGAGACCCAGATCATGACGCCTCCAGAGGTGGCCACCATAATTGATATCAGACAATGTTAAATAAAACGGGGTACTTTAAAGAAAAAAAAATTACGATTTTTTATTTTACTATTATCGTTAAGCTTATTACAACCCAGTGACTTTGGGTCCATGGTGGTAGTCCAACGTTAGACTGGAGGACGCTGAGAACCAAAATGGAGGTTAATCGAAATTTTTTGTCAGAAAAAACTGATGAGTGGAGCCTAGTGGAGATAGAGTTAGTCTGTGGCGTGGACGGCCTGAGTTCGATCCTTAGTCGTTCCTTTTCAAGTCAAATTATCGATTTCCTATCAATTTTATTAAATAGTTAATTTGTTTCATTTATTTCTGCCCATATTTTAAACGTTTTTTTAATTTATTTTTGTATGTATTAATCACAAAATCTTACAAAAAAAAAATAAAGTTTTAAATGTAAGAATTTTCCATTTGTTATCTTTTTTAATCGCTTGCCATATAATATATTCAAGTTTGACAGAATTTCTTTAATTAATATTTGTAAATTTGAAAAGGAAATAAAAAAATTGTTATCAGAGGTGACCGAGTGTAAAGATTATTTGTGCTACCCGTCTTGTTTTTATACCCTTGAAAAAGGGTATTATAATTTTGTCCAGAAATGTGTAACGCATTAAAGGAAGCATCTCTGACCCCACAAAGTATATATATTCTTGATCAGCATCAACAGCCGAGTCGATATAGCCATGTCCGTCTGTCCGTCCGTCCGTCTGTCCGTCTGTTTCTATGCAAAAAATAGACAGTAGTTTTAAAGCTAGCGTTTTGAAATTTTTACCAGATCATTATTTTTGTTGCACGCAGATCAAGTTTAAAAATCGGTCGGATCGGACCACTATATCAACCTATTGCAACCGAATTCAATATTTATTCATTTGACATAGCCATACACGATTTGTGAAAGTTTGGTCCGGATCGGACCACTATACCATATAGCTGCCATACAAACGACCGATATGAAAACAAGTCTTTGTATGGAAAACTTTTTTGTTTTCCAAGCTATTGCAACCGAATTCAACACTTATTCATTTGGCATAGGCATACCAATAATTTTGAAAAGACTTCTGATTTTTACATAGGTACTTATTGCAATTTTGTAAAGATCTGCAAGGGTATACCATCTTCGGCAAGCCGAAGAAAACTTTGCTCACTTGTTAAACTTAAGTTTAACATCAAAAAATTAGGTGGCGATGTCTCATAACTGAGAGCGCAACTTTGGCCCGAATTTAATTCCTGGTCGTTCCTATTCATGTCGAATTTTCCGTTAAGTTTTAAAAACCTGCAAAGTATGCGTAATTTTTGCGAGCAATACGACAGAAATGCTCGCATTTGTGCAAACAAATTTGATTTTGCACCATGATAACGCCCTTTCGATCACACATTGTTGCTTGTGCGCGAAAACAACACAGTAATGATTCCGCAGCCACTGTATTCCCCAGACTTGGCCCCGTGTGTGTTTTTTTTTATTTATTTTAATACTTTTTGTACATAACTTGCATATATTTCTTGCACAAATTTCGATAGGTTTATAGTTTTAAGGAATCTTTAATTGGCGTTTTGTATTATTGGGCACATGGGGCAGTTGCGTGCAGTGTTGGGGTGTGAGGTTTGAGTGCTCAAGACGGAGCATGGCGAATTTAATTTGGTCGAGTCTGCGTATTTCGTGATGCATTATATTCGGGAGTATTGTTGATATTTTTGTACCATGTGCTGCATTTGGTTAATGAGCTATTGGTATGTTTCTTGAGTTTTTTTTAAGAAGAATAGTGGAATAGTATTCTGTTAAGTTATGTTGGTGAGCTGTTTCTTATCGTAGGGTATGAATTTATGTTATTACCTGGCGTTGTTGCCTGGTTAAAGGTTGTATCTTTTGATTTGCCGGACCAGTGTTGTTAATGTCATATGACAATTTGCTTTTTATTAGTGGCAGTTTCGTGAGTGTTCGTTTGGATACAGTGAATGTTTTTTAAAGAGTTTAAAGCCGAAGAATCGGTGATTATTGTTTCAGATTCTTGTTGTAGGTGTGTTGGCTTGTATTGTTAATGTAAATAATGGCTTGGAGGCCGTTTCCCATACTTGGATGGCATAGGTTCAAGTATTGTTTAGTATTACAATACCTTAATAAGTATCACTTTAGAAGGCTGTTGCAGTTTGCTTGACCGTAGAAGCCAGTCCAGTTTTTTAATCTTTAGAAGGCACTTGGCCTTGACCGCTGTGATATGGGCCCGCCAGATGAGTTTACGATCCAGGTGGACTCCCAGGTAACAGTGGGAATTGACACTGCTTATCAACCCACCGTTAAATGTTAGGCCAGTGCAGCTGACTTAGCACCATTGATAGCTGTATTCCACTTGGCGGCCTAGGCTTCGATGTCGTGCAGCCATTCCTGTACTGCATTCGAGGCCGTTTGCAGATACATGTGGGACCCAAGCATGGCTGTATCGTCGGCGTATGTAGCCACTAGTACCTCAGCCGAGGGAGCATGGGGGGACGGAACTGGCATATCTGCTGTGTAGAGGGTGTACAGAATGGTTCCGAGTACACTTCTTCAGGAACTCCTGCGTTCATGGACAGCATTCTTGATCGAGAGTCTCTCACTGCCACCTCGAAAGCCCGATCAATGCCCGATGAAGGATCTCAGGATATTATAGTGGGGCGCTAAAAGAAGAGCCTTAATTTTATATAGGAGTCCCTTGTGCCATACCTTATGAAAGGCTTGCTTGACATCGAGGAAGACTGCCACCGTGTAGAGCTTGGTCTCAATGCCGTGCGTTACGCGATTGACTAGACGGTGGACTTTTTCCGGGCAACCGTGTGACCTCCTGAAGCCAAATTGATGTTGGGGTATGTAACCTGATACCTGGGGTCTATCTGCGTTGGAGGTTGGCCGGCTATGGGTATCATAACAATCCTCGCACGCTTCCATTGTTTAGGGAAGTGCCCTAGTCTTAGCATGGCATTATCAAATTTTACTAGTGCCATAACTCCTTTATGTGGAAGGTATTTGGCTGCACGGTTGTCAATACCATCGGGTACAGGTGTCTTGTGACACTTGACAGGGACTGCTTAGTTGCAGGATCTCCTGTTGCTATGAACTGCCTCCTAAGGTGTCTTTTGAGGTTCAGAAGAGCTCTTGCCTGCGGATTTAGTATTGGTCTTTAGTATTGCTTGGCGCGGTGATGTAGTAGGCCATCGTCCAGCCACAATGACAGTAGCAGTGAAGAAGTCGACTTAAGCATCCAGCTCGTCGGTAATGTTGATGGGCATCGATGTGTGTTTTAAATAGAGAAACGTTTGCATGCGGAGGCAGTGTTCTAGGGGTTCCCTGAAAGTATTGGGCGCTATTGGGCAGAAGGGGATTTATATTGAAGACAAAGCTTATCGTCGTCTGCATACATTAGCACCAGAAAGCACGATTGAGCAAGGAGTAAGTCATTATACCCTTGAAAAAGGGTATTATAATTTTGTCCAGAAATGTGTAACGCATTAAAGGAAGCATCTCCGACCCCACAAAGTATATATATTCTTGATCAGCATCAACAGCCGAGTCGATACAGCCATGTCCGTCTGTCCGTCTGTCCGTCTGTTTCTATGCAAAAAATAGACAGTAGTTTTAAAGCTAGCGTTTTGAAATTTTTACCAGATCATTATTTTTGTTGCACGCAGATCAAGTTTAAGAATCGGTCGGATCGGACCACTATATCATATAGCTGCCATACAAACGACCGATATGAAAACAAGTCTTTGTATGGGAAACTTTTTTGTTTTCTAAGTTAATGCAACTGAATTCAACATTTATTCATTTGATATAGCCATACACGATTTGTAAAAGTTTGGTCCGGATCGGACCACTATATCATATAGCTGCCATACAAACGACCGATATGAAAACAAGTCTTTGTATGGAAAACTTTTTTGTTTTCCAACCTATTGCAACTGAATTCAACATTTATTTATTTGACATAGCCATACATGATTTGTAAAAGTTTGGTCCGGATCGGACCACTATATCATATAGCTGCCATACAAACGACCGATATGAAAACAAGTCTTTGTATAGAAAACTTTTTTATTTTCCAACCTATTGCAACCGAATTCAACATTTATTTATTTGACATAACTATACACAATTTGTGAAAGTTTGGTCCGGATCGGACCACTATATCATATAGCTGCCATACAAACGACCGATATGAAAACAAGGCTTTGTATAGAAAACTTTTTTGTTTTCAAGGGTATACCATCTTCGGCAAGCCGAAGATAACTTTTCTCACTTGTTTTTTATATATTAATGCTTTCGGAGGAAGATGGTCTTAAAAATAATAATGTTGTAAAGTGGCTCTGGGTGATTCTATCAAGGTTAGATGGAAAACGCAAGGAGCCGGTTTGGACATATGTGTTGAAAAGGATAAAGATGGAGAATTGCAATATTTTATCAAGTGAGTTTTGATAGAATGAAGTGACAGTGAGTTACTATCGGGTCGCTATCGAACATAAGGCTAAAGACCGATTCAGCAGAAAAGAAATGCCATTGAAGGTGGTATATAAGAACAGCTAATTAACTGCGATTGAGCAGACATGATTTTAACGCAGAGAGATTTAAAATCAGCAAAATTTGACAACTTCCGAAGCGGCATTTTAGTCCACAAAGATTAGGACTCTATCTCATCGCAGATGTCGGCTCCTTCAAAAGTTGGTATCCCATCAGGAAGGACTTCGTAGCTAAATATCACTTCCTTTAACCATATTTCTGAATAGACAATAACCTGAAACTTTGAAGGTAAAGAATAATAGATTTTTTTTTGTTATTCGACATTTTGGTATGGCAGGAGATATGGGCGGTAATCAGGCTGACAGCGGATTTTGTAAGCTTGAGAGACTCATTCAGCAGATGGAGGCTGCTGAATTGGAATGAAACGCAGAGCGTTGGTCGTTGTTTTACGAAAACCACCGAGCAACTCTTTAAGCCCATTCTTAGCTTGTCATATGAAATATCACATCTCATTCTGAACAACACGATATCCAGTGCAACAACCGTAATGGCCAGCCCTACGGGAAATGGCACTCAAAACTGACTTGGTGAAACCAGCACATTTAGAATGTAAAACATTTTAATACAACCAATAGGCAATGCTAGGCTGGGACTCGGAAATCGGCTTATGGTGCTATAGTATTCCATTTTGAACACAATGTAAAATCCAGGTAAAATCCAGTAAAATCCATCCATTAGTAGACAAAATATCAGATGGTTATTACTATTCTCCTTATATTATTATTTTCTTAGCGAACGGACGTTTTTTTGTGCGCACTGCGATTTCTTTTATTTATATATATTAATTGGCTAAGGATCGAAATAGAAAAGTAATTCAACCCTGTAATTTTTTTGTAAAAAACCCGTTTTATACAAAATAGTTGTAACAGTTGTGTGCATTTTTGTGTTGCTCTTTTAAATATCAACGCCAAAGAGCAAAAATATAATAGAAACATGTTAAAAGAATTTTTTAATCTATCGGATCATGGCGCCAGTCAATAAAAAATATGTTTAAAACCATTAAAAAAAAGTCCATAAGAGAAAGATAGTTAGTAGCGATGATTATCAATAGTATTTAGTTTAAAAATAAAAGAATATATTAAGTTCATAGAAATTAAATAAATTCATTTACAAATTTAAGCTTTTTGAATAATTTTGTATTTTTCATCCTGTTTAAACTGATCTGCAAAATGGAGAAAATAAGTTCTTTTAAAATAAGAAGTTTTCTTCACATATCATCAAAGTTAAACCGTTTATTTTTAAAAATTTTAGTCACTTTTAATTAACAGCAAGCGATTCATATTCATAATCGGGAGTCAGTGTATGAATGCGACAGCGCCCGCATCCTATTTATCTTTTTCTTCGTCTTTACTTGCACTGTGAACAGTTCCAAGCAAATTTGGTTATTTACATACATATATCGTCCATATGGTTATATTTTTTTATTGGCTATCAGTGTATTTCTTTCAACTACTAACGCGACCTACGTCTAGCTGATAGGGACATTTACATCCTGCACATAGGTAGATAATTTAATGTTATTTCATTTTAGTTTCTTATTATAATGCTAACATGAAAAACATAAAAAAATAACTCTTAGAAGTAAGGCCACTTTATTTGGGGATTCTCTTTACTAAATCATTAAGACATTTAAAATCCACATTTTTTGTATAATTGCAGATTCCTACCACACCAACTAAATTGCTATAATGACTGATAAGAATTCCATTCTGGGTAGTTTCGGCTATCGTTTTCTTAAAACATGCGTATAACCATTGTGACGGGCTTAAAAATGATCGTAATGTTCCTTCAAAGATCGTCAACTGTTCGAGAGAACATTTTGTGAAAATGGAGGAAATTCGTCTTTCTAACAAAAAAAATTAACTAAAATAGGAAGATAGTACAACCACATTTAAAGCTAAGTGCTCCAACATGGAAGCATTTTCTAAATGGAAAAAATATTTTACAATTGCTCCAACTGATGAAAGAATATGCAAGTTCACAATCGGCAGTCCAATTAGCAATAGAAATAATCCATTCCGCGAAAGTGATGTACTCGTGGAAAGGGAGAAGTTACCGCCGCTTATTAATAACATATTTCCCCAACATTTAAGAGATCAGAAAGGTAAAAAAAACCCTTCGCAAAAACACAAAGAGGGAAAGTCGAACTTACTAAGTTCCAAAGCATTTGAAGATTTGAAACTGATCGATGATTACCCATCCACAGAAGAAGTTCTTAATCAGTCTAAGTATGTGAAAACATACATAAAAAATCCGGACCCCTTTTTCACTTATGATCCTTTAGTATTGGCTCGGCTTAGACTTGAAGATGGTAGACAAAAACCCGAGAAACGTCTAAACTGGAAACCGATGTGCAAGCAGTCTTCTAACATGCATCAAACTCAGACGCAAACCCCTTGCGCTGAAAATCTCTATCTCTTAACTAACTCAACAAAATTTTCAAACTCTGCTTATCCTACATATTTAAAGATATGCAAAGGACCAGGGTTTGATTCTGCCGACGTTGCTGACTTAAATTCCACTGAGGTGACAATAAACGCACGTAAGTTTGATGAAAGAGTAAAAAAACTACAAGTTAAGTCTGACGATGACCTTGATGATATTGATGGTCCACTATCGAGAAACGAGTCCAGCGACGAGATGGACACTTATGCGGAGTTTTATATACATATTGAGCCGAAAAATATTAGAATACGTTCAAACTCATTACCAGTATCAGCGCACTACACGTTCTCCAAGAATATGAGTTCTGTTGAATGTCAATCCCACCTTGAGAACTTGACTTTTCCCACGATCGCGTCATCTCTTCAAGTTGGGAAAGAAAAAAAAAACGGAACGTCCGAAAAAAAAATCATTGCGGCAGCAACAAAACAACCTCTCGAAAAGCTATATTCTACTAGGCGAAAAAGTACTTCAAGGTCGTCTACTTTAATATCCTGCTCTTTTCATGTTACCAAAAAAGAAAAGTACGAATTTCCCTCTGAGATACGGAGCAAAATTTTGAATAAACAAAGAAACTCTCTATCTGGTCAGATTCTTTCTCCATTTGAACTCAGCGAGAAACAAAAAATTAATACGTTATTAAATTCTTTACCGGTGGACCAAAGGAGTAAGGGGCCTTGCAGGTCTTCGGATACAATGCATTCTATGAAGAGCTGTCTGGGTCCCGAAAACATTCAATTTAACACATTTTTATTAGCCGCATCAACGCAAATGAGGGATTATCAGCAGTGGCAGCAGCTAAGAGCTATAAAAGAGCTAACTGACCGCCTACTTTACGAAAAGGTATTGCTACATCAGTGAAACTACTTTAAGCTCCTAACCCCACTTAATATAGAGAAGACAATGTATGAAGACTTGGGAACGCATCCACCATTCTTCCTTAAAAAACAGTCTTATTTCTACCCACTTGACGACATAACGAAAAGTGAAAACTATTTTACACGACAAAGCTACTAATGCAAGAGTGAATGGATTTTTACGATGACTGTACGTCGCACAGAAATTAACTCGCGTATAGGAGAAGCTTTTACGGGAGCTAGAATTATTGATAAAGCCAAAGAGTTTTGTCATAAGAGAATTCACCGAACGCCAATGCCAATGAAGATCTATTTTCTTAAACCAAATCTTACAACTTATTTTCCCAGCTCTGGCAGTGCCCATAGGAAAAGCAATAAATTAGCGTGAATTTCAGCTGTTTCTAAAAAACAATACAGTGCAGATGTGCAGATTACATGACAAGCCAGTCTGATGTTCGAATAGTATTGAAAGAAACTCATTATTTTGCGTTTCTCACTGGTAACTGTTTCATGTATTCCAAGAAAATATGAACAGAATTTTTTTAACCCGTTTATAAAGCTTTGTTAGGTATAAATTGATGTAAGTAAATACTAAATAAAGGAAAGTTTATGAATTTTTATAAATTTATTATCCAACTCTGTTGTTTTTGAGAGACAATTCATATGACATTATGGAACCACTTTTAGGGATCATTTTCAGTTGCCATTAACAATTTTCATACATTTTAGTATATGAAATGGATTTTTTCTTTAAATTTATAAAGTAAGAAGAGTCCAAAAGTATAAGTTTGTGTTGTTTATTTGCAGGACAATACCAGGAAAAGTTCCCAAAATTCAGTTAATTTCCAACTGAAGTTATAAGAAACTCCCTTTTTTATGATTTTATGCAACAGCAACAACCGTATTGTTTTACATTTTTTACAGTTTTAACCGTATTGTCGTTCTTACTTATTTTGCAAGAATATTTATTGCATTTAAGTGGTATTTTTCAATGTATGTATCTTTAATTATACAATCCAAGAATAATACTGACTTTCAACGAGCACCATATAACTCTCTGATGGTTGATAAATGGTAAGAGCCTTAAAAAACTCCTATTGTTGGACAACACGTAATGGCAATATCGCCATTTGTCCTTAAGAAGCATAAAAAGACAGCAAGTTGTGTTGTAAATAGGAATAGTAATAATATAATATAATATAGGAATAAGTAATAATATAATAATAAGAAAGCTATTAACTTATGTGAAAGTTGTCATCATAAGCAACTTTCGACAATTGTTTAACACAAACCTAGGGACGCAGCCGACGCCAACAACTTCCGCTGCATTGCCAAGTGGCTTGAAGATGAGCAATATGAATATCACTGCTACCAATTAAGGGAAGAAAGACCATTCAGGGTATGCATTAAAGGCCTGCACGATAGCACGCTTCATAGTCACAACAAGAAAGAGCTGGCAAAGCTATGCCACAAGATGCTAGACGCACGCACGCCCCAGCGTCGCAGCAAAACCAGGCTGCTCCGAAGCGAGGCCGATGAACATGTTCTTTTTAAACATTGCCACTGCGCCCAAAACAAGTATATATTGAATGTTAAGACCCTGTGTCACATGAGGGTTAAAGTTGAACCACTCTGGAAGCGAACAATAGTTGTCCAGTGTCACCGATGTCAGCAATTTGGTCACTTGACCAAATACTGCTACTACTAAAACTTATGAACATCCTGCGAGTAGTTGCACTCGACCACGCTATGTACATGGTGCAACTGTGAAGAAAAGCACCCTGCCAACTACTGAGGATGATCCAAATTTCCGGCATTCCTACAACGATCCAGGCCCAAGAACGGCTTGGGTGCAAGAAGTTCTGTCAACGAACATTCGGTGCCTTAACTTTCCCCCAGCGGCCAGGTATGCTGATGTAACAAGAGGCAGGTACAAGGTGCGGTAGCAGACTCAGACACAGTATTGACGGAAGCCGCACTTGGTCAAGAAGTCGCCGTGACTCAGCTATTCATCCAATGGCAAGCTGTAACCCTACTGAAGCCATACTGAAAACGCTAAACGACACTATTATCTCGCTACGCTTGACCCAAAAGAAGCTAATGGACCTCTTGATGATGATTTTGAAGCAGCAGCAGGAACAGACACAGCAGCAGGGGCAGAGATGGGGTGCTTCCCTGATTAGTGTAATTTATTTTTGGACTACGCTGCAATGATAATCATCATCCTGAAAAATGTACTTAAAAAGCATATAATACAACCCCCTTACATTGCTCACATTTTTCAAAGTCAAATATTATGTTATAAGTGACCCAATTGATTGAGATGAAAGGATATGCAAGTTTACAATTCCGCGGAAGTGATGTTCTCGTAGAAAGGGAGCAGTTCCCGCGCTTATTAATAGTTTCTTAATATTTAGAATATCAGGAATGTAAGAAAAAAAGTCGCAAAATAACAAGAAGTTAGACTTGAACATACAAAGTAACAAAGCATTTAAAGATTCGAAATGGATTGACGATTACGCAACTACAAAAGTTCTGAATCAGTCTAAGTATGTGAAAACATACATAAATAAGCCGCACCCCTTTTTAACTTAAGATCCTTTAGTATTGGCTCGGCTTCGACTTAAAGATGGTAGAAAATGGCCTGAGAAGCGTCTAAATTGGAAGCCGATGTCTTCTAAAATGCATCAAACTCAGACGAAAACCTCTTGCGCTAAAAAGCTCAATATCTTATCTTCACTACCCTAAAGAGACATGATGATTTAAAAATATGCAAAGGACCAAGTTCTTATTCTGCTGACGTTGCTGACTTAAATTCTGTTAAAAAAAATAAACGCACGTAAGTTTGATGAAAGAGAAAAAAACTACAAGTTAAGTCTGACGATGGCCTTGATGATATTGATGGTCCACTATCGAGAAACGAGTCCAGCGACGAGATGGACACTTATGCGGAGTTTTATATACATATTGAGCCGAAAAATATTAGAATACGTTCAAACTCATTACCAGTATCAGCGCACTACACGTTCTCCAAGAATATGAGTTCTGTGGAATGTCAACTTGACTTTTCCCACGATCGCGTCATCTCTTCAAGTTGGGCAAGAAAAAAAAAACCGGAACGTCCGAAAAAAATCGTTGCGACAGTAACAAAAAAACCCTTCGAAAACCTATATTCTACTAGGCGGAAAAGTACTTCAAGGGCGGCTACTTTAATATCCTGCTCTTTTCATGTTACCAAAAAAGAAAAGTACGAATTTCCCTCTGAGATACGGAGCAAAATTTTGAATAAACAAAGAAACCAGACAGAGATCTGGTCAGATTCTTTCTCCATTTGAACTCAGCGAGAAACAAAAAAATAATACGTTATTAGAATCTTTACCGGTGTATTAAAGGAGCCTTGCAGGTGTTCGGATACAATGCAGTCTATGGAGACCTCTCTGAGTCCCGATAACATTAAATTTAACACATTTTCATTAGCTACATCAACGGGATTGAGGGATTATTAACAGTGGCAGCAGCTATGGGCTATAAAAGAGCTAATTGACCGCATACTTAACGAATGTAATGGTATTGCTACAACAGTAAAACTACTTTAAGCTCCTAACCCCACTAATATGAAGTCTTGGGAACGCATCCACCATTCTTCCTTAAAAAACAGTCTTATTACTACCCACTTGACGACATAACGAAAAGTGGAAACTATTTTACACGACAAAGCTACGAATGCAAGAGTGAATGGATTTGTACGATGACTGTATGTCGCACAGAAATTAACTCGCGTATAGGAGAAGCTTTTACGGGAGCTAGAATTATTGATAAAGCCAAAGAGTTTTGTCATAAGAGAATTCACCGAACGCCAATGCCAATGAAGATCTATTTCCCTAAACCAAATTTTACAACATATTTTCCCAGCTCTGGTAGTGCCCATAGGAAAAGCAATAAATTAGCGTGAATTTCAGCTGTTTCTAAAAAAACAATACGAGTAATCTGCACATGACAAGCCAGTCTAATGTTCGAATAGTATTGAAAGAAACTCATTATTTTGCGTTTCTCACTGGTAACTGTTACATGTATTTCAAGAAAATATGAACAGAATTTTTTTAACTCGTTCATAAAGCTTTGTTAGGTATAAATTGATGTAAGTAAATACTAAATAAAGGAAAGTTTATGAATTTTCATAAATATATTACCCAACTCTGTTGTTTTTGAGAGACAATTCATATGACATTATGGAACCACTTATAGGGACCATTTTCAGCTGCCATTTACAATTTTTATATATTGTAGTATATAAAATGGATTTTTTCTTTAAATTTATAAAGTAAGAAGAGTCCAAAAGTATAAGTTTGTGTTGTTTATTTGCAGGACAATACCAGGAAAAGTTCCCAAAATTCAGTTAATTTCCAACTGAAGTTATAAGAAACTCCCTTTTTTATGATTTTATGCAACATCAAGTTTTAACCGTATTGTCGTTCTTACTTATTTTTCAAGAATATTTATTGCATTTAAGTGGTATTTTTCAATGTATGTATCTTTAATTATACAATCCAAGAATAATACTGACTTTCAACGAGCACCATATAACTCTCTGATGGTTGATAAATGGTAAGAGCCTTAAAAAACTCCTATTGTTGGACAACACGAAATGGCAATATCGCCATTTGTCCTTAAGAAGCATAAAAAGACAGCAAGTTGTGTTGTAAATAGGAATAGTAATAATATAATATAATATAGGAATAAGTAATAATATAATAATAAGAAAGCTATTAACTTATGTGATAGATGTCATCATAAGCAACTTTCGACGATTGTTTAACACAAACCTAGGGACGCAGCCGACTCCAACAACTTCCGCTGCATTTCCAACTGAAGTTATAAGAAACTCCCTTTTTTATAATTTTATGCAACAGCAAGTTTTAACCGTATTGGCGTTCTTACTTATTTTGCAAGAATATTTATTGCATTTAAGTGGTATTTTTCAATGTATGTATCTTTAATTATACAATCCAAGAATAATACTGACTTTCAACGAGCACCATATAACTCTCTGATGGTTGATAAATGGTAAGAGCCTTAAAAAACTCCTATTGTTGGACAACACGTAATGGCAATATCGCCATTTGTCCTTAAGAAGCATAAAAAGACAGCAAGTTGTGTTGTAAATAGGAATAGTAATAATATAATATAATATAGGAATAAGTAATAATATAATAATAAGAAAGATATTAACTTATGTGAAAGTTGTCATCATAAGCAACTTTCGATGATTGTTTAACACAAACCTAGGGACGCAGCCGACGCCAACAACTTCCGCTGCATTGCCAAGTGGCTTGAAGATGAGCATTATGAATATCACTGCTACCAATTAAGGGAAGAAAGACCATTCAGGGTATGCATTAAAGGCCTACACAATAGCACGCTTCATAGTCACATCTATGAAGAGCTGGCAAAGCTAGGCCACAAGGTGCTAGACGCACGCACGCCCTAGCGTCGCAGCAAAACCAGGCTGCTCCGAAGCGAGAAGTTCTGCCAACGAACATTCGGTGCCCTAACTTTTCCGCAGCGGCCAGGTATGCTGATGTAACAAGAGGCAGGTACAAGGTGCGGTAGCAGATTCAGACAGTATGGACGGAAGCCTCACTTGGTCAAGAAGTCGCCGTGACTCAGCTATTCATCCAATGGCAAGCTGTAACCCTACTGAAGCCATACTGAAAACGCTAAACGACACTATTATCTCGCTACGCTTGACCCAAAAGAAGCTAATGGACCTCTTGATGATGATTTTGAAGCAGCAGCAGGAACAGACACAGCAGCAGGGGCAGAGATGGGGTGCTTCCCTGATTAGTGTAATTTATTTTTGGACTACGCTGCAATGATAATCATCATCCTGAAAAATGTACTTAAAAAGCATATAATACAACCCCCTTACATTGCTCACATTTTTCAAAGTCAAATATTATGTTATAAGTGACCCAATTGATTGAGATGAAAGGATATGCAAGTTTACAATTCCGCGGAAGTGATGTTCTCGTAGAAAGGGAGCAGTTCCCGCGCTTATTAATAGTTTCTTAATATTTAGAATATCAGGAATGTAAGAAAAAAAGTCGCAAAATAACAAGAAGTTAGACTTGAACATACAAAGTAACAAAGCATTTAAAGATTCGAAATGGATTGACGATTACGCAACTATAAAAGTTCTGAATCAGTCTAAGTATGTGAAAACATACATAAAAAAGCCGCACCCCTTTTTAACTTAAGATCCTTTAGTATTGGCTCGGCTTCGACTTGAAGATGGTAGAAAAAGGCCTGAGAAGCGTCTAAATTGGAAACCGATGTGCAAGCAGTCTTCTAAAATGCATCAAACTCAGACGAAAACCTCTTGCGCTAAAAAGCTCAATATCTTATCTTCACTACCCTAAAGAGACATGATGATTTAAAAATATGCAAAGGACCAGGTTCTTATTCTGCTGACGTTGCTGACTTAAATTCTGCTCAGGTGGCAATAAACGCACGTAAGTTTGATGAAAGAGAAAAAAACTACAAGTTAAGTCTGACGATGACCTTGATGATATTGATGGTCCACTATCGAGAAACGAGTCCAGCGACGAGATGGACACTTATGCGGAGTTTTATATACATATTGAGCCGAAAAATATTAGAATACGTTCAAACTCATTACCAGTATCAGCGCACTACACGTTCTCCAAGAATATGAGTTCTGTTGAATGTCAATCCCACCTTGAGAACTTGACTTTTCCCACGATCGCGTCATCTTTTCAAGTTGGGCAAGAAAAAAAAAACCGGAACGTCCGAAAAAAAATCGTTGCGACAGTAACAAAAAAACCCTTCGAAAACCTATATTCTACTAGGCGGAAAAGTACTTCAAGGGCGTCTACTTTAATATCCTGCTCTTTTCATGTTACCAAAAAGAAAAGTACGAATTTCCCTCTGAGATACGGAGCAAAATTTTGAATAAACAAAGAAACCAGACAGAGATCTGGTCAGATTCTTTCTCCATTTGAACTCAGCGAGAAACAAAAAAATAATACGTTATTAGAATCTTTACCGGTGTATTAAAGGAGCCTTGCAGGTGTTCGGATACAATGCAGTCTATGGAGACCTCTCTGAGTCCCGATAACATTAAATTTAACACATTTTCATTAGCTACATCAACGGGATTGAGGGATTATTAACAGTGGCAGCAGCTATGGGCTATAAAAGAGCTAATTGACCGCATACTTAACGAATGTAATGGTATTGCTACAACAGTAAAACTACTTTAAGCTCCTAACCCCACTAATATGAAGTCTTGGGAACGCATCCACCATTCTTCCTTAAAAAACAGTCTTATTACTACCCACTTGACGACATAACGAAAAGTGGAAACTATTTTACACGACAAAGCTACGAATGCAAGAGTGAATGGATTTGTACGATGACTGTATGTCGCACAGAAATTAACTCGCGTATAGGAGAAGCTTTTACGGGAGCTAGAATTATTGATAAAGCCAAAGAGTTTTGTCATAAGAGAATTCACCGAACGCCAATGCCAATGAAGATCTATTTCCCTAAACCAAATTTTACAACATATTTTCCCAGCTCTGGTAGTGCCCATAGGAAAAGCAATAAATTAGCGTGAATTTCAGCTGTTTCTAAAAAAACAATACGAGTAATCTGCACATGACAAGCCAGTCTAATGTTCGAATAGTATTGAAAGAAACTCATTATTTTGCGTTTCTCACTGGTAACTGTTACATGTATTTCAAGAAAATATGAACAGAATTTTTTTAACTCGTTCATAAAGCTTTGTTAGGTATAAATTGATGTAAGTAAATACTAAATAAAGAAAAGTTTATGAATTTTCATAAATATATTACCCAACTCTGTTGTTTTTGAGAGACAATTCATATGACATTATGGAACCACTTATAGGGACCATTTTCAGCTGCCATTTACAATTTTTATATATTGTAGTATATAAAATGGATTTTTTCTTTAAATTTATAAAGTAAGAAGAGTCCAAAAGTATAAGTTTGTGTTGTTTATTTGCAGGACAATACCAGGAAAAGTTCCCAAAATTCAGTTAATTTCCAACTGAAGTTATAAGAAACTCCCTTTTTTATGATTTTATGCAACAGCAAGTTTTAACCGTATTGTCGTTCTTACTAATTTTGCAAGAATATTTATTGCATTTAAGTGGTATTTTTCAATGTATGTATCTTTAATTATACAATCCAAGAATAATACTGACTTTCAACGAGCACCATATAACTCTCTGATGGTTGATAAATGGTAAGAGCCTTAAAAAACTCCTATTGTTGGACAACACGTAATGGCAATATCGCCATTTGTCCTTAAGAAGCATAAAAAGACAGCAAGTTGTGTTGTAAATAGGAATAGTAATAATATAATATAATATAGGAATAAGTAATAATATAATAATAAGAAAGCTATTAACTTATGTGAAAGTTGTCATCATAAGCAACTTTCGACGATTGTTTAACACAAACCTAGGGACGCAGCCGACGCCAACAACTTCCGCTGCATTGCCAAGTGGCTTGAAGATGAGCATTATGAATATCACTGCTACCAATTAAGGGAAGAAAGACCATTCAGGGTATGCATTAAAGGCCTACACAATAGCACGCTTCATAGTCACATCAATGAAGAGCTGGCAAAGCTAGGCCTTAAGGTGCTAGACGCACGCACGCCCTAGCGTCGCAGCAAAACCAGGCTGCTCCGAAGCGAGAAGTTCTGCCAACGAACATTCGGTGCCCTAACTTTTCCGCAGCGGCCAGGTATGCTGATGTAACAAGAGGCAGGTACAAGGTGCGGTAGCAGATTCAGACAGTATGGACGGAAGCCTCACTTGGTCAAGAAGTCGCCGTGACTCAGCTATTCATCCAATGGCAAGCTGTAACCCTACTGAAGCCATACTGAAAACGCTAAACGACACTATTATCTCGCTACGCTTGACCCAAAAGAAGCTAATGGACCTCTTGATGATGATTTTGAAGCAGCAGCAGGAACAGACACAGCAGCAGGGGCAGAGATGGGGTGCTTCCCTGATTAGTGTAATTTATTTTTGGACTAAGCTGCAATGATAATCATCACCCTGAAAAATGTACTTAAAAAGCATATAATACAACCCCTTTACATCGCTCACATTTTTCAAAGTCAAATATTATGTTATAAGTGACCCAATTGATTGAGATGAAAGGATATGCAAGTTTACAATTCCGCGGAAGTGATGTTCTCGTAGAAAGGGAGCAGTTCCCGCGCTTATTAATAGTTTCTTAATATTTAGAATATCAGGAATGTAAGAAAAAAAGTCGCAAAATAACAAGAAGTTTGACTTGAACATACAAAGTAACAAAGCATTTAAAGATTCGAAATGGATTGACGATTACGCAACTACAAAAGTTCTGAATCAGTCTAAGTATGTGAAAACATACATAAAAAAGCCGCACCCCTTTTTAACTTAAGATCCTTTAGTATTGGCTCGGCTTCGACTTGAAGATGGTAGAAAAAGGCATGAGAAGCGTCTAAATTGGAAACCGATGTGCAAGCAGTCTTCTAAAATGCATCAAACTCAGACGAAAACCTCTTGCGCTAAAAAGCTCAATATATTATCTTCACTACCCTAAAGAGACATGATGATTTAAAAATATGCAAAGGACCAGGTTCTTATTCTGCTGACGTTGCTGACTTAAATTCTGCTCAGGTGGCAATAAACGCACGTAAGTTTGATGAAAGAGAAAAAAACTACAAGTTAAGTCTGACGATGACCTTAATGATATTGATGGTCCACTATCGAGAAACGAGTCCAGCGACGAGATGGACACTTATGCGGAGTTTTATATACATATTGAGCCGAAAAATATTAGAATACGTTCAAACTCATTACCAGTATCAGCGCACTACACGTTCTCCAAGAATATGAGTTCTGTTGAATGTCAATCCCACCTTGAGAACTTGACTTTTCCCACGATCGCGTCATCTCTTCAAGTTGGGCAAGAAAAAAAAAACCGGAACGTCCGAAAAAAAATCGTTGCGACAGTAACAAAAAAACCCTTCGAAAACCTATATTCTACTAGGCGGAAAAGTACTTCAAGGGCGGCTACTTTAATATCCTGCTCTTTTCATGTTACCAAAAAGAAAAGTACGAATTTCCCTCTGAGATACGGAGCAAAATTTTGAATAAACAAAGAAACCAGACAGAGATCTGGTCAGATTCTTTCTCCATTTGAACTCAGCGAGAAACAAAAAAATAATACGTTATTAGAATCTTTACCGGTGTATTAAAGGAGCCTTGCAGGTGTTCGGATACAATGCAGTCTATGGAGACCTCTCTGAGTCCCGATAACATTAAATTTAACACATTTTCATTAGCTACATCAACGGGATTGAGGGATTATTAACAGTGGCAGCAGCTATGGGCTATAAAAGAGCTAATTGACCGCATACTTAACGAAGGTAAAGGTATTGCTACAACAGTAAAACTACTTTAAGCTCCTAACCCCACTAATATGAAGTCTTGGGAACGCATCCACCATTCTTCCTTAAAAAACAGTCTTATTACTACCCACTTGACGACATAACGAAAAGTGGAAACTATTTTACACGACAAAGCTACGAATGCAAAAGTGAATGGATTTGTACGATGACTGTATGTCGCACAGAAATTAACTCGCGTATAGGAGAAGCTTTTACGGGAGCTAGAATTATTGATAAAGCCAAAGAGTTTTGTCATAAGAGAATTCACCGAACGCCAATGCCAATGAAGATCTATTTCCCTAAACCAAATTTTACAACATATTTTCCCAGCTCTGGTAGTGCCCATAGGAAAAGCAATAAATTAGCGTGAATTTCAGCTGTTTCTAAAAAAACAATACGAGTAATCTGCACATGACAAGCCAGTCTAATGTTCGAATAGTATTGAAAGAAACTCATTATTTTGCGTTTCTCACTGGTAACTGTTACATGTATTTCAAGAAAATATGAACAGAATTTTTTTAACTCGTTCATAAAGCTTTGTTAGGTATAAATTGATGTAAGTAAATACTAAATAAAGAAAAGTTTATGAATTTTCATAAATATATTACCCAACTCTGTTGTTTTTGAGAGACAATTCATATGACATTATGGAACCACTTATAGGGACCATTTTCAGCTGCCATTTACAATTTTTATATATTGTAGTATATAAAATGGATTTTTTCTTTAAATTTATAAAGTAAGAAGAGTCCAAAAGTATAAGTTTGTGTTGTTTATTTGTAGGACAATACCAGGAAAAGTTCCCAAAATTCAGTTAATTTCCAACTGAAGTTATAAGAAACTCCCTTTTTTATGATTTTATGCAACAGCAAGTTTTAACCGTATTGTCGTTCTTACTTATTTTGCAAGAATATTTATTGCATTTAAGTGGTATTTTTCAATGTATGTATCTTTAATTATACAATCCAAGAATAATACTGACTTTCAACGAGCACCATATAACTCTCTGATGGTTGATAAATGGTAAGAGCCTTAAAAAACTCCTATTGTTGGACAACACGTAATGGCAATATCGCCATTTGTCCTTAAGAAGCATAAAAAGACAGCAAGTTGTGTTGTAAATAGGAATAGTAATAATATAATATAATATAGGAATAAGTAATAATATAATAATAAGAAAGCTATTAACTTATGTGAAAGTTGTCATCATAAGCAACTTTCGACGATTGTTTAACACAAACCTAGGGACGCAGCCGACGCCAACAACTTCCGCTGCATTGCCAAGTGGCTTGAAGATGAGCATTATGAATATCACTGCTACCAATTAAGGGAAGAAAGACCATTCAGGGTATGCATTAAAGGCCTACACAATAGCACGCTTCATAGTCACATCTATGAAGAGCTGGCAAAGCTAGGCCACAAGGGGCTAGACGCACGCACGCCCTAGCGTCGCAGCAAAACCAGGCTGCTCCGAAGCGAGAAGTTCTGCCAACGAACATTCGGTGCCCTAACTTTTCCGCAGCGGCCAGGTATGCTGATGTAACAAGAGGCAGGTACAAGGTGCGGTAGCAGATTCAGACAGTATGGACGGAAGCCTCACTTGGTCAAGAAGTCGCCGTGACTCAGCTATTCATCCAATGGCAAGCTGTAACCCTACTGAAGCCATACTGAAAACGCTAAACGACACTATTATCTCGCTACGCTTGACCCAAAAGAAGCTAATGGACCTCTTGATGATGATTTTGAAGCAGCAGCAGGAACAGACACAGCAGCAGGGGCAGAGATGGGGTGCTTCCCTGATTAGTGTAATTTATTTTTGGACTACGCTGCAATGATAATCATCACCCTGAAAAATGTACTTAAAAAGCATATAATACAACCCCTTTACATCGCTCACATTTTTCAAAGTCAAATATTATGTTATAAGTGACCCAATTGATTGAGATGAAAGGATATGCAAGTTTACAATTCCGCGGAAGTGATGTTCTCGTAGAAAGGGAGCAGTTCCCGCGCTTATTAATAGTTTCTTAATATTTAGAATATCAGGAATGTAAGAAAAAAAGTCGCAAAATAACAAGAAGTTAGACTTGAACATACAAAGTAACAAAGCATTTAAAGATTCGAAATGGATTGACGATTACGCAACTACAAAAGTTCTGAATCAGTCTAAGTATGTGAAAACATACATAAAAAAGCCGCACCCCTTTTTAACTTAAGATCCTTTAGTATTGGCTCGGCTTCGACTTGAAGATGGTAGAAAAAGGCATGAGAAGCGTCTAAATTGGAAACCGATGTGCAAGCAGTCTTCTAAAATGCATCAAACTCAGACGAAAACCTCTTGCGCTAAAAAGCTCAATATATTATCTTCACTACCCTAAAGAGACATGATGATTTAAAAATATGCAAAGGACCAGGTTCTTATTCTGCTGACGTTGCTGACTTAAATTCTGCTCAGGTGGCAATAAACGCACGTAAGTTTGATGAAAGAGAAAAAAACTACAAGTTAAGTCTGACGATGACCTTAATGATATTGATGGTCCACTATCGAGAAACGAGTCCAGCGACGAGATGGACACTTATGCGGAGTTTTATATACATATTGAGCCGAAAAATATTAGAATACGTTCAAACTCATTACCAGTATCAGCGCACTACACGTTCTCCAAGAATATGAGTTCTGTTGAATGTCAATCCCACCTTGAGAACTTGACTTTTCCCACGATCGCGTCATCTCTTCAAGTTGGGCAAGAAAAAAAAAACCGGAACGTCCGAAAAAAAATCGTTGCGACAGTAACAAAAAAACCCTTCGAAAACCTATATTCTACTAGGCGGAAAAGTACTTCAAGGGCGGCTACTTTAATATCCTGCTCTTTTCATGCTACCAAAAAAGAAAAGTACGAATTTCCCTCTGAGATACGGAGCAAAATTTTGAATAAACAAAGAAACCAGACAGAGATCTGGTCAGATTCTTTCTCCATTTGAACTCAGCGAGAAACAAAAAAATAATACGTTATTAGAATCTTTACCGGTGTATTAAAGGAGCCTTGCAGGTGTTCGGATACAATGCAGTCTATGGAGACCTCTCTGAGTCCCGATAACATTAAATTTAACACATTTTCATTAGCTACATCAACGGGATTGAGGGATTATTAACAGTGGCAGCAGCTATGGGCTATAAAAGAGCTAATTGACCGCATACTTAACGAAGGTAAAGGTATTGCTACAACAGTAAAACTACTTTAAGCTCCTAACCCCACTTAATATAGAGAAGACAATGTATGAAGTCTTGGGAACGCATCCACCATTCTTCCTTAAAAAACAGTCTTATTACTACCCACTTGACGACATAACGAAAAGTGGAAACTATTTTACACGACAAAGCTACGAATGCAAGAGTGAATGGATTTGTACGATGACTGTATGTCGCACAGAAATTAACTCGCGTATAGGAGAAGCTTTTACGGGAGCTAGAATTATTGATAAAGCCAAAGAGTTTTGTCATAAGAGAATTCACCGAACGCCAATGCCAATGAAGATCTATTTCCCTAAACCAAATTTTACAACATATTTTCCCAGCTCTGGTAGTGCCCATAGGAAAAGCAATAAATTAGCGTGAATTTCAGCTGTTTCTAAAAAAACAATACGAGTAATCTGCACATGACAAGCCAGTCTAATGTTCGAATAGTATTGAAAGAAACTCATTATTTTGCGTTTCTCACTGGTAACTGTTACATGTATTTCAAGAAAATATGAACAGAATTTTTTTAACTCGTTCATAAAGCTTTGTTAGGTATAAATTGATGTAAGTAAATACTAAATAAAGGAAAGTTTATGAATTTTCATAAATATATTACCCAACTCTGTTGTTTTTGAGAGACAATTCATATGACATTATGGAACCACTTATAGGGACCATTTTCAGCTGCCATTTACAATTTTTATATATTGTAGTATATAAAATGGATTTTTCTTTAAATTTATAAAGTAAGAAGAGTCCAAAAGTATAAGTTTGTGTTGTTTATTTGCAGGACAATACCAGGAAAAGTTCCCAAAATTCAGTTAATTTCCAACTGAAGTTATAAGAAACTCCCTTTTTATGATTTTATGCAACAGCAAGTTTTAACCGTATTGTCGTTCTTACTTATTTTTCAAGAATATTTATTGCATTTAAGTGGTATTTTTCAATGTATGTATCTTTAATTATACAATCCAAGAATAATACTGACTTTCAACGAGCACCATATAACTCTCTGATGGTTGATAAATGGTAAGAGCCTTAAAAAACTCCTATTGTTGGACAACACGTAATGGCAATATCGCCATTTGTCCTTAAGAAGCATAAAAAGACAGCAAGTTGTGTTGTAAATAGGAATAGTAATAATATAATATAATATATGAATAAGTAATAATATAATAATAAGAAAGCTATTAACTTATGTGAAAGTTGTCATCATAAGCAACTTTCGACGATTGTTTAACACAAACCTAGGGACGCAGCCGACTCCAACAACTTCCGCTGCATTTCCAACTGAAGTTATCAGAAACTCCCTTTTTTATAATTTTATGCAACAGCAAGTTTTAACCGTATTGGCGTTCTTACTTATTTTGCAAGAATATTTATTGCATTTAAGTGGTATTTTTCAATGTATGTATCTTTAATTATACAATCCAAGAATAATACTGACTTTCAATGAGCACCATATAACTCTCTGATGGTTGATAAATGGTAAGAGCCTTAAAAAACTCCTATTGTTGGACAACACGTAATGGCAATATCGCCATTTGTCCTTAAGAAGCATAAAAAGACAGCAAGTTGTGTTGTAAATAGGAATAGTAATAATATAATATAATATAGGAATAAGTAATAATATAATAATAAGAAAGCTATTAACTTATGTGAAAGTTGTCATCATAAGCAACTTTCGACGATTGTTTAACACAAACCTAGGGACGCAGCCGACGCCAACAACTTCCGCTGCATTGCCAAGTGGCTTGAAGATGAGCATTATGAATATCACTGCTACCAATTAAGGGAAGAAAGACCATTCAGGGTATGCATTAAAGGCCTACACAATAGCACGCTTCATAGTCACATCTATGAAGAGCTGGCAAAGCTAGGCCACAAGGTGCTAGACGCACGCACGCCCTAGCGTCGCAGCAAAACCAGGCTGCTCCGAAGCGAGAAGTTCTGCCAACGAACATTCGGTGCCCTAACTTTTCCGCAGCGGCCAGGTATGCTGATGTAACAAGAGGCAGGTACAAGGTGCGGTAGCAGATTCAGACAGTATGGACGGAAGCCTCACTTGGTCAAGAAGTCGCCGTGACTCAGCTATTCATCCAATGGCAAGCTGTAACCCTACTGAAGCCATACTGAAAACGCTAAACGACACTATTATCTCGCTACGCTTGACCCAAAAGAAGCTAATGGACCTCTTGATGATGATTTTGAAGCAGCAGCAGGAACAGACACAGCAGCAGGGGCAGAGATGGGGTGCTTCCCTGATTAGTGTAATTTATTTTTGGACTAAGCTGCAATGATAATCATCATCCTGAAAAATGTACTTAAAAAGCATATAATACAACCCCCTTACATTGCTCACATTTTTCAAAGTCAAATATTATGTTATAAGTGACCCAATTGATTGAGATGAAAGGATATGCAAGTTTACAATTCCGCGGAAGTGATGTTC
The DNA here is from genome assembly GCA_018150545.1 of Drosophila ercepeae. Classification (NCBI taxonomy): domain Eukaryota; kingdom Metazoa; phylum Arthropoda; class Insecta; order Diptera; family Drosophilidae; genus Drosophila; species Drosophila ercepeae. The sequence continues at coordinate 1,006,827 of JAECWL010000010.1, read as the reverse complement.
TCGTAGAAAGGGAGCAGTTCCCGCGCTTATTAATAGTTTCTTAATATTTAGAATATCAGGAATGTAAGAAAAAAAGTCGCAAAATAACAAGAAGTTAGACTTGAACATACAAAGTAACAAAGCATTTAAAGATTCGAAATGGATTGACGATTACGCAACTACAAAAGTTCTGAATCAGTCTAAGTATGTGAAAACATACATAAAAAAGCCGCACCCCTTTTTAACTTAAGATCCTTTAGTATTGGCTCGGCTTCGACTTGAAGATGGTAGAAAAAGGCATGAGAAGCGTCTAAATTGGAAACCGATGTGCAAGCAGTCTTCTAAAATGCATCAAACTCAGACGAAAACCTCTTGCGCTAAAAAGCTCAATATCTTATCTTCACTACCCTAAAGAGACATGATGATTTAAAGATATGCAAAGGACCAGGTTCTTATTCTGCTGACGTTGCTGACTTAAATTCTGCTCAGGTGGCAATAAACGCACGTAAGTTTGATGAAAGAGAAAAAAACTACAAGTTAAGTCTGACGATGACCTTAATGATATTGATGGTCCACTATCGAGAAACGAGTCCAGCGACGAGATGGACACTTATGCGGAGTTTTATATACATATTGAGCCGAAAAATATTAGAATACGTTCAAACTCATTACCAGTATCAGCGCACTACACGTTCTCCAAGAATATGAGTTCTGTTGAATGTCAATCCCACCTTGAGAACTTGACTTTTCCCACGATCGCGTCATCTTTTCAAGTTGGGCAAGAAAAAAAAAACCGGAACGTCCGAAAAAAAATCGTTGCGACAGTAACAAAAAAACCCTTCGAAAACCTATATTCTACTAGGCGGAAAAGTACTTCAAGGGCGTCTACTTTAATATCCTGCTCTTTTCATGTTACCAAAAAAGAAAAGTACGATTTTCCCTCTGAGATACGGAGCAAAATTTTGAATAAACAAAGAAACCAGACAGAGATCTGGTCAGATTCTTTCTCCATTTGAACTCAGCGAGAAACAAAAAAATAATACGTTATTAGAATCTTTACCGGTGTATTAAAGGAGCCTTGCAGGTGTTCGGATACAATGCAGTCTATGGAGACCTCTCTGAGTCCCGATAACATTAAATTTAACACATTTTCATTAGCTACATCAACGGGATTGAGGGATTATTAACAGTGGCAGCAGCTATGGGCTATAAAAGAGCTAATTGACCGCATACTTAACGAAGGTAAAGGTATTGCTACAACAGTAAAACTACTTTAAGCTCCTAACCCCACTTAATATAGAGAAGACAATGTATGAAGTCTTGGGAACGCATCCACCATTCTTCCTTAAAAAACAGTCTTATTACTACCCACTTGACGACATAACGAAAAGTGGAAACTATTTTACACGACAAAGCTACGAATGCAAGAGTGAATGGATTTGTACGATGACTGTATGTCGCACAGAAATTAACTCGCGTATAGGAGAAGCTTTTACGGGAGCTAGAATTATTGATAAAGCCAAAGAGTTTTGTCATAAGAGAATTCACAGAACGCCAATGCCAATGAAGATCTATTTCCCTAAACCAAATTTTACAACATATTTTCCCAGCTCTGGTAGTGCCCATAGGAAAAGCAATAAATTAGCGTGAATTTCAGCTGTTTCTAAAAAAACAATACGAGTAATCTGCACATGACAAGCCAGTCTAATGTTCGAATAGTATTGAAAGAAACTCATTATTTTGCGTTTCTCACTGGTAACTGTTACATGTATTTCAAGAAAATATGAACAGAATTTTTTTAACTCGTTCATAAAGCTTTGTTAGGTATAAATTGATGTAAGTAAATACTAAATAAAGGAAAGTTTATGAATTTTCATAAATATATTACCCAACTCTGTTGTTTTTGAGAGACAATTCATATGACATTATGGAACCACTTATAGGGACCATTTTCAGCTGCCATTTACAATTTTTATATATTGTAGTATATAAAATGGATTTTTTCTTTAAATTTATAAAGTAAGAAGAGTCCAAAAGTATAAGTTTGTGTTGTTTATTTGCAGGACAATACCAGGAAAAGTTCCCAAAATTCAGTTAATTTCCAACTGAAGTTATAAGAAACTCCCTTTTTATGATTTTATGCAACATCAAGTTTTAACCGTATTGTCGTTCTTACTTATTTTTCAAGAATATTTATTGCATTTAAGTGGTATTTTTCAATGTATGTATCTTTAATTATACAATCCAAGAATAATACTGACTTTCAACGAGCACCATATAACTCTCTGATGGTTGATAAATGGTAAGAGCCTTAAAAAACTCCTATTGTTGGACAACACGAAATGGCAATATCGCCATTTGTCCTTAAGAAGCATAAAAAGACAGCAAGTTGTGTTGTAAATAGGAATAGTAATAATATAATATAATATAGGAATAAGTAATAATATAATAATAAGAAAGCTATTAACTTATGTGATAGATGTCATCATAAGCAACTTTCGACGATTGTTTAACACAAACCTAGGGACGCAGCCGACTCCAACAACTTCCGCTGCATTTCCAACTGAAGTTATAAGAAACTCCCTTTTTATAATTTTATGCAACAGCAAGTTTTAACCGTATTGGCGTTCTTACTTATTTTGCAAGAATATTTATTGCATTTAAGTGGTATTTTTCAATGTATGTATCTTTAATTATACAATCCAAGAATAATACTGACTTTCAACGAGCACCATATAACTCTCTGATGGTTGATAAATGGTAAGAGCCTTAAAAAACTCCTATTGTTGGACAACACGTAATGGCAATATCGCCATTTGTCCTTAAGAAGCATAAAAAGACAGCAAGTTGTGTTGTAAATAGGAATAGTAATAATATAATATAATATAGGAATAAGTAATAATATAATAATAAGAAAGCTATTAACTTATGTGAAAGTTGTCATCATAAGCAACTTTCGACGATTGTTTAACACAAACCTAGGGACGCAGCCGACGCCAACAACTTCCGCTGCATTGCCAAGTGGCTTGAAGATGAGCATTATGAATATCACTGCTACCAATTAAGGGAAGAAAGACCATTCAGGGTATGCATTAAAGGCCTGCACGATAGCACGCTTCATAGTCACAACAAGAAAGAGCTGGCAAAGCTATGCCACAAGATGCTAGACGCACGCACGCCCCAGCGTCGCAGCAAAACCAGGCTGCTCCGAAGCGAGGCCGATGAACATGTTCTTTTTAAACATTGCCACTGCGCCCAAAACAAGTATATATTGAATGTTAAGACCCTGTGTCACATGAGGGTTAAAGTTGAACCACTCTGGAAGCGAACAACAGTTGTCCAGTGTCACCGATGTCAGCAATTTGGTCACTTGACCAAATACTGCTACTACTAAAACTTATGAACATCCTGCGAGTAGTTGCACTCGACCACGCTATGTACATGGTGCAACTGTGAAGAAAAGCACCCTGCCAACTACTGAGGATGATCCAAATTTCCGGCATTCCTACAACGATCCAGGCCCAAGAACGGCTTGGGTGCAAGAAGTTCTGTCAACGAACATTCGGTGCCTTAACTTTCCCCCAGCGGCCAGGCAGACTCAGACACAGTATTGACGGAAGCCGCACTTGGTCAAGAAGTCGCCGTGACTCAGCTATTCATCCAATGGAAAGCTGTAACACTACTGAGGCCATACTGAAAACGCTAAACGACACTATTATCTCGCTACGCTTGACCCAAAAGAAGCTAATGGACCTCTTGATGATGATTTTGAAGCAGCAGCAGGAACAGACACAGCAGCAGGGGCAGAGATGGGGTGCTTCCCTGATTAGTATAATTTATTTTTGGACTACGCTGCAATAATAATCACCACTCTGAAAAATGTACTTAAAAAGCATATAATACAACCCCCTTACATCGCTCACATTTTTCAAAGTCAAATATTATGTTATTATTGGCCCAAGTGATTGAGATGAAAGGATATGCAAGTTTACAATTCCGCGGAAGTGATGTTTTCGTAGAAAAGAAGCAGTTCCCGCACTTATTAATAGTTCCTTAATATTTAAGAGATCACGAATGTAAGAAAAAATGTCGCAAAATAACAAGAAGTTAGACTTGAACATACAAAGTAACAAAGCATTTAAAGATTCGACATTGATTGACGATTACGCAACTACAAAAGTTCTGAATCAGTCTAAGTATGTGAAAACATACATAAAAAAGCCGCACCCCTTTTTAACTTAAGCTCCTTTAGTATTGGCTCGGCTTCGACTTAAAGATGGTAGAAAATGGCCTGAGAAGCGTCTAAATTGGAAGCCGATGTCTTCTAAAATGCATCAAACTCAGACGAAAACCTCTTGCGCTAAAAAGCTCAATATCTTATCTTCACTACCCTAAAGACACATGATGATTTAAAAATATGCAAAGGACCAAGTTCTTATTCTGCTGACGTTGCTGACTTAAATTTTGCTAAGGTGGCAATAAACGCACGTAAGTTTGATGAAATAGAAAAAAACTACAAGTTATGTCTGACGATGGCCTTGATGATATTGATGGTCCACTATCGAGAAACGAGTCCAGCGACGAGATGGACACTTATGCGGAGTTTTATATACATATTGAGCCGAAAAATATTAGAATACGTTCAAACTCATTACCAGTATCAGCGCACTACACGTTCTCCAAGAATATGAGTTCTGTTGAATGTCAATCCCACCTTGAGAACTTGACTTTTCCCACGATCGCGTCATCTCTTCAAGTTGGGCAAGAAAAAAAAACCGGAACGTCCGAAAAAAATCGTTGCGACAGTAACAAAAAAACCCTTCGAAAACCTATATTCTACTAGGCGGAAAAGTACTTCAAGGGCGGCTACTTTAATATCCTGCTCTTTTCATGTTACCAAAAAAGAAAAGTACGAATTGACCGCATACTTAACGAAGGTAAAGGTATTGCTACAACACTAAAACTACTTTAAGCTCCTAACCCCACTAATATGAAGTCTTGGGAACGCATCCACCATTCTTCCTCAAAAAACAGTCTTATTACTACCCACTTGACGACATAACGAAAAGTGGAAACTATTTTACACGACAAAGCTACGAATGCAAGAGTGAATGGATTTGTACGATGACTGTATGTCGCACAGAAATTAACTCGCGTATAGGAAAAGCTTTTACGGGAGCTAGAATTATTGATAAAGCCAAAGAGTTTTGTCATAAGAGAATTCACCGAACGCCAATGCCAATGAAGATCTATTTCCCTAAACCAAATTTTACAACATATTTTCCCAGCTCTGGTAGTGCCCATAGGAAAAGCAATAAATTAGCGTGAATTTCAGCTGTTTCTAAAAAAACAATACGAGTAATCTGCACATGACAAGCCAGTCTAATGTTCGAATAGTATTGAAAGAAACTCATTATTTTGCGTTTCTCACTGGTAACTGTTACATGTATTTCAAGAAAATATGAACAGAATTTTTTTAACCCGTTCATAAAGCTTTGTTAGGTATAAATTGATGTAAGTAAATACTAAATAAAGGAAAGTTTATGAATTTTTATAAATATATTACCCAACTCTGTTGTTTTTGAGAGACAATTCATATGACATTATGGAACAACTTTTAGGGACCATTTTCAGTTGCCATTAACAATTTTCATACATTTTAGTATATGAAATGGATTTTTCTTTAAATTTATAAAGTAAGCAGAGTCCAAAAGTATAAGTTTGTGTTGTTTATTTGTAGGACAATACCAGGAAAAGTTCCCAGAATTCAGTTGATTTCCAATCGAAGTTATAAGAAACTTCCTTTTTTATGATTTTATGCAACAGCAAGTTTTAACCGTATTGGCGTTCTTACTTATTTTGCAAGAATATTTATTGCAATTAAGTGGTATTTTTCAATGTATGTATCTTTAATTATACAATCCAAGAATAATATTGACTTTCAACGAGCACCATATAACTCTCTGATGGTTGATAAATGGTAAGAGCCTTAAAAAACTCCTATTGTTGGACAACACGAAATGGCAATATCGCCATTTGTCCTTAAGAAGCATAAAAAGACAGCAAGTTGTGTTGTAAATAGGAATAGTAATAATATAATATAATATAGGAATAAGTAATAATATAATAATAAGAAAGCTATTAACTTATGTGAAAGTTGTCATCATAAGCAACTTTCGACAATTGTTTAACACAAACCTAGGGACGCAGCCGACGCCAACAACTTCCGCTGCATTGCCAAGTGGCTTGAAGATGAGCATTATGAATATCACTGCTACCAATTAAGGGAAGAAAGACCATTCAGGGTATGCATTAAAGGCCTGCACGATAGCACGCTTCATAGTCACAACAAGAAAGAGCTGGCAAAGCTATGCCACAAGATGCTAGACGCACGCACGCCCCAGCGTCGCAGCAAAACCAGGCTGCTCCGAAGCGAGGCCGATGAACATGTTCTTTTTAAACATTGCCACTGCGCCCAAAACAAGTATATATTGAATGTTAAGACCCTGTGTCACATGAGGGTTAAAGTTGAACCACTCTGGAAGCGAACAACAGTTGTCCAGTGTCACCGATGTCAGCAATTTGGTCACTTGACCAAATACTGCTACTACTAAAACTTATGAACATCCTGCGAGTAGTTGCACTCGACCACGCTATGTACATGGTGCAACTGTGAAGAAAAGCACCCTGCCAACTACTGAGGATGATCCAAATTTCCGGCATTCCTACAACGATCCAGGCCCAAGAACGGCTTGGGTGCAAGAAGTTCTGTCAACGAACATTCGGTGCCTTAACTTTCCCCCAGCGGCCAGGCAGACTCAGACACAGTATTGACGGAAGCCGCACTTGGTCAAGAAGTCGCCGTGACTCAGCTATTCATCCAATGGAAAGCTGTAACACTACTGAGGCCATACTGAAAACGCTAAACGACACTATTATTTCGCTACGCTTGACCCAAAAGAAGCTAATGGACCTCTTGATGATGATTCTGAAGCAGCAGCAGGAACAGACACAGCAGCAGGGGCAGAGATGGGGTGCTTCCCTGATTAGTATAATTTATTTTTGGACTACGCTGCAATAATAATCACCACCCTGAAAAATGTACTTAAAAAGCATATAATACAACCCCCTTACATCGCTCACATTTTTCAAAGTCAAATATTAGTCCTACATGAAAAGCATATCGACGTAATGCTTCTTTCGGAGACTCATCTTACGAGCAAATACATCTTTCAAATAAGAGATTACAACTTCTATGGTACAAATCACCCCGATGGTAAAGCACACGGTGGGACTGGCATTCTAATTAGGAACCGTATGAAGCACCACTTTTACAAAGAGTTTGCTGAAACTTATCTACAGGCCACATCTATCAACATACAGCTGGAGGACAACACTCACCTCACACTAGCGGCCGTATACTGCCCCCCTCGTTTGACAATATTGGAAGACCAATTCCTGGATTTCTTCCATGCACTAGGACCACACTTCATTGCAGCAGGCGACTACAATGCTAAACATACTCACTGGGGATCGCGCCTTGTGAATCCAAAAGGAAAACAGCTTTATAAGGCTTTAATTAAAGCCACTAATAAACTAGATCATGTTTCCCCTAGGAGTCCCACATACTGGCCATCAGACCTCAATAAGCTGCCTGACTTGATTGACTTCGCAGTCACGAAAAATATTCCTCGCAGTTTCGTTAGAGCTGAATGTCTACCAGATCTGTCATCTGATCACTCGCCTGTGCTAATTCATCTCAGCCGGTATGCAGAAAACGTAAAACCACCCTACAAACTGACTTCGCACAAAACGAACTGGCTAAGGTATAAAAAATATATAAGCTCACACATTGAGCTAAACCCAAAACTCAATACAGAACCTGATATAGAGAGCTGCACAGAAACACTGGAATCCATTCTTACGGAAGCAGCACGAAATGCAACACCTAAAACCACAAACGTTACGATTAATCCGAATAAGACTAACGCACAAATCGAGCAACTCGTCCACGCAAAACGACGCTTACGTAGAGAATGGCAATCCTCCAGATCACCATCTGCAAAACAAAAGCTAAAAATAGCCACACGGAAGCTGACCAACGCTCTGAAACAAGAGGAAGAGTACGCTCAGATCCGATATATAGAGCAACTTTCACCAACAGGTACCAATCATAAGTCACTGTGGAGAAGCCCACCCAACCCTTCGCCCACCGACTGAAACCGTTTTGCCCATAAGGAATTCCTCAGGCGGCTGGGCACGTAGTGATGCAGACAGAGCCACCACATTTGCCGCTCACCTACAAAATGTATTTACGCCAAACGAGGCTACTAGCACATTTGCGCTACCGACTTCAAACGCAATCTGCAACCAGCAACACACCCCAATTGTGTTTCGTCCAAAAGAAATATCAAGCATAATTAAAGAAAATATCAGCCCAAAAAAATCCGCCGGCTACGACCTGATTACCCCGGAAATGATCATCGAGCTGCCACATTCTGCAGTTGGCTACCTAACGCAGCTCTTTAATGCCATCACAAAACTTGGCTACTTTCCACAACGATGGAAGAGATCGATAATCATAATGATTCCGAAGCCTGGTAAGGACCACACAGTTCCCTCATCCTACAGACCAATAAGCCTACTCTCATGTATATCGAAACTATTCGAAAAATGCCTGCTAATCCGACTGAATCCACACCTGAGAGCCCACAATATAATCCCAGCCCACCAATTTGGCTTTCGCAAAAGCCACGGAACCATTGAACAGGTGAATCGAATAACAGCGGAGATAAGAACTGCATTTGAAAATCGAGAATACTGTACAGCCGTATTTCTAGACGTATCCCAAGCATTCGACAGAGTCTGGCTAGACGGCCTAATGTTTAAAGTTAAAACAGCTCTACCCGAAAGCACACACAAATTTCTAAGCTCATACCTATATAACAGAAAGTTTGCAGTGCGGTGCAACACTGCTACTTCCACTGACCACGAAATTAAGGCTGGAGTCCCCCAAGGCAGCGTTCTTGGGCCAACTTTATACCTCATCTATACCGCTGACATTCCTACAAATAGTCGGCTAACAGTGTCCACGTTTGCCGACGATACAGCTATCCTTAGCCGTTCAAGGTCCCCAATCCAAGCTACAGCACAGCTGGCATTGCACCTCATAGCCACTGAGAAGTGGCTCTCTGACTGGCGAATAAAAGTCAACGAGGAAAAATGCAAGCACGTGACATTTACGCTGAACAGACAAGATTGCCCACCACTTTTGATGAACAACATACCACTCCCGAAAGCAGATGAGGTAACGTACCTAGGAGTACACCTCGATAGAAGACTTACATGGCGCAGACACATTGAAGCGAAAAAAATTCATCTTAAGCTCAAAGCGAACAACTTACACTGGCTCATCAACGCTGGCTCTCCGCTCAGCTTGGACCACAAGGTCTTACTTTACAACGCAGTACTGAAACCAATCTGGACCTATGGTTCACAGCTATGGGGCAACGCCAGCAACAGCAATATTGACATCATACAGCGGGCACAGACAAAGATCCTGAGAACTATCACTGGGGCACCGTGGTATGTTCGAAACGAAAACATCCATCGAGATTTAAATATTCCAACAGTCACCAATGAAATCAAAGAGCTTACGAAAAAATATCATGGCAAGCTTTCCTCGCACCCCAACCACCTAGCGCGAAATCTAACCCAGCTCAGTCGTTCCCGTCTCCGACGAAGGGACCTACCAACCCAGCGAAGAAATCTTTAGGGACGCTTAATCACGGAACAGTTGGATTAATTAAAACGACTGTTTAGGAAAATTGTATTAGTTAAGATTTTTAAACTTATTGTTAGCTCTTATTTAAGAGGATCCATTAAAAAAAAAGCAGAGTAAGAAAAAAAAAAAAAAAAAAAATATTATGTTATTATTGGCCCAAGTGATTGAGATGAAAGGATATGCAAGTTTACAATTCCGCGGAAGTGATGTTTTCGTAGAAAAGAAGCAGTTCCCGCACTTATTAATAGTTCCTTAATATTTAAGAGATCACGAATGTAAGAAAAAATGTCGCAAAATAACAAGAAGTTAGACTTGAACATACAAAGTAACAAAGCATTTAAAGATTCGACATTGATTGACGATTACGCAACTACAAAAGTTCTGAATCAGTCTAAGTATGTGAAAACATACATAAATAAGCCGCACCCCTTTTTAACTTAAGATCCTTTAGTATTGGCTCGGCTTCGACTTAAAGATGGTAGAAAATGGCCTGAGAAGCGTCTAAATTGGAAGCCGATGTCTTCTAAAATGCATCAAACTCAGACGAAAACCTCTTGCGCTAAAAAGCTCAATATCTTATCTTCACTACCCTAAAGACACATGATGATTTAAAAATATGCAAAGGACCAGGTTCTTATTCTGCTGACGTTGCTGACTTAAATTCCACTGAGGTGGCAATAAACGCACGTAAGTTTGATGAAATAGAAAAAAACTACAAGTTATGTCTGACGATGACCTTGATTATATTGATGGTCCACTATCGAGAAACGAGTCCAGCGACGAGATGGACACTTATGCGGAGTTTTATATACATATTGAGCCGAAAAAAAAATCGTTGCGACAGTAACAAAAAAACCCTTCGAAAACCTATATTCTACTAGGCGGAAAAGTACTTCAAGGGCGTCTACTTTAATATCCTGCTCTTTTCATGTTACCAAAAAAGAAAAGTACGAATTTCCCTCTGAGATACGGAGCAAAATTTTGAATAAACAAAGAAACCAGACAGAGATCTGGTCAGATTCTTTCTCCATTTGAACTCAGCGAGAAACAAAAAAATAATACGTTATTAGAATCTTTACCGGTGTATTAAAGGAGCCTTGCAGGTGTTCGGATACAATGCAGTCTATGGAGACCTCTCTGAGTCCCGATAACATTAAATTTAACACATTTTCATTAGCTACATCAACGGGATTGAGGGATTATTAACAGTGGCAGCAGCTATGGGCTATAAAAGAGCTAATTGACCGCATACTTAACGAAGGTAAAGGTATTGCTACAACAGTAAAACTACTTTAAGCTCCTAACCCCACTAATATGAAGTCTTGGGAACGCATCCACCATTCTTCCTTAAAAAACAGTCTTATTACTACCCACTTGACGACATAACGAAAAGTGGAAACTATTTTACACGACAAAGCTACGAATGCAAGAGTGAATGGATTTGTACGATGACTGTATGTCGCACAGAAATTAACTCGCGTATAGGAAAAGCTTTTACGGGAGCTAGAATTATTGATAAAGCCAAAGAGTTTTGTCATAATTCACCGAACGCCAATGCCAATGAAGATCTATTTCCCTAAACCAAATTTTACAACATATTTTCCCAGCTCTGTGCCCATAGGAAAAGCAATAAATTAGCGTGAATTTCAGCTGTTTCTAAAAAAACAATACGAGTAATCTGCACATGACAAGCCAGTCTAATGTTCGAATAGTATTGAAAGAAACTCATTATTTTGCGTTTCTCACTGGTAACTGTTACATGTATTTCAAGAAAATATGAACAGAATTTTTTTAACCCGTTCATAAAGCTTTGTTAGGTATAAATTGATGTAAGTAAATACTAAATAAAGGAAAGTTTATGAATTTTCATAAATATATTACCCAACTCTGTTGTTTTTGAGAGACAATTCATATGACATTATGGAACAACTTTTAGGGACCATTTTCAGTTGCCATTAACAATTTTCATACATTTTAGTATATGAAATGGATTTTTTCTTTAAATTTATAAAGTAAGCAGAGTCCAAAAGTATAAGTTTGTGTTGTTTATTTGTAGGACAATACCAGGAAAAGTTCCCAGAATTCAGTTGATTTCCAATCGAAGTTATAAGAAACTTCCTTTTTATGATTTTATGCAACAGCAAGTTTTAACCGTATTGGCGTTCTTACTTATTTTGCAAGAATATTTATTGCAATTAAGTGGTATTTTTCAATGTATGTATCTTTAATTATACAATCCAAGAATAATATTGACTTTCAACGAGCACCATATAACTCTCTGATGGTTGATAAATGGTAAGAGCCTTAAAAAACTCCTATTGTTGGACAACACGAAATGGCAATATCGCCATTTGTCCTTAAGAAGCATAAAAAGACAGCAAGTTGTGTTGTAAATAGGAATAGTAATAATATAATATAATATAGGAATAAGTAATAATATAATAATAAGAAAGCTATTAACTTATGTGAAAGTTGTCATCATAAGCAACTTTCGACAATTGTTTAACACAAACCTAGGGACGCAGCCGACGCCAACAACTTCCGCTGCATTGCCAAGTGGCTTGAAGATGAGCATTATGAATATCACTGCTACCAATTAAGGGAAGAAAGACCATTCAGGGTATGCATTAAAGGCCTGCACGATAGCACGCTTCATAGTCACAACAAGAAAGAGCTGGCAAAGCTATGCCACAAGATGCTAGACGCACGCACGCCCCAGCGTCGCAGCAAAACCAGGCTGCTCCGAAGCGAGGCCGATGAACATGTTCTTTTTAAACATTGCCACTGCGCCCAAAACAAGTATATATTGAATGTTAAGACCCTGTGTCACATGAGGGTTAAAGTTGAACCACTCTGGAAGCGAACAACAGTTGTCCAGTGTCACCGATGTCAGCAATTTGGTCACTTGACCAAATACTGCTACTACTAAAACTTATGAACATCCTGCGAGTAGTTGCACTCGACCACGCTATGTACATGGTGCAACTGTGAAGAAAAGCACCCTGCCAACTACTGAGGATGATCCAAATTTCCGGCATTCCTACAACGATCCAGGCCCAAGAACGGCTTGGGTGCAAGAAGTTCTGTCAACGAACATTCGGTGCCTTAACTTTCCCCCAGCGGCCAGGCAGACTCAGACACAGTATTGACGGAAGCCGCACTTGGTCAAGAAGTCGCCGTGACTCAGCTATTCATCCAATGGAAAGCTGTAACACTACTGAGGCCATACTGAAAACGCTAAACGACACTATTATTTCGCTACGCTTGACCCAAAAGAAGCTAATGGACCTCTTGATGATGATTCTGAAGCAGCAGCAGGAACAGACACAGCAGCAGGGGCAGAGATGGGGTGCTTCCCTGATTAGTATAATTTATTTTTGGACTACGCTGCAATAATAATCACCACCCTGAAAAATGTACTTAAAAAGCATATAATACAACCCCCTTACATCGCTCACATTTTTCAAAGTCAAATATTAGTCCTACATGAAAAGCATATCGACGTAATGCTTCTTTCGGAGACTCATCTTACGAGCAAATACATCTTTCAAATAAGAGATTACAACTTCTATGGTACAAATCACCCCGATGGTAAAGCACACGGTGGGACTGGCATTCTAATTAGGAACCGTATGAAGCACCACTTTTACAAAGAGTTTGCTGAAACTTATCTACAGGCCACATCTATCAACATACAGCTGGAGGACAACACTCACCTCACACTAGCGGCCGTATACTGCCCCCCTCGTTTGACAATATTGGAAGACCAATTCCTGGATTTCTTCCATGCACTAGGACCACACTTCATTGCAGCAGGCGACTACAATGCTAAACATACTCACTGGGGATCGCGCCTTGTGAATCCAAAAGGAAAACAGCTTTATAAGGCTTTAATTAAAGCCACTAATAAACTAGATCATGTTTCCCCTAGGAGTCCCACATACTGGCCATCAGACCTCAATAAGCTGCCTGACTTGATTGACTTCGCAGTCACGAAAAATATTCCTCGCAGTTTCGTTAGAGCTGAATGTCTACCAGATCTGTCATCTGATCACTCGCCTGTGCTAATTCATCTCAGCCGGTATGCAGAAAACGTAAAACCACCCTACAAACTGACTTCGCACAAAACGAACTGGCTAAGGTATAAAAAATATATAAGCTCACACATTGAGCTAAACCCAAAACTCAATACAGAACCTGATATAGAGAGCTGCACAGAAACACTGGAATCCATTCTTACGGAAGCAGCACGAAATGCAACACCTAAAACCACAAACGTTACGATTAATCCGAATAAGACTAACGCACAAATCGAGCAACTCGTCCACGCAAAACGACGCTTACGTAGAGAATGGCAATCCTCCAGATCACCATCTGCAAAACAAAAGCTAAAAATAGCCACACGGAAGCTGACCAACGCTCTGAAACAAGAGGAAGAGTACGCTCAGATCCGATATATAGAGCAACTTTCACCAACAGGTACCAATCATAAGTCACTGTGGAGAAGCCCACCCAACCCTTCGCCCACCGACTGAAACCGTTTTGCCCATAAGGAATTCCTCAGGCGGCTGGGCACGTAGTGATGCAGACAGAGCCACCACATTTGCCGCTCACCTACAAAATGTATTTACGCCAAACGAGGCTACTAGCACATTTGCGCTACCGACTTCAAACGCAATCTGCAACCAGCAACACACCCCAATTGTGTTTCGTCCAAAAGAAATATCAAGCATAATTAAAGAAAATATCAGCCCAAAAAAATCCGCCGGCTACGACCTGATTACCCCGGAAATGATCATCGAGCTGCCACATTCTGCAGTTGGCTACCTAACGCAGCTCTTTAATGCCATCACAAAACTTGGCTACTTTCCACAACGATGGAAGAGATCGATAATCATAATGATTCCGAAGCCTGGTAAGGACCACACAGTTCCCTCATCCTACAGACCAATAAGCCTACTCTCATGTATATCGAAACTATTCGAAAAATGCCTGCTAATCCGACTGAATCCACACCTGAGAGCCCACAATATAATCCCAGCCCACCAATTTGGCTTTCGCAAAAGCCACGGAACCATTGAACAGGTGAATCGAATAACAGCGGAGATAAGAACTGCATTTGAAAATCGAGAATACTGTACAGCCGTATTTCTAGACGTATCCCAAGCATTCGACAGAGTCTGGCTAGACGGCCTAATGTTTAAAGTTAAAACAGCTCTACCCGAAAGCACACACAAATTTCTAAGCTCATACCTATATAACAGAAAGTTTGCAGTGCGGTGCAACACTGCTACTTCCACTGACCACGAAATTAAGGCTGGAGTCCCCCAAGGCAGCGTTCTTGGGCCAACTTTATACCTCATCTATACCGCTGACATTCCTACAAATAGTCGGCTAACAGTGTCCACGTTTGCCGACGATACAGCTATCCTTAGCCGTTCAAGGTCCCCAATCCAAGCTACAGCACAGCTGGCATTGCACCTCATAGCCACTGAGAAGTGGCTCTCTGACTGGCGAATAAAAGTCAACGAGGAAAAATGCAAGCACGTGACATTTACGCTGAACAGACAAGATTGCCCACCACTTTTGATGAACAACATACCACTCCCGAAAGCAGATGAGGTAACGTACCTAGGAGTACACCTCGATAGAAGACTTACATGGCGCAGACACATTGAAGCGAAAAAAATTCATCTTAAGCTCAAAGCGAACAACTTACACTGGCTCATCAACGCTGGCTCTCCGCTCAGCTTGGACCACAAGGTCTTACTTTACAACGCAGTACTGAAACCAATCTGGACCTATGGTTCACAGCTATGGGGCAACGCCAGCAACAGCAATATTGACATCATACAGCGGGCACAGACAAAGATCCTGAGAACTATCACTGGGGCACCGTGGTATGTTCGAAACGAAAACATCCATCGAGATTTAAATATTCCAACAGTCACCAATGAAATCAAAGAGCTTACGAAAAAATATCATGGCAAGCTTTCCTCGCACCCCAACCACCTAGCGCGAAATCTAACCCAGCTCAGTCGTTCCCGTCTCCGACGAAGGGACCTACCAACCCAGCGAAGAAATCTTTAGGGACGCTTAATCACGGAACAGTTGGATTAATTAAAACGACTGTTTAGGAAAATTGTATTAGTTAAGATTTTTAAACTTATTGTTAGCTCTTATTTAAGAGGATCCATTAAAAAAAAGCAGAGTAAGAAAAAAAAAAAAAAAAAAAATATTATGTTATTATTGGCCCAAGTGATTGAGATGAAAGGATATGCAAGTTTACAATTCCGCGGAAGTGATGTTTTCGTAGAAAAGAAGCAGTTCCCGCACTTATTAATAGTTCCTTAATATTTAAGAGATCACGAATGTAAGAAAAAATGTCGCAAAATAACAAGAAGTTAGACTTGAACATACAAAGTAACAAAGCATTTAAAGATTCGACATTGATTGACGATTACGCAACTACAAAAGTTCTGAATCAGTCTAAGTATGTGAAAACATACATAAATAAGCCGCACCCCTTTTTAACTTAAGATCCTTTAGTATTGGCTCGGCTTCGACTTAAAGATGGTAGAAAATGGCCTGAGAAGCGTCTAAATTGGAAGCCGATGTCTTCTAAAATGCATCAAACTCAGACGAAAACCTCTTGCGCTAAAAAGCTCAATATCTTATCTTCACTACCCTAAAGACACATGATGATTTAAAAATATGCAAAGGACCAGGTTCTTATTCTGCTGACGTTGCTGACTTAAATTCCACTGAGGTGGCAATAAACGCACGTAAGTTTGATGAAATAGAAAAAAACTACAAGTTATGTCTGACGATGACCTTGATTATATTGATGGTCCACTATCGAGAAACGAGTCCAGCGACGAGATGGACACTTATGCGGAGTTTTATATACATATTGAGCCGAAAAAAAAAATCGTTGCGACAGTAACAAAAAAACCCTTCGAAAACCTATATTCTACTAGGCGGAAAAGTACTTCAAGGGCGTCTACTTTAATATCCTGCTCTTTTCATGTTACCAAAAAGAAAAGTACGAATTTCCCTCTGAGATACGGAGCAAAATTTTGAATAAACAAAGAAACCAGACAGAGATCTGGTCAGATTCTTTCTCCATTTGAACTCAGCGAGAAACAAAAAAATAATACGTTATTAGAATCTTTACCGGTGTATTAAAGGAGCCTTGCAGGTGTTCGGATACAATGCAGTCTATGGAGACCTCTCTGAGTCCCGATAACATTAAATTTAACACATTTTCATTAGCTACATCAACGGGATTGAGGGATTATTAACAGTGGCAGCAGCTATGGGCTATAAAAGAGCTAATTGACCGCATACTTAACGAAGGTAAAGGTATTGCTACAACAGTAAAACTACTTTAAGCTCCTAACCCCACTAATATGAAGTCTTGGGAACGCATCCACCATTCTTCCTTAAAAAACAGTCTTATTACTACCCACTTGACGACATAACGAAAAGTGGAAACTATTTTACACGACAAAGCTACGAATGCAAGAGTGAATGGATTTGTACGATGACTGTATGTCGCACAGAAATTAACTCGCGTATAGGAAAAGCTTTTACGGGAGCTAGAATTATTGATAAAGCCAAAGAGTTTTGTCATAATTCACCGAACGCCAATGCCAATGAAGATCTATTTCCCTAAACCAAATTTTACAACATATTTTCCCAGCTCTGTGCCCATAGGAAAAGCAATAAATTAGCGTGAATTTCAGCTGTTTCTAAAAAAACAATACGAGTAATCTGCACATGACAAGCCAGTCTAATGTTCGAATAGTATTGAAAGAAACTCATTATTTTGCGTTTCTCACTGGTAACTGTTACATGTATTTCAAGAAAATATGAACAGAATTTTTTTAACCCGTTCATAAAGCTTTGTTAGGTATAAATTGATGTAAGTAAATACTAAATAAAGGAAAGTTTATGAATTTTCATAAATATATTACCCAACTCTGTTGTTTTTGAGAGACAATTCATATGACATTATGGAACAACTTTTAGGGACCATTTTCAGTTGCCATTAACAATTTTCATACATTTTAGTATATGAAATGGATTTTTCTTTAAATTTATAAAGTAAGCAGAGTCCAAAAGTATAAGTTTGTGTTGTTTATTTGTAGGACAATACCAGGAAAAGTTCCCAGAATTCAGTTGATTTCCAATCGAAGTTATAAGAAACTTCCTTTTTTATGATTTTATGCAACAGCAAGTTTTAACCGTATTGGCGTTCTTACTTATTTTGCAAGAATATTTATTGCAATTAAGTGGTATTTTTCAATGTATGTATCTTTAATTATACAATCCAAGAATAATATTGACTTTCAACGAGCACCATATAACTCTCTGATGGTTGATAAATGGTAAGAGCCTTAAAAAACTCCTATTGTTGGACAACACGAAATGGCAATATCGCCATTTGTCCTTAAGAAGCATAAAAAGACAGCAAATTGTGTTGTAAATAGGAATAGTAATAATATAATATAATATAGGAATAAGTAATAATATAATAATAAGAAAGCTATTAACTTATGTGAAAGTTGTCATCATAAGCAACTTTCGACAATTGTTTAACACAAACCTAGGGACGCAGCCGACGCCAACAACTTCCGCTGCATTGCCAAGTGGCTTGAAGATGAGCATTATGAATATCACTGCTACCAATTAAGGGAAGAAAGACCGTTCAGGGTATGCATTAAAGGCCTGCACGATAGCACGCTTCATAGTCACAACAAGAAAGAGCTGGCAAAGCTATGCCACAAGATGCTAGACGCACGCACGCCCCAGCGTCGCAGCAAAACCAGGCTGCTCCGAAGCGAGGCCGATGAACATGTTCTTTTTAAACATTGCCACTGCGCCCAAAACAAGTATATATTGAATGTTAAGACCCTGTGTCATATGAGGGTTAAAGTTGAACCACTCTGGAAGCGAACAACAGTTGTCCAGTGTCACCGATGTCAGCAATTTGGTCACTTGACCCAATACTGCTACTACTAAAACTTATGAACATCCTGCGAGTAGTTGCACTCGACCACGCTATGTACATGGTGCAACTGTGAAGAAAAGCACCCTGCCAACTACTGAGGATGATCCAAATTTCCGGCATTCCTACAACGATCCAGGCCCAAGAACGGCTTGGGTGCAAGAAGTTCTGTCAACGAACATTCGGTGCCTTAACTTTCCCCCAGCGGCCAGGCAGACTCAGACACAGTATTGACGGAAGCCGCACTTGGTCAAGAAGTCGCCGTGACTCAGCTATTCATCCAATGGAAAGCTGTAACACTACTGAGGCCATACTGAAAACGCTAAACGACACTATTATTTCGCTACGCTTGACCCAAAAGAAGCTAATGGACCTCTTGATGATGATTCTGAAGCAGCAGCAGGAACAGACACAGCTGCAGGGGCAGAGATGGGGTGCTTCCCTGATTAGTATAATTTATTTTTGGACTACGCTGCAATAATAATCACCACCCTGAAAAATGTACTTAAAAAGCATATAATACAACCCCCTTACATCGGTCACATTTTTCAAAGTCAAATATTATGTTATTATTGGCCCAAGTGATTGAGATGAAAGGATATGCAAGTTTACAATTCCGCGGAAGTGATGTTTTCGTAGAAAAGAAGCAGTTCCCGCACTTATTAATAGTTCCTTAATATTTAAGAGATCACGAATGTAAGAAAAAAAGTCGCAAAATAACAAGAAGTTAGACTTGAACATACAAAGTAACAAAGCATTTAAAGATTCGACTTTGATTGACGATTACGCAACTACAAAAGTTCTGAATCAGTCTAAGTATGTGAAAACATACATAAATAAGCCGCACCCCTTTTTATACCCTGTACCCATTGAAAATGGGTGAAAAGGGTATCATAATATGGTGCAAATGTATGTAACAGGCAGAAGGAAGCATCTCCGACCCCATAAAGTATATATATTCTTGATCAGCAACAACAGCCGAGTCGATATAGCCATGTCCGTCTGTCCGTCCGTCCGTCCGTCTGTCCGTATCAACGCCTAGATCTCAGAAACTACAAGAGCTACAGACATGTGCCATATATCGTTGGATAGGTAATTACCATACGCAGTACAAGTTTGTTTTTTTATTTTGATATCACAGCCCGTTCCCCCGCAAAAAGCAAAAAACTTCCACGACCACGCTCCCCGCAAACCGCAAAAAACTGCCACGCCCACAATTATTAACCTAATACTATGCAATTCAGCATATTTGTTGGTGCTTATAAAAGCTATCTAAGTTTTAAATTTGAACCAAATCGGATAAGAAACACGGAAGTTATGCCACATGCAAAATCTATGGCAAGGGAAGCAGAAGCGCAGCAAAACACGCATTGCGCGACGCCGACTGCGACGTTGACAGCGAAATGTACATGGCTTTATGACACACGAAACTTATTTTCATAACCAAAATCATACCAAATTTATATTGTTATGGTCCTCTTTTCTAATAGAATATTGTTTCATTTATTTATTGATACTAAATAAATAAATTGTAAGCATGTCTAAGGGTACAGGGTATTTTGCAATCGGGAAACTCGACTGCTGCTACCTTACTTGTTAACTTAAGCTCCTTTAGTATTGGCTCGGCTTCGACTTAAAGATGGTAGAAAATGGCCTGAGAAGCGTCTAAATTGGAAGCCGATGTCTTCTAAAATGCATCAAACTCAGACGAAAACCTCTTGCGCTAAAAAGCTCAATATCTTATCTTCACTACCCTAAAGAGACATGATGATTTAAAGATATGCAAAGGACCAGGTTCTTATTCTGCTGACGTTGCTGACTTAAATTCTGCTCAGGTGGCAATAAACGCACGTAAGTTTGATGAAAGAGAAAAAAACTACAAGTTAAGTCTGACGATGACCTTAATGATATTGATGGTCCACTATCGAGAAACGAGTCCAGCGACGAGATGGACACTTATGCGGAGTTTTATATACATATTGAGCCGAAAAATATTAGAATACGTTCAAACTCATTACCAGTATCAGCGCACTACACGTTCTCCAAGAATATGAGTTCTGTTGAATGTCAATCCCACCTTGAGAACTTGACTTTTCCCACGATCGCGTCATCTTTTCAAGTTGGGCAAGAAAAAAAAAAACCGGAACGTCCGAAAAAAAATCGTTGCGACAGTAACAAAAAAACCCTTCGAAAACCTATATTCTACTAGGCGGAAAAGTACTTCAAGGGCGTCTACTTTAATATCCTGCTCTTTTCATGTTACCAAAAAAGAAAAGTACGAATTTCCCTCTGAGATACGGAGCAAAATTTTGAATAAACAAAGAAACCAGACAGAGATCTGGTCAGATTCTTTCTCCATTTGAACTCAGCGAGAAACAAAAAAATAATACGTTATTAGAATCTTTACCGGTGTATTAAAGGAGCCTTGCAGGTGTTCGGATACAATGCAGTCCATGGAGACCTCTCTGAGTCCCGATAACATTAAATTTAACACATTTTCATTAGCTACATCAACGGGATTGAGGGATTATTAACAGTGGCAGCAGCTATGGGCTATAAAAGAGCTAATTGACCGCATACTTAACGAAGGTAAAGGTATTGCTACAACAGTAAAACTACTTTAAGTTCCTAACCCCACTAATATGAAGTCTTGGGAACGCATCCACCATTCTTCCTTAAAAAACAGTCTTATTACTACCCACTTGACGACATAACGAAAAGTGGAAACTATTTTACACGACAAAGCTACGAATGCAAGAGTGAATGGATTTGTACGATGACTGTATGTCGCACAGAAATTAACTCGCGTATAGGAAAAGCTTTTACGGGAGCTAGAATTATTGATAAAGCCAAAGAGTTTTGTCATAAGAGAATTCACCGAACGCCAATGCCAATGAAGATCTATTTCCCTAAACCAAATCTTACAACATATTTTCCCAGCTCTGGTAGTGCCCATAGGAAAAGCAATAAATTAGCGTGAATTTCAGCTGTTTCTAAAAAAACAATACGAGTAATCTGCACATGACAAGCCAGTCTAATGTTCGAATAGTATTGAAAGAAACTCATTATTTTGCGTTTCTCACTGGTAACTGTTACATGTATTTCAAGAAAATATGAACAGAATTTTTTTAACCCGTTCATAAAGCTTTGTTAGGTATAAATTGATGTAAGTAAATACTAAATAAAGGAAAGTTTATGAATTTTCATAAATATATTACCCAACTCTGTTGTTTTTGAGAGACAATTCATATGACATTATGGAACCACTTTTAGGGACCATTTTCAGTTGCCATTAACAATTTTCATACATTTTAGTATATGAAATGGATTTTTTCTTTAAATTTATAAAGTAAGCAGAGTCCAAAAGTATAAGTTTGTGTTGTCTATTTGCAGGACAATACCAGGAAAAGTTCCCAGAATTCAGTTGATTTCCAATCGAAGTTATAAGAAACTTCCTTTTTTATGATTTTATGCAACAGCAAGTTTTAACCGTATTGGCGTTCTTACTTATTTTGCAAGAATATTTATTGCAATTAAGTGGTATTTTTCAATGTATGTATCTTTAATTATACAATCCAAGAATAATACTGACTTTCAACGGGCACCATATAACTCTCTGATGGTTGATAAATGATAAGAGCCTTAAAAAACTCCTATTGTTGGACAACACGAAATGGCAATATCGCCATTTGTCCTTAAGAAGCATAAAAAGACAGTAAGTTGTGTTGTAAATAGGAATAGTAATAATATAATATAATATAGGAATAAGTAATAATATAATAGAAAGAAAGCTATTAACTTATGTGAAAGTTGTCATCATAAGCAACTTTCGACGATTGTTTAACAGAAACCTAGGGACGCAGCCGACGCCAACAACTTCCGCTGCATTGCCAAGTGGCTTGAAGATGAGCATTATGACCACACAGTTCCCTCATCCTACAGACCAATAAGCCTACTCTCATGTATATCGAAACTATTCGAAAAATGCCTGCTAATCCGACTGAATCCACACCTGAGAGCCCACAATATAATCCCAGCCCACCAATTTGGCTTTCGCAAAAGCCACGGAACCATTGAACAGGTGAATCGAATAACAGCGGAGATAAGAACTGCATTTGAAAATCGAGAATACTGTACAGCCGTATTTCTAGACGTATCCCAAGCATTCGACAGAGTCTGGCTAGACGGCCTAATGTTTAAAGTTAAAACAGCTCTACCCGAAAGCACACACAAATTTCTAAGCTCATACCTATATAACAGAAAGTTTGCAGTGCGGTGCAACACTGCTACTTCCACTGACCACGAAATTAAGGCTGGAGTCCCCCAAGGCAGCGTTCTTGGGCCAACTTTATACCTCATCTATACCGCTGACATTCCTACAAATAGTCGGCTAACAGTGTCCACGTTTGCCGACGATACAGCTATCCTTAGCCGTTCAAGGTCCCCAATCCAAGCTACAGCACAGCTGGCATTGCACCTCATAGCCACTGAGAAGTGGCTCTCTGACTGGCGAATAAAAGTCAACGAGGAAAAATGCAAGCACGTGACATTTACGCTGAACAGACAAGATTGTCCACCACTTTTGATGAACAACATACCACTCCCGAAAGCAGATGAGGTAACGTACCTAGGAGTACACCTCGATAGAAGACTTACATGGCGCAGACACATTGAAGCGAAAAAAATTCATCTTAAGCTCAAAGCGAACAACTTACACTGGCTCATCAACGCTGGCTCTCCGCTCAGCTTGGACCACAAGGTCTTACTTTACAACGCAGTACTGAAACCAATCTGGACCTATGGTTCACAGCTATGGGGCAACGCCAGCAACAGCAATATTGACATCATACAGCGGGCACAGACAAAGATCCTGAGAACTATCACTGGGGCACCGTGGTATGTTCGAAACGAAAACATCCATCGAGATTTAAATATTCCAACAGTCACCAATGAAATCAAAGAGCTTACGAAAAAATATCATGGCAAGCTTTCCTCGCACCCCAACCACCTAGCGCGAAATCTAACCCAGCTCAGTCGTTCCCGTCTCCGACGAAGGGACCTACCAACCCAGCGAAGAAATCTTTAGGGACGCTTAATCACGGAACAGTTGGATTAATTAAAACGACTGTTTAGGAAAATTGTATTAGTTAAGATTTTTAAACTTATTGTTAGCTCTTATTTAAGAGGATCCATTAAAAAAAAAAAGCAGAGTAAGAAAAAAAAAAAAAAAAAAAATATTATGTTATTATTGGCCCAAGTGATTGAGATGAAAGGATATGCAAGTTTACAATTCCGCGGAAGTGATGTTTTCGTAGAAAAGAAGCAGTTCCCGCACTTATTAATAGTTCCTTAATATTTAAGAGATCACGAATGTAAGAAAAAATGTCGCAAAATAACAAGAAGTTAGACTTGAACATACAAAGTAACAAAGCATTTAAAGATTCGACATTGATTGACGATTACGCAACTACAAAAGTTCTGAATCAGTCTAAGTATGTGAAAACATACATAAATAAGCCGCACCCCTTTTTAACTTAAGATCCTTTAGTATTGGCTCGGCTTCGACTTAAAGATGGTAGAAAATGGCCTGAGAAGCGTCTAAATTGGAAGCCGATGTCTTCTAAAATGCATCAAACTCAGACGAAAACCTCTTGCGCTAAAAAGCTCAATATCTTATCTTCACTACCCTAAAGACACATGATGATTTAAAAATATGCAAAGGACCAGGTTCTTATTCTGCTGACGTTGCTGACTTAAATTCCACTGAGGTGGCAATAAACGCACGTAAGTTTGATGAAAGAGAAAAAAACTACAAGTTAAGTCTGACGATGACCTTGATGATATTGATGGTCCACTATCGAGAAACGAGTCCAGCGACGAGATGGACACTTATGCGGAGTTTTATATACATATTGAGCCGAAAAAAAAATCGTTGCGACAGTAACAAAAAAACCCTTCGAAAACCTATATTCTACTAGGCGGAAAAGTACTTCAAGGGCGGCTACTTTAATATCCTGCTCTTTTCATGTTACCAAAAAAGAAAAGTACGAATTTCCCTCTGAGATACGGAGCAAAATTTTGAATAAACAAAGAAACCAGACAGAGATCTGGTCAGATTCTTTCTCCATTTGAACTCAGCGAGAAACAAAAAAATAATACGTTATTAGAATCTTTACCGGTGTATTAAAGGAGCCTTGCAGGTGTTCGGATACAATGCAGTCTATGGAGACCTCTCTGAGTTCCGATAACATTAATTTAACACATTTTCATTAGCTACATCAACGGGATTGAGGGATTATTAACAGTGGCAGCAGCTTTGGGCTATAAAAGAGCTAATTGACCGCATACTTAACGAAGGTAAAGGTATTGCTACAACAGTAAAACTACTTTATGCTCCTAACCCCACTAATATGAAGTCTTGGGAACGCATCCACCATTCTTCCTTAAAAAACAGTCTTATTACTACCCACTTGACGACATAACGAAAAGTGGAAACTATTTTACACGACAAAGCTACGAATGCAAGAGTGAATGGATTTGTACGATGACTGTATGTCGCACAGAAATTAACTCGCGTATAGGAAAAGGTTTTACGGGAGCTAGAATTATTGATAAAGCCAAAGAGTTTTGTCATAATTCACCGAACGCCAATGCCAATGAAGATCTATTTCCCTAAACCAAATTTTACAACATATTTTCCCAGCTCTGGTAGTGCCCATAGGAAAAGCAATAAATTAGCGTGAATTTCAGCTGTTTCTAAAAAAACAATACGAGTAATCTGCACATGACAAGCCAGTCTAATGTTCGAATAGTATTGAAAGAAACTCATTATTTTGCGTTTCTCACTGGTAACTGTTACATGTATTTCAAGAAAATATGAACAGAATTTTTTTAACCCGTTCATAAAGCTTTGTTAGGTATAAATTGATGTAAGTAACTACTAAATAAAGGAAAGTTTATGAATTTTCATATATATATTACCCAACTCTGTTGTTTTTGAGAGACAATTCATATGACATGGAACAACTTTTAGGGACCATTTTCAGTTGCCATTAACAATTTTCATACATTTTAGTATATGAAATGGATTTTTTCTTTAAATTTATAAAGTAAGCAGAGTCCAAAAGTATAAGTTTGTGTTGTTTATTTGTAGGACAATACCAGGAAAAGTTCCCAGAATTCAGTTGATTTCCAATCGAAGTTATAAGAAACTTCCTTTTTTATGATTTTATGCAACAGCAAGTTTTAACCGTATTGGCGTTCTTACTTATTTTGCAAGAATATTTATTGCAATTAAGTGGTATTTTTCAATGTATGTATCTTTAATTATACAATCCAAGAATAATATTGACTTTCAACGAGCACCATATAACTCTCTGATGGTTGATAAATGGTAAGAGCCTTAAAAAACTCCTATTGTTGGACAACACGAAATGGCAATATCGCCATTTGTCCTTAAGAAGCATAAAAAGACAGCAAATTGTGTTGTAAATAGGAATAGTAATAATATAATATAATATAGGAATAAGTAACAATATAATAATAAGTAAGCTATTAACTTATGTGAAAGTTGTCATCATAAGCAACTTTCGACAATTGTTTAACACAAACCTAGGGACGCAGCCGACGCCAACAACTTCCGCTGCATTGCCAAGTGGCTTGAAGATGAGCATTATGAATATCACTGCTACCAATTAAGGGAAGAAAGACCATTCAGGGTATGCATTAAAGGCCTGCACGATAGCACGCTTCATAGTCACAACAAGAAAGAGCTGGCAAAGCTATGCCACAAGATGCTAGACGCACGCACGCCCCAGCGTCGCAGCAAAACCAGGCTGCTCCGAAGCGAG
The DNA here is from genome assembly GCA_018150545.1 of Drosophila ercepeae. Lineage (NCBI taxonomy): Eukaryota > Metazoa > Arthropoda > Insecta > Diptera > Drosophilidae > Drosophila > Drosophila ercepeae. Next base: position 980,201 of record JAECWL010000010.1, on the reverse strand, counting down.
GCCGATGAACATGTTCTTTTTAAACATTGCCACTGCGCCCAAAACAAGTATATATTGAATGTTAAGACCCTGTGTCACATGAGGGTTAAAGTTGAACCACTCTGGAAGCGAACAACAGTTGTCCAGTGTCACCGATGTCAGCAATTTGGTCACTTGACCAAATACTGCTACTACTAAAACTTATGAACATCCTGCGAGTAGTTGCACTCGACCACGCTATGTACATGGTGCAACTGTGAAGAAAAGCACCCTGCCAACTACTGAGGATGATCCAAATTTCCGGCATTCCTACAACGATCCAGGCCCAAGAACGGCTTGGGTGCAAGAAGTTCTGTCAACGAACATTCGGTGCCTTAACTTTCCCCCAGCAGCCAGGCAGACTCAGACACAGTATTGACGGAAGCCGCACTTGGTCAAGAAGTCACCGTGACTCAGCTATTCATCCAATGGAAAGCTGTAACACTACTGAGGCCATACTGAAAACGCTAAACGACACTATTATTTCGCTACGCTTGACCCAAAAGAAGCTAATGGACCTCTTGATGATGATTCTGAAGCAGCAGCAGGAACAGACACAGCTGCAGGGGCAGAGATGGGGTGCTTCCCTGATTAGTATAATTTATTTTTGGACTACGCTGCAATAATAATCACCACCCTGAAAAATGTACTTAAAAAGCATATAATACAACCCCCTTACATCGGTCACATTTTTCAAAGTCAAATATTATGTTATTATTGGCCCAAGTGATTGAGATGAAAGGATATGCAAGTTTACAATTCCGCGGAAGTGATGTTTTCGTAGAAAAGAAGCAGTTCCCGCACTTATTAATAGTTCCTTAATATTTAAGAGATCACGAATGTAAGAAAAAAGTCGCAAAATAACAAGAAGTTAGACTTGAACATACAAAGTAACAAAGCATTTAAAGATTCGACATTGATTGACGATTACGCAACTACAAAAGTTCTGAATCAGTCTAAGTATGTGAAAACATACATAAAAAAGCCGCACCCCTTTTTAACTTAAGCTCCTTTAGTATTGGCTCGGCTTCGACTTAAAGATGGTAGAAAATGGCCTGAGAAGCGTCTAAATTGGAAGCCGATGTCTTCTAAAATGCATCAAACTCAGACGAAAACCTCTTGCGCTAAAAAGCTCAATATCTTATCTTCACTACCCTAAAGACACATGATGATTTAAAAATATGCAAAGGACCAGGTTCTTATTCTGCTGACGTTGCCGACTTAAATTCTGCTAAGGTGGCAATAAACGCACGTAAGTTTGATGAAATAGAAAAAAACTACAAGTTATGTCTGACGATGGCCTTGATGATATTGATGGTCCACTATCGAGAAACGAGTCCAGCGACGAGATGGACACTTATGCGGAGTTTTATATACATATTGAGCCGAAAAATATTAGAATACGTTCAAACTCATTACCAGTATCAGCGCACTACACGTTCTCCAAGAATATGAGTTCTGTTGAATGTCAATCCCACCTTGAGAACTTGACTTTTCCCACGATCGCGTCATCTCTTCAAGTTGGGCAAGAAAAAAAAACCGGAACGTCCGAAAAAAAATCGTTGCGACAGTAACAAAAAAACCCTTCGAAAACCTATATTCTACTAGGCGGAAAAGTACTTCAAGGGCGGCTACTTTAATATCCTGCTCTTTTCATGTTACCAAAAAGAAAAGTACGAATTTCCCTCTGAGATACGGAGCAAAATTTTGAATAAACAAAGAAACCAGACAGAGATCTGGTCAGATTCTTTCTCCATTTGAACTCAGCGAGAAACAAAAAAATAATACGTTATTAGAATCTTTACCGGTGTATTAAAGGAGCCTTGCAGGTGTTCGGATACAATGCAGTCTATGGAGACCTCTCTGAGTCCCGATAACATTAAATTTAACACATTTTCATTAGCTACATCAACGGGATTGAGGGATTATTAACAGTGGCAGCAGCTATGGGCTATAAAAGAGCTAATTGACCGCATACTTAACGAAGGTAAAGGTATTGCTACAACAGTAAAACTACTTTATGCTCCTAACCCCACTAATATGAAGTCTTGGGAACGCATCCACCATTCTTCCTTAAAAAACAGTCTTATTACTACCCACTTGACGACATAACGAAAAGTGGAAACTATTTTACACGACAAAGCTACGAATGCAAGAGTGAATGGATTTGTACGATGACTGTATGTCGCACAGAAATTAACTCGCGTATAGGAAAAGCTTTTACGGGAGCTAGAATTATTGATAAAGCCAAAGAGTTTTGTCATAATTCACCGAACGCCAATGCCAATGAAGATCTATTTCCCTAAACCAAATTTTACAACATATTTTCCCAGCTCTGGTAGTTCCCATAGGAAAAGCAATAAATTAGCGTGAATTTCAGCTGTTTCTAAAAAAACAATACGAGTAATCTGCACATGACAAGCCAGTCTAATGTTCGAATAGTATTGAAAGAAACTCATTATTTTGCGTTTCTCACTGGTAACTGTTACATGTATTTCAAGAAAATATGAACAGAATTTTTTTAACCCGTTCATAAAGCTTTGTTAGGTATAAATTGATGTAAGTAAATACTAAATAAAGGAAAGTTTATGAATTTTCATATATATATTACCCAACTCTGTTGTTTTTGAGAGACAATTCATATGACATTATGGAACAACTTTTAGGGACCATTTTCAGTTGCCATTAACAATTTTCATACATTTTAGTATATGAAATGGATTTTTTCTTTAAATTTATAAAGTAAGCAGAGTCCAAAAGTATAAGTTTGTGTTGTTTATTTGTAGGACAATACCAGGAAAAGTTCCCAGAATTCAGTTGATTTCCAATCGAAGTTATAAGAAACTTCCTTTTTTATGATTTTATGCAACAGCAAGTTTTAACCGTATTGGCGTTCTTACTTATTTTGCAAGAATATTTATTGCATTTAAGTGGTATTTTTCAATGTATGTATCTTTAATTATACAATCCAAGAATAATATTGACTTTCAACGAGCACCATATAACTCTCTGATGGTTGATAAATGGTAAGAGCCTTAAAAAACTCCTATTGTTGGACAACACGAAATGGCAATATCGCCATTTGTCCTTAAGAAGCATAAAAAGACAGCAAATTGTGTTGTAAATAGGAATAGTAATAATATAATATAATATAGGAATAAGTAACAATATAATAATAAGTAAGCTATTAACTTATGTGAAAGTTGTCATCATAAGCAACTTTCGACGATTGTTTAACACAAACCTAGGGACGCAGCCGACGCCAACAACTTCCGCTGCATTGCCAAGTGGCTTGAAGATGAGCATTATGAATATCACTGCTACCAATTAAGGGAAGAAAGACCGTTCAGGGTATGCATTAAAGGCCTGCACGATAGCACGCTTCATAGTCACAACAAGAAAGAGCTGGCAAAGCTATGCCACAAGATGCTAGACGCACGCACGCCTCAGCGTCGCAGCAAAACCAGGCTGCTCCGAAGCGAGGCCGATGAACATGTTCTTTTTAAACATTGCCACTGCGCCCAAAACAAGTATATATTGAATGTTAAGACCCTGTGTCACATGAGGGTTAAAGTTGAACCACTCTGGAAGCGAACAATAGTTGTCCAGTGTCACCGATGTCAGCAATTTGGTCACTTGACCAAATACTGCTACTACTAAAGCTTATGAACATCCTGCGAGTAGTTGCACTCGACCACGCTATGTACATGGTGCAACTGTGAAGAAAAGCACCCTGCCAACTACTGAGAATGATCCAAATTTCCGGCATTCCTACAACGATCCAGGCCCAAGAACGGCTTGGGTGCAAGAAGTTCTGTCAACGAACATTCGGTGCCTTAACTTTCCCCCAGCGGCCAGGTATGCTGATGTAACAAGAGGCAGGTACAAGGTGCGGTAGCAGACTCAGACACAGTATTGACGGAAGCCGCACTTGGTCAAGAAGTCGCCGTGACTCAGCTATTCATCCAATGGAAAGCTGTAACACTACTGAGGCCATACTGAAAACGCTAAACGACACTATTATTTCGCTACGCTTGACCCAAAAGAAGCTAATGGACCTCTTGATGATGATTCTGAAGCAGCAGCAGGAACAGACACAGCAGCAGGGGCAGAGATGGGGTGCTTCCCTGATTAGTATAATTTATTTTTGGACTACGCTGCAATAATAATCACCACCCTGAAAAATGTACTTAAAAAGCATATAATACAACCCCCTTACATCGCTCACATTTTTCAAAGTCAAATATTATGTTATTATTGGCCCAAGTGATTGAGATGAAAGGATATGCAAGTTTACAATTCCGCGGAAGTGATGTTTTCGTAGAAAAGAAGCAGTTCCCGCACTTATTAATAGTTCCTTAATATTTAAGAGATCACGAATGTAAGAAAAAAAGTCGCAAAATAACAAGAAGTTAGACTTGAACATACAAAGTAACAAAGCATTTAAAGATTCGACATTGATTGACGATTACGCAACTACAAAAGTTCTGAATCAGTCTAAGTATGTGAAAACATACATAAATAAGCCGCACCCCTTTTTAACTTAAGCTCCTTTAGTATTGGCTCGGCTTCGACTTAAAGATGGTAGAAAATGGCCTGAGAAGCGTCTAAATTGGAAGCCGATGTCTTCTAAAATGCATCAAACTCAGACGAAAACTTCTTGCGCTAAAAAGCTCAATATCTTATCTTCACTACCCTAAAGACACATGATGATTTAAAAATATGCAAAGGACCAGGTTCTTATTCTGCTGACGTTGCTGACTTAAATTATGCTCAGGTGGCAATAAACGCACGTAAGTTTGATGAAAGAGAAAAAAACTACAAGTTATGTCTGACGATGGCCTTGATGATATTGATGATTTACTATCGAGAAACGAGTCCAGCGACGAGATGGACACTTATGCGGAGTTTTATATACATATTGAGCCGAAAAATATTAGAATACGTTCAAACTCATTACCAGTATCAGCGCACTACACGTTCTCCAAGAATATGAGTTCTGTTGAATGTCAATCCCACCTTGAGAACTTGACTTTTCCCACGATCGCGTCATCTCTTCAAGTTGGGCAAGAAAAAAAAACCGGAACGTCCGAAAAAAAATCGTTGCGACAGTAACAAAAAAACCCTTCGAAAACCTATATTCTACTAGGCGGAAAAGTACTTCAAGGGCGGCTACTTTAATATCCTGCTCTTTTCATGTTACCAAAAAAGAAAAGTACGAATTTCCCTCTGAGATACGGAGCAAAATTTTGAATAAACAAAGAAACCAGACAGAGATCTGGTCAGATTCTTTCTCCATTTGAACTCAGCGAGAAACAAAAAAATAATACGTTATTAGAATCTTTACCGGTGTATTAAAGGAGCCTTGCAGGTGTTCGGATACAATGCAGTCTATGGAGACCTCTCTGAGTTCCGATAACATTAATTTAACACATTTTCATTAGCTACATCAACGGGATTGAGGGATTATTAACAGTGGCAGCAGCTTTGGGCTATAAAAGAGCTAATTGACCGCATACTTAACGAAGGTAATGGTATTGCTACAACAGTAAAACTACTTTAAGCTCCTAACCCCACTAATATGAAGTCTTGGGAACGCATCCACCATTCTTCCTTAAAAAACAGTCTTATTACTACCCACTTGACGACATAACGAAAAGTGGAAACTATTTTACACGACAAAGCTACGAATGCAAGAGTGAATGGATTTGTACGATGACTGTATGTCGCACAGAAATTAACTCGCGTATAGGAGAAGCTTTTACGGGAGCTAGAATTATTGATAAAGCCAAAGAGTTTTGTCATAAGAGAATTCACCGAACGCCAATGCCAATGAAGATCTATTTCCCTAAACCAAATTTTACAACATATTTTCCCAGCTCTGGTAGTGCCCATAGGAAAAGCAATAAATTAGCGTGAATTTCAGCTGTTTCTAAAAAAACAATACGAGTAATCTGCACATGACAAGCCAGTCTAATGTTCGAATAGTATTGAAAGAAACTCATTATTTTGCGTTTCTCACTGGTAACTGTTACATGTATTTCAAGATAATATGAACAGAATTTTTTTAACTCGTTCATACAGCTTTGTTAGGTATAAATTGATGTAAGTAAATACTAAATAAAGAAAAGTTTATGAATTTTCATAAATATATTACCCAACTCTGTTGTTTTTGAGAGACAATTCATATGACATTATGGAACCACTTATAGGGACCATTTTCAGCTGCCATTTACAATTTTTATATATTGTAGTATATAAAATGGATTTTTCTTTTAAATTTATAAAGTAAGAAGAGTCCAAAAGTATAAGTTTGTGTTGTTTATTTGCAGGACAATACCAGGAAAAGTTCCCAAAATTCAGTTAATTTCCAACTGAAGTTATAAGAAACTCCCTTTTTTATGATTTTATGCAACAGCAAGTTTTAACCGTATTGTCGTTCTTACTTATTTTTCAAGAATATTTATTGCATTTAAGTGGTATTTTTCAATGTATGTATCTTTAATTATACAATCCAAGAATAATACTGACTTTCAACGAGCACCATATAACTCTCTGATGGTTGATAAATGGTAAGAGCCTTAAAAAACTCCTATTGTTGGACAACACGAAATGGCAATATCGCCATTTGTCCTTAAGAAGCATAAAAAGACAGCAAGTTGTGTTGTAAATAGGAATAGTAATAATATAATATAATATAGGAATAAGTAACAATATAATAATAAGTAAGCTATTAACTTATGTGAAAGTTGTCATCATAAGCAACTTTCGACAATTGTTTGAACACAAACCTAGGGACGCAGCCGACGCCAACAACTTCCGCTGCATTGCCAAGTGGCTTGAAGATGAGCATTATGAATATCACTGCTACCAATTAAGGGAAGAAAGACCATTCAGGGTATGCATTAAAGGCCTACACAATAGCACGCTTCATAGTCACATCTATGAAGAGCTGGCAAAGCTAGGCCACAAGGTGCTAGACGCACGCACGCCCTAGCGTCGCAGCAAAACCAGGCTGCTCCGAAGCGAGAAGTTCTGCCAACGAACATTCGGTGCCCTAACTTTTCCGCAGCGGCCAGGTATGCTGATGTAACAAGAGGCAGGTACAAGGTGCGGTAGCAGATTCAGACAGTATGGACGGAAGCCTCACTTGGTCAAGAAGTCGCCGTGACTCAGCTATTCATCCAATGGCAAGCTGTAACCCTACTGAAGCCATACTGAAAACGCTAAACGACACTATTATCTCGCTACGCTTGACCCAAAAGAAGCTAATGGACCTCTTGATGATGATTTTGAAGCAGCAGCAGGAACAGACACAGCAGCAGGGGCAGAGATGGGGTGCTTCCCTGATTAGTGTAATTTATTTTTGGACTAAGCTGCAATGATAATCATCATCCTGAAAAATGTACTTAAAAAGCATATAATACAACCCCCTTACATTGCTCACATTTTTCAAAGTCAAATATTATGTTATAAGTGACCCAATTGATTGAGATGAAAGGATATGCAAGTTTACAATTCCGCGGAAGTGATGTTCTCGTAGAAAGGGAGCAGTTCCCGCGCTTATTAATAGTTTCTTAATATTTAGAATATCAGGAATGTAAGAAAAAAAGTCGCAAAATAACAAGAAGTTAGACTTGAACATACAAAGTAACAAAGCATTTAAAGATTCGAAATGGATTGACGATTACGCAACTACAAAAGTTCTGAATCAGTCTAAGTATGTGAAAACATACATAAAAAAGCCGCACCCCTTTTTAACTTAAGATCCTTTAGTATTGGCTCGGCTTCGACTTGAAGATGGTAGAAAAAGGCATGAGAAGCGTCTAAATTGGAAACCGATGTGCAAGCAGTCTTCTAAAATGCATCAAACTCAGACGAAAACCTCTTGCGCTAAAAAGCTCAATATCTTATCTTCACTACCCTAAAGAGACATGATGATTTAAAAATATGCAAAGGACCAGGTTCTTATTCTGCTGACGTTGCTGACTTAAATTATGCTCAGGTGGCAATAAACGCACGTAAGTTTGATGAAAGAGAAAAAAACTACAAGTTAAGTCTGACGATGACCTTAATGATATTGATGGTCCACTATCGAGAAACGAGTCCAGCGACGAGATGGACACTTATGCGGAGTTTTATATACATATTGAACCGAAAAATATTAGAATACGTTCAAACTCATTACCAGTATCAGCGCACTACACGTTCTCCAAGAATATGAGTTCTGTTGAATGTCAATCCCACCTTGAGAACTTGACTTTTCCCACGATCGCGTCATCTCTTCAAGTTGGGAAAGAAAAAAAAACGGAACGTCCGAAAAAAATATCATTGCGGCAGCAACAAAACAACCTCTCGAAAAGCTATATTCTACTAGGCGAAAAAGTACTTCAAGGTCGTCTACTTTAATATCCTGCTCTTTTCATGTTACCAAAAAAGAAAAGTACGAATTTCCCTCTGAGATACGGAGCAAAATTTTGAATAAACAAAGAAACTCTCTATCTGGTCAGATTCTTTCTCCATTTGAACTCAGCGAGAAACAAAAAATTAATACGTTATTAAATTCTTTACCGGTGGACCAAAGGAGTAAGGGGCCTTGCAGGTCTTCGGATACAATGCATTCTATGAAGAGCTGTCTGGGTCCCGAAAACATTCAATTTAACACATTTTTATTAGCCGCATCAACGCAAATGGGGGATTATCAGCAGTGGCAGCAGCTAAGAGCTATAAAAGAGCTAACTGACCGCCTACTTTACGAAAAGGTATTGCTACATCAGTGAAACTACTTTAAGCTCCTAACCCCACTTAATATAGAGAAGACAATGTATGAAGTCTTGGGAACGCATCCACCATTCTTCCTTAAAAAACAGTCTTATTACTACCCACTTGACGACATAACGAAAAGTGGAAACTATTTTACACGACAAAGCTACGAGCTCCGGTACTTTCTAAGAACGATATGTTATTTTTTTATTTATCAAAATAAATTTCTATTACCCAACTACGCCACACATTAGATAATATGAAACCAGCTTTAGCGCAGAGGTCATGAATATACGCAAAATTTTTGTCAATATATGAAATTTATTTTTAAAAATTTTATAAGTAACAATAGTCCAAAAATTATCCAAGCAATTCTCAAAATTCGCTTAAGTTCCGGCCGAAATTAGTAAATTCTCGCCTTCTTATGATTTGGAAATCTGCTTAAGTACAATATATTTACTCTTTTTTAATGTAATTGATCCGTCCCTATGGACGGATCAATCCTCCTCAATCCTTCTGCTCTGTTGGCACAATGCTTGGCAGCTGTGCCATTGACCTGATGGGTCCCTTCGTTTGGGATCTGCGCACTCGTGGAAGGCTTCCACAGCGTCTGCTACCTGGCAGCGTGATAAATAACCTTTATACTTGACGTCCTTTTCCCCGTCTCGCCAGTATCCTGCGTGCCTACGCTTCTTAACTCTGTGTGGATGGTGCTTCTTCCTCTATCGACCTCGATCGCTTATCCTATCTGGGCTCCTCAGTGGATCCGTGGGCATCCTGTTCATTGCGGCTTGGAGTCCGGCTAAGCTCGACTTTTTCACCATGGGAATCCGTACAAACGACTTGGATAAAATCTAAACACAAAAAAATATAAAACGGTAAATAAAAACTTGACTGCATACTTGTATGTATATATAAACGTATGTATTTATTATATGCGCAAGAAGGAAAAACAAATGGGCGTGGAAACGATACTAAGAGCCGTCTACATGGCACGCCTAAATTTTATTGCGACGTTTTGCATATAAACTTATACTTAAGAAATACTTAAGACTATTTATGAATTCGAAAACGCATACATAGGTAATTTTTAAGTTAAACACTCCCCACCTATAGGCTAAAAGAACAGAAGTCCTGAACAGGCTAATAGAAAGCAACAGTACTGTCGGTTCGGTTTCTAACGATTTCCTTGGTGTTATAAAGTTGTCCAAAATCATCCTAACGCCTCTATGATGAACACATGACTACTGGATGGGGAAATTTTAAAATATTTCTCATTAAAAAATGAGAGCAAATAACCAGAAGGTATAAATGCATAATATCGTACAATTATGAAAATGCAGTAAATGCACATACAATAAGCCCTCCAATAACCGGGCTATTACCATCAATTAGTAGACACGAACTAGTAGCATCAGAAATCAAAGATCCAGATCATGCAACAAGAAAGACGACGAGAAAGCATGCTGCTTACATTGCGAAGCTGATCACCCTGCGTCGTTCTGAGGATGCCCTGCCTACAAGAAGGTAAAGGCACAGCAAGCTCGCAAAAGCCAGACCCATTGCGAGTAGCAACAAGCCACCTCCCATCCAGATACCAACTATCTTCAATGGTATGAGTTACAGGGACGCACTCAAAGGAAACCAAGCGACACAGCCAAAGAATCCCCAAAAAACCGCTCAAACCACTCCCGACAACCACCCCCACAACCCAACCAGATTGAAGCGATGTTTGCCCGTATGAAAAAAGGATGGAGAGGATGATGGAGAAGATGTTCTCGCAGATGACGCAGCTTGTAGTTTCCATCCTCAATAGCTAGTCATGCAAATAAAACTCAATATGGTTATTTAAAACTCAAACGGCCTGCAAAGGAGGATGTCGTACTGGTCCAAGATCCCGCTTCAACATCAGCGGGTACGATCTGATTCATGTCAACCATCCATTTGGCAGAGCACGCGGAGGAGCAGCTATTCTCATTAGGAGTGGCATTCAGTACATGGAACTTCCCGCGTTTCAGGAGGAATGGGCACAGTGCGGCGTGAACAGGATTACCAGCCCAGAGGAAGATATCACTATTGGTGCTGTTTACTTCCCACGCAGACACTCGATAACCGAGACCCACCTCCAGGTCTTCTTCGAGTCCCTTTGACCTCGCTTCATAGCAGCCACTTTGACGCCAAACATTCCTGGTGGGGGTCCCGTATAAACAACCCCAAAGGCAAAACTCTCCATAAGTTCCACTGGAGAGCCCACACACTGGCCTTCGGACCCTTCAAAGCAGCCAGATCTGCTGGTCTTTGCCGTCTCCAAGGGCAAAGGACACTCAAAGATAACATGCTCCAGATCATAACCTATCCGATTACAGCGCAGTAAACTTGCTCCAAAACATGCCCGTCCTCAGAAGAACCATGCCTAAAAGACTCACCGGGAACCCAGATGCCCCTAAGTTTACGTTCTCGATGCTTTCCTCCCTGAACCCAGATCCCACTCTTTCCACACCAAGCAACATAGATGCGGCCATAGAAAATCTACCCAAAGAGATGCACAATGCCGCTGAGTTTGCGAATCCACCTCCACCGACTACCCCGAGAATACCTAAAAGAGACGTGCACTTGTGGTCTCCGGAAATCGCGGCCCTCGTGGCCGAAAAAAGGCGCCTCAGAAGAGTCTGGTTTTCCTCGCGCAACCCCAGGGACAAGACAGCACTTAATCGTGCCACCAAAGATTTGAAGGACAAGCTATGCATCCTACGGCAGGACTCGTTTCATAGATTCCTTATGAAGCTGGAACCTGGGGACCCGCAACACAATCTGTGAAATGTCACGAGGCACATAAAAACACCTGCGAAGAAAATATCACCCGTGCGAAAAGTGGACGGTTCCTGGTGTCGGACTGAGGTCGAAAGAGCAGAAGCCTTTGCTGATCATCTACATAGTGCATTCTCACCGTTTGACAGATGCACTGGCGAAGAGAGAGCTGCAACCATAAGGTTCATAGACAGCCCAAGTGCTCCTGTCCTGCCAATACAGCCCGTCGAACCAGAGGAGATTGCGCAGGAGATCGCCTCCCAAGTCACCGGGTCCTGACCGTATCGATGCAACAGCACTGAAAATGTTGCCCCTAATCTGTTCCCAAAGGCTGGCCAACATATTCAACAGCTGCCTCCGTCTAGGGTACTTCCCTAAAGAGTGGAAGCGAGCGGAAGTAATTGTCCTCCTCAAACCTGGAAAACCTGAAGACAACCTAGCATCGTATCGACCGATTAGCTTGCTAGCAATCCTTTCCAAAATACTTGAATGAGTATTTTTACGTAGAGTACTGCCAGTATTGGAGGAGGCCGGTCTGATCCCTGACCACCAGTTTGGCTTCAGACGCCTTCACGGAACACCTGAGCAATGCCACTGGATTGTTGAGAGCATACTTGAGGCCTTCGAAAAGAAGAAGTACTGCTGCGCCGTTATGCTGGATGTCAAACAGGCGTTTGACAGAGTCTGGCACCCTGGAATCCTTTTCAAAATAAAATCCCACCTCCCATGTTCCCATTTCGCCTTCCTCAAGTCGTATACAGAGGGAAGAGAATTCCAAGTGAGATGCGGATCATCAATCAGCACGCCTATTCTCATAAGAGCTGGAGTACCTCAAGGCAGTGTTCTTGGACAAATCTTGTACACACTCTACACAGCAGAACTTCCCATCACCTCTTCCCGGAACATAACAGTAGCCACATATGCCAATGACACCGCCTTCCTAGCCTCCGCCACAGATCCCAAGGAAGCATCAGCCATCATCCAGAGAAAACTGGATGCTTTCGATCAATGGCTGAAAAGATGGAACATCGTGGTCAACGTGGAGAAATCCTCCAACACAACCATTACACTACGCAGGGGGGAATGCAAGCTGTTCAAACCGCATCAGAATCCAGCGGTTGCAAAACAAATGTCTGAGAACAGTTTCCAACGCTCCAACGCTCCGTACTACGTAAACTCCTTCATTCGTAAAGAACTTGGGATTCCATGGGTAGCAGAGGAGATCACCCGTCTCAGCGAAAGATACACAAAAACACTGGATAAAAACGCGAACCACCTGGCCATCAACCTCCTAGACAATAGCCAATCCCAAAGACGACTGAAGAGGAAACACCCGCTTGACCTCCTTCATCAAAAGAAACCTAAGGTAATTTCCTTAAAAATACATTCCACGTACCTCCATGTCCATGTCAATGTCACCCCCAAACCTTTTAATGATTGTCCACTCGGACAGATTTTCAATTAAAAATAGGAGTGTTACATAAAAAAAATGTATAGGGCCAGGTAGGAGATTCCTACCGGCAGGTTCCGGCGGATCAACTTTTGAAGCGGTAAGACCTGGCTTTAGAAGAGCCAGACTGGTTGGCTGTTAGCCCGGGGCAACATACATCACATTGTTAAATGGCAAATGTGAAGCTGGAGTTGTGCATATATTCTTTTGTCGAAGTTTGGAATTTTTCGACGTGGAGATTCACTTAAGAGTTTTAGGCCCATGAATAGAGATTCGGGGTGCAGAAACTGTTAATTTAATGAGATGAATTGATTCCGAGCCTCCCGAAAACCATTTTGAGTGTACCGCGTAAACGTGCGCAACTCTCCTTCTACCTCTCGACAGGCCAAACAGAACCAGGTCAGACCGATGCTTTTACCCAAGGAATCACCAAGTCGGCCATAATGACCGACTCCAGCGTATTGCATATGCGAGCAATTATCCCAAAGCCAGCATGTCAGACAGGAGTCACCCGTAATAGCGCCTCCAAATTCGCATTTCTTTGAGGTACATACTAAAGACATTTTGAGTCAAACAAAATGCAAATTCATTTTTTTCAGTCTGACGCAATGGTCTAATCGGCACGAACTTATCTGAAGAAGTAAACAGCCTCCCGGTAAGGGCAATGCATTGTCGAAAACTAAGAAAGATCTGAAGTCGCACACAATAGACGAACGTCATTGAAAGTGAGATTGCTTAAACCGCATACGAGTAGACCTTTGGTACTCACACGCCACTAACAGAAGTAAAAGATTGCATGGGCATGGGCATGGCTTCAGTTATATGAAAGCTCAGTCCTCACTGTCATTTAACTCCCCAATCTCACAACTTCATAGGCTACGCATAACAAACCCACCACGGCGATAGGAGTCATAACGGGACACTGCCTAGAGCTCACCTAGGTAACATGTTTCTGATAAACACCTTATTTATTTATTTAACAATTTAACAATGATCTGCTAAATATACCATATATATACAATATAACTATTCTAAGAATTCTAAAATTTTCGATTTTTTAACATTAAGGGAGAGTTCAGGAGATGAGAGGTTATATTTTTTACATATAGTGCGAAAGGGATCGTGAAACCATGGGGGTCGGGAGGACCTAGTTATTTTATAAGGAATGAAAAAAAAGAGTTGGTCTAAAAGGTGTTTGGAATCAACTATACAATGGATATGTAAGCATATAAATAAGCATAAGCATATGTAAAAACATGACCTTAGCACAGGTTCGGCGCTTCTTCAGGGGAGCTAGCTTTAACAATTTAAACCGGAACCGGTACGGCGGAAGACGATTGTCCGGATCCCACGTTTAAATTTTTTTGGTAAAAATAACAGGAAGTGCTTTTACACAGACTTAATACTATTTTGGTGGGAAAAGTTTTGCGATACAAAAGGATCTTGTGGTGAAAGGATCCTTAAATTCGATTGACCAACCCCTGATAAAGGCTTACATTCCTCTGGCTTTAAAAATTGTCAAAAAATGTGATCATTCAACTTAAGTTTATGATCAAGAATAGCTCCAAGATCATAGATTGTGGAAACACGATGAAGGACGTGATTTTCGAGAGAGTAATGGACAATAAGAGGTACACAGCGAGGAATCGTCATAAGTTTGCATTTTGAGAAGTTTAGGAAGAGAAGGTTGTTTGGGAACCACGAATAGAGCTCATCTACGTCCAATTGCAGATCCTTCTTAGAAAAATGTTTCGAGAAGGAGTAGCATAACTTAACAGCGGACATAAACGTAGAGGCATTATTAATCACATTGGGAAGATCGTTGACAAAGAGTATAAACAGCAGTGGTTCTAGATGACTACCCTGTGGGACCACCAATGAGACATGGATGACCTTCGACTTGATACTTTTAAATAGAACACGCTGAGTTCGATTTGAAAGGTATAAAGCAATCTACATAAGGATATTCGGTGGAACACCAATGAGCGAGAGTTTCCATAGGAGGAGCTGGTGATTCACTGAATCAAATGTATCTAGTATCTGGACCTGGTGAAAATGAAATTTTCATAGATGAAAGAGCCGTAAACACATCGTGACAGTGGAATTTAGAAAGATAGATTTTATTTATTTACGGTATGCGATAGGAATAATTAGAGGAGAGATCAAATGAATCAGATAAGTAGGTCGATTAAAAAAATGACGCAAGAAAATTTGCAGTACCGAAATGTGAAGAGTCAGAAATATTTCTGGAGAGTCGATAATCAGCGAAACCAAGAGTGTTGGATGGTGTGAGTCTTCAGGAATAGATAAAGAAGGTGATATTATTATTGGGGCAGAGGAGGTTACATTTGAGAAAATAAGGTCAAGCGACCGGCTACGGGAATTTCTAGAGTTAAGCTGGAAAACTAATATTGGCCAATAGGTAACCGGGAGTTATCATCGTCAGTGTGGATCCATGAAATGAGGGGCAAATTTAAGTTACCCATAACTAGAATAAAATCAGAATCATTTAGCAGAGACAAACTTGATTTAGTGGCAGTTAGGTGGTGCATATAAATGATTGCATCACACAGAAGAGGAATGTTAAAGGTTAAAGGACTCAGAATGAATTTTAACGGCTACAAATTCAATTCCGGAAGGATAAGTGATAGTGATACGTTCCACTGAGTAAATGTTGTTCACGGCAATGAGAACCACACCTTCAAAGGTTGGGCGATCTTCTCGAAAGACAGTGTACTTGGGTAAAAAAATTTCATGATCTATGACACAGTTTGGCCAGGATTCTATTAGCACAATAGCATCAAAGTCAAAAAAAGCACTGTTAGTAAAAAATAGGTTCAGTTTACCAAGAATACTGCGAACGTTTTGGTAGCAACAAGAAAAAATCTTGATGCTCAGTTTTTTGAATTAGGTACAGGACTGGACCCTGAAGAATTTCTGGCCAAGAATTTGTGAACGGTACTGTGGTATCGGGCCATGCTACAGGATCTAGAACTTTATTCTTAATTTATTTTAATTTTCTGTGTAAAATTAAATTTGCTCTAAATAATTCGGAAGGAGCTACGTTAATATATGGGCACCAGGCAGAAGACGGGATACGAAAATAGATTTCCGGGTAGCAACAGCCCTCAGGGTAAGTCCTCTAGATCGCTTTTCCAATGGCACACCCACAAGTGGCTTTGGTCATATCACCGCGGGTTGGCTGGTGGGCGCAGCGACAGGCAAGCGGATTGACAGAGCCCCAGGCTTGCTGGTAAACTGGACAGGTAAAGAGTTGCCATGCATAGGGCCAGGTAGGAGATTCCTACCGGCAGGTTCCGGCGGATCAATTTTTGAAGCGGTAAGACCTGGCTTTAGAAAAGCCAGACTGGCTGGCTGTTCGCCCGGGGCAACATACACCACATTGTTGAATGGCAAATGTGAAGCTGGAGCTGTGCATATAGTCAGTTGTTGATGTTTGGAATTTTTCGAGGTGGAGATTCACTTAGGAGTTTGAGGCCCATGAGATTCGAGATGCAGAAACTGTTAATTTAATGAGATGAATTGATTCTGAACCTCCCGAAAACCATTTCGAGTGTACTTCGTAAACGTGCGCAACTCTCCTTCTCTTTCTCGACAGGCCAAACAGGACCAGGTCAGACCGATGCCTTTACCTAAGAAATCACCAAGGCGGCCATAATGACCGACTCCAGCGCATTCCATATGCGAGCAATTATCCCAAAGCCAGCAAGTCAGACAGGAGTCACCTCCAAATTCGCATTTCTTTGAGACATTTTGAGTCAAACAAAATGCAAATTCATTTTTTTCAGTCTGACGCAATGGTCTAATCGGCGCGAACTTATCTGAAGAAATAAACAACCTCCCGGTAAGGGCAATGCATTGTCGAAAACTAAGAAAGATCGGAAGTCGCACACAATAGACGAACGTCATTGAAAGTGAGATTGCTTAAACCGCATACGAGTAGACCTTCGGTACTCACACGCCACTAACAGAAGTAAAAGAGGGCATGGGCATGGGCATTGCTTCAGTTATATGAAAGCTCTTTCTCGGACAAAAAAATTGGCAAAGCAGTCCTCACTGTCATTTAACTCGCGAATCTCACAACAACGGCGATAGGAGTCATAACGGGACACTGCTTAGAGCTCACATAGGTAAAATGTTTCTGATAAACAGCTTATTTATTTATTTAACAATTTAACAATGATCTGCTATATATACCATATATATACAATATAACTATTCTAAGAAGAATTCTAAAATTTTCGATTTTTTAACATTAAGGGAGAGTTCAGGAGATGAGAGGTTATATTTTTTACATATAGTGCGAAAGGGATCGTGAAACCATGGGGGTCGGGAGGACCTAGTTATTTTATTAGGAATGGAAAAAAAGAGTTGGTCTAAAAGGTGTTTGGAATCAACCATATAATGGATACGTAAGCATATAAATAAGCATAGGCATATGTAAAAACATGACCTTAGCACAGGTTCGGCGCTTCTTCAGGGGAGCTAGCTTTAACAATTTAAACCGGCAACGGTAAGGCGGAAGACGATTGTCAGGATCCCACGTTTAAATTTTTCAGTAAAAATAACAGGAAGTGCTTTTACACAGACTTAATGCTATTTTGGTGAGAAAAGTTTTGCGATACAAAAGGATCTTGTGGTGAAAGGATCCTTAAATTCGATTGACCAACCCCTGATAAAGGCCTACATTCCTCTGGCTTTAAAAAGTGTCAAAAAATGTGATCATTCAACTTAAGTTTATGATCAAAAATAGCTCCAAGATCATAGATTGTGGAAACACGATGAAGGACGTGATTTTCGAGAGAGTAATGGACAATAAGAGGTACACAGCGAGGAATCGTCATAAGTTTGCATTTTGAGCAGTTTAGGAAGAGAAGGTTGTTTGGGAACCACGAATAGAGCTCATCTACGTCCAATTGCAGATCCTTCTTAGAAAAATGTTTCGAGAAGGAGTAGCATAACTTAACAGCGGACATAAACGTAGAGGCATTATTAATCACATTGGGAAGATCGTTGACAAAGAGTATAAACAGCAGTGGTTCTAGATGACTACCCTGTGGGACCACCAATGAGACATGGATGACCTTCGACTTGATACTTTTAAATAGAACACGCTGAGTTCGATTTGAAAGGTATAAAGCAATCTACATAAAGATATTCGGTGGAACACCAATGAGCGAGAGTTTCCATAGGAGGAGCTGGTGATTCACTGAATCAAATGCTTTGCAAAAGTCAGTATAAATTACGTCTTTTTGCAAGCGATAATCAAACCCTCGGTGGGTGGTCGAACAAAATTATAGTAAATAAGTTGTTGTCGAGCAAAGTTTGACAAAACCATGTTGTGATGGGGATATAATGCTCTTGCATGAATGTTGAAGCTGAGATGTAATGAGTTTCTCAAGTAGCGTAAGAATCGCAGATAGCTTAGCAATACCGCGTTAGTTCTCAATGGGAGCCTTAAGACCTTTTTTATGAATAGGTATAACGTATGATTAATTCCATAATTTAGGTAGGGATGCTAGCTCCAAGGGTAGGTTGAAGAGTATAGTGAGATGTAAGCTTAGAATATCAGAGCACCGTCTGAGGATGCAGCTTGGTACATTATCTGGAACTGGTGAAAATGAGATTTTCATGGATGAAAGAGCCGTAAACACATCGTAACAGTGGAATTTAGAATGATAGATTTTATTTATTCACGGTATGCGATAGGGATAATTAGAGGAGAGATCAAATGAATCAGATAAGTAGGTCGATTGAAAAAATGACGCAAGAAAATTTGCAGTACCGAAATGTGAAGAGTCAGTATTAGTCGGAATGGGGAAAAGGGTTGGATTTACGATTAGAGTTCACAAAAGAATATAAATAGCTTGGATCCTCTCAAAAAATGTTAAATACATTTTGTAATATAATTTTTTTATAGTTGATTGTTAAGGTCAGCAAACTGGTTACGGATGAGTAGATAATTTAAAAGATGTAACATGGTTCGAGACCTTAGGCACTTTTTGTAAGCTCTAGATTTCCTATTTTAAAGGAGAGAGAGTTGCTTATGGCGATAAACCATGGCGATTTTGACGTTGATGGAGTCAATATTTCAGGGACAGATTTATTTAAGGCGCTATTAAGTACTTCGTAAAAAGAGTCCGTGGCAGTATTGATATTGGTGAAATTTAAAAGATAATTCCAGTCAATATTGGCCAAGTGATTTCTTAGGTCACAGTAGTCGGTTCTTTTAAAACACTTTGACGAGACTGCGCGCAATTACTGGGGGGACTTCTGGAGAGTCGATAATTAGCGAAACTAAGAGCGTTAGATGGTGTGAGTCCTCTGGAATAGATAAGGGAGGAGATGTTATTATTGGGGCAGAGGAGTTTACATTTGAGAAAAAAAGACCAGCTACGAGAGTTCCTTATAGGGTTAAGCTGGAAAACGGCAGTCGGCTAAGCCATCAAGGAAGTCATTTTGGCTAGTGGGTAACCGGGAGTTATCATTGCAGTGTGGATCCATAATATAATTAGCACAATAGCATCAAAGTCAAAAAAAGCACTGTTAGTAAAAAATAGGTTCAGTTTACCAAGAATACTGCGAACGTTTTGGTAGCAACAAGAAAAAATCTTGATGCTCAGTTTTTTGAATTAGGTACAGGACTGGACCCTGAAGAATTTCTGGCCAAGAATTTGTGAACGGTACTGTGGTATCGGGCCATGCTACAGGATCTAGAACTTTATTCTTAATTTATTTTAATTTTCTGTGTAAAATTAAATTTGCTCACAAATAATTCGGAAGGAGCTACGTTAATATATGGGCACCAGGCAGAAGACGGGATACGAAAATAGATTTCCGGGTAGCAACAGCCCTCAGGGTAAGTCCTCTAGATCGCTTTTCCAATGGCACACCCACAAGTGGCTTTGGTCATATCACCGCGGGTTGGCTGGTGGGCGCAGCGACAGGCAAGCGGATTGACAGAGCCCCAGGCTTGCTGGTAAACTGGACAGGTAAAGAGTTGCCATGCATAGGGCCAGGTAGGAGATTCCTACCGGCAGGTTCCGGCGGATCAATTTTTGAAGCGGTAAGACCTGGCTTTAGAAAAGCCAGACTGGCTGGCTGTTCGCCCGGGGCAACATACACCACATTGTTGAATGGCAAATGTGAAGCTGGAGCTGTGCATATAGTCAGTTGTTGATGTTTGGAATTTTTCGAGGTGGAGATTCACTTAGGAGTTTGAGGCCCATGAGATTCGAGATGCAGAAACTGTTAATTTAATGAGATGAATTGATTCTGAACCTCCCGAAAACCATTTCGAGTGTACTTCGTAAACGTGCGCAACTCTCCTTCTCTTTCTCGACAGGCCAAACAGGACCAGGTCAGACCGATGCCTTTACCTAAGAAATCACCAAGGCGGCCATAATGACCGACTCCAGCGCATTCCATATGCGAGCAATTATCCCAAAGCCAGCAAGTCAGACAGGAGTCACCTCCAAATTCGCATTTCTTTGAGACATTTTGAGTCAAACAAAATGCAAATTCATTTTTTCAGTCTGACGCAATGGTCTAATCGGCGCGAACTTATCTGAAGAAATAAACAACCTCCCGGTAAGGGCAATGCATTGTCGAAAACTAAGAAAGATCGGAAGTCGCACACAATAGACGAACGTCATTGAAAGTGAGATTGCTTAAACCGCATACGAGTAGACCTTCGGTACTCACACGCCACTAACAGAAGTAAAAGAGGGCATGGGCATGGGCATTGCTTCAGTTATATGAAAGCTCTTTCTCGGACAAAAAAAATTGGCAAAGCAGTCCTCACTGTCATTTAACTCGCGAATCTCACAACAACGGCGATAGGAGTCATAACGGGACACTGCTTAGAGCTCACATAGGTAAAATGTTTCTGATAAACAGCTTATTTATTTATTTAACAATTTAACAATGATCTGCTATATATACCATATATATACAATATAACTATTCTAAGAAGAATTCTAAAATTTTCGATTTTTTAACATTAAGGGAGAGTTCAGGAGATGAGAGGTTATATTTTTTACATATAGTGCGAAAGGGATCGTGAAACCATGGGGGTCGGGAGGACCTAGTTATTTTATTAGGAATGGAAAAAAAGAGTTGGTCTAAAAGGTGTTTGGAATCAACCATATAATGGATACGTAAGCATATAAATAAGCATAGGCATATGTAAAAACATGACCTTAGCACAGGTTCGGCGCTTCTTCAGGGGAGCTAGCTTTAACAATTTAAACCGGCAACGGTAAGGCGGAAGACGATTGTCAGGATCCCACGTTTAAATTTTTCAGTAAAAATAACAGGAAGTGCTTTTACACAGACTTAATGCTATTTTGGTGAGAAAAGTTTTGCGATACAAAAGGATCTTGTGGTGAAAGGATCCTTAAATTCGATTGACCAACCCCTGATAAAGGCCTACATTCCTCTGGCTTTAAAAAGTGTCAAAAAATGTGATCATTCAACTTAAGTTTATGATCAAAAATAGCTCCAAGATCATAGATTGTGGAAACACGATGAAGGACGTGATTTTCGAGAGAGTAATGGACAATAAGAGGTACACAGTGAGGAATCGTCATAAGTTTGCATTTTGAGCAGTTTAGGAAGAGAAGGTTGTTTGGGAACCACGAATAGAGCTCATCTACGTCCAATTGCAGATCCTTCTTAGAAAAATGTTTCGAGAAGGAGTAGCATAACTTAACAGCGGACATAAACGTAGAGGCATTATTAATCACATTGGGAAGATCGTTGACAAAGAGTATAAACAGCAGTGGTTCTAGATGACTACCCTGTGGGACCACCAATGAGACATGGATGACCTTCGACTTGATACTTTTAAATAGAACACGCTGAGTTCGATTTGAAAGGTATAAAGCAATCTACATAAAGATATTCGGTGGAACACCAATGAGCGAGAGTTTCCATAGGAGGAGCTGGTGATTCACTGAATCAAATGCTTTGCAAAAGTCAGTATAAATTACGTCTTTTTGCAAGCGATAATCAAACCCTCGGTGGGTGGTCGAACAAAATTATAGTAAATAAGTTGTTGTCGAGCAAAGTTTGACAAAACCATGTTGTGATGGGGATATAATGCTCTTGCATGAATGTTGAAGCTGAGATGTAATGAGTTTCTCAAGTAGCGTAAGAATCGCAGATAGCTTAGCAATACCGCGTTAGTTCTCAATGGGAGCCTTAAGACCTTTTTTATGAATAGGTATAACGTATGATTAATTCCATAATTTAGGTAGGGATGCTAGCTCCAAGGGTAGGTTGAAGAGTATAGTGAGATGTAAGCTTAGAATATCAGAGCACCGTCTGAGGATGCAGCTTGGTACATTATCTGGAACTGGTGAAAATGAGATTTTCATGGATGAAAGAGCCGTAAACACATCGTAACAGTGGAATTTAGAATGATAGATTTTATTTATTCACGGTATGCGATAGGGATAATTAGAGGAGAGATCAAATGAATCAGATAAGTAGGTCGATTGAAAAAATTACGCAAGAAAATTTGCAGTACCGAAATGTGAAGAGTCAGTATTAGTCGGAATGGGGAAAAGGGTTGGATTTACGATTAGAGTTCACAAAAGAATATAAATAGCTTGGATCCTCTCAAAAAATGTTAAATACATTTTGTAATATAATTTTTTTATAGTTGATTGTTAAGGTCAGCAAACTGGTTACGGATGAGTAGATAATTTAAAAGATGTAACATGGTTCGAGACCTTAGGCACTTTTTGTAAGCTCTAGATTTCCTATTTTAAAGGAGAGAGAGTTGCTTATGGCGATAAACCATGGCGATTTTGACGTTGATGGAGTCAATATTTCAGGGACAGATTTATTTAAGGCGCTATTAAGTACTTCGTAAAAAGAGTCCGTGGCAGTATTGATATTGGTGAAATTTAAAAGATAATTCCAGTCAATATTGGCCAAGTGATTTCTTAGGTCACAGTAGTCGGTTCTTTTAAAACACTTTGACGAGACTGCGCGCAATTACTGGGGGGACTTCTGGAGAGTCGATAATTAGCGAAACTAAGAGCGTTAGATGGTGTGAGTCCTCTGGAATAGATAAGGGAGGAGATGTTATTATTGGGGCAGAGGAGTTTACATTTGAGAAAAAAAGACCAGCTACGAGAGTTCCTTATAGGGTTAAGCTGGAAAACGGCAGTCGGCTAAGCCATCAAGGAAGTCATTTTGGCTAGTGGGTAACCGGGAGTTATCATTGCAGTGTGGATCCATAATATGAGGGGTAAATTTAAGTTACCCATAACTAGAATAAAATCAGAATCATTTAGCAGAGACAAACTTGATTTGATGGCAGTTAGGTGGTGCATATAAATGATTGCATCACACAGAAGAGGAATGTTAAAGGTTAAAGGACTCAGAATGAATTTTAACGGCTACAAATTCAATTCCGGAAGGATAAGTGATAGTGATACGTTCCACTGAGTAACTGTTGTTCACGGCAATGAGAACCACACCTTCAAAGGTTGGGCGATCTTCACGAAAGACAGTGTACTTGGGTAAAAAAATTTCATGATCTATGACACAGTTTCGCCAGGTTTCTATTAGCACAATAGCATCAAAGTCAAAAAAAGCACTGTTAGTAAAAAATAGGTTCAGTTTACCAAGAATACTGCGAACGTTTTGGTAGCAACAAGAAAAAATCTTGATGTTCAGTTTTTTGAATTAGGTACAGGACTGGGCCCTGAAGAATTTCTGGCCAAGAATTTGTGAACGGTACTGTGGTATCAGGCCAGGCTACAGGATCTAGAACTTTATTCTTAATTTATTTTAATTGTCTGTGTAAAATTAAATTTGGTCACAAATAATTCGGAAGGAGCTACGTTAAGATATGGGCACCAGGCAGAAGACGGGATACAAAAATAGATTTCCGGGTAGCAACAGCCCTCAGGGTAAGTCCTCTAGGTCGCTTTTCCAATGGCACACCCATAAGTGGCTTTGGTCATATGACCGCGGGTTGGCTGGTGGGCGCAGCGGCAGGCAAACGGATCGACAGAGCCCCAGGCTTGCTGGTTAACTGGACAGGTAAAGAGTTGCCATGCATAGGGCCAGGTAGGAGATTCCTACCGGCAGGTTCCGGCGGATCAATTTTTGAAGCGGTAAGACCTGGCTTTAGAAGAGCCAGACTGGCTGGCTGTTCGCCCGGGGCAACATACCTGTACACCACATTGTTGAATGGCAAATGTGAAGCTGGAGTTGTGCATATATTCATTTGTTGAAGTTTGGAATTTTTCGAGGTGGAGATTCACTTAGGAGTTTGATGCCCATGAATAGAGATTCGAGATGCAAAAACTGTTAATTTAATGAGATGAATTGATTCTGAACCTCCCAAAACCATTTCGAGTGTACCGCGTAAACGTGCGCAACTCTCCTTCTATTTCTCGACAGGCCAAACAGGACCAGGTCAGACCGATGCCTTTACCCAAGAGATCACCAACTCGGCCATAATGACCGACTCCAGCGCATTCCATATGCGAGCAATTATCCCAAAGCCAGCAAGTCAGACAGGAGTCACCCGTAATAGCGCCTCCAAATTCGCATTTCTTTGAGGTACATACTAAAGACATTTTGAGTCAAACAAAATGCAAATTCATTTTTTTTTCAGTCTGACGCAATGGTCTAATCGGCGCGAACTTATCTGAAGAAGTAAACAGCCTCCCGGTAAGGCCAATGCATTGTCGAAACTAAGAAAGATCTGAAGTCGCACACAATAGACGAACATCATTGAAAGTGAGATTGCTTAAAACGCATACGAGTAGACCTTCGGTACTCACACGCCACTAACAGAAGTAAAAGAGGGCATGGGCATTGGCATGGGCATGGGCATGACTTCAGTTATATGAAAGCTCTTTCTCGGACTAAAAAAAATTGGCAAAACAGTCCTCACTGTCATTTAACTCGCCAATCTCACAACTTCTTAGGCTACGCATAACAAACCCACCACGGCGATAGGAGTCATAACGGGACACTGCCTAGAGCTCACCTAGGTAACATGTTTCTGATAAACACCTTATTTATTTATTTAACAATTTAACAATGATCTGCTAAATATACCATATACTATATATACAATATAACTATTCTAAAAAGAATTCCAAAATGTTCGATTTTTTAACATTAAGGGAGAGTTTAGGAGATAAGAGGTTATATTTTTTACATATAGTGCGAAAGGGATCGTGAAACCATTATCCCACGTTTAAATTTTTCAGTAAAAATAACAGGAAGTGCTTTTACACAGACTTAATGCTATTTTGGTGAGAAAAGTTTTGCGATACAAAAGGATCTTGTGGTGAAAGGATCCTTAAATTCGATTGACCAACCCCTGATAAAGGCTTACATTCCTCTGGCTTTAAAAACTGTCAAAAAATGTGATCATTCAACTTAAGTTTATAATCAAAAATAGCTCCAAGATCATAGATTGTGGAAACACGATGAAGGACGTGATTTTCGAGAGAGTAATGGACAATAAGAGGTACACAGCGATGAATCGTCATAAGTTTGCATTTTGAGCAGTTTAGGAAGAGAAGGTTGTTTGCGAACCACAAATAGAGCTCATCTACGTTCAATTGCAGATCCTTTTAAGAAAAATGTTTCGAGAAGGAGTAGCATAACTTAACAGCAGACATAAACGTTGAGGCATAATTAATCACATTGGGAAGATCGTTGACAAAGAGTATAAACAGCAGTGGTTCTAGATGAATACCCTGTGAGACCACCAATGAGACATGGATGACCTTCGACTTGATACTTTTAAATAGAACACGCTGAGTTGAAAGGTATAAAGCAATCTGCATAAGGATATTCGGTGGAATACCAATGAGCGAGAGTTTCCATAGGAGGAGCTGGTGATTCACTGAATCAAATGCTTTGCAAAAGTCAGTATAAATTACGTCTGTTTGCAAGCGATAATCAAACCCTCGGTGGGTGGTCGAACAAAATTATAGTAAATAAGTTGTTGTCGAGCAAAGTTAGACAAAACCATGTTGTGATGGGGATACAATGCTCTTGCATGAATGTTGAAGCTGAGATGTAATGAGTTTCTCAAGTAGCGTAAGAATCGCAGATAGCTTAGCAATACCGCGTTAGTTCTCAATGGAAGCCTTAAGACCTTTTTTATGAATAGGTATAACGTATAATTAATTCCATAATTTAGGTAGGGATGCTAGCTCCAAGGGTAGGTTGAATAGTATAGTGAGATGTAAGCTTAGAATATCAGAGCACCGTCTGAGGATGCACCTTGGTACATTATCTGGAACTGGTGAAAATGAGATTTTCATGGATGAAAGAGCCGTAAACACATCGTAACAGTGGAATTTAGAATGATAGATTTTATTTATTCACGGTATGCGATAGGGATAATTAGAGGAGAGATCAAATGAATCAGATAAGTAGGTCGATTGAAAAAAATGACGCAAGAAAATTTGCAGTACCGAAATGTGAAGAGTCAGAATTAGTCGGAATGGGGAAAAGGGTTGGATTTACGTTTAGAGTTCACAAAAGAATATAAATAGCTTGGATCCTCTCAAAAAATGTTAAATACATTTTATAATATAATTTTTTTATAGTTGATTGTTAAGGTCAACAAACTGGTTACGGATGAGTAGATAATTTAAAAGATGTAACATGGTTCGAGACCTTAGGCACTTTTTGTAAGCTCTAGATTTCCTATTTTTAAGGAGAGAGAGTTGCTTATGGCTATAAACCATGGCGATTTTGACGTTGATGAAGTCAATATTTCAGGGACAGATTTATTTAAGGCGCTATTAAGTACTTCGTAAAAAGAGTCCGTGGCAGTATTGATATTGGTGAAATTTAAAAGATAATTCCAGTCAATATTGGCCAAGTGATTTCTTAGGTCACAGTAGTCGGTTCTTTTAAAACACTTTGACGAGACTGCGCGCAATTACTGGGGGGACTTCTGGAGAGTCGATAATCAGCGAAACTAAGAGCGTTAGATGGTGTGAGTCCTCTGGAATAGATAAGGGAGGAGATGTTATTATTGGGGCAGAGGAGCTTACATTTGAGAAAAAAAGACCAGCTACGGGAGTTCCTTATAGGGTTAAGCTGGAAAACGGCAGTCGGCTAAGCCATCAAGGAAGTCATTTTGGCTAGTGGGTAACCGGGAGTTATCATTGCAGTGTGGATCCATAATATGAGGGGTAAATTTAAGTTACCTATAACTAGAATAAAATCAGAATCATTTAGCAGAGACAAACTTGATTTGATGGCAGTTAGGTGGTGTATATAAATGATTGCATCACACAGAAGAGGAATGTTAAAGGTTAAAGGACTCAGTATGAATTTTAACGGCTACAAATTCAATTCCGGAAGGATAAGTGATAGTGATACGTTCCACTGAGTAAATGTTGTTCACGGCAATGAGAACCACACCTTCAAAGGTTGGGCGATCTTCACGAAAGACAGTGTACTTGGGTAAAAAAATTTCATGATCTATGACACAGTTTCGCCAGGTTTCTATTAGCACAATAGCATCAAAGTCAAAAAAAGCACTGTTAGTAAAAAATAGGTTCAGTTTACCAAGAATACTGCGAACGTTTTGGTAGCAACAAGAAAAAATCTTGATGTTCAGTTTTTTGAATTAGGTACAGGACTGGACCCTGAAGAATTTCTGGCCAAGAATTTGTGAACGGTACTGTGGTATCGAGCCAGGCTACAGGATCTAGAACTTTATTCTTAATTTATTTTAATTGTCTGTGTAAAATTAAATTTGGTCACAAATAATTCGGAAGGAGCTACGTTAATATATGGGCACCA
Organism: Drosophila ercepeae; assembly: GCA_018150545.1. Taxonomy (NCBI): domain Eukaryota; kingdom Metazoa; phylum Arthropoda; class Insecta; order Diptera; family Drosophilidae; genus Drosophila; species Drosophila ercepeae. The sequence goes on along the minus strand of JAECWL010000010.1, from coordinate 952,330 downwards.
GGCAGAAGACGGGATACGAAAATAGATTTCCGGGTAGCAACAGCCCTCAGGGTAAGTCCTCTAGATCGCTTTTCCAATGGCACACCCATAAGTGGCTTTGGTCATATGACCGTGGGTTGGCTGGTGGGCGCAGCGGCAGGCAAGCGGATCGACAGAGCCCCAGGCTTGCTGGTTAACTGGACAGGTAAAGAGTTGCCATGCATAGGGCCAGGTAGGAGATTCCTATCGGCAGGTTCCGGCGGATCAATTTTTGAAGCGGTAAGACCTGGCTTTAGAAGAGCCAGACTGGCTGGCTGTTCGCCCGGGGCAACATACCTGTACACCACATTGTTGAATGGCAAATGTGAAGCTGGAGTTGTGCATATATTCATTTGTTGAAGTTTGGAATTTTTCGAGGTGGAGATTCACTTAGGAGTTTGATGCCCATGAATAGAGATTCGAGATGCAAAAACTGTTAATTTAATGAGATGAATTGATTCTGAACCTCCCAAAACCATTTCGAGTGTACCGCGTAAACGTGCGCAACTCTCCTTCTATTTCTCGACAGGCCAAACAGGACCAGGTCAGACCGATGCCTTTACCCAAGAGATCACCAACTCGGCCATAATGACCGACTCCAGCGCATTCCATATGCGAGCAATTATCCCAAAGCCAGCAAGTCAGACAGGAGTCACCCGTAATAGCGCCTCCAAATTCGCATTTCTTTGAGGTACATACTAAAGACATTTTGAGTCAAACAAAATGCAAATTCATTTTTTTTCAGTCTGACGCAATGGTCTAATCGGCGCGAACTTATCTGAAGAAGTAAACAGCCTCCCGGTAAGGCCAATGCATTGTCGAAACTAAGAAAGATCTGAAGTCGCACACAATAGACGAACATCATTGAAAGTGAGATTGCTTAAAACGCATACGAGTAGACCTTCGGTACTCACACGCCACTAACAGAAGTAAAAGAGGGCATGGGCATTGGCATGGGCATGGGCATGACTTCAGTTATATGAAAGCTCTTTCTCGGACTAAAAAAAATTGGCAAAACAGTCCTCACTGTCATTTAACTCGCCAATCTCACAACTTCTTAGGCTACGCATAACAAACCCACCACGGCGATAGGAGTCATAACGGGACACTGCCTAGAGCTCACCTAGGTAACATGTTTCTGATAAACACCTTATTTATTTATTTAACAATTTAACAATGATCTGCTAAATATACCATATACTATATATACAATATAACTATTCTAAAAAGAATTCCAAAATGTTCGATTTTTTAACATTAAGGGAGAGTTTAGGAGATAAGAGGTTATATTTTTTACATATAGTGCGAAAGGGATCGTGAAACCATTATCCCACGTTTAAATTTTTCAGTAAAAATAACAGGAAGTGCTTTTACACAGACTTAATGCTATTTTGGTGAGAAAAGTTTTGCGATACAAAAGGATCTTGTGGTGAAAGGATCCTTAAATTCGATTGACCAACCCCTGATAAAGGCTTACATTCCTCTGGCTTTAAAAACTGTCAAAAAATGTGATCATTCAACTTAAGTTTATAATCAAAAATAGCTCCAAGATCATAGATTGTGGAAACACGATGAAGGACGTGATTTTCGAGAGAGTAATGGACAATAAGAGGTACACAGCGATGAATCGTCATAAGTTTGCATTTTGAGCAGTTTAGGAAGAGAAGGTTGTTTGCGAACCACAAATAGAGCTCATCTACGTTCAATTGCAGATCCTTTTAAGAAAAATGTTTCGAGAAGGAGTAGCATAACTTAACAGCAGACATAAACGTTGAGGCATAATTAATCACATTGGGAAGATCGTTGACAAAGAGTATAAACAGCAGTGGTTCTAGATGAATACCCTGTGAGACCACCAATGAGACATGGATGACCTTCGACTTGATACTTTTAAATAGAACACGCTGAGTTGAAAGGTATAAAGCAATCTGCATAAGGATATTCGGTGGAATACCAATGAGCGAGAGTTTCCATAGGAGGAGCTGGTGATTCACTGAATCAAATGCTTTGCAAAAGTCAGTATAAATTACGTCTGTTTGCAAGCGATAATCAAACCCTCGGTGGGTGGTCGAACAAAATTATAGTAAATAAGTTGTTGTCGAGCAAAGTTAGACAAAACCATGTTGTGATGGGGATACAATGCTCTTGCATGAATGTTGAAGCTGAGATGTAATGAGTTTCTCAAGTAGCGTAAGAATCGCAGATAGCTTAGCAATACCGCGTTAGTTCTCAATGGAAGCCTTAAGACCTTTTTTATGAATAGGTATAACGTATAATTAATTCCATAATTTAGGTAGGGATGCTAGCTCCAAGGGTAGGTTGAATAGTATAGTGAGATGTAAGCTTAGAATATCAGAGCACCGTCTGAGGATGCACCTTGGTACATTATCTGGAACTGGTGAAAATGAGATTTTCATGGATGAAAGAGCCGTAAACACATCGTAACAGTGGAATTTAGAATGATAGATTTTATTTATTCACGGTATGCGATAGGGATAATTAGAGGAGAGATCAAATGAATCAGATAAGTAGGTCGATTGAAAAAATGACGCAAGAAAATTTGCAGTACCGAAATGTGAAGAGTCAGAATTAGTCGGAATGGGGAAAAGGGTTGGATTTACGTTTAGAGTTCACAAAAGAATATAAATAGCTTGGATCCTCTCAAAAAATGTTAAATACATTTTATAATATAATTTTTTTATAGTTGATTGTTAAGGTCAACAAACTGGTTACGGATGAGTAGATAATTTAAAAGATGTAACATGGTTCGAGACCTTAGGCACTTTTTGTAAGCTCTAGATTTCCTATTTTTAAGGAGAGAGAGTTGCTTATGGCTATAAACCATCGCGATTTTGACGTTGATGAAGTCAATATTTCAGGGACAGATTTATTTAAGGCGCTATTAAGTACTTCGTAAAAAGAGTCCGTGGCAGTATTGATATTGGTGAAATTTAAAAGATAATTCCAGTCAATATTGGCCAAGTGATTTCTTAGGTCACAGTAGTCGGTTCTTTTAAAACACTTTGACGAGACTGCGCGCAATTACTGGGGGGACTTCTGGAGAGTCGATAATCAGCGAAACTAAGAGCGTTAGATGGTGTGAGTCCTCTGGAATAGATAAGGGAGGAGATGTTATTATTGGGGCAGAGGAGCTTACATTTGAGAAAAAAGACCAGCTACGGGAGTTCCTTATAGGGTTAAGCTGGAAAACGGCAGTCGGCTAAGCCATCAAGGAAGTCATTTTGGCTAGTGGGTAACCGGGAGTTATCATTGCAGTGTGGATCCATAATATGAGGGGTAAATTTAAGTTACCTATAACTAGAATAAAATCAGAATCATTTAGCAGAGACAAACTTGATTTGATGGCAGTTAGGTGGTGTATATAAATGATTGCATCACACAGAAGAGGAATGTTAAAGGTTAAAGGACTCAGTATGAATTTTAACGGCTACAAATTCAATTCCGGAAGGATAAGTGATAGTGATACGTTCCACTGAGTAAATGTTGTTCACGGCAATGAGAACCACACCTTCAAAGGTTGGGCGATCTTCACGAAAGACAGTGTACTTGGGTAAAAAAATTTCATGATCTATGACACAGTTTCGCCAGGTTTCTATTAGCACAATAGCATCAAAGTCAAAAAAAGCACTGTTAGTAAAAAATAGGTTCAGTTTACCAAGAATACTGCGAACGTTTTGGTAGCAACAAGAAAAAATCTTGATGTTCAGTTTTTTGAATTAGGTACAGGACTGGACCCTGAAGAATTTCTGGCCAAGAATTTGTGAACGGTACTGTGGTATCGAGCCAGGCTACAGGATCTAGAACTTTATTCTTAATTTATTTTAATTGTCTGTGTAAAATTAAATTTGGTCACAAATAATTCGGAAGGAGCTACGTTAATATATGGGCACCAGGCAGAAGACGGGATACGAAAATAGATTTCCGGGTAGCAACAGCCCTCAGGGTAAGTCCTCTAGATCGCTTTTCCAATGGCACACCCATAAGTGGCTTTGGTCATATGACCGTGGGTTGGCTGGTGGGCGCAGCGGCAGGCAAGCGGATCGACAGAGCCCCAGGCTTGCTGGTTAACTGGACAGGTAAAGAGTTGCCATGCATAGGGCCAGGTAGGAGATTCCTATCGGCAGGTTCCGGCGGATCAATTTTTGAAGCGGTAAGACCTGGCTTTAGAAGAGCCAGACTGGCTGGCTGTTCGCCCGGGGCAACATACCTGTACACCACATTGTTGAATGGCAAATGTGAAGCTGGAGTTGTGCATATATTCATTTGTTGAAGTTTGGAATTTTTCGAGGTGGAGATTCACTTAGGAGTTTGATGCCCATGAATAGAGATTCGAGATGCAAAAACTGTTAATTTAATGAGATGAATTGATTCTGAACCTCCCAAAACCATTTCGAGTGTACCGCGTAAACGTGCGCAACTCTCCTTCTATTTCTCGACAGGCCAAACAGGACCAGGTCAGACCGATGCCTTTACCCAAGAGATCACCAACTCGGCCATAATGACCGACTCCAGCGCATTCCATATGCGAGCAATTATCCCAAAGCCAGCAAGTCAGACAGGAGTCACCCGTAATAGCCCCTCCAAATTCGCATTTCTTTGAGGTACATACTAAAGACATTTTGAGTCAAACAAAATGCAAATTCATTTTTTTTTCAGTCTGACGCAATGGTCTAATCGGCGCGAACTTATATGAAGAAGTAAACAGCCTCCCGGTAAGGCCAATGCATTGTCGAAAACTAAGAAAGATCTGAAGCCGCACACAATAGACGAACGTCATTGAAAGTGAGATTGCTTAAACCGCATACGAGTAGACCTTCGGTACTCACACGCCACTAATAGAAGTAAAAGAGGGCATGGGCATGGGCATGGCTTCAGTTATATGAAAGCTCTTTCTCGGACTAAAAAAATTGGCAAAACAGTCCTCACTGTCATTTAACTCGCCAATCTCACAACTTCTTAGGCTACGCATAACAAACCCACCATGGCGATAGGAGTCACAACGGGACACTGCCTAGAGCTCACCTAGGTAACATGTTTCTGATAAACACCTTATTTATTTATTTAACAATTTAACAATGATCTGCTATATATGGTATATTTATATATATACAATATAACTATTCTAAGAAGAATTCCAAAATGTTCGATTTTTTAACATTAAGGGAGAGTTTAGGAGATGAGAGGTTATATTTTTTACATATAGTGCGAAAGGGATCGTGAAACCATGGGGGTCGGGAGGACCTAGTTATTTTATTAGGAATGGAAAAAGATAGATGGGCTAAAAGGTGTTTGGAATCAACCATACAATGGATATGTAAGCATATAAATAAGCATAAGCATATGTAAAAACAAGACCTTAGCAGAGGTTCGGCGCTTCTTCAGGGGAGCTAGCTTTAACAATTTAAACCGACAACGGTACGGCGGAAGACGATTGTCAGGATCCCACGTTTAAATTTTTCAGTAAAAATAACAGGAAGTGCTTTTACACAGACTTAATGCTATTTTGGTGAGAAAAGTTTTGCGATACAAAAGGATCTTGTGGTGAAAGGATCCTTAAATTCGTTTGACCAACCCCTGATAAAGGCTTACATTCCTCTGGCTTTAAAAATTGTCAAAAAATGTGATCATTCAACTTAAGTTTATGATCAAGAATAGCTCCAAGATCATAGATTGTGGAAACACGATGAAGGACGTGATTTTCGAGAGAGTAATGGACAATAAGAGGTACACAGCGAGGAATCGTCATAAGTTTGCATTTTGAGCAGTTTAGGAAGAGAAGGTTGTTTGGGAACCACGAATAGAGCTCATCTACGTCCAATTGCAGATCCTTTTAAGAAAAATGTTTCGAGAAGGAGTAGCATAACTTAACAGCGGACATAAACGTAGAGGCATTATTAATTACATTGGGAAGATCGTTGACAAAGAGTATAAACAGCAGTGGTTCTAGATGAATACCCTGTGGGACCACCAATGAGACATGGATGACCTTCGACTTGATACTTTTAAATAGAACACGCTGAGTTCGATTTAAAAGGTATAAAGCAATCTACATAAGGATATTCGGTGGAACACCAATGAGCGAGAGTTTCCATAGGAGGAGCTGGTGATTCACTGAATCAAATGCTTTGCAAAAGTCAGTATAAATTACGTCTTTTTGCAAGCGATAATCAAACCCTCGGTGGGTGGTCGAACAAAATTATAGTAAATAAGTTGTTGTCGAGCTAAGTTTGACAAAACCATGTTGTGATGGGGATATAATGCTCCTGCATGAATGTTGAAGCTGAGATGTAATGAGTTTCTCAAGTAGCGTAAGAATCGCAGATAGCTTAGCAATACCGCGTTAGTTCTCAATGGGAGCCTTAAGACCTTTTTTATGAATAGGTATAACGTATGATTAATTCCATAATTTAGGTAGGGATGCTAGCTCCAAGGGTAGGTTGAAGAGTATAGTGAGATGTAAGCTTAGAATATCAGAGCACCGTCTGAGGATGCAGCTTGGTACATTATCTGGAACTGGTGAAAATGAGATTTTCATGGATGAAAGAGCCGTAAACACATCGTAACAGTGGAATTTAGAATGATAGATTTTATTTATTTACGGTATGCGATAGGGATAATTAGAGGAGAGATCAAATGAATCAGATAAGTAGGTCGATTGAAAAAATTACGCAAGAAAATTTGCAGTACCGAAATGTGAAGAGTCAGAATTAGTCGGAATGGGGAAAACGGTTGGATTTACGTTTAGAGTTCACAAATATAAATAGCTTGGATCCTCTCAAAAAATGTTAAATACATTTTGTAATATAATTTTTTTATAGTTGATTGTTAAGGTCAACAAACTGGTTACGGATGAGTAGATAATTTAAAAGATGTAACATGGTTCGAGACCTTAGGCACTTTTTGTAAGCTCTAGATTTCCTATTTTTAAGGAGAGAGAGTTGCTTATGGCGGTAAACCATGGCGATTTTGACATTGATGGAGTCAATATTTCAGGGACAGATTATTTAAAGGCGCTATTAAGTAACTTCGTAAAAAGAGTCCGTGGCAGTATTGATATTGGTGAAATTTAAAAGATAATTCCAGTCAATATTGGCCAAGTGATTTCTTAGGTCACAGTAGTCGGTTCTTTTAAAACACTTTGACGAGACTGCGCGCAATTACTGGGGGGACTTCTGGAGAGTCGATAATCAGCGAAACTAAGAGCGTTAGATGGTGTGAGTCCTCTGGAATAGATAAGGGAGGATATGTTATTATTGGGGCAGAGGAGTTTACATTTGAGAAAAAAAGACCAGCTACGGGAGTCCCTTAAAGGGTTAAGCTGGAAAACGGCAGTCGGCTAAGCCATCAAGGAAGTCATTTTGGCTAGTGGGTAACCGGGAGTTATCATTGCAGTGTGGATCCATAATATGAGGGGTAAATTTAAGTTACCCATAACTAGAATAAAATCAGAATCATTTAGCAGAGACAAACTTGATTTGATGGCAGTTAGGTGGTGCATATAAATGATTGCATCACACAGAAGAGGAATGTTAAAGGTTAAAGGACTCAGAATGAATTTTAACGGCTACAAATTCAATTCCGGAAGGATAAGTGATAGTGATACGTTCCACTGAGTAACTGTTGTTCACGGCAATGAGAACCACACCTTCAAAGGTTGGGCGATCTTCACGAAAGACAGTGTACTTGGGTAAAAAAATTTCATGATCTATGACACAGTTTCGCCAGGTTTCTATTAGCACAATAGCATCAAAGTCAAAAAAAGCACTGTTAGTAAAAAATAGGTTCAGTTTACCAAGAATACTGCGAACGTTTTGGTAGCAACAAGAAAAAATCTTGATGTTCAGTTTTTTGAATTAGGTACAGGACTGGACCCTGAAGAATTTCTGGCCAAGAATTTGTGAACGGTACTGTGGTATCGGGCCAGGCTACAGGATCTAGAACTTTATTCTTAATTTATTTTAATTGTCTGTGTAAAATTAAATTTGGTCACAAATAATTCGGAAGGAGCTACGTTAAGATACGGGCACCAGGCAGAAGACGGGATACAAAAATAGATTTCCGGGTAGCAACAGCCCTCAGGGTAAGTCCTCTAGATCGCTTTTCCAATGGCACACCCATAAGTGGCTTTGGTCATATGACCGCGGGTTGGCTGGTGGGCGCAGCGGCAGGCAAACGGATCGACAGAGCCCCAGGCTTGCTGGTTAACTGGACAGGTAAAGAGTTGCCATGCATAGGGCCAGGTAGGAGATTCCTACCGGCAGGTTCCGGCGGATCAATTTTTGAAGCGGTAAGACCTGGCTTTAGAAGAGCCAGACTGGCTGGCTGTTCGCCCGGGGCAACATACCTGTACACCACATTGTTGAATGGCAAATGTGAAGCTGGAGTTGTGCATATATTCATTTGTTGAAGTTTGGAATTTTTCGATGTGGAGATTCACTTAGGAGTTTGATGCCCATGAATAGAGATTCGAGATGCAGAAACTGTTAATTTAATGAGATGAATTGATTCTGAACCTCCCAAAAACCATTTCGAGTGTACCGCGTAAACGTGCGCAACTCTCCTTCTATTTCGCGACAGGCCAAACAGGACCAGTTCAGACCGATGCCTTTACCCAAGAGATCACCAAGTCGGCCATAATGACCGACTCCAGCGCATTCCATATGCGAGCAATTATCCCAAAGCCAGCAAGTCAGACAGGAGTCACCCGTAATAGCCCCTCCAAATTCGCATTTCTTTGAGGTACATACTAAAGACATTTTGAGTCAAACAAAATGCAAATTCAATTTCTTTTTCAGTCTGACGCAATGGTCTAATCGGCGCGAACTTATCTGAAGAAGTAAACAGCCTCCCGGTAAGGCCAATGCATTGTCGAAAACTAAGAAAGATCTGAAGCCGCACACAATAGACGAACGTCATTGAAAGTGAGATTGCTTAAACCGCATACGAGTAGACCTTCGGTACTCACACGCCACTAATAGAAGTAAAAGAGGGCATGGGCATGGGCATGGGCATGGCTTCAGTTATATGAAAGCTCTTTCTCGGACTAAAAAAATTGGCAAAACAGTCCTCACTGTCATTTAACTCGCCAATCTCACAACTTCTTAGGCTACGCATAACAAACCCACCACGGCGATAGGAGTCATAACGGGAACTAAAAATAACGGGGCTAAAAGGTGTTTGGAATCAACCATACAATGGATATGTAAGCATATAAATAAGCATAAGCATATGTAAAAACAAGACCTTAGCACAGGTTCGGCGCTTCTTCAGGGGAGCTAGCTTTAACAATTTAAACCGACAACGGTACGGCGGGAGACGATTGTCAGGATCCCACGTTTAAATTTTTCAGTAAAAATAACAGGAAGTGCTTTTACACAGACTTAATGCTATTTTGGTGAGAAAAGTTTTGCGATACAAAAGGATCTTGTGGTGAAAGGATCCTTAAATTCGATTGACCAACCCCTGATAAAGGCTTACATTCCTCTGGCTTTAAAAACTGTCAAAAAATGTGATCATTCAACTTAAGTTTATAATCAAAAATAGCTCCAAGATCATAGATTGTGGAAACACGATGAAGGACGTGATTTTCGAGAGAGTAATGGACAATAAAAGGTACACAGCGAGGAATCGTCATAAGTTTGCATTTTGAGCAGTTTAGGAAGAGAAGGTTGTTTGGGAACCACGAATAGAGCTCATCTACGTCCAATTGCAGATCCTTTTAAGAAAAATGTTTCGAGAAGGAGTAGCATAACTTAACAGCAGACATAAACGTAGAGGCATTATTAATTACATTGGGAAGATCGTTGACAAAGAGTATAAACAGCAGTGGTTCTAGATGAATACCCTGTGGGACCACCAATGAGACATGGATGACCTTCGACTTGATACTTTTAAATAGAACACGCTGAGTTCGATTTGAAAGGTATAAAGCAATCTACATAAGGATATTCGGTGGAACACCAATGAGAGAGAGTTTCCATAGGAGGAGCTGGTGATTCACTGAATCAAATGCTTTGCAAAAGTCAGTATAAATTACGTCTTTTTGCAAGCGATAATCAAACCCTCGGTGGGTGGTCGAACAAAATTATAGTAAATAAGTTGTTGTCGAGCTAAGTTTGACAAAACCATGTTGTAATGGGGATATAATGCTCTTGCATGAATGTTGAAGCTGAGATGTAATGAGTTTCTCAAGTAGCGTAAGAATCGCAGATAGCTTAGCAATACCGCGTTAGTTCTCAATGGGAGCCTTAAGACCTTTTTTATGAATAGGTATAACGTATGATTAATTCCATAATTTAGGTAGGGATGCTAGCTACAAGGGTAGGTTGAATAGTATAGTGAGATGTAAGCTTAGAATATCAGAGCACCGTCTGAGGATGCAGCTTGGTACATTATCTGGAACTGGTGAAAATGAGATTTTCATGGATGAAAGAGCCGTAAACACATCGTGACAGTGGAATTTAGAATGATAGATTTTATTTATTTACGGTATGCGATAGGGATAATTAGAGGAGAGATCAAATGAATCAGATAAGTAGGTCGATTGAAAAAATGACGCAAGGTGTATTTGCAGTACCGAAATGTGAAGAGTCAGAATTAGTCGGAATGGGGAAAAGGGTTGGATTTACGTTTAGAGTTCACAAAAGAATATAAATAGCTTGGATCCTCTCAAAAAATGTTAAATACATTTTGTAATATAATTTTTTTATAGTTGATTGTTAAGGTCAACAAACTGGTTACGGATGAGTAGATAATTTAAAAGATGTAACATGGTTCGAGACCTTAGGCACTTTTTGTAAGCTCTAGATTTCCTATTTTTAAGGAGAGGGAGTTGCTTATGGCGATAAACCATGGCGATTTTTAAGTTGATGGAGTCAATATTTCAGGGACAGATTTATTTAAGGCGCTATTAAGTACTTCGCAAAAATAGTCTGTGGCAGTATTGATATTGGTGAAATTTAAAAGATAATTCCAGTCAATATTGGCCAAGTGATTTCATAGGTCTTCTTAAGTCAGACAGGAGTCACCCGTAATTTAACAATTCCACTTCTTTCAGTCGGCGCGAACATACGGCGCGAACTTAGTTGGAGAAGTGAAAAGCCTCCCGGTAAGACCAATGCATTGTCGAAAACTAAGAAAGCTCTGAAGTCGCACACAATAGACGAACGTCCTTGAAAGTGAGATTGCTTACACCGCATACGAGTAGACCTTCGGTACTCAAACGCCACTTATAGAAGAAAAAGAGGGCATGGCCATGGCTTCAGTTATATGAAAGCTCTTTTTCGGACCAAAAAACTTGGCAAAACAGTCCTCACTGTCATTTAACTCGCCAATCTCACAACTTCGTGGGCTACGCATAACAAACCCAGCACGACGATAGGAGTCAGAATACTGCTTGAGAAAGTGAGATTGCTTACACCGCATACGAGTAGACCTTCGGTACTCACACGCCACTTATAGAAGAAAAAGAGGGCATGGCCATGGCTTCAGTTATATGAAAGCTCTTTTTCGGACCAAAAAACTTGGCAAAACAGTCCTCACTGTCATTTAACTAGCCAATCTCACAACTTCTTGGGCTACGCATAACAAACCCAGCACGACGATAGGAGTCAGAATACTGCTTAGAATTGCAGTCTTAAAGACTGGGAGCACAAAAGCAAGCTTTTATGGCCTTGCGCTGTGCCGAATCTTAGCTTATACTCGGCTTTAAAAATAAAAAAACTAGTAAATATCTATTCTCATTTGATATCATTATTTGACTCCGAAGAGTCATTCATGACTTCAACAAATTGGTAGTCGCTCCAGCTTGTAGACCCGATACCAGTGATAGTGACACGACAATGGACTATTAATGTACTAAATACCACATCACTCAATAGGTCCGTAGGATGACACATAGATGACGACAAGTTACACACGTTCAAGTGACGCTACTTTTGTGTTTTTCAAAAAAATGATTTCAAAGCAATTTCGTGTGTTGATTTATCATTGCTTTTTGATGGGTGAAAATACCATCACAGCCAAAGCATGGCTTAATAAGTGTTATCCGGACTCTTTCCCATCGAGGAAAACGGTGGAGAAGTGGTTTGCTGAATTTAAACGTGGCCGTACAGACACTGACGATGCTAACGCTCTGGAAAGCCGATTGAGGTGGTTACACCGGAAATATTCGTTCAGTTTTTATGAGATGACGTTATTGTCCATAGTACTAGTGTTACGTGTCGCATCATGTCACACTATACGGCGCTGAAAAGGTGTTTATTCGCGCTATAAGTTTGCCTTTGACAGTTTTTGACTCAGTACGTTGTGAGCGCTCGTCAAAGATGGACACCAGCAAAGAGAAAATTCGCTATATTTTTCAATTTTTCTTCGATCAAGGCCAAAAAGCAGCCAAAGCGGCTGAAAAAATTAATTTAGTTTATGGGCCCGATACTGTAAACGAACGTGTAGCACAAAAGTTGTTTGCTAGGTTCCGTTCCGGTAATTTCGATATTAAAGATGCACCACGCGTCGGGAGGCCTGTAGTCGAAAATTGCGATAAAATCATGGAAATAGTGGAAACAGACCGTCACGTGAGCACTTATTTAATTGCTGAGGAACTAAAGATGAGCCAGAAAACCGTTTGGAACCATTTGCATAAACTTGGATTCAAAAATAAGCTCGATGTTTGGGTGCCACACGAAGTAACGCAAAAAAACATGATGGACCGAATTTCCATCTGCGAATCGCTGCTGAATCGCAACAAAATCGACCCGTTTCTGAAGCGGATTGTGACTGGCGGTAAAAAATGGGTCACTTACGACAACATCTAGCGAAAACGGTCGTGGTCAAAGCTCGGGGAAGCGGCGCAGACGGTGGCCAAGACCGTATTGACGGCCAGGAAGGTTTTGCTGTGTGTTTGGACTATATTGGCAAGGAATCATCTACTACGAACTGCTCCCCTATGGCCAAACGCTCAATTCCCTCTACTGCCAACACCTGGACCGCTTGAAGGCAGTACTCATCCAGAATAGGCCATCTTTGATCAACACAGGCGGAATTGTGTTCCATCAGGACAACGCTAGACCACACACGTCTTTGGTGACGTGCCAGAAGCTCCGGGAGCTCGGATGGGAGGTCCTAATGCACCCACCTTATAGTCCGGACCTGGCACCAAGTGATTACCATATTTTCCTGTCCATGGCGAACGCGCTCAATGGTGAGAAGTTGGCCTCAAGAGAGGCCTGTGAAAATTGGCACTCTGAATTTTTTGCCAATAGGGACTCGGCCTTCTACGAGAGGGGTATAATGAAGTTGGAATCTCGTTGCCAACAAGTTTACGAACAAAACGGCGCATATTTTACTTAAATCGGACAAATGTACACAAAGTTATCATCTTTTGAAAAATCAATAAAAAACCGAACGAACTTTTTACTTGACCTAATATAGAAAAATCCCCCAAATCGGTTTGGAAAACCGAAACGTGAAATTGCGTGAGATAGCTAACACCTTAATATCAGAAGGCAGTGTGCACACTATTTTGCATGAAAATTTGTCCATGACAAAGTGGGTGCCGCGTTTGCTCACAGTGGACCAATGCACCGTGTCACAAGTCGATCGCAACGATGGCCAAATTGCACGAATTGGGCTTCGAATTGCTTCCGCACCCACCGCATTCTCCAGATTTGGCCCCCAGTGACTACTACCTGTTCGCAGGCTTGAAGAAAATGCTCGCTAAAAAGAAATTTGTCTCGAATGAAGAGGTAATCGCCGAAAGTAAAGTTTATTTTGAGGCCAAAGACAAATCGTTTTACAAAAAAGGTGTCGAAATGCTAGAGCGGCGTTGGACTGATTGTATCACTTTTGAAGGGATGTATGTTGATGAATAAAATCGAATTTTGCCAAAAAAGAGGTGTTTTTCTTAGCTATCCTACGCACTTATTGAGTGATGTGTTAAGTCGTAAACTCTCCGACCTAACTGTACCAAGTTAGATATTTAAAACCCTATTCAAATACAAATGATTGATACTATATTAAAGTAGTTAAAATTTTAGTTCACTTTTATATTTTTATGTTTTGGAACGTGGCCTATCTGACAATTTTTTTTAAAAAACAATAAAAAAAAGGAAATCATCAATAATCAACAAATTTCAGTCACCTTACTACAAAATTCACATCCACACATGCACATTTCTTATTTTTATAATTTGTTTTTAAAAATTGTGTACTCTCTTAGATAACAGGATTGTTGAGAAGAACCGCAAACATACAGGGTCTATTTAATAAGTAACGGGACTGCTTCGCTGTAGCCTCAACGAAGCGGAGGGTGGGGGATCCGACTGGTCGGCTGGGTAGAAGGATCTCCCGTCAACAAAGCGCGCTTTTTTTTAGTCGTCTACCTACATTCGTTAAGACAGGAGGTTAATTTTTGTGGCGCGAGATTTTTGTCGGCGTTGTGAGCGCTAAAATGGACAGTACCATTGAACAACGTTGCGCTGTGAAGTTTTGCTTTAAACTCGGAAAATTAGCGTCGGATAGCCTTGAACTCATTAAACGGCCTTATGGTGATAATGACATAAGCCGTACAAGAGTTTTCGAGTGGCACAAAATGTTCAAGGAAGGCCGGGAGCTCGTTGAAGACGAGCACCGCGTCGGGCGCCCAACGACAGCTCGAACAAATTTTCAGGTGCCCAAAGTGAGAAGAGTTTTAAACTCTGACTGGCGTTTAACCATTGCCCTTATCAGTTTGGAGACCGGCATTTCAATCGGAACTGTATACACTATTGTAACTGAGGATCTTGCGATGAGGACAGTGTGCGCGAAGCTGGTCCCAAAAATCTTGACCGAAGAACAAAAAGCCGCTGCAGCTGCTGGCGAAATACGGCGTGGCAACGTTGCCTCACCCCTACAGCCAAGACCTGGCTCCACCTGACTTTTTCCTATTTCAGCGAATGAAAAGAGAGCTTAAAGGACATCGATTTGAATCCATGAAGGCAGTTCAAGCGGCTGTGCCACAGGCTCTTATAAGCATTCCGGAAAACGATTTCCAGAGAGCTTTTGACGAGTGGCAGACGCGTCAAATTAAGTGTATCAATGCAGGAGGGATGTAGTTTGAAGAATATTAAGTAACTGTAAAGATACCTACAATAACTTTTGATTTACGACACCAGTCCCGATACTTATTGAATAGACCATGTATGTACATCGGCGATAAAACGCACCTATAGGGTGCTGTGAAACAAAAAGATAAATTATAAAAGACTTTATTGCGTTGAAAAAAATAGCACACCTAAAACCACCTTATTTTCAATAAATCAAATAATAAATAACAAATAATCAAATTTTCTATTTTAAGTTATGTTAAGCTACTACCATATACCCTGGAAATAATATTACACAGAAAAGTTTTAAAACTTTTCTGTACATTAAAAAGTTCCTTTAATTTATTAACTAGCAACAGCTTTTAAGAGTCGTGGTCCTTCTCCTACTTTTGTGTAAATTATATACTTGAATGCATTTTTTGATTGGATTTTTAAACGATCCATGTCTTTTAGAAAGCTGTTTTCTGTTTTTTTTAATTGTGCGTCAAGATTTGATATGGAGATACCCCTCAGATAGTCTGAAACTGTCATTAAATCATTCGGGAAGGCTTTCATAATTGCATATATCAGCTTTGGAACATTCTCATCCAAAACATACAAGCATGCATTTGGGCCGGCATCAAAAGTATATGCGACATGCAAGCTTCCCATTAGTTCATTAAAATCATGTACAAATGCCACAATTGCATGAGATATCTCGTTCATATAAACACAAGGGGGGTAAGTGTCCATGGCGATAGCATGAAATTGATTTGAGTCCTTCATTGTAATCTCAGCAAATTTATCAAAGTCTCGTTCTTGAATTGCTAATTTTAATTGATGTACTCTGTCAGGGACTATATTATTAGCTCGATGTTGAATTAATTGAGACGTTTGCACAGAACGTTGCATTCCTTGCGAAGAGCTAGTCTTTTTACGTTGGTCATTAACGACTAAAATAAGCACACGCATATTTGGCCAAAACTTTGGTGATACTACTTGTTTAGCAACTGAGTCAGATCCATTATCTAAATTGCCACGATGCCATTGAACAAATCCACCATATAAGCTACGACATGCTGATCCACTTCCTTGTCGAGCTACTGTAGTTAATTGATCATTTAGGGGAAGTCCGTACAAACAAGCTAATGAATATACTAGGCAAGCATAACCAGCGGCGCTCGATGCAAGTCCAGCTGCAGTAGGGAAGTTATTACAAGATTCAACATGAATTTTCCATGACAATGGTATCTTTAGAGAGCCAGCAGATACAGCCAGATGATGAACTAAAATAAAAATATAATAATTATTCTTATTTATAAATAACTTCTGGCTTTACCTTCATTTAAACATCGTAAAATACGTTTATTTTCTTCAAATGGAACTTCTTCGCCATTAAGCCACATTTTATTGGAATCAAAGCTTTTCGATGCAGTAATTGTTGTCCTAGCGCACAGCTTTAAAAAAAATTGAAATACATAAACAAAATATAATAACTCATTTGAAAAACTATTTAATTTATACAGTGATTTAATTAGTGAAGTAACAAAATTACTGATATAAGACCACTAAATTAAAAGTTGTGCAAAACCGACTTAATTTATATACTTAATGACAATTACCTGTAGATTTACTTATAGATTTTGAGATTCTTTTGTCGTATTCTTCGTACATGTATATGATTTTTTTTTGCCACTTCCATTTTGCCACTAAATTTTATGTGTACCGGGTGAAAGAAAATTGTTTTTCATATAAACTAGAGTGTAACGAGTTCTCTCAAATTTAGTGAAGACACTTCTGTATTTAATATATACGAGGTGTGTTTAAAAAGTAAGCTCACTTAAAATTTCGCGGTCAATATATTTTCGATAATCCATTTTTTTTGTTTTTATGTACACTCTTCCCAAGCAACTGTACCAAAGTTGACGTGAAAGCCATTTTTTTTCGGTTGTGAAAGGCGTAATGTATTTTGCGTTAGAAAAGCGCAAAAACATAAAATATTGACAGTGGTATACGTTGAAACTGTTTTAAGTAAAAAAAATTATTAAAAGTAATACAAACTCTTCCAAGATGGGCGGGAAAATGCCAATGACGAGCCTCGATCTGGACGCCCAAGCACGTCAAAAACTGATGAAAACGTTCGAGCAGTGAAGAATATTTTTTGCACAATCGTCGAATCATTATCACAGAAGTTGCTGAGGATGTCGGTATATTGCTTGGCTCGTGCCATAAAAGTTCTAATGAGAAGTGTGTCAGCGAAGTTTGTTCTTAAATTGCTAAAATTTGACAAAGGGAACCGTCGCATGAGCATCGCTCAAGAGCTGTTGAATGACACCAAGGACGAGCCTGATTTACAATAAAGGGACTATAACTGAATACCTGAATAAGTAACTATACTCATAACTGAAGACTATGGGTATACGGTTACTATATCGAAACCAAAGCCCAATCGTCCCAACGGAAGAACTCAAGTGAGCCAAGACCGAAAAAAGCCAAGTTCGAAATGTCAAAGTTTTCCTCACTTTTCTTAGATTACCATGGCGTGGTGCATCAGGAGTTCTTACCATATGGTCGTACGGTAAATAAACAGTATTATGTGAAAGTTGCACCGTTTGGAAAAAGCAATACGAAGAAAACATCCACAATTTTAGAAAAACAAATCGTGGCTTTTTCTTCACTGCTCACTCATCTTTTCTTTTGATAGATTTTTAAACCAACAAAACTACAATCATGCCTTCCATATTAACCGGATTTGGCCATGTGACTTTTCCTTGTTTTCAAAACTTAAGAGACGTAGGAAAGAACCGAGATTGGCAACGATTGAAACCGAAAAGTGATAAAGAAAGGTGCTTTGAGGATTGGAGAAACCGTTGGCATAAGTGAATTGTATCTGAACGGGGTTGCTTTGAAGGGGATTACATAAATATTTATAGATAAATACATATTTTTTTTTATATACAAAGTCACCTTATTCACACCTCGAACATATTTGATTATATACGAAATTTCGTAACGCTTTTTTAAGCACATAATTGTATTATTGTATTATAATTTCGTAACGCTTTTTTAAGCACATAATTGAATTATTGCTGCAACGTTTACAGCGCAATGCCAATATATGGTAGTGCATCCACTGTGCAAAGTCTAACATCCATAATTGTGATAGTTGTGATAATTGTGATTGTCCATAATTCATAATTGTAATAGTAACTTCTATATGACAATGATTTTTATAGAAAAGGTCCAAATTCATATTTTTTTATTGCTAGACTTTGTTAGACTTCTTGTAAATCTTGTAAGTATGAAGCTATTTAGTCTCTGAAAGACTTCCCCACGAAAACAATGAACTTTATAAACTACATGAGGAGACTTAAGGTCGATACAAGAAAGGTTTCAACGGAAACCTCAAGTGTTGGATGGTATGGATCTTTTGGGTTCAAAAGTGGAAAGGGGTCATGGCTTTGGAAAGGGTGATTCCATCAGGATCAGATGCAATACACAGATCTAGGGGTCGACCAAAAGAATTCTTTCGTGGTTAAATTAACCGATGGATACAGTTTGTCAAGAAACTGTTTACACACCGAAAATTAATGGTATTTTCTGACTTTGAATGCAAAATTAAAGGCCTTTTATCAAAATTCATGATTTTTTAATATTTATTAATATATTTTTTATCAATATGTAAAAAAATTATATCAAAACTATTAACAGTTACCGAGAAAAAACAACAAAATCCAAGTTTACACACTTTTGACATTGTCAAGAAATTTTTTACACAAATCACTTTAGTTCTATTACAGTTAAATTTTATAAGAAAATATAATAAAAAGCATTAGCATTAGGAACATATTGGAGGCGTTTTATCATCGATCCAATCAGTATTGGTAGGTCATATTCCTTGGAATCTCTTGCCACTCTTCTAGTTAGTGCTGCCCAGTTTTTTGGTGCCCTTTTTCACACTTCTTTCTTAAGGTGGACCCAAAAATTTTCTATGAGGGTTAGATCTGTGCTTTTGGGTGGTGTGTCGATGACTTACCGCAGTTCTAAAGAATCGATTAGGAATATTTAAACTTCCTAGTATCATCCACCTTTAATACTTTCATTGAAATATCAATTTCGTTCCACGAAAATACACTGTACTTGAGATAATGAGAGGGATGCAAGAAAAGTAAAAGCTGCTAGAGTAGAAGAGTATATTGGAGAAAAAGAACGGTGGCGCATCCAGGAGTATATCTTCGCCGATTAGTTGACTCATTATTACAAATTAGAGAGAGATATTTCCAATTGTATTTAAAATTTTTTTAACCTTGATACTGATACTGGATTATTTATTAGCTTGGAATAAATATATTTATTTAATGATTAAATGAAAATCAAAATAGTGAACCGCACCGATGTTAAACACAGTTTTCCATTTATTTAATATAACAAACATCAGTTAAACAAGTAAGGTAGCAGTAGCGAGTTTCCCGATTGCAAAATACCCTGTACCCTTAGACATGCTTACAATTTATTTATTTAGTATCAATAAATAAATGAAACAATATTCTATTTGAAAAGAGGACCATAACAATATAAATTTGTTATAAATTATAAATTTTATAAAAATATAAAATAAGAGGACATACACATTTCGCTGTCAATGTCGCAGTCGGCGTCGCGCAATGCGTGTTATGCTGCGCTTCTGCTTCCCTTGCCATAGATTTTGCATGTGGCATAACTTCCGTGTTTCTTATCCGATTTGGTTCAAATTGCATAGCAATAGGTTAATAATTGTGGGCGTGGCAGTTTTTTGCGGTTTGCGGGGAGCCTGGTCGTGGCAGTTTTTTGCTGTTTGCGGGGGAACGGGGGGTGATATCAAAATAAAAAAAACAAACTTGTAGTTTCTGAGATCTAGGCGTTGATACGGACAGACGGACGGACGGACGGACGGACGGACGGACGGACGGACAGACGGACTGACGGACGGACAGACGGACATGGCTATATCGACTCGGCTGTTGATGCTGATCAAGAATATATATACTTTATGGGGTCGGAGATGCTTCCTGTAATGCGTTACACATTTCTGGACAAAATTATAATACCCTTTTTCAAGGGTATAAAAAGGCACAGGTTGCTTTTGCTTTGTTCTTCTTTTGAGATAACAGTAAGCTTGCGCAGCGTTCGAATTAATAGTGGTCACTTTTTTCTTATCTCTTAAGTCTACCGTTTGAATGAATTACTCATGTTGTTGTTGTTGTTGGAAATACAAGAAATTTTTTTTTGTCATCGTAAAGAGAATAAAATGCTCTTTTAGACAAAATACATTGGCATACGTTATCTGCAATAGTATTGAAAATATCGTGTGTTGAACATTGCACACTGCCAAAAACACATGCTGTTCGAATTAATAGTGGTTGGGGCTCGTACCATAGAAAGATTAACTGTTCTTCTGTTCATAAAAAAGACAATACAGATCGAATCGCAGCTAGGTGGTTCATATGATATCCGATCGGGGAGCAATATATGAACATTTCAAAAATATACTGATAGTGTAGATACGCACTTTCACTGAAAAACTCAATACCATCGGGGTTGTTAAATGGAAACAACTCCGAGGAAAATTAATTTTTTGTATCAAAGAGGACACCTTGACCAAAAGATGGACGGTCGGATCTGTGTATGAAAAAGTTATGTACAAGAGTTTAGCCAGGCCAAGGCAAAACCATAAAACGATTCTCTATTTGTATAGAACTAAGTACAGTAAATGCAATTTACTATACTTAGAAGACTATGAATATTCTGGTAGTGGATGCAGTAGTGGTTTAATTTTTAGACTTTATGTATTGGCATTATGGGATTCTCTTATACAAAAACTCGTGCATGATCAGAGCTTTGCTCACAAAACAGCCAGGTAGCGTAATCTAAAAAAAAATGTACTACGCACGCCTGTAATAAAAATTAAATTCAAAGACATATATATGATTCGGAGGGATTGCAAGCATTTCACATATGTGAGACTCGACGCCATTCTTCGCAACATAAGACATAAGACGCGAAAGAAATATGATTTTACGCGAAACACAAGTAGTTTGTGGGCAGGAACAGAAGGGCCAGTGTTTTTTGCCATGACAGCCTGAAGAGTTACTAGTCAGTTTGCTGCAGTGACAACTCCTGGGTTTATTGGGTAAGCGATTGTAGCTCTTGTAGTTTCTGAGATCTAGGCGTTGATACGGACAGACGGACGGACGAACGGACGGACTGACGGACGGACAGACGGACAGACGGACATGGCTATATCGACTCGGCTGTTGATGCTGATCAAGAATATATATACTTTATGGGGTCGGAGATGCTTCCTTCTGCCTGTTACATACATTTGCACCATATTATGATACCCTTTTCACCCATTTTTAATGGGTACAGGGTATAAATAGAGAAAACCCATTATTGAATTCAGTTTGATCAAGGTGATTGTCAACACAGCCACATATTATGGATTTATAAAAAAAAATTAAAAAAGACTATAATATAAAGACAATTATAGTTTTTTTCAAAACCCTGATACGGTCATGCAAAGCATGGTTTGATTGTCAATTAGGTAAACGTAAAGGACGAAAGGAACGAGAAACTCTAGAAGGTACGGCTATATCTAAGTATCATAGGGGTTTTTGTGAGTCAATTGCGCCCATAATAATGTTGAACATAGTTATCCACAGTTATCGACAAAGACAACACCACTACAATGTGTAAGATGATTTAGAAAGGGAAGATAGATGAATTTCGATCGACGACTGTAAGAGGCAAATGACAACCGAAGTTCCAGTTTAAATTTGGCAAGGAAAATATAAGAAATTGTGTTGTACTGACTCAATCAGAGACTGTTAATCTTTATTTTGGGAGTACAGGACGCAGGACGAATATCGCAAACGTATTCGTGGTGTCCGTGGATATTTGAGCTCCATAACTGTAATTTAGGATTCGATCACGATTGTTTTTGACAGAGTTAACCTGACCTAGTTAAATAGTCAATAAAACTTATGAATATAACAGATTATAACGCAGCGGAACCATAGCAGAAATGAAAGGTAAAATACCATAGAAAGATTAACTGTTCTTCTGTTCATAAAAAAGACAATACAGATCGAATCGCAGCTAGGTGGTTCATATGATATCCGATCGGGGAGCAATATATGAACATTTCAAAAATATACTGATAGTGTAGATACGCACTTTCACTGAAAAACTCAATACCATCGGGGTTGTTAAATGGAAACAACTCCGAGGAAAATTAATTTTTTGTATCAAAGATGACACCTTGACCAAAAGATGGACGGTCGGATGTGTATATGAAAAAGTTATGTACAAGAGTTTAGCCAGGCCATGGCAAAACCATAAAACGATTCTCTATTCGTGTAGAACTAAGTACAGTAAATGCAATTTACTATACTTAGAAGACTATGAATATTCTGGTAGTGGATGCAGTAGTGGTTTAATTTTTAGACTTTATGTATTGGCATTATGGGATTCTCTTATACAAAAACTCGTGCATGATCAGAGCTTTGCTCACAAAACAGCCAGGTAGCATAATCTAAAAAAATAATGTACTACGCACGCCTGTAATAAAAATTAAATTCAAAGACATATATATGATTCGGAGGTATTGCAAGCATTTCACATATGTGAGACTCGACGCCATTCTTCGCAACATAAGACATAAGACGCGAAGGAAATATGATTTTACGCGAAACACAAGTAGTTTGTGGGCAGGAACAGAAGCGCCAGTGTTTTTTGCCATGACAGCCTGAAGAGATACTAGTCAGTTTGCTGCAGTGACAACTCCTGGGTTTAGCGACTGTAGCTCTTGTAGTTTCTGAGATCAAGGCGTTGATACGGACAGACGGACGGACGAACGGACGGACTGACGGACGGACAGACGGACATGGCTATATCGACTCGGCTGTTGATGCTGATCAAGAATATATATACTTTATGGGGTCGGAGATGCTCCCTTCTGCCTGTTACATACATTTGCACCATATTATGATACCCTTTTCACCCATTTTTAATGGGTACAGGGTATAAATAGAGAAAACCCATTATTGAATTCAGTTTGATCAAGGTGATTGTCAACACAGCCACATATTATGGATTTATAAAAAAATTTTTTAAAAAAGACTATAATATAAAGACAATTATAGTTTTTTTCAAAACCCTGATACGGTCATGCAAAGCATGGTTTGATTGTCAATTAGGTAAACGTAAAGGACGAAAGGAACGAGAAACTCTAGAAGGTACGGCTATATCTAAGTATCATAGGGGTTTTTGTGAGTCAATTGCGCCCATAATAATGTTGAACATAGTTATCCACAGTTATCGACAAAGACAACACCACTACAATGTGTAAGATGATTTAGAAAGGGAAGATAGATGAATTTCGATCAACGACTGTAAGAGGCAAATGACAACCGAAGTTCCAGTTTAAATTTGGCAAGGAAAATATAAGAAATTGTGTTGTACTGACTCAATCAGAGACTGTTAATCTTTATTTTGGGGGTACAGGACGCAGGACGAATATCGCAAACGTATTCGTGGTGTCCGTGGATATTTGAGCTCCATAACTGTCAAGAGTGTAATTTAGGATTCGATCACGATTGTTTTTGACAGAGTTAACCTGACCTAGTTAAATCGTCAATAAAACTTATGAATATAACAAATTATAACGCAGCGGAACCATAGCAGAAATGAAAGGTAAAATACCATAGAAAGATTAACTGTTCTTCTGTTCATAAAAAAGACAATACAGATCGAATCGCAGCTAGGTGGTTGAAATGATATCCGATCGGGGAGCAATATATGAACATTTCAAAAATATACTGATAGTGTAGATACGCACTTTCACTGAAAAACTCAATACCATCGGGGTTGTTAAATGGAAACAACTCCGAGGAAAATTAATTTTTTGATCAAAGAGGACACCTTGACCAAAAGATGGACGGTCGGATCTGTATATGAAAAAGTTATGTACAAGAGTTTAGCCAGGCCATGGCAAAACCATAAAACGATTCTCTATTCGTGTAGAACTAAGTACAGTAAATGCAATTTACTATACTTAGAAGACTATGAATATTCTGGTAGTGGATGCAGTAGTGGTTTAATTTTTAGACTTTATGTATTGGCATTATGGGATTCTCTTATACAAAAACTCGTGCATGATCAGAGCTTTGCTCACAAAACAGCCAGGTAGCATAATCTAAAAAAAAAATTTACTACGCACGCCTGTAAAAAAAATTAAATTCAAAGACATATATATGATTCGGAGGGATTGCAAGCATTTCACATATGTGAGACTCGACGCCATTCTTCGCAACATAAGACATAAGACGCGAAGGAAATATGATTTTACGCGAAACACAAGTGGTTTGTGGGCAGGAACAGAAGGGCCAGTGTTTTTTGCCTTGACAGCCTGAAGAGTTACTAGTCAGTTTGCTGCAGTGACAACTCCAGGGTTTATTGGGTAAGCGCCTGCACGGTGTATTCCACCAGCGGCGCCATGTTTTTTTTTATCGAAATCCAGAAACAATAACTACGGCCGCTAACGATGCCGAATTTGATTTGGTTAATCCCGTTTCGAGGACTGGGTCTAGGACATGAGCAGTGATACTGTGTAAGTGCCTACATGCAATTGATTTGTTTTTTACGAAGACGAGATTTGCTATGGAAAAAGGAGAACGGGACAGAAACATGCGTTTTCAGGGACGTGTGATGAAACGAGCAGCAAAGAAGAATACGAGAGCACAGCATCGAAGATTTAAGATTTTTCTTCGGCTCTGTTTAATTTAGCAAAAGAAATTCTAACCGACTTTGAAGAAGTTGCTGCTCGATCGTGAATTGCTCAACGAGATAAGCAACGAAACTAAAAGGCCATGCTAATCGATGGACTGACTACTGAAATTTCTGTGCAGTCTTCTAATACAGGCTAGCCTTTCGAGAATTCAAATATAATGACAAAGGCGTCAGCTGAAATTACACTTCCAGTGACAGTTGCCACAAAGGTTGAGCGAGCTGGCAACGGACCATCGGATTCCAGACACGAAACGCGCTGCTTTAACTGCAATAAGGTCATTGGCCAAGAGAATGCCTAAATCCGAAACAATCTTCAGGATCATGCTATGGGTCCCCGGATCATTTCAATGCGACTTGCGCACAAAACTACAATTACAATTATTGACTCGAGAAGCACTCGCTAATAAATAATAATAGAATTCTCGTAATAATATTGACTTCGATGCCCTGAAAATGAACGGTGGAGACCGAATTAACCATAAAGTACAAGGTCATTTTTGGGAATACGGATAGGAACGGGGACAAATTGTTAGACAAAAAATTTAAATAAGAAATTTATTAATGAAAACTGTTCCAAGAATAATTATAAGGAAAACCGGTAGATGAAAAAATATTAAATGGGAATTAGTTGAGTGAAATATCGTTTAAATTGGACGAAGAAGTATTAGATGACGAATTTTTTGGCGAGGGCTGGTTAAGAAAGAAACAGTTAAATGAGTACTAGGGTTACGCTGCGCACGCTGAAAACGTGTTGATTCGCGCTAAAAGTTTGTCTTGGACAGTTTTTCGATTGATTGACTCAGTACGTTGTGAGCGCTCGTCAAAGATGGACACCAGCAAAGATAAAATTCGCTATATTTTACAATTTTTCTTCGATCAAGGCCAAAAAGCAGCCAAAGCGGCTGAAAAAATTAATTTAGTTTATGGGTCCGATACTGTAAACGAACGTGTAGCACAAAAGTGGTTTGCTAGGTTCCGTTCCGGTAATTTCGATGTCAAAGATGCACCACGCGTCGGGAGGCCTGTAGTCGAAAATTGCGATAAAATCATGGAAATAGTGGAAACAGACCGTCACGTGAGCACATAGTTAATTTCTAAGGTACTAAAGATAAGCCACAAAACCGTTCGGAACCATTTTCATAACCTTGGATTCCAAGCTTAATGTTTTGGTGCCACACGAACTAATGCAAAAAAAAATGATGGACCGAATTTCCATCTGCGAATCACTGCTGAATCGCAACAAAATCTACCCGTTACTGAGGCGGATTGTGACTGACGATGATAAATGGGTCACTTACAACAAAATCGAGCGAAAACGGTTGCGGTCAAAGCTCAGGAAAGCGGCCCAGACGGTGGCCAAGACCGGATTGACGGCCAAGGAATCATCTACTACGAGCTGCTCCCCTATGGCCAAACGTTTAATTCGGCCCTCAACTGCCAACAACTGGACCGCTTAAAGGCGTCACTCGTCCAAAAGAGGCCATCTTTGATCAAAAGAGGCCGAATTCTGTTTCGTCAGGACAACGCCAGGCCACACACGTCTTTGATAAGCTCCGAGAGCTCGGATGGGAGATCCTGATTATCATCTTTTCCTGTCAATGGCGAACACGCTTAATGGTGAGAAGTTGACCAAAGCTTTTTTTGCTCTTAGACGACTTTTTTATAGCAAAAGTGAATCTTTGCAGAAGTTTTTTTATGTATATCTAACAGGAGGAATTATTCAGAATATGAAACATGATAGTGTTGATTAGAAAAAAGTCAGGAGACTTCAGAATATGTATCGATTTTAAAAAATTGAACAAAGTATTGGGTAAATAATTACCCAATCCCAGTAATGGACGAATTGTTAGACTGGTAGGAAATTCGGTGTTTACGAAATTAGACTTGAAATACGGTTATTTTTATGTACAGGGTGCAGCGCTGAAGCTCGGACAATTTTTTTTTTGTTTCAAAACCAATTTATTGACTTACAACATACATGAAATGGAAAATTAATTTACAGAAATATAACTGTACCTGTCGAAAGTAAAATTTATATATATAAATTCTATATAACCTCCTTTAGCCCTAATGACCGCCTCTATCCTTGTCCTAAAAAGGTAGCATGCTCTCTTTAATGCAGCGCTGTCCATATTGGTGAATGCTGCTTCGATAGCGGTGCGTAGAGATGCGACATTAGGGTGCCTGGACTTGTTAGTAACCCTTTCGACTTCGCTCCAAACAATAATCCAGGGAGCTTAAATCGGGGCTATGGACGCCAGAACTCTTTGCTCCAGAACGAGTCCACGTTATCATATAGCCATTTTTGGACTAAATTGCTTGTGTGAGCCGGTGTACCGTCCTGCTGAAAGACATATTGTCTCTCCGCGGCCACAGTTACCATCCACGGTTTCACGACATTCGTCAAAACTTGCAAATAAACTTTTTTATTGATAGTTTGCCCTTTTTCAAAGAAATGTGGTGGCATGACAGCGCTTAAGCCTTTTCCACGACTGCTGGAGTTCGTGACATGCGTTTTCTCAAATGAGTTCTCCTCGTTTGGATAGCAGAAGGTTTCCCAGAAACCTCAGAAGCATTGTACTTAGATACAATATCGTATACAGTTGATCTCGGGTACTTGAAGAATCGAATTATTTCTGTCGGTGAACGCCCAGCGCGAAGACTTTCGATAATCGCGACTCTTCGGTTGTACTCCGCACTTGCACGTAACATCCCTGCCATTTTTAGGTTATGACTATTTACTAAATGCCTATGGAATTTAAAATCGCCAGTAGCGAACTCTGGTGGAATTCCTATGTGGCGGGAAATTCAAATTGAAATTTGTCCGGATTTAAGCGCCGCACCCTGTATATGTCAATAAAGACTGAAATACATATCATTCTTTATGTCTGTAAAGCAGTTTAAATTCCTAAGGATACCAATGGCGTTAAAAAAGTATTTTCACCGCAAGTATTTCAAAGGTTTGTAAAATATATATTTTTGGACATGATTAGGAACAATCAGATTATTGTGTATATAGATAATCAACATTTAGTAATCTTGAAGGAAATATTCCTAAAATTGGTTGAATAAATTAGAGCTTAGGATGAACAACAAATACGTTGGATATCACGTTTCAAAGGAATAACGTAAGGCCGATGAAAAAGGAATAGAATTAATTATAATTTTTTTCAATTCCAAATAAAGTTCAAGCAGTTCAAAGTTTTTCGGGACTTTTTTCTTGCAATCGACGATTTATAAAAGATTTTTGAATATTTCATATTTTGTATAACGGCTTATACAATTATAGGCATTTTAAATTTGGAGAAAATTTTGTCTCACCACCTGTGTTAGAATTTAACAAGTGAGAAAAGTTATCTTCGGCTTGCCGAAGATGGTATACCCTTGAAAACAAAAAAGTTTTCCATACAAAGACTTGTTTTCATATCGGTCGTTTGTATGGCAGCTATATGATATAGTGGTCCGATCCAGAACAAACTTTTAAAAATTATGTATGGCTATGTCAAATGAATAAATGTTGAATTCGGTTGCAATAGGTTGGAAAACCAAAAAGTTTTCCATACAAAGACTTGTTTTCATATCGGT
This sequence comes from Drosophila ercepeae, assembly GCA_018150545.1. Lineage (NCBI taxonomy): Eukaryota > Metazoa > Arthropoda > Insecta > Diptera > Drosophilidae > Drosophila > Drosophila ercepeae. The sequence goes on along the minus strand of JAECWL010000010.1, from coordinate 923,819 downwards.
CGTTTGTATGGCAGCTATATGATATAGTGATCCGATCCGGACCAAACTTTCACAAATCATGTGTGGCTATATCAAATGAATAAATGTTGAATTCAGTTGCAATAGCTTGGAAAACAAAAAAGTTTCCCATACAAAGACTTGTTTTCATATCGGTCGTTTGTATGGCAGCTATATGATATAGTGGTCCGATCCGACCGATTCTTAAACTTGATCTGCGTGTAACAAAAATAATGATCTGGTAAAAATTTCAAAACGCTAGCTTTAAAACTACTGTCTATTTTTTGCATAGAAACAGACGGACAGACGGACATGGCTGTATCGACTCGGCTGTTGATGCTGATCAAGAATATATATACTTTGTGGGGTCGGAGATGCTTCCTTTAATGCGTTACACATTTCTGGACAAAATTATAATACCCTTTTTCAAGGGTATAAAAAGACAATACAGAGCTAAACTGTGATGCAATCTACACTGTGATGAATCCTACAATGTGATGATAAAGCGTTGTGTTCATTATAAATGTTTTTTTTTTCTGCCAAATGTAAACTTCAGTCCGGTTTGGAAAACCAAAATGGTGTTCTACCAATCTCTTTAAACTTAATGGGTCAAAATGCAAGCTTATGTCTTTATTGCTCGACCCCACACCACTTTCCCACTTGCTCTATGGGATTTCCTTGGAAAGATCAACTCAGGTTAACGATCTTGGTGTCCGATAACATTTAAAACTTAAAATTTCTACCATAATTCCACTGGGACTAGTTTGGGAAGGAACAGACAGTGTCCGTCGTTGGTTATATCGACCGATCCTGGTAAAAAATAAATATACTTAAGAGGGTCAGAGATGTCTCCTTAAGCCCGTTGCACACTTGGGACCAAAATTATAAAGCCCTCTGCAAGGGTATAACGAGGACGGCTATAGTCGAGCTTTCCACTTTATGACACCCGGATTCATTATTTCATCCGATTTTTCTGAATTTTGTTTTGCAGGTACATATCTGCAGGACTTATAATCTTTGAGATCTCCCGGGTTCGGCTCCTTTAGAACTGCGGCAAGGTCATCGACACCACCCCAAAGCCCAGATCTGAACCCCATAGAAAGTTTTCGAGTTCACCTAAAGCAAAAAAACGGGAAAAAGGGCACCAAACAACTGAGCAGCACTGATTAGAAGAGGGGCATGAGATTCTAAAGGAATATGTCCTACCAAAACTGATTGGATCGATGAAAAAACGTCCCCAATGGAGGACATACAAAGTATTAAAATTATTTGTTTGTTATTATCTTTATACCCTTGAAAAAGGGTATTATAATTTTGTCCAGAAATGTGTAACGCATTAAAGGAAGCATCTCCGACCCCACAAAGTATATATATTCTTGATCAGCATCAACAGCCGAGTCGATACAGCCATGTCCGTCTGTTTCTATGCAAAAAATTGACAGTAGTTTTAAAGCTAGCGTTTTGAAATTTTTACCAAATCAGTATTTTTGTTGCACGCAGATCAAGTTTAAGAATCGGTCGGATCGGACCACTATATCATATAGCTGCCATACAAACGACCGATATGAAAACAAGTCTTTGTATGGAAAACTTTTTGGTTTTCCAACCTATTGCAACCGAATTCAACATTTGTTCATTTGATATAGCCATACACAATTTGTGAAAGTTTGGTCCGGATCGGACCACTATATCATATAGCTGCAATACAAACGACCGATATGAAAACAAGGCTTTGTATGGAAAACTTTTTTGTTTTCAAGGGTATACCATCTTCGGCGAGCCGAAGATAACTTTTCTCACTTGTTTTTTTATAAAATTTAAGTGCGAGAGCTAAAGTGATCTGTACAAACAATTTGTTGACAGTGTCAAATGTATGAAAACTTGGATTTCGTTGTTTTTCTCGTTAACTGTTTATAGTTTTGTTACTATTTTCATACATATTCACAAAAAACATATTAATAGATATAAATAAAAAAAAACATTTAAATAAGAGGCGTTTAATTTTGCATTCAAAGTCAGAAAATACAATTTATTTTCGGTGTGTAAACAGTTTCTTGACAAACTGTATTTTCAGTGTGAAAACAGTTTCTTGACAAACCGTATGTCGCATTATTTACACAGGATCTTATTTCACAAATCCCCGTTTATTTGTTAATTAGAAATTAATACTAATAGTCTTAAGATAATAATTACCTCGTCTGTGCTTAAAGTCATGCTAACAGAATCGTTGATAGGAAGTATCAGCTCTTCGTTACGTTTTCCCCCTAGAATATGTTTTTGCTTTATTGGTAAAACATTTGCATACTTTTACTTACAATATTTTATTAAAGCTATATTTACAGGAGCTACACAAGTAACCGAAAACATTTTTTAATTAAATTTTGTTTAATATAAAACTTTCTAATATATATATAGTTTTAGAAAAACAAATTTCCAAACATTTAAACGCCAAGGTAGCGTCACTTGCTTATATTTGAAACGAAACTGTGAAATATGGATGATAAGGCCGGTATTACGGAATACATATGCAAATATATGTTAATGGTTTTGACAATATTTATTTGTGTAAGTATAAATAATAGAATAAATGCGGTCTGCACTTAATGAGGCGAATTTGTATGTTTGTACGTGGCGATGACCGACGCTTCTTATCTCCAAATATCGACTACTAATTACAAATTAGATCTCTTAAGATTACCCCACGTTCTTAAGCAAAGCTTAGCTCTTCTTTCGAAAGCTCCGCTTCTCTTACATTAAAGCGGGCATACGCAATGAGTAAGTGACTCCAGTTAACTTGAATAAATGTTAATATAAGTAAATACATAGGTATATACGGGTCAGTCATTTCGTTTGCGTATTCTGTTCCAAAGATATTTAAAACATTCGATTTTTTCAACGATAACCAAATGTGCAGTTTGTCCATATGTTTGTCTGTTGGTGGAATAAAATTTCGATCCTGTACAAAATTTAGGATATTTGTTATTTTTGTTTTAAAAATTTTTTTAAATACCTTAAGTTTCAATTTATAAAATAAAGAAACTTTTCTAATTCAAAAATCAAACCTTCGCAAACAAAAAAGCTAGCTACAAAATCCAACCTCGTTGAACAAGATTTTTAAATGTCAATTAGTTTTTTTGTGGACCAAACATAAGAACAAGAAGCAACACCTTTTCTTAACACTTTTTTCTTTTCTACCGGAGATAGCCCTTGAAACTACGCAAATTTTCGTATTTCGCATTAAATTTAATTTCTCAAGGTTCATAACGTTAAGCTACTCATTTTTTACAGTCTTCTGTATTAGGTATAAAAAATTCGACGTGACTAGGCGCAAGTTACTATCCGTGGCTCGGGGTAACCATGATTCCTTACTAGTATTATTTTTTGGGGGTGAAGTGTGTTCTAATAAAACATGTCTAAAACATGTCATGGCGTTGGTTGGCTTTTTCAGTAGGAATGTTTATTAACAGCATTGTTATTGCTGCTTACAGGCAGATTTTATATATATGTATGTGTGTATGTAAACACATACAGCAAAACTGCTAAGTTGTTTTCGCTCTGTCCGTGAGTGAGCGGGAACGCTTCAGGGAAACACTGAAAGTGGTAACTCGCGCTCTTCGTTGACCTTTTTGTTAAACTTTGATTCTATTAAGGCTTAATTCCATTTACGTTTTCAGCTCCCCCTTGTCTTTATGAGTAGATTCAGAATTCACTGCAGTAGACAAGAACCTTATAGGCATTGGCTTACCTTTATGATTTAGTTTTTTTTAATCATAATAAGCCAAGAACAAATTTAGGATTTATTTTTATTAATTTAACTAACGATACAATTTACATAACTGGGCTTAAACAGACATTATACAACTTATTATTAAATTTTTTAAAGATTTTGTGTTAAAAAAAAATATATTTGATTTTACGGGTTCTAAACTATTGGGAATATTAAATAGATTTGTGTGAATAAAATAAATTTAAAGTATCCATCTTAAAGTATCTTGCCTTTAGATTATATGGTCTCTCTCATTGGAAAAACGTCCCGTTCTCAATTTGAATCATAAATGCCAATGGTACAATCCGATAAGCAGCAATGGTGCCGCATTATCGTAGGGATCCATCGGTAAGGATTCTCAACCTTGTATCCACTCTTGATGTATCACGCAACATTAGCATACTCCGGCAGCCACGAACTAAAATGCATAGAGCTAAGTTAACAAGATAAAGAGCTCAGTATTGCAGCTAACCCTGCTCGTTTACCACACTTTTGTAGAATTACCCATGTGTTGCTCTGCCTGAAGTGACTAAAAGAAGACGGTAAGATTACTCACTTACGAAGCAAATGTGACAAGCTTTCTCACGTTGCTTTGTTATTGAAAGAACATTTCGGATGCTATGGAGGTAGCTGTGTATAAATTTTTCCGCTCAGCCACATCGAAACACCCCTACTCCACTACAGCATTTACTTTTCTTTAATGAATCAATAGGGACCGACTCACGCGCGTAATCAACGCATAAAACAATCTCTGATTGATCTCTAACTATGCCTTGCGCCGTCTCCGTTAAAAAGCAGTGGAAGTCCACTGTTTTTTCGTGACTCCCAGCGTCCATTTTCTTAAATTCATGCTTCGACTTCTTCGATACGGCGTTCGTTATAAGACCCCGCCAGCCACTTCACTAAAAAGTTCGAACCCATGCACAGCAACCGGAGAATCGGTAGCGCAAAATGGTGCTTTAAAGCTTCAGTTGAATTATTTTTTCACAATGCAGTAAATTAACAGTGTCAATGTCATTAATAAAATACAAATAAATAAATCAAAAGCGATAGAGACGCTCCGTGCGATGCACCATCGCTCGAATACATATTCTGCGATTGAAATAGTATTAACAAGTAGTTATACATCTTCAAACAAATGAAAAAAAGCACTATGATCTAGAACGAGACTCGCGTTTAGCGACATCGCGTGCAAGACGATCGCCGGCTCTCATTGCAACGAAACAACGCGTCCTTCTCTTACGTCTCCGCGACACCTGAAGACAGAGAACGGTCAATCATCCCTAACCCGAAACATTTAACTTTTCCAATAACTCAAAAAAGAGCGCGTTCTTGCGCTCGCTCACTAATAATTTCGTCACAAAACCAGCAATCTCCAAACACTTGCAAAATCTCTCTGCACCTACCTACGGTGACTTGTACTGTGACAACAACAACCACTGCAACTGCAATCACAACTAAAACTGGAACGGCATCGTCAGCTCACTCAATTTAGTCGACGCAAGCTTCCTCTCTCAGTGAACCATCGATCGAAACAAAAACGCAACTTAGCGGTGCTGCTGCATCATCAACAAATAAAAAAGTAAGCAAAAACGCCGGGCCGATCATACAGACTGGAATGGATCGCTACACAACTATAAAAAGAAAACTTAGCCCTCCAAAGTACAAAAATCAACAAACAGAAAACAAGTCAAAAATTACACGCGACAACACTTACATGCTCACTAATAAAGCGCCATCAAACACAGGGAAAGTCGACTAAGAAGGTTAAGCCTCCTCCAATATACATTCGGGAAAAAAAACTGAAGTGCATTAGTGAAAAAAATAGCCACACTAATAGGAGAAAACTTATTCTACGTAATCCCCCTAAGTCCCTTTTCTTACATAAATAAAACAAAGGTTCAAACTAAAAATGAGGATAGCCATCGTCTACTAACCAAATACTTGGATGAAGCACGAAAAAACTTTTATACATATAAACTAAAAAGCGCAAGGGGCCTTCAGACTGTTCTCAAAGGGATTGAGGCACTGTTTCGACCATTGAAATCTTAGAAGCGCTCAAGGAAAAGAACTTTAACGCAGAAATGGTCATGGCCATATTAAAGAAAAATATGGAACCACAACCAATGTTCAAAATGGTATTTGAGCCACAGAGCCGTACACTGAAAAAAAAATGAAGTTCAGCCAATCCTAAAGCTACAGCACCTACTGCACCGGCGTATCAGTGGAAGAGCCACACAAGCGCAATCGCCCATTGCAGTGCACTAACTGCCAAGAATATGGCCATACCAAGGCTTACTGTAAGCTAAAATCTATTTGTGTAGTTTGTAGTGAATATAATAACGCAGCGAACTACCACAAGAACAAGGAAGACATCTCTGCGAACTGGCGTGGCTGTATAGTTTACAAGGAACTAAAGAGCCGCCTTAATAAAAGCGGAGAATCAATACGCGCCCAGACCACCAACATCAGGTACACTCCGCCACAGCCGGGTCCGTCTTACATGGCAAAGACAAAATCCAACCCTCATCCTATAGACCAAACAGTCTTCTAACGTGTCTCTCGAAACTGTTTGAAAAGGCATTTTTACAGCAACTAACTCCCTACCTAAAAAGACAGAATACAATACCATCGCATCAATTTGGCTACCTCAAAAATCTATCGAACAAGTCAATCGCATCACAAAAGAACTTCATACCGCTTTTGAACACCGGGTATACTGCGCAGCGATATTCTTAGATGTTGCACAAGCATTTGACCGAGTCTGGCTGGAAGAACTAACGCACAAGATAACGAAACTGCTTCCCCAGAATACACACAAAGTGCTCGAATCTTATCGCTTCAAAAGAGTGTTCTCAACCAGGTGTAACAGGTTGACTTCACATGACCGCGTGCTGTCATGTGCTGTGTGCTGGGCCCCGTTCTTTACACCGTATACACATTAGGCAATAAACGAGACATGTTACCTTCACATTAAACAGATAAACCTGTCCACCCTGTACCCTGAACAATACTTTAATCCCACAAGCAGACGTAGTAACGTATCTCGGCGTTCACCTAGATAGACGCCTCACCTGGCAGCGACATATAGAAACCAAGACAACTCATATGAAGCTTAAAGCAGCCAAAACTCAAATTTTTAAACTCAAAATTCAGAAGATGATCCTGGTTACGAATATATATATACTTTATTGGGTCGAAAGTGTGGCCTTCACTGCGTTTCACACTTGTGACCAAAATTATAATAGCCTCTGAAAGGGTATAAAAACAAGAAAGGAAAACTAACTTCAGTAGGGTGTTTCTATGCCAATTTATGTTTTTCCTGTCCCGCGTCGATGTAGGAGGCGTGTCAGGCTGAGGTGTAGTTCAGCGGCGTTTGCTGCTGTCCTTGAAATTCTGCAGTGGGACTGCAACTGGTTGTGACAAGTCTTCTTATGACGTTTATGTTGGGAGATCACTTCACTTTCTAATCACTGGCCTTGTGGCTCAGCAATTATATCAATAATAAGACAAGCTTATTACGGCTAATGCCGGAGCAATGTTTATTGGTCAAGCGTAAGCTTTCGTATCTTAGACAGAACTGGTGAAATGTCAACTGTGTGACTGAACAGACGCGACAAAACATACTAAAGATTAAGTCCACTTAGTTGCTATGTATTTATGTACCATAAAACTACTTGATGCCGAATCGGATACATCGAGTGTTCTTTTCAGTTGTTAACTACCACCCTCCTCAGATTTATGACCGCCCTTTGATTAAACTTATCAATCGCTCGCTGTAACTTGATGGAGGCTCGTTTTCTCCTTAATGCCAAAAAAAAGGATGAATGAACCAATAAGACCAACGTTCAGGATCACTCCAGCCACGAACCAAAGATTGGGGGAGCCCGCAGCGTCAACCTCGTCCTTAAAACCTTGGATGAAGCGTAGAATGTTGTTGTTCATGCGGTGTAGCAAGGGTATGCTCAGCACCGGGTCATGGCCGACAATGTTCAGTAATGGTGATCGTACTATGCCACGATGCTTGTCCAATGTTTTTCTCAGATTTACGAACTCCGTTCCGTTGATGGTGGCTGTTCTTTCGAAGGTTACCAGGTACCTTTGATGAGCACCTCTGGGCCTCTCTGTTGCCTCGTTGATAATAACGATGCCGTCATCTACGGGCATTATTGCCCTCAGGTGGCTGGGTTGAGTATAATATTGGGCCGTGTTTCCCGCATGGAGCGAACTAGCACAGGTTTCGCGACGAGACCGCTCGCAGAAGGTATTGTGCGTGGTTTCCGTGCACTTGGTGACCGCAAAGATGTCTTCTTCACATCCTGCCAACGTGTTCTCATAGAGCCGTAGGATTACTTAATAGTGTGATACCGGGTAGATGGAGACCTTCTTACGACTGACTTTGACTCTAGGATAAACTATTAGTATATGGATTATGTCATCGGATTGGAGAACCTTAATTCTACCGGCTTCTAATAAACTAACTATTGGAGTGTCTTGTTCAATGAGTGATTTCAGATCGGCAAAATCAAGGATCGTGGGATTTACTATGTTAGCTTTTGCCAATGTTACAGTGAGAATTAAATTTTTTATTTCAGTTGTCAGCATTCTATTTCTCGCTAGAAGTGCCTCGTACAAAGGTGGGGTGTCAACCAAATTGTTCTTTCGGGATTTGATAATCTTATTAATGGTGTCGGTTAGCTTGTTTATCTGTTTCTGATTTTCTGAGTTTATAGTAATCTGCCTGGAATTTGAATCCACTAGCTGAGCTTCTGTCATCCTCATTTTCAAAAAATCCTAGGTGTCAGGGGTTTCCGCAGCCACTTTAAGGGCTGCTCCAAAAAATCTAAGCTTCTTGAAATTCTGTGGTGTATTTTAAGGACGGATAACAAGGTTTTCAGATGATCTGTATCAACATCTAGTGATTTGCGCATATGTGATTACGGAAAGGACTCGGACAATTTTTCTGTCTTATCTACCATACTAGTGAATTCGGAAAAGTTGCTCACTTACCTCAAGTAGTCACGTTGTTCAAACACGAAAACATCTCCGTCTACGACTGGGATGTAGTTAGCGTGAGAAAAGTCAGTGATCCGTGCATTTGCCGCTGCTAATTTGATGAGGGTTGTGAGGGCGAATCTGCAATCCAAACGTAGAGTGAGACCACGGTGTTTTGACATAAAATTGGGCTTACTATTTAAAAATATGGCTTACTAGCAACCTACCTCAAATAGGTAGGTTGTCCTTATGGACCACCCTCCCCTTAATAAGAACAGGCGTTCCCAGGTCTGCCTGCACTTTTTGTTCCGTACATAATGAGGTCAGCTTGTTTCCTAACCTTATATTGTTTTTGACAAATACGTCTTCTCCTACCTCAACACGGTTTCCCCTGGCTGGGTTGCATCTTTCAATGTTGGTCTGCTGGGCCTTTATCAACCTGTCTTAAATGTCTAGGCAGCGATCATCGGATCCCGTGTGGAGAATCTCGACCGGTTTCTCATGAGTGATCGAGTGTAGGGTCTTGTTCTATTCTACAGTTGCCCTCAAGATTAGTTCTCCAGTATCGCTGATTTTTTGTCTAGCTTAAGAGACCTGGCGATTTCTGTCAAGGTGCTGTGGAACCGTTCCACTTGATCGTTTGCAAACTATGTAGCGGGGCTGCGTTTACAATGTATATGCGGTAGCTGTTTTTCAGTAAAGAGGTGATAGTTTCAGAATTGAAAGCGGGCCCATTATCGCAATATATTGTTCTGACTTTAGGGAATAAGTTTCCGAGTTTAAGCAAGGGCACTGTGATGTCCACTATTGTTCTGGACTGCACTAGTTGTACCACAGCAAACTTCGAGAACTTTTCAACGCATGTTAGGAATTGCTTCCTATCGGATGAGAAGATGCCAATGTGCAACATTTCGCCGGTGTAACTTGGTATGGGTGTTTTCCCTAGCTCTTGCTTTTTTGTGTGCCTGTCATATTTGGCTTTGGTACATATTCCGCAAATTGCAACCACTTCTTTTGCTAGGCTGCTCATTTTGGGGAAATAGTGATCGCGGAGGACTTGCTTGGTATTTTCCTGAGCCGCTCTGTGTGCACGATTGTGTTCTGCCGTGATAATTTCTAACTGTTCGTTTCTATTGGTAACGTCCATTACCTTCTTGCAATAGCGAAACTGTGTAGCCGGGAAATGAGCAATTAAGTCATGGTGGAAGCTTGCCAGAGTGGGTAGGTCGCAGTGTATCGCACTGTCGGCGAAACTGATTAAGTGGCGAGTTTTGCTACGAAACAACACTTAGCTTCGTTTTAGCTGGAAACATGCTGCTTCTATAATGATATGATTTCGGAAGCAGTTTAGTGGTTGTAGGTGGTTAGCTTGTAGGTCAATGAAAGTTCGCTGTGAATAGTCGCAGCGTCTGACTGAGGCTCATTCTGTAAGGCGTTAATATTCTGCCGGCTTGTAATGGATTTTCGCGCTATGATCATCTATATACGCTTTCCATCTTTTTATCTTCTGATTAGGATTGCGATCGGACACCGCGAATGTCAAAGGCTGGTGGTCTGTATAAATGTTGATATAGCGAGAGCCGTACAGATATTGCTGTAACTTGCCTAAGCCCACACTATGACCAACAACTCTCTTTCATTCGTGGCATAGTGTAACTCGCTCTCTTTGAGGGTCCTAGTGATCATTGTAATAGGTCTTTTATCTTGCGATATAACAGCGCCGATATCGTTCGCGGAAGCATCCGTTGTCAGATCGAATGGCTTCCTGAATCCAGGGTTTCTTAGAATTACATCTTCGGAAGCCAAGACATCTCTTAGCCTCTCGAATGCATCTCTCTGCAAGTCGCCGAAATCAATAGGAGTTTCCTTAGACATATGTTTGCTGACAACCATTTTCTCCTTTCAGCAAGCTTATCAAAGGCCTCGTGATTGCCGCAAATTCTTTAACGATACATTGATAATAACTAGCCAGACCTAAAAATTATCTAAGCTCATACAGATTTGTCGGTTCTGGGTACTCCTTTATGGCTTTTACTTTTTCTGGGTTGGTTTTTGCACCACAATTGGTTACAACACTTTGTTTGAAAAAGTGTGTTTTTTCGTTGGACACCTTCATGTTGGTATTACATAGGCTTTTCAAAACGCAATCTATGTGCCTAACATGGTCTTTCTCATTTTCGGAAAAAAATGACGTCATCTATGTAAACGTAGCACGATTTGCCAATTTGTTCTCGTAGGACGTCGTCGATCGCTCTTTGGAAGAAGCTTCCCGCATTCTTCAAACCGAACGGTAATCGACAAAATGCATACTTTCCGCCATTTACTGAGAAAAAGGTTTTCTCGCGGTCATTCTCGGCCAAGTATAGCTGGTGATAGCCGTACTTTGAATCTAGCGTTGTAAAGTATTTGGCTTTACCTAAATTTGCCAGTATCATGGGTATATTCGGCATTGGGTCAGCGATGGTTTTTTCGTTAAGTTTTTTAAAGTCTTTAACCAAACGCTAATTTTTATTCCCCAGATCGTGGCCTTTTTTGTCCACGATTTTTCGCATCACGAACTCAGATACACCCATGGGATGCGGCTATAGTTTGGAATATACTGGCTTATCATCGCTTTTTCGAATTGTGGCAACGACAGAAGTGTTAAATGGCAGTGCCTCGTTAGATCGTTAGAAACGCCTTAGATCTGTTTGTGATTATGTTTTGAAATTCAATTTTTACGGATTCTGGTACGGCAATGTCAATTAAGTTAGTGAAATTCACATTGTCGCAACTATGATGTTATAGCTTTTCGCAAACAGAACCATAATCTATTGTACCTCTTTCTGCGTCCAGTTTCACCCCTGCTTGAGCTAGGAGGTCAAATCCTATAATTCCATCGAAAGGTGTCAGCGCGTCTAAGAGAAAGAACGCAGCTGTTTTCAAAAAAATTTTCATTAAGTAATTCTGGCGAGCACTGTTAGAACCATGAATGGAACTAACTGTGAAAGGGGAATCGACCGGCACCACATTTTTTAGCTAGTTTACGGGCTTGATGAAGTTTTTCACCGCCCCTCTGTCGATTAGAATTTTTAGTTGTCTCCCCTGTAACTGGCGTTCAACGGACGGCAGCTGGGAGCGCTCCATATTCGCTGTCATTTTTATCGTCAGCCTGTTGCATGTTTTTTTGCACTCTCTGACGCCTTTGACCTGTCATACGTATTTTTTATGGGCTCGAAAACTCTCGCTTCTGGTATTTGCGGGTTGAGCGCTGCCGAAGAAGGTCAGTTGTCTAATCTGTGTTATGGTGGAGCCTAATTCCATAGGTTCAGGTGACTGATTATGGTATTTGCTGTGCTATGGGCCGAATTATCCTGTTGGGGCCTATTTTGTTTTTTTTATAGAAGTGAGGGTTTTTCCCCTGGCCATCTTTGGCCCTGCTATATTTTCCATGTGGCTCTCGTGAGCGGCTTTAATTTTTTTGCTGCTTATAGGTGAGTGCCTTTGCATACATCGCAGCAAAGGTAGTGCGTTCTATGGTTGCTACGGACTCCCTAGCTAAAACTAAAGCTAAGGGCAAATCCCTGGGATAAGCCGGTAGGACTATGGCTCTTAAAGGTTTCCTGAGACCTGCACTGTCGCAACGCCACATAATCATCCTGGTCTGCCATAAAATCTGGCATGGTTTTTACAATGTCAAGGTTGACTTTTTATAGAATGTTTATGTCAACAGTTATTTTTTTGTAGGCTTCCGCTTTCGGTGCTTTCAGACGCAAGCTTTGCATCTGTTGTTTAACCTCCTCTAATTGTGTTTGAAACTTTGCACTAACACATTTGTGTCGTTTTCTGAGATCTTATCCCTCTCAGACTGCAACACTGTTATTAGGAACTCCTTTGAGGTAATTTTGTGCGTCCTTATCCCTTTTTGTCCAACAAATTTCAAATGTGCTCAATCGGGTCGGGAGACTGTGGAGGTGTAAGCAATTGCTTGCAGTTGTAGAACAGCCACTCCTTGACCAAAACCACTATGTTACGCCGCCGTGCTTCACAGTTGGTGTTACATTTTTAAGGATCTATGCGGTGTTCGGATTTCTCCATACTTTCTCTTAGCCATCCGAACCAAAAATGTTTAACTTGGACTCATCACTCCATAGGACATTGTCCCAAAACGATTCCGGCTCGTTCAAATATTTTTGTGCGAATTCTAGCCTTTTCTTGCAGTTCGCCAACGAAATTAACGGATTTCTGCGAGGTGTTCTTGCGTTGTACCCATCCTTATGGATGAAATTTCGCACAGTTTGAGGGTGAAAAATTTTGCCTGAGCTACTAAATACTTCCTCCTGTATTTTCGGAGCGGAAATTTTTGGGTTGGCTTTAATTGAACTAACAATTTGCCGTTCCTCCCTGCCTATCAGTTTTTTTTGTCGACCTGACCTGGGCTTAACCTGGAGGTTGCCGGAGCCGCCGTATGATTTTATTATAGTTTTCCCACTGGAAGCAGGCTTCTGGATTATTCTGCCAATAACCCGAGCACATTTCCCTTCCATGTACAATTTTAATATTAATTTCCGTGTTTCAAATTGAATTTGGTTTCCTCGTCCCATGTCGACTCTCTAACTTCAACAAATCAAACGAAAAAAAAATTCCAAAACACAATAGTGCAAGAACCAACTTCAGCATTAGTAAAGAATTTCACGATTACCGTCAGAATTACGAAGAATTTGCCAAAAAAAATAATGGTTCTGACGAAAGTACATAAACTATTTTGGCGCCGTTTTCAGTAATTTTTTTATGTTTCAGCTAGTCAGAAGTTTACGAAAGAAGTGACTTGTTTGAATTTCTCATAATTTAAAAAGTAATAGTTTTTAAATCTATATGGTGAAAAAATAGATCGATTTCTATAAATTTTATTATATATTTTGATCAATAGACATTGATGTTTAAGGTGTACTTAAACTTACCTTATAGGGTCGGAGATGTCTTCTTCATTGCATTGTGACCAAACGCATAGCAAAGCTACAACAGAATGTTTGGCCGCTTTTAACTATTTTATTACTTTTCAATTTTTGTTTTTGTAATTTTAGCTTCACTCCTTGTACGGTCATTGTTTTAAAAACATCTTCGCCAAAATGTCACGACCAACCAATGTACCATTGACGCGTACGAGCTGTTTAAAGCACTTTACGGCAGCTACGCACATTACCCGGCAGTAACGATTATTAGAAATAAAATCAGCGGTCCAGCTAGGTTAGTGCTGGCGTCGCGCACTACAGTTATCAATTGTGACATTGGCATGATTGTTGTTGGCCTCTTGAGGCGAAGGGCAAGCCCCAGAGCTAATGGAAATTGACTCATCTTTTAGGGTTAGGCAGCCCTCTGATTTTCGAAAGCCTCAAGCCGGCGGCTAATAGGCCCAAAAAAGACACAATACGTCAGAAAAGGTAACAGGTCCATCAAGCGCCATCAAGAAGAAATTCACACGCATATTTTTTTTTGCGGCTCCGGCTTCATAACATACAGACCATCTCCTGCCCAACCGATCGATGGGCGCTGCCGTTTATCGTATGGCTCGAATCGTTGATGAAGAACCGTGCGTTTGTTGATAAACTGATTTGGCGAAATATAAATTGGAAAGATCATAATGCGTTGGCCACAGACATTCTGCTGCACATATTTCTTCAATAGCCGACAACCAAACCCCTCCGGCTCTTACACTGGGTCGCTTAAGCTGTATAATGCAATCAAAATTGGTAACCTCAATTGGTTTTTCATTTTCTCTCCACGTCTCCGAAAGTGTTAATATATTGGATCGTTGGATTACTCGATCTTCCATGTGCTACTTTTGAGCGTGTATGTGTATTTAAATAGGGTCAAACGCAATGGCGTCGGCTTTACCAAAAAACTGATTTAAAAAAAAAACGGATTGAGTAACTCCTGAAGAAGTTCTCCCTCTTTTCACATTGATCGTTACATAATTTATGGAGTCCAACGTAAGGAACAGCTTTTAGCTAACTTCAGGGATAAAAACATTTATTCGCGGACTTCGGTTCCCCCGTTTGAACGCCGCGCATAAGGTGACTGGATACCAGTCGAGAGGCTGTTGCAGGTCTGTTACATAATATTTTAAAACATGTGTAAATTGTTGTAATATGCGGAGAAATCTTCCCACACAACCTTCGCACTACGCAGGGGGGATTGCCCCCCAGTCACACTCAACGGGGAAACCATCCCAACGAATAACACTCCCAAATATCTAGGGCTGACTCTGGACCGCAGGCTTACATGGCGCCCTCACCTGATCAACAAGCGTAACCAGGCCAACCTACGACTTAAGCAACTACACTGGCTCCTGGGGAGAAGGTCCAAGCTCAAAGAAAACCTCAAACTGCTTATTTACAAAGTAGTGCTGAAGCCAATCTGTACCTGTGGGATGCAGTTGTGGGGCACGGCAAGCTGTTCGAACCGCATCAGAATCCAGCGGTTTCAGAATAAATACCTAAGAACCGTTTCTAACGCCCATCCGTACCACGAAAACTCAATAATCCATAAAGATACACACGCGAAAGATACACAAAAAAACTGGACAACCACCCCAACCACCTGGCCATCAACCTCCTAAATAATAGCCAATCCCTAAGACGCCTGAAAAGAAAACACCCGCTTGACCTCCCCCACCAATAAGTCAACCTCATTAGATAAACATTCCATGTACCTCCCTTAAGTCAATGTCACCCCCAAACCATTTAATGATTGTCCTCTTGGATAGATTTTAAATACAAAATAAGAATGTTAAAAAAAAAAAAAAAACTTTCAAAGTTACAAAGTACCTATCCGGCAACTATGGCATGTTGAATATATTATACTATGTTCGAATTCTATTAAGTTTAATAGTCTTTACATTAAATATCATTGCGCCAACATAAACTGATTAGACAGGAAACAGCTTCTTCATTGAGTTTTTGAAGGTAGCAATGCTACGTTTTCAACAAGGCGAATATGAAGTATCAGTCAAAGCACCCCGAATTTTGAAAGTAGTTTTCTTAGCATTTTTCGTTATATTTCCTGAAATATATAAGATTGCGATGGTCTGTGTAATATAATGCGGTATATTATATGATTTTACATTACAGGGTGCGGCGCTTAAATCCGGATAAATTTCAATTTGAATTTCCCGCCACATAGGAATTCCAACAGAGTTCGCTACTGGCGTTTTTAAATGCCATAGGCATTTAGTAAATAGTCATAACCTAAAAATGGCATGGATGTTACGTGCAAGTGCGGAGTACAACCGATGACTCGCGATTATCGAAAGTCATCGCGCTGGGCGTTCACCGACAGAAATAATTCGATTCTTCAAGTACCCGAGATCAACTGTATACGATATTGTATCTAAGTACAATGCTTCTGAGGTGTCTGGGGAACCTTCTGCTAAGCCAACGAGGAGAACTCATTCGAGAAAACGTATGTCACGATCTCCAGCAGTCGTGGAAAAGGCTCAGGCGCTGATTTCGGATTACCCAAGGCAATCGATTTGAATCCTCTGGATTATTATGTTTGGAGCGTCGTCGAAAGGGTTACTAACAAGTCCAGGCACCCCAATGTCGCATCTCTACGCACCGCTATCGAAGCAGAATTCACGAATATGGACAGCGCTGCATTAAAGAGAGCATGCGACTGTTTTAGGACAAGGATAGAGGCGGTCATTAGGGCTGAAGGAGGTTATATAGAATTTATATATATAAATTTTACTTTCGACAGGTACAGTTATATTTCTGTAAATGAATTTTCCATTTTATGTATGTTGTAAGTCAATAAATTTGTTTTGAAACAAAAAAAAAACTTGTCCGGATTTAAGCGCCGCACCCTATAGAAAGATTTATTCAGACCTACGAGTTTAAATTATTCTGAGCAGAATAACAAACGAGGATCTAAATAGACCACTGCAGCTAGAAAATACAAGAATATTTAAGATAACTTTTTTTTTTTTGCATTGTGAAAATTATTTTATTAATTTAAGTTAAAATGTTTACAATGTTTACCTATGTCGCAGCTTTACATCTTGTACGTACTTGTATATACATGTATTGTACCTATACATATAACATTGTTCCTGAAAGCTATGTCAATGGACATCTGGTAATAATTCATAAAGAATTTATATTCTTTACTCTCAAAATAACTGCTCGTTTTTTGTTTTTGTTTGAAAAGTCTCAGTGAAGCGGTGGGAAAGTCTACCAAATAGTTTTGCAAAATATTGCGTATTCGGCTAAGCACGGATGCCAGTACTCGATTATTTGTTGGGATGGTACTTTCATTATTTCTTATTAACTGATGAAACTATTTCTGAAAAAAAACATTTAAAAAGAAACGATCCTTCTTATTAAATGTTTTTTTTTTCAGAAATTTATTATTATTAAAGTTTAAAGTTAAATTTAGGTGATTATTGTATGGAACTCGCTTAAGTGCTGCAATGCCTTGCCTGTCAAACAAAAACTTTCAGAGAGCTTTAAGCTTTACGTAATAACCACCCCCTAATATAGATTTAATAATCCAGTAAATTTTAATAAATAATTTACAAAATGCCTGTAATAAGCACACCTCCGCATGCCTCATCGAAAAGACCCGATAATCTATGTTGCCTTTGTGCGACGGTTATGGATGACACCCATCCTTGCTATTTACTGTCCTGCATGCATGCATCTTTCTTAAAAATTGTATCGATGCATGATTGCCGTAGAATTCGGTATGTTTTACTTGCATCGTCACAATTAATAGAGAAGAGCTACAAATTGAAGTAGGCAATTGTTCGCCAACGAGATCCCCGCCATACCATAAACAAGTGGATCAGATTTTTTTTGGTATTAATATGTAACTTTGCTGTATTTATTGGATCTTCTCAGGAATTATGAAACTAACAATAAGTTTACAAATCTTAATTATGTACAATATTAAACTGTTTATTTTAACTGTGTTCTGGAAAAAAGAACCTAATGATCAGCGTTGGGTGGGAAGGTCGTTGCGCCGAAGTCGGGATCGGTCGCAAACCCGAGTTAAGCTTCCCGCAAGGTGATTAGGGTGTAAGGTTAGTTTGCTTATGTAATCTTGTTTTTGTTGTGTTATATCTTCTCAGACGGATCTGAGTTAAGGTCTCTTTGTATATTTTAATTTCGGATATACCAGGGTGCTCCAGTGTTTGTTCTCAGTATCTTTGATTGAGCCCTTTCCTATTAAGCTGGCTCTTCCCCATAGTTGGGAGCCCTACTTCCAACTCGGTATTAGTACGGAGTTGTAGAGTAGGACCCTGTAGTCCAGACAGAGGGGTGACCGCGAGTTGATAAGCCAGTGGAAAATACTTAAGCTTAAGGTGTGTTTTTTTGGCTTCAATGTGCCTGCGCCATGTGAGCCTTCGGTCGAGGTGCACTCCAAGATACGTCACTTCATTTGCTTTTGGCACTACGGTTTTATTTAAGGGGATCGAAATACAGTCTTGCCGATTGAGTGTAAATATTAAATTTTTGTTCGTTTATTTTGATTTGCCAGTCAGAAAGCCACTTATCCACGGCCACTATGTGAGAAGAGAGTTGAGTTAGTGCTTGTACAGGGCAGTTGGATCGACATTTCGATCGAAAAGTAGAAATTCGAAAACGGCATGCGATGGTGTCGCACGCATATTTGCAACTCTCGTGGAATAATTAAAATACACATAGTAGTGAGCAAGGACAAGTCCACAATAGTGGCACAAACACTGGCTACTGGCTACACTGGTTTTCAAAGTGCAAAAAGACTAAAGTTATTGACTTAAAAATAAATTTCACTTTTGCAATTGGTGCCGGTATTCAAATGCCGGCTAGAGCAAACAAAACATCTGTTTGCCCACGTGGACGTGGCTCTGCACGAAGGGCCCTGGGCCCTTTATACATGACAATTACCAGCAACCAAACCACTACGCCCACCTTGGAGTCTGCGCAGCGCTTCCAAAAGATCAAGTGTAAAATGGATTCAGGTACCTGTCCCAAATAAGTTAGGATTTAGAGAAATCCTCGGTAAATCAACATAGGTACAGTGGAAACACTAACAAATTCCAACTACTCACCGAACTTACCACTTAAATGAATAGCGAGAGCAATACCGAAGAATAAGTCGCCGCGACGCCGTTGAATTGAGTGATCAGCCCAGCACTAGCCAACAAGCCGCCAGAGCTTCGGCAAAGCGTTCTGTTGGCAAAGCCCCTCCCAAGCATCCATCCATCGTTATGGAAGGCATCTCCGACGTCAATATACGGATGCAAAGCATCAGAACGATCATTGACGCAGATAAGGGTGAGATTCGGGCCTCCATGGGTGGAGTTATGCGCCTTTACGCCGCCGACGCCAACATCTTCCGCTCTATTGTCAAGTGGATATGCATAAACGGGCTTCACCATAGCACTCTTCATAGGCACATCAATGAAGAGCTGGCAAAGCTTGACCACAAGATGTTATACGCACAAACGCCCCAGCGCCGCAGTGAACCAGGCTGCCCCAAAGCGAGACCGATTAACATGTTGTGTGTTAATATTGCCACTGCGTCAAATAACAAGGACATATTAAATGTCAAGACACTCTGCCATGTGAGGGTTGCGGTCGAACCTCTCCGGAAACGAACATCTGTTGTGCAGTGTCACCGATGTCAGCAATTAAGCCACTCAGCCAAATACTGCCGAAAAGCCCACATCGACGTGAAATGTGCAGGAGAACACCCCGCAAGTAGCTGCACTCGGCCTCGAAATGAACTATGTACGTGCTTCAACTGTGGAGAGCAGCACCCTGCAAACTACTCAGGATGTGCCAAGTTCCAGGCATTCTTACAACGCTCCAAGCCCAAGCGCGGCATGTTTGCTAGAAGATCAGTCAACGAGCGTCCGGTGCCCCAACTTGCCCCCAGCGGCCAGGTGGCCATCACCAGAGGTAGTGCCTCCTACGCAAACATAACAAGAGGCAGAACCACGGAGCATAACCAGTATCAGGCACGTCAGCGTCATGAAAGAAGCTGCACTCGATCAAGAAGTCGCCGCGATCCAGCTCTGCATCCAATGGCAAGCGGTAACACAACCGAGGAAATTCTGAAAACGCTCAACGATAGCATCAATGCTCTACGCTCTATCCAAGAGAAACAAACTATTGTTGATGTTGCTGAAGCAGAAACAGGAACAGACACAGCAGCATGGGCAAATTCTCAACTTGCTCTTTGCTCGTCAAGTGCAGCAAGCTTCAAAATAATGCCTCTGCGCATTTTAGTGTGGAACGCCAATGGTGTGTCCACGAAGCTGCCCGAACTTCTGGTCCTATCTGGTCCGGCGAACGGAATTCGGACCAGATTCGATAGTGAGATCAAGTCAGGGGATGACTTGGAAGACGCCGTTGAATTGTTCACCAGCAAAGTCAAGACAGCAACAAAAATGGCAGCACAAACTCCGCCCCGGAAGCCCGCATCATCAGGAATCCCGATCACCAACGCGATCCAGCTTCTAGTCCGTGAAAAGAAACGCCTACGCACAAGCTGGATGGGGTCTCGACACCCCCTGGACAAAACAGCGTAGAATAGAGCACAGAGCGAGCTTCAACGGGCACTGGCAGATCACAAAGCTGGATGGTTCAATGCTAACACTGATACTAATAATGACGCGACGCACTCACTTTCGAAGGCCGCACGCGCCATTAAAAGGAGTTGCACCATTAAGGCGCCGCTTCTAAAGAGCAATGGGACATGGTGTCAGACGAACTTTCAGCAAGCCGAGGTTTTTACAGGGCACCTTGCTAAACGTTTTTAGCCATTTGAGCTAGCAAGTTCGGAGAAAGTTCGGAGCAAGTAAGCGAGACGCATGCCAGGCTGTCCCCAGCGCTCCAAATGGACCTGCCTATCTGACCCCCCCTGAGATATCCGAAGTTATTGGTCGCTTAAATATCAGCAGAGCACCTGGCTACGATACTATATGCAACGCCACACTAAAGGCATTACCAAGTCACTCTATTCTCTACAAAGCGTTCTTGTTCAACGCAATAGTGAGATTGCAATGCTTCCCTGCACAGTGGTGCAGGATCATGAGATCATTCAACTAAAAACCTTGATCTTACATTGGATCGCAGACTCACCTTCGCCAAGCAATTTTGGCTGTTAAGTTCAAGAAGCAATCTGTCATTGGCTAATAAGGTGACCATCTACAAGCAAATTATCGCGCCGATTTGGAGGTATGGGTGCAAAATATGGGGATTAGCTTGTGATAGCCAAATCAAAAGAGTACAGACGGCCCAAAACAAAACACTCAGATTGATCACCGGATGCGAGTGGTACATTCGTAACTCGTCCCTGCACAAAGATCTCAAGCTGCCCACAGTCTTTGACGAGATTAATAACCACTCCAGCCGCTACAATAACAGACTACGGGGTTCAGATACAGACTGGCACCACAACTGGCCAGTGGGACGTCGCTAAAGAGGCGGAAAAAGCGCCAGCCGAGGGACCTGATAAAACGATGGGTCGATCCCGTAGACGACTTTAAATTGTTATTTAGTCCAATTATTATATGTATTGTTAATTGTTTACAAGTATTAAGCTAGTCAAGTGTCTAGCCGGCGCGCACTTTGGGCTGAAAAAAATAGCTGGCCAGGCCATAAAGACGTCGCTGATGACCCCGGTTGGCTTTATAAATATTTTATAAAAAAAGAGAAAAAAAAAGAAAAGAAATGTAGTAGATGTAAGTAGTCGGCTTGTGGGTATGTCTTCTTTATAAAGGACGTACAGCGTTGGTCCAAGTACGCTGCCTTGGGAAACTCCAGTGTTTATAGTGTGGTCGTCGGACATGTCAGAGTTGCATCTCACAGCAAAGGTTCTGTTGTAGAGATACGACTTCAAGAGTTTGTGGGTGTTTTGGGGAAGCATCATTTTATTTTTGAAAATTAATCCATCTAGCCACCCCTTGTCAAAAGCCTGAGAGACATCCAGAAATGTCGCAGTGCAACATCTTTGTTTTTCGAAAGCAGATCGTATTTCTGATTCTGTTATTTCATTGACTTATTCAATGGTTCCATGTCCCTCGAAAAAAGCGCTGGAATAAGATTGCGTGCCCTCAGTTAGGGGGATATTCGGGTCATCAGACATTTTTCAAATAGTTTCGATAAACAAGGCAATAGGCTTATAGGCCTGGAGGTTGAGGAAACTGAATGGTTCTTGCTCGCGTTTCGCCTCATAATTATGATCGGTTTTTTCCATCTCCCTTGGTAGTACCTGAGTTTTGAAATAGCGTTAAAAAGCAAGAAAATAGTGCATACAACACAGTATGGAAGCTCCATAATCATCTTTGAAGTTATTAGATTCCAATCCTGGAACACACGTTAAAGATGCGTTGCAAGTGTGGTAGCTCTATCTTCATCGCTGCGGGCCCATCCACCAGTGATATTCCTTAATGGTGATATAGTTTCTGCCGGTGTGGTTAAACTGGGATGAGCTTTCCATAGTAAGTTTTCACGACGTAGAGCTAGGTTCTGTGAGTCCCGATTATACAAAGTTTTCGAAGGTGACATTTTGGAAGGTGGTCGCAGGATCAAATGAGGATGAATCCGACTATTGAGGTCTTCGTATATTGGACTGCCTCTATAGTTTGCTGTGTGGTTACCCTCACAATTTTCCCACTTTTTGTTTTTTTTTTATTTTGTTTGTTGTAGTTTGTAGTGTAGTGTAATTATTCTACGATGCAGAAGAAACTGAACGCTTGTAGATAGGATGCACTTCGTTTTTCCTGATAGCTTTAGTATCATGTTCCAGCTTGAATTTAAAGAGTGTGTTAAAGCATTGATCATGTGTTAGATATTAAACAATAGAAATAATGTAAAAGGGATCGGACCAACAATTAAATATATTATACATGCATTTTATGACCGATCCCCTCAAAATAAACGCACATGTAAATGCATGCGTAAGGTGACACTGCAATGCAATTGATAAAGCCCCACCTAGATAATGGTTTTTTATGACCGAACCCTTTCAGAAACATGTATTCGCATGCGTTAGATAACACCACGCTGCGAGGGTAAAGGTCATAAAATACTTAGGCCCCGGCGCACATACCAACGCATTGAAATGGTTGGGGGCATAAGTACATAAATAGTTTTAAAGAACTCTTGTTAGTACATAAGACCTAATTGTAAGATTTTTGTGGTTCTCTGGATATTGAAGAATATTAATAAAACAGTTTCTAAGCCGAACTCACTGGAGCAACACCATTTATTATTGGGCTCCTATTAACATTTGGTCCATTCGAGACAACCGAAAGTTTTCCCCTTGTGGTAAGAAACTTAGGAATAAACTAGCACCTAATAAGTGACTGCAGATTAGTGTTAAAATCTCAGTCCACAGTAGCTAAGAAATAAAGGCTTCGGACTAGTGAAATAATACCTAGTCGAAAAACAAAGTCCTCTGTTGTAAGGGACACAGAGAATAAAATAAATACCATTGGGCATAAAATAAAAACAAAAATTTTATTTTCTGTTTGAAAAATTGTGGCCCCTGGTGCGTCTCCAACCATGCTATCCTAAGGGATCTCCGGATTTCTCTGATTGGTGATCAGATCAACCTCCACAGCAGCCGATACGCGGACAAATTGGCAACACACCCAAACTCTCTGGCAAGTTATCTCGCCAATGCTCTTTGCCTTCGACGTCTTAAGAGGATCCACCCCTCTGATCTCTCTACCCGCATAATATCGTAAGATTCTAAATTTCCCGCCAAACTCTTAAATGTAAGTTAGTTAAGTATTTATGTAGTAAAATATAATCCTCCATTTCCCTCGTCTGGTTACATTCAGAAGGCTCTGAACTGATTCCGATGCTAAATGTCCTTGGCCATACAACGGACAAAAAAGTAAAAAAATAAAAAAAAGCACCAGCAGCGTCACCGGCAGCATCACCAGGAAAATACACCGGCAACCAGAAGCATCAGAGGCATCACCAGCAGCATCACCAGGAAAATGCAGCGACCAGAAGCATCAGAGGCGTCAACGGCAGCATCACCAGGAACATCGCCGGCAGCGTTACCGGCAACATCGACGGCAGTATCGACGACAGGATCGACGGCTACATCGGCGGCAGCAGCGGCGGCAAGCCTTTTTAAATTTTTGTATTGAAATTGTAAGTAGATAGAAAAAAATATAAAAAAAATGTCTACAAAAGAGAAGGCCTCCCTAATAGAAGATCAGGTTAGGATTACTAGGTTAGTGCAAACTGCTAACGAGAAGGTAGCTAGAAATATTCCAAAAATTGAGTTAGATGCCAAGCTTAGGGGTTCCATCGACCAAGTGGTGGAATACCTAAGCGTTACGTATAAAGAAATCCAGGAAAGGAAGGTTGCTACCTTTCCAATAAGGATTAATTAATTTAATAAAAATTGAAGGATTTCCAAACAAAACTATAGCGGAGATTCTGGAAACAAATGAAGTATTTATATTTATATTGAGTTAATGGAGACACAATTCCATGAAAATTTAGGAGAAAGGGAGGTAGAGGTAGAAGTCAAAAAATGGACAATTTACCCACTCTACCAAAAATAGAGGTACCCACACTCCCAGCAGCATCACCATCTGGTGCGTCCAAAGATTGGGACCATTTTTTCGAGCTCATTAAAGAGCTAGTTCATTCAAGGGGAGACTTAAGCTCATCT
The DNA here is from genome assembly GCA_018150545.1 of Drosophila ercepeae. Taxonomy (NCBI): domain Eukaryota; kingdom Metazoa; phylum Arthropoda; class Insecta; order Diptera; family Drosophilidae; genus Drosophila; species Drosophila ercepeae. Next base: position 899,392 of record JAECWL010000010.1, on the reverse strand, counting down.
TTGAAGCTAAGTATTGAAAGTAATAATAATATCCAGATTAAATAATCAGACAACAGCAACTTGTGTGAAATTCAGTGTTGTTTTATTTTATCTCTTTTCGAGGTGCACGCACTCGTCGTCTACAAGCAACTGAACTCGATATTAGCATTGCAAAGAGACCGAACAAAAACAAAAAGAGGGACAGCGATTCCTTCCAGTGAAATAGTCCCGTTAACATTTGCATATGTATTGGTCATATTCTTTGCTCTAACAGATCAATGAGGCTTTTGCTTATGTCCATATACTGTCATGTTCATGTATTCGTATACAAGCACACACATAGGGACATTTGCAACACTAAGCTACCTCAAAAGTGCATTAAAAGGGGAAGCTAAGAATGTTGTTTCCAATTTATTGCTGGATTCTGGCAATAATTATGAGGCAGCATGGGAACTGTTAACAAGAAGGTATGAGAATAATAGAAAAATATTCTCGGACCAGTGGAGTCGCCTAATGGAGCTTCCAAAAATAAATATGGACTCATAAAGGCAGTAAAAAAGTTGTATTGATTCCATTAATAAATCTATTTACATGATGCGACTCAAAGAAAATCTGACTGAAGAATCAGATTGCATTTTTGCGTGTATCATTACCAACAAATTTGGTAAGGAAGCTCTTCAGCAATATGAGTGCAATATTAAAAAGTCAAATGAAATCCAGACACTGAGAGATGTCATGGAATATTTAGATCAACGGCTTAGTTCGCGGTAAAAAAAGGGTATTTAAAAACGACACAAACGAATTAATTATTACCAGATGTGCAAAATGCCCGAGCATCAAATAACATATTGCTATAAATTTAAAGCATTAAGTCCCCAGGAAAGATTGGAGGCAGCTAAAAAATTTAATTTATGTTTTAAATGTTTGAAGTCGCATTATCATCATGTTTCTATTGCCATAAAAATAACCATAGCATGTTACACTTTAAAAAAGAAAGAGTAAATACATGCAGGACTTCTGAAAAGGCATTATTAGCTACGGCTTTTGTTCAAATAGAAAGTCGAAATGGAGATTTTGAAAATTTTAGAGCCTTTGATTGACAATGGATCCCAAATTACCCTTATTTCAGAAGAAGCGGCGCAAACATTAAAATTGCAGAAAATTAAGTCGCACACTGAAATTAGTGGATCATCCTCTACAGGTAGATGTACATCAAAGCACAAATTAGATGTAACGATTCGAAAGAATAACTCAAAAAATATAAATGCAAAGGCAATAATTTTGCCTAAATTAATGAAATCTCTTCCTTCAAACGAAATACCCATTAATAAATTAGATTGGGAAAAATATTGCTTAGCCGATCCTGATTTTAACGAACCCGGTCGAATTGATATAATAGTTGGAGCTGATTTATACGCATAAATCGTAGTGCCGGGAATAGTAAAAAAAAGGAGTACTTCTCGGGCAAAAAACGATCTTTGGATGGACAGTGTCGGGATGCACTAAATCCAGAGGCCATATGTACTACTATTGTAGCAACCGGTATCGAACTTAAACATACGGATCGATATTGGGAAATGGAAGAAGAGGATACCAATGATATAGAGTCAGAAATTTGTGAAAACAATTTCCAAAAATCAACTAGAAAAGATTCCAGTGGAAAATATATTGTGTCCATCCCCTTTAAAGAAAATTGTGCATTAGGAGACTCTAAAAAGCAAGCAATGGCTCGGTTTATAAATTAAGAAAAAAAAATTATTAAAAAATTAAAAATTGAAAACCGAGTATTCTACATTTATGAGAGAATATTTAGATTTAGGTCATATGGTGGAAGTATATTATGAAGGAAAGTACTACCTTCCGCATTAAGCCATAATAAGAGAAGCCAGTCTCACCACAAAATTAAGAGTAGTGTTTGACGCTTCTAAAACTACTAACAATAAAAGCCTTAACGATATAATGTGGGTGGGACCACGAGTGCAAAACGATATTTTTGATATAATTATCAATTGGCGTAAATGGGAATATGTGGTATCTGCGGACATTGAAAAAATGTACCGGCAAATAAAAATACAAAACAATAATAAAAAATATCAATAAATATTATGGAGAGATTGCCCAGAAACGAACATTAAAACATATAAGTTAACTACTATATGGATGATCTGATGACAGGAGCAAATTCAATAGAAGACGCTAAGCTTTTAGTTCCATTAATATCAAAAGAATTATCTAGTTCTGGTTTTAACTTATGAAAGTGGGTGTCAAAAAACTGAAAAATAACGGATTTAGTGGAAAATACTAGAGATAATAAAATAATTACCATTAAATAAGATGAGTGCATAAAAAGTTTAAGTCTACAATGGGACACTAATAAGTGCGAAAGCGAAAGTGGGAACAAACGTTACTATAATAGCGAGTAAAAAATAGAAAAACGATTCCCAAAACCAAAGTTATGCGCAGCACACTTTCTTAGTAAGCTAATGATGCGCATAAGAAAGGCTATGCTGAATTATAAATTAGAACTATATGCTTGGAGTGATTCAACCATAACGCTAGCTTGGATTAAAAATGGGTTAAACAAGATGAAATTTATTAGATGTAGAACAGATGAAATTCGGATGTTAAAGGACACTGAATGGAATCATATTAAATCCGAAGATAATCCTGCAGACTTCACGTCAAAAGGAGTTAGCACAAGTCAGTTAGTGAATTGCGATCTTTGGTCAAAATCAAAGAAGACGCGATCCACAAATTGATACATAAATTATCTTGCTTGCATAAATTAATACGTGTTTACAACGTAATGGTTTACGTTTTAAGATTTATAAAAATAAAAACAAGAAAATATGTAGGCTCTAAGTTTATGACAGCAGGGGAAAGGAAACGCGGAAATAATAATAATTAAAAAACAACAGGAGTTGCTATTTAGCAAAGAAATCAACTGCTTAACAAAGAATAAATAAATGGAAATAAGCAGTAAGATACTAGGCCTCAACCCTTTCCTAGATACTAATGGAATACTTTGAGTAGGAGGAAGATTACAGAACTCCAAAGCCATCTTTGAAGTAAAGCATCCTATAATTTTGGACAAAAGTCATATTGCAAAATTAATAATAAGGGATGCACATAGTGACACACTTTATGGATGTATAAACGTAATGCGTAATTATATCCAACACAAATATTGGATATTTAAAATGCACACGATATCGAAAGATCACCGTAAAACAAATAATGGGTAATCTTCCAGACTGTAGGGAAACAATGTCATACCCATTTCTAAATACAGGTATTGATTATGCTGGACCATTCTTTATAATATGTTAAAAGAAACGGGGTCAAAAAATATATAAAGGATATATTGCTGTGTTTGTGTGCATGGCTACAAAGGCCATCCATTTAGAGGTAGTTAGCGATCTAACATCTGACGCTTTTCTGGCCGCGTTTTAAACGATTTCTGACTAGAAGAGGTAAATGTGCTAACATATATTCTGACAATGAAACAAATTTTATAGGTGTATCAAGAAAACTAGATGAAGAATTACAAAACGCAATTCAAGACAATAGTAAAATAGCAGAACAATTACAAAAAGAAAGAATCAAGTGGCTTTTTATTCCCCCAGTAAGTCCTCATTTCGGAGGAATCTGGGAAGCAGGCGTAAAATCGTTGAAATATCATTTAAAGCGGATAATTGGAGATAATGTATTAACATACGAAGAAATGTCAACATTATTATGCCAAATAGAAGACGTTTTAAATTTGAGACCGCTATACATATCGGGATGTGATATGGACGATAATGAATAATGACTAACTCCTGGTCTTTTTTTAATTGGAAGACCACTACTGGATGCGATCGAACCTAATACCAATGACGGAAAATTTAATAACTTAGATAGATGGAGATTCATTCAATAAATAAAGAAAGACTTTTCAGGCAAATGGAAAGATGATTATTTAAATACATTACAGCAAAGAAACAAATGGAAAAAGGAATCTAAAAATATTAAAAAAAAAATGTACACAATATTAGAATATGTTACAATTCGTTTTATATAAAGAAGTAAGATAAACGTAAAAATAATTTTTGTGGCCCTTGGGAAAAAGTTTAAATGTAAAATTTTGTAAAATTAAACAAAACTAAAAAAAATTTAGAAAATAATTAAATACGGCCCACTTAAAAATTGAAATGTTTTTGAATATAAAATATAATGAAAATGTATATGGTAACAATTCAGACTTTTTGGCCCTTGGCAAAATGTTCAAGCATTAAACATGTGTTAGATATTAAACTAAAGAAAAAATGTAAAATGGATCGGACCAACAACCAAACATATATTATATCCCTTCAAAACAAACGCACATGTAAATGCATGCGTAAGGTGACACTGCCATGCACTTGATAAGGACACACCTAGATAATGGTTTTTTATGACCGAACCCTTTCATAAACATGTATTCGCATGCGTTAGATAACACCACGCTGCGAGGGTAAAGGTCATAAAATACTTAGGCCCCGGCGCACATACCAACGCATTGAAATGGTTGGGGGCATAAGTATATAAATAGATTTAAAGAACTCTTGTTAGTACATAAGACCTAATTGTAAGATTTTTGTGGTTCTATGGATGTTGAAGAATATTAATACAACAGTTTCTAAACCGAACTCATTGGAGCAACACCATTTATTATTGGGCTCCTCTTAACAGAGTGGTTTGGTTTTATGTCTTTGTTCAGGATGTTGAAGACAGTTTTCGCCTTGAAACCCTTTTTATTTAAAGCCTCAGTGACCTCTGGAGGTGTTACGTCAGGCTTTATACCCTTGAGGTGGATCAAGCTGTATGTAGTTCCTAGCATGCAACAGAGGTTGATATTATGGTACGAGTTTTGGAGAATATTTGAGAACGCTTCTAATATTATTAGTTCTAAGGAGTCATCTATTGTAGCTGAGAAATCAACAGTCGACAATGGATACTCTTTAAGTGCTAGTCAACTACAACAGTTCCATTTAATTAAAGAGCTGTTTCGAAAGTGCAAGAAACGCTAGGTCACACTTCCTTGATTGAGTATCATATTGATGTGGGATACGCAAAACCATGTAAGCAGCAGTTTTATCCAGGCATCCAGCAGTAAGCTTAATTAGGCAACCAAAAAAGGATACTTATCACTTACTTATCACATCATCGATGGGATATTTTCTCGTTTACCGAAAGCAAACATAATTTCCAAACTAGATCTCAAAGACGACTATTGGCAAAATCCAACTTGGCCAGGAGTCTAAACCTCTCACAGCATTTACCGTCTCTGGCCGACCATTATATTAGCTGAAGGTGATTCCATTTGGACTATGCAATGCTCCGTCCACCATGTGTCGGTTGATGGATCAGATAATACATCCAGATTTGCGATATTGTGTGTTCGGATACCTGGATGGTTTGTGTGTCATGTCAGAAGACTTCGCAGTCATCTTGCAATTTAGTAAGAATAGCCAAACAATTTCGTAAAGCTAATCTTACTCGGAACTTTAAGAAAAGTCAGTTTTGTGTGACAAGCATTAATTATTTAGGTTACGTTATTACAAGTAGTATCGGTGGTATTTACATGAACCACGGTAAAGTTTCTTTCATTGTTAATTGGCCTCCGCCAAAAAAACTATTAGAATGAGAGTTTATTTGCGACTAACGAATACATAAAAGGATGCGTAACTCGTGACGCGCTTAAGAGAATAAACAAAAGAGAAAGATCAATTAGATCCCGTTACATTTAGTATAAGACATTCGCTTTGCACTCTTAATTGAGATTTCAACACTCCTTCTCAAAGAGACATGTCTTTAGACGTTAACTTAAATATCCATTTTTCTTTTAAACATAATTTTCAATTCAATTTAAACCTAACTGTTTAACAAAACCTATGTGCTTGATCTTATTTAAGTTATTTTTTAAAATATCAGAAATCATATTTTCTATTGAAACATACTTAATATCAATAACATTTTCCTTATATAATTGTCGTACAAAATGGTACTTAATATCAATATGTTTGCTTCGTGCATGAAACTTGGAGTCTTTTGCCAGACATTGTGCGCTTTGATTATCACTGTAGATAACCATCTTTGGAACCAGTCTTATTCCTATCTCCTTCACCAGCTTTTTAAGGTAAACTGCCTCTTTTGCTGCTGTTGAAAGCGCCACATACTCAGCTTCAGTTGAACTAAGTGCCACAATGGTCTGCTTTTTGGACTCCCATGAAATCGCCGCACCAGCCATGATGAATGTCCAACCAGTAAAAGATTTGCGATCTGTGCTATCGCCAGTCCAGTCTGCATCAACGAAACAATGGACATGCACACCTGTACGTTTGTCACATAGCTTCATGTCAGCTGTGCCCTTAAGGTACCTCAAGACACGCTTTGCAGCCACTTCGTGCTCCTTGTGAGGATCAGCATTTCTTTGTGCCAATTTAGCCACACTATGCATGATATCTGGTCTTGTCGTCATAGCCAAATAAATCAAAGAACCAATGAGTGATTGATACTTCTTCTGATCCACTTTTGTGCAGCTTGCATCCGCGCATTTAACTTGAAAGCCCGCCTCCAGAGGAATTGCGTTGGGTTTGCAGTCTTCCATACGATAGTCTTTTAGTAGACCAGCAATAAATTGTTTATGGCCTATAGTGACACTGCCAGTTTCGCCACACCTCTCTATCTCCATTCCTAGGAAATGTTTCAGGTCTCCGCCATCTACAGATCAAACTCATCTGATATTTTCTTCTTGCTGCTAAGGAGGTCATCTTTTCTGGAACAAGCAAGAATTAAATCATCAACATATACTACAATAATGTTTAGGTTTTCCTCAATTTTCTTTGTGTATATGCAAGGCTCGCTAGGACAGAAAATGAATTCAATTTTGTTAAGAACCTCATCTAGCCTCCAGTTCCACTCGCGTCCACTCTGCTTTAGACCGTATAAGGACTTATGCAATCGCAGGACTCGATCTGGGTGTTTTGCGTCTACAAAACCTTCAGGTTGTCTCATGTAGACCACATCTTTCAGTTCACTGTTTAGGTACGCTGCTGACACGTCCATTTGGTGCATAATCATGCCATGCTCGACAGCCAATGCAATCACTAACCTTGTTGACGAGTAACGTGCCACCGGGGAAAATGTTTCCAGGTAATTCACCCCATACTGCTGTCCGCAACCTTTGGCTACTAACCTCGATTTGAGTCGATCAACCTTACCATTTTTGTCGCGTTTAATGGTAAACACCCACTTGCACCCGATTGCTTTCTGCTCTTCAGGAAGGTCAACCAAGCTCCAGGTGTTTGTAGCTCGCAAGTGATCAAACTCCTTCTGCATCGAGATTCTCCATTCATCAGAATGTTCTCCAGTCAATGCCTCACGCACGTTTGTTGGTGCCACCATATTATTTCCGGCTATAACATTTAGCATATTGTACTCTTTTCGTGGACGGCCCACTAATCCTGTTCGGACTATCTTGGGGCGACCTGGGCCCCTCTTCTGCGGTGTTTTTTGTTCTGTCCCAGACTCTTCGTCGTCATCACTGCCTTGAACATCCAACGACTGTTCATTGTTGTCAAAATGATCTTCTCGGTGTCCAGCAGACTCATCCAATTCAATGATTACTTCTCCTGGAACTGATGCTCTATCATCCTCTATAAACACAACATCTCGGGCTATCACAATGCTTTGTTTTTCCGGGTTGTATAAACGATAAGCCTTAGAAGTTTGAGAATAGCCTACTAATATGTGCTCTTCTCCCTTTGGACGAAACTTCTTGCTATGTGTTTTGTTCAATACGATCTTTGCAACCAAACACACGTAGATGGGATACACTTGGCTTCTTTCCAAACCAGGCTTCAAATGGTGTTATATTAGCTAGTGTCGACGTCTCTGCTCTGTTCCTCAAGTATGCCGCTGTCATTATAGCCTCTCCCCAAAAACTCTCACCCACTCCAGCATGAGTTAACATACTGCGAGCCATTTCCAGGAGGGTTCTGTTAGCACGTTCTGCAACTCCGTTTTGTTGAGGAGTATAGGGGACTGTTAGCTGTCTTTGTATACCTTGACTCACCAGGTATTCTTCAAACCTTCGGGAAACATATTCTCGACCGTTGTCACTACGGATCCTTTTAATTTTCTTTCCTGTTTGCTTCTCGACCAACGATTGGAACCCTTTAAATTTTTCAAAAACTGCGTCTTTAGTGTTTAACATGTAGACTGACATGTACCGTGTTTTGTCATCGATGAAAGTTGCAAAGAATCGTGCACCACCGTTTGATTTTGTGTTTATTGGACCACATATGTCCGTGTGTATAAGTCTTAACAATTCACTCTCGTGGCTTTCCGACGCGTTTGGAAACTGTTTTACACAAATGTTGCATTTGGCACACGTTTCGCATACGAAACCGTTCAAATCACACGAATTTATCTTCAAACCATACACCATGTCTTTGTTAATCATTTTCTGCATACTATTCAAGTTCAAATGTCCAAACCGATTATGCCACTTAATCATTTCATACTTTTCTCCATTAATTGCGGACACTTTTTCTGATTTATTTTCAAATAAGAACAATTCATTTTTGCGTTTAGCAACTAGCAAAGTGTCTCCGTCAGTGTCTATTACTTTCGCTTCGTTCTTACTAAAAATCACCTTCAATCCTTTTGCAGTTGCCTTTTGCACCGAAATAAAGTTACATTGCAAATTTTTTACGTACAATACATCAAGCAGTTTGATCGTATTATCTCCATAGCACAAATTCACTGTACCGCGCCCTTCGGCTTCTACGTAATTATCGCCTGCTAACATTATTTTTTCCTTGTGTTCACGCATTGATACAAACATTGTTTTTTCAGCACACAAATGAGTTGTTGCTCCACTGTCTAGACACCATGTACTTTTACTGTCTATTTCGTTTTTATCTGCACCGAAAACCGAAAACGCTTTTGGCTTATTCCCGTTTGAATTTCCTTCTTTTGCTTTGTTATGTTTTGCCAATTTTTCTTTCGATCTACACTTTGCAGCAATATGACCGCGCTTTCCACATGACCAACATTCGACACCTTTTTCGATATTCCTTTTTGAGTATTGTTTTTCCGTACCCGACGCGAACATTTTCTGTTCCTTTCCGATCACCGTTTCGTTTGTCTTGCGCCTCTCTCCCTCTTCTAGAAGTTTAACCTTGAGAGCGCTCAGCCCCGGCAATGTGTCGCGCGTTTCAATGGCGACAACAAAATTTTCAAACGAGTCACACAAGCTCGAAAGCAAAATTATGACGAGCATTTCGTCTGGAACACTTTGTTCAATTTCTTACTGCTTTTCTACCAATGCACTGAATTTATTTAAATGTTCTTCCACACTTTCTGTCTCACTCATTTTCATGTACAACAACTGCTTAAACAAATGTATGCGTCTCGCTGGACCGGATGGCATATGAATTTCACCAAGTTTTTTCCAAGCTTCCTTAGCAGTTACACAATGTTTCACATGATTAATTTGCGTCGGCTTTATACATAGCATTATACTTGCAAGTGCCTTTTCGTCTTTAGCATCGAAAGACGCTTTTTGTTCTGCTGTATCATTTTCATTTTTCAGCAAACGGCCACTGACCACTGACCATAATTCGGCATGTATCAGCACACTTTTCATTTGAATAGACCACACACTATAGTTTTCATTGTCCAGTTTCTCAATTGAGTATTGGGAACTCATTTTTATATCAAATATTAAACACGAGTCACACAAGTCTTTTCGACTACGAGGGCGGGTCAATAAGTCCGTGACTTTTTGAATTTCCCGCCTCTTAATTGAAATGGTAACACTGCTCCCGTCAACAGTCATCTATCAGTTGACTCTTGTCAAAAATTGAACAAGCTGCGACATTTAGTTTGTTTTTGACAGCCGTTAATATCAGACTACCGCGTTGACTGAGAAGAAAATGGAAAAAGGTGAATTTCGTGTGCTCATTAAGCATTATTTTTTGAGGAAAAAATCCATTACGCAAACCAAGGCCAAGCTTGATAAATATTATGGAGACTCTGCACCATCCATTTCCATGGTAAAAAAGTGGTTTACTGAATTCCGATGTGGCCGTACAAGCACGGAAGATGCCGAACGTTCTGGACGCCCAGTTGAGGTTTCCACATCCGAAACAATTGAAAAAATCCACGATATGGTTTTAGCCGATCGGCGATTAAAAGTGAGAGAGATTGTGGAAGCCGTAGGCATTTCACATGGCTCAGTGGTTTCAATTTTGAATGATCATTTGGGTATGACAAAGCTTTCCGCAAGATGGGTGCCGCGTTTGCTCATAATCGACCACAAATGCAACCGTGTGACAATTTCGCAGGACTGTTTAGCGTTGTTCAATTGCAATACGAACGAGTTTTTGCGCCGTTTCGTAACCGTCGACGAAACGTGGATCCACCACAACACACCGGAGACCAAACAGCAGTCAAAACAGTGGGTTTCTCGGGGTGAATCGGCGCCAAAGAAGGCAAAGGTGGGTTTGCTAGTTTAGTAGAATATCCGGGGGGAGGCATGGCAGCCTGAAGTTTCAGGTGGACGGTATTTATTTGGGTATCTTCGAATACATTTATTTTTATACCCTTGCAGAGGGTATTATAATTTTGTCCAGAAATATGTAACGCATTAAAGATAGCATCTCCGACCCCACAAAGTATATATATTCTTGATCAGCATCAACAGCCGAGTCGACATGGCCATGTCCGTCTGTCCGCCTGTTTCTATGCACAAAATAGACAGTAGTTTTAAAGCTAGCGTTTTGAAATTTTTACCAGATCATTATTTTTGTTGCACGCAGATCAAGATTAAAAATCGGTCGGATCGGACCACTATATCATATAGCTGCCATACAAACGATCAATCAGATTTCAAGTCTTGGTATGGAAAACTTTTTTGTTCTCCAAGCTTTTTTTTTTTTTTATGTAACTATTTATTGATGCATACAGGGTATCTAAAAACCCCATGGTGTGATTGGCATCTATTAATACTGCCCGAGTGGCTCGCCGGCTAAGTGTGCTTAGCGTTACCATTATTACTAAGTTTAAACTTACAAACTAACAATATTTACAAAACTTAAAAACAAAAAATTTAAACGAAAGAAAGACGATGGGGAGTATATCGTCTTGTTGGCAGCCGGTCAATTAGGTCCCTAGGAAGTCGCCTGTTGAGCCTCCTTTGTGGGCGAGGTCTGGTAAGAGCCTCAGTGAGTCGGTTGCGATGGCGCTCCAGTCGGTCATTGTAGCGGCTGGAGTGGAAATTTATGGTCTCAAAAACCGTGAGCAGCTTTAGGTCACTGTGGAGGGTGGTGTTCCTCACATACCACTCGCAGCCAGTGATCGTCCTCGCAATGTTATTTTGGATGCTCTGGATTCTGCGATCTTGCTGTCACACGCCAGGCCCCAAATTTGGCACGCATACCTCCAAATAGGAGCTATGATTTGATTATAGATAGTCAACTTATTTCTCAGCGACAGTTTGCTACGCGGGCCCATGAGCCAGTAGTGCTTTGACGCCGCGGCCCGTATGCGTATTCTTATTTCACTCACTTGCTTCGAGAAAGTGAGCCGACGGTCGAGTATGACTCCCAGGTATTTGGCTGAGTCAACCTGTTCCACAGGGGTATCGTCAATGAGCACTGCTGGTGGCGTTCTCCGTTTGAGGGTGTAGCAAACATTCGTGGATTTGTTGCCATTTATGCCAATATTCACCTCCTAGCCCAGTCGGAAAATCTTGTTGCGTAGTTCTGGATACCGTTGGCGGCCTCCTGCTCGCACCTGAACCTGTACGTTATGCGTCGGCAAATGTGGCCAACATTGATGTTCCGTAGAGACCGTCAGCCGGGCGCGGCATGTCATGGCTATACAGGCAGTATAGTAGCGGGCCTAGGACGCTTCCCTGGGGTACTCCAGCTGCCGCATTATACTCGGTTGAGAGCGCAGAGTGGAACCGCAGAGTGGAACAGGCAGGGTATTCTTGATTTTCAGTAGCAGACCAGGATGCCACACACGGTCAAACGCCTCCCGAACATCGAGGAAAAGAGCGTTGCAGTATTCGTCGCTGTCGAAGGCCGTTAAAATCTGCTCGACCACTCGATGCAGTTGCTCCACCGTGCAGTGACCAGCACGGAATCCGAACTGGTGATCTGGCATAATTCCCTGGGCATCTATAAACCTGACCATCCGGGCGGCAATAAGTCTCTCAAACACCTTTGAGATCGATGGGAGGAGACTGATCGGCCGGTAGAATCCAGGGTCTTTCTCCGACTTGCCAGCTTTATGTATCATAGAGATGATTCCCAGCTCCACTGATGGAAAAGTACTGCAGCCTCACAATAGCATTGAAAAGCATCGCTACGTAGCGGATCGCTCTGCTCGGTAGGGCCTTTAAAGTGGCGTTACATATTGCATCATGGCCTGTTGCTTTTTTAGAGTTTTGCTGGGCGATAACATCAGCTATTTCAGCAGGATCGAACGGTTGGATCGGCATGTCCATTTGGAGAGCTTGAGACAGCTGATCGTGAATCTCTTCAACCTGCTGCGGACTGGCGGGGTTAAAAGGTTGGAACCGCTCGGCCAGGTGGGCGGAAAACGCTTCTGCTTGCTCCAAATCAGTTCGGCACCATGCCCCGTGGGGCCACCTGTTGCTAGCGAGTTTACATCTGAGTTGAAGATTAGATTTGCCAGGGCATGACCTCTTTGGTTACACCTCCCTGCTCCCCAAAGCCAGTGGGACGCATTCCAGTCGCCTGCTACAATGAATTTATGCTGATGTTGCTCCAGATTTGAAGTTGTCTGTGGTCCAAACGAACCTCGGTGAGCAGTAGACCGCGCCGAAGTTTATAATGCCGTCTTCAGTCTCTATAGTTGCAGACGCAAGTTGCACCCTATCAGTGGCTACTGAAGGAAGTTAACCAAACTTGATTTGATCATAATCGCTGATCCACCTTTGGGGTTACCCTCACCCGGGTCGTTTGCAGTATAGGCCTCGTAACCATACAGCTTGGGCTTGACTACATCTTTGCAATGTGTTTCACTGATAAGCAAAACATCAATCTCGTAGCGCCGCACAAAGCATTCAACTTAGGGCAGTTTCGCGGAGACGCCGTTGGCGTTCCATACTAAGATGCGCAGCGGCTTCATTTTGTCGCTGTCTGCGCGTATATAGCAGTGAGCAGATGGATCATCTGCCCTTGCTGTAGTAGCATCATCCTCATTTGTTCAATCTGCTGTTCCTGAAGAGAGCGTAGAGCGTTCATGCTTTCGTTTAACGTCTGCATGATGCTAAAAGTGTTATTGTCCAAAGGGGGCTGATTGGCGGGTGTGCTTCCTGGTCTCAGGTTGCTGCTGGAAGGGCTGTGGCACCTGTTGCTGATCCTGCTTGGGGCCCATCCAGGCTTTAGCTACATCAGCGTAGGAGACTCCGCTTCGGAGAGGTGCAATCGGCATACATCCAGTAGGAACATGGGACATAGGAGGTCGATTGTTGACTTCGCTTCTTCCTCCCACACCTCTTTATGGCCTAGAGCGCTGAAGAAATGCCTGGGGTTTGGAGCATCCGGAATAATTCGCTGGGTGCTGTTCACCACAGTTATGGCAAGTGCATGGCTCGCTTCGTGGTCGCGTACAGTCTTTGGCAGGATGTTCGCCGGCGCATTTGAGGCAGATGTGCGCCTTACGGGAGTATTTGGCCGTGTGACCAAATTGCTGGCATCGATGGCATTGGGTTGTCGTATTTCGCTTGCGAAGGGGCTCGATGACTACTCTTATGTGGCATAAACCCTTAAGAGCCAGGATCTTCTTGTTGTTCGTCGCAGCAGCGATGTTCAAAAAGAACATGTTTAAGGGATTGGCAGCAGGAGCCCCTGGCTCGTTTCGCCTTTTCGGTGTATGAACGTCTAGCACCTTGTGCCCGAGGCTTTTCAGTTCATCAATGATTTGATGATGGAGCGTACTGTGGTGGAGTCCTTTAACGCATACTCGGTATGCTCTGTCCTCCTTGAGCTGATAGCAGTAAAACTCGAGCTTTTCGTTCTTGAGCCAGCTGACTATGCTCCGGTAGGTGCTAGCGTCTGCCGCGTAGAGCCTCAGGACTCCGCCCATCGATGCCTTGGCAGACACCTTGCTCAGATCAGTGATTTTTGAGATGTTGTCCATCAGGGATACGCTTTCAACACCTTCCAAAACTATTGGAGGGGGTTTAGGTTGCGCCTTGGAAGGTGCACTGATAATGCCAGATGAAGCTGCATCACGTTTGGCAGCAGCAATAGCTGCTTGATGGCTGGAACTGGGCTGCTCACTCAGTTCCTCGGTTTGCGCAAGCAACCCAGAGCGGTTTGAGCTGCTGCTGTAGGTGGGAACAGGAATCTTGGTATCAAGTATTGCCTTCTTCTTGGCATTCAGTGGAGACCCACATGCCTTCCGCTTAATGACTTGCATCCGCTGAGGCGCTGGCTTGATAGTGTCGGCGTCTATGGATTCCGGCATCGGCACAGAGTCTTGGTTCAATGCTACGTTGAAGAACTCACCGAGGCTGAGTGAGCGCTCGGTAGAAGCGGGCATCGTGGTTTTTGCATTTGTATCCATAGGGGCCGCTGTTCAGCGGACCACTATTAAATTGGTTTGCAGCAAGCTTATATTACAGTGCTTGAGTGTTTTTGTTACTAATGGTGGATTTATGGTTCGCTGATCACAGTTTGTGCCACTATTGTGGGCTAAACTTGAGTTTTTTGCGTCGAATTTAATATTTTCCGTTTAAGGTTTTTAAAAGGAAGTGTTTTCCAAATTGTTTGACAGTTTTTTCAAGACTCCGTTCTCCAAGCTATCGCAACCGAATTAAACATTTATTCATTTGACATAGCCATACATGATTTTTTAAAGTTTGGTCCGGATCGGACCACTATATCACATAGCTGCCATACAAACGATCAATCAGATTTCAAGTCTTTGTATGGAAAACTTTTTTGTTTTCAAAGCTATTGCAACCGAATTCAACATTTATTCATTTGGTGTTGAAGACTTCTGATTTTTACATAAGTACTTATTGCAATTTTGTAAATATCTGCAAGGGCAAGCCGAAGATAACTTTTCTCACTTGTTTAGATTATGGTTGGGTGATTATGGTTGGGAGGGTAGAGACCGCGAGTGCCGATGATAATAGCATTAATCCGTTTGCTTATAACATTTTTTTTTTTTTATTTCTTTCATTTTAAATTTTGTTTTGGGTGCTTTTAAATTGTAGTTTCTGTAAGGAATCCTAATAAATTTATTTATGTAGATGTGATAAGGATAGGTAGAATCAACCCACACCATGCCGAAGAGCTAGGGTATCAGAGGATTCCGTATGAAATCTTATTCTAAACGAAATGTCTGCCTCTTTTGCCTCTTTGAACATTGATCGTTACGCATTCCTCCAAATTTATGTTGAAGATTTCTAGTGATCTGCTTCATTTGGGCCTCTATATAAGTAAGTAATTGGGCATCCACCATACTTATCGCATTGATAAGAATTATCTGAACGTATTTGAACAGTGTTCTGTTCTGAGCTACTTCAATTGATAATGGTTATAGTTTCGATAGGTATATTTTTAGCGGTGTATGAATCGTTGTCACGTCAATAGCTAGTACAGCTTTCCCTGTTGGTGCACTTGTGATAAAGACATTACAAAATCCATCATTATCTGTAAAACGATTTTAAATTTCCATGATTAGCAGAATCAAACCAAATAAATATTTGGTATGACGAACGGTTAGCTTAGGAGTTTAGCGAACACGTGCATTAGTAGTGCCTTTTGTTTTTATTGGCCATTTTCATTAATTCATAGAACTGTTAGTTCGGCATTAGATTCTCTCATCTTTTTGAAATAGCCCCCAGTTTGTTAAGTTGTATAATTCGTTGTCATTGTATAATTCTTGAAAATTATTTGCTTTCGGGACTAGGTACGCTGCGTTGTCTTCTTAATTTTTACCCGTAATTTTCTTCATCTTCTTGACACAACTGTCGACATATATCAATTGTCTTTTAAATATATAAATTGGATGAAAACTCTTTGTGGCGATCCAAAAGCAAACTTTCATTGTCATTGTATATTTGTATGAATTTACTATCAGTTATAAGTTCATTTTCTTCTTTTCGGAATGGAAAATACAAAGCTACCAATTCTCGTTTATACTTGTTCAAATTATTTGCAATGTCTTAATTAGGGTAGCGTATTATTTGTGGATCTTGTCGACGTGTCCAGTTGCCCTGAGGACTCCGTGTGTAATATGCAACAAACTATGCCGAATTAACTTCTTCGATCTCTACTGGCCTATTTTCGTATTTATTAAGCCAGTTTTCTTTCCATATGTTCTTTTTTCGTCGAGTTCTTTTTGAGTTTTTCGAATTTGTTGTCTCTCCACTGCCCATAATGTTGGAATGTAAAACAAAGCTAATTATGATTTCGAAATCGGTTCACGCAACAAGTACCACGCAGCCTCTTGGCTTGTTATTTATACCGTGTTTATCATATCTACACTCATTTCCTCGTAATCTGTACTATATTAAACTGTGGATGTTCATTCATGATTTCAATAATGTTACCTTGGAAATTTTATGCGTCTGGTCTGGTTCATGTAATGGTCATGAGTCTGGAATGAAGATCGCATTAAATCCGTTCAAAATAACTTCTTGATGTTTGCTTTTAGGGGACTCAACTGGGTTGCAAATTTTCACCTTTCTTTTCTCTTTTTAACAGACTCCTTCCTATCAGTTGACCTTCCCTAACCAATCGTAAAACGATGCTGAAGTTCGTTTTCCTCCATAACCTTATTAATGGTAATGTAGACAGCCAGCATCTACCATCATTTAACATTCCGAATAGACGGACTAGAAATTTTAGCCCCCTGTTGTTGTAGATTTACATATGCCCAGCATGAGCCTTTTAGGGTTTTTTGTTGTGACTACATAGATCTATAATCTTTTACTTCACTCCGTACTTCCGCTTCTATCAAATCCTCGATTCTCACCTAACTTTCAGAGCAACAAACGCACTCCACTTCTTCCTCCCCTTAGTCGTGGTTTTTTAAATTAGGTATGATTGCGTTGTAATGTTGCTTATATGTCATAAATCCAGGTTCATCTTTTTTAATTGGTGTCAGAATTAAAGTGTTTCTACTTGGCATAAAAGGTGCTTCCAATCTGAATTTTTTGTTGAGCATTGGCAGCAATTTATTTTTATAGAACGTGACACTGTGTTTCTGCATTTAGAGTTTGACATTTTGAGATGCCAGTGTTGTAGCCACCGACATCAATCTATCAATTAATTCAAAAGATTTCTATTTATCAACACCTAGTGGATTCAGCGGAGCGTTTTCGTGCCAAAGTATGAAGAAAGCATGTGTGCAAGGGGACTATCGCGATGTTAAAATTCACTTATTCAGAAATAATGAATAACAAGATATTCATCGAAAGAAGATGATTTTTTTACTGAAGAATATTTACCATTACATTTACGAATTTGTCGAAATAAACCGCACAAGTGACAGCATTAATGAGCTTACTTTTTGCGATATAATGTAATTTTTTAATATATTCCTATGAAATTTCAAGTCTATTATTTTTAGTTTGTACAATAATTGCAGCTATTAAGGCCAGCCCACTACATTAGCGATCATTGTTAAAAAAAATTTTGGGTTTTTGAGTTGTCTAATCATTGCGAATAAGTCCCTTTTTTTACCGGCCCAATACCTCGTGGAGTTAGGTATCCAACTTAGGAAAGCTTGAATGCTTTCTTGCAACTGTTGATATATTTCCCAGATTCAATTTTAGAGCAAGTAATGTCGGTGTTTTTCGCAACGTGTTTGAAAGCTCATGAACTCTACGTCGATCGGATCTCCTCAGTTTGTAGGCATCATGAATGGAGTGACATGAGGATTCTCGTTGAAAGTAAGAAGTTTTTCGAGGTAAATAGTAGAAAATGAGAACTCTTCTTCATATCCATTTATCCGGTAGCGATATTGAAACAATAATCCTCATTTCAAAGCAAGGTTGGTTGCTTAACAACTAAACTTTCCTTTATAGGAACATCTTCACTTACTTCATCTAAAAGCCTTTATCAATATCAGCACTCTCTGCGAAGAACGATTCATCAATTTTAATGTGGTACAACTGGTACAATGGAGTCTGGATTAGGTACCTAAGTAAGATGATAGGTGAATCTTCGTTCTTTTGATATGAGCATGGATACAATAGTCGACATTCACATCCGTGGGTAATTGCTGTACCAATGTATTGACATCGGCCGGAACGTTGATCACTTGTCCAAAAATTCCAAATTGTCCATACTTGTAGACAAGTATTCCTTGTGCCATTGTTGTGACTCTCGAAATCGGGAAACTTTTGTTGAATCTGTTCCTTTTGTTCACATACACAACATATTTAACCAAATGGATTATGAATGGATTTATGATTATCAGAATATTGCAATGTCACGTCAATTTGGGTTCCATTTGTACTGGGCGCTTCATTTCCGGAGTTGTTTACATTTACCACCGAATTAACACTTTCGAGGTTAGAACGTGCCTTCCGTCGTTCTCTACTACCCCCTCAATTTTATCTTCTGTTTTTTTCTTTCTGCGCCCGATTTCGGGATCTTTATTATTGTAACAAATATTTCACGTTGAATTTGAAAGTATTTTTTTTTTTTTTTTTTAACATTCTTAATTTGTATTTAAAATCTGTCCAAGTGGACAATCATTAAATGGTTTGGGGAAGACCTTGACTTAAGGGAGGTACATGGAATGTATATCTTATGAGGTTGACTTAGGTGTCCATTGGTTGGGGAGGTCAAGCGGGTGTTTCCTTTTCAGGCGTCTTGGGGATTGCCTATTATCTAGGAGGTTGATGGCCAGGTGGTTGGGGTGGTTGTCCAGTCTTTTTATGTATCTTCCGCTGAGACGTGTGATCTCCTCTGCTACACATCTAATTCCAAGCTCTTTATGGATTATTGAGTTTTCGTGGTACGGATGGGCGTTCGAAACTGTTCTCAGGCATTTACTCTGAAATCGCTGGATTTTGATGCGGTTCAAACAGCTTGCCGTGCCCCACAACTGTATCCCATATGTCCAGATTGGCTTCAGCACTACCTTGTAAATAAGCAGCTTGAATTTTACTTTGAGCTTGGACCTTCTTCCCAGGAGCCAATGCAGTTGCTTAAGCCGTAGGTTGGCCTGGTTGCGCTTGTTGATTAGGTGCGGACGCCATGTGAGCCTGCGGTCCAGTGTCAGCCCTAGATATTTGGGAGTGTTATTAGTTGGGATGGTTTCCCCGTTGAGTGTGACGGGGGGGCATTCTCCCCTGCGTAGTGCGAAGGTTGTTTGTGAAGATTTCTCAGCGTTGACCACGATGTTCCATCGTTTCAGCCATGGACCGCGGGCATTCAGTTGCCTCTGGATGATGGCTGAAGCTTCCTGAGGATCTGTGGCGGAGGTGAGGTTCCGGGAGGGGGTGATGGGGAGGTCCGCTGTGTAGAGTGTGTATAAGATGGGTCCAAGAACACTGCCTTGTGGTACTCCTGCTCTTATGGGCCTAGGGGTGCTGATTGATGATCCGCATCTCACTCTGAATTCTCTTCCCTCTGTGTATGACTTGAGGAAGGCGAAATGGTAACTTGGGAGGTGGGATTTAATTTTGAAAAGGAGGCCAGGGTGCCAGACTCTGTCAAACGCCTGTTTGACATCAAGCATAACGGCGCAGCAGTACTTCTTCTTGTCGAAGGCCTCAAGTATAGTCTCAACAATCCGGTGGCATTGCTCAGGTGTTCCATGAAGGCGTCTGAAGCCAAACTGGTGGTCAGGGATCAGACCGGCCTCTTCCAATACTGGCAGTACTCTACGTAAAAATACTCTTTCAAGTATTTTGGAAAGGATTGCCAGCAAACTAATCGGACGATACGATGCTAGGTTGTCTTCAGGTTTCCCAGGCTTGAGGAGGACAATTACTTCCGCTCGCTTCCACTCTTTAGGGAAGTACCCTAGACGGAGGCAGCTGTTGAATATGTTGGCCAGCCTTTGGGAACAGATTAGGGGCAACATTTTCAGTGCTGTTGCATCGATACGGTCAGGACCCGGTGACTTGCCATTTTTTAGGGAGGCGTTCTCCTGCGCAATCTCCTCTGGTTCGACGGGCTATATTGGCGGGCTAGGAGCACTTGGGCTGTCATTGAACCTTATGGTTGCAGCTCTTTCTTCCCCAGTGCATCTGTCGAACGGTGAGAATGCACTATGTAGATGATCAGCAAAGGCTTCTGCTCTTTCGATCTCAGTCCGACACCAGGAACCGTCCACTTTTCGCACGGGTGATATCTTCTTCACAGGTCTTTTTATGTGCCTCGTGACATTCCACAGATTGTGTTGCGGGTCTCCAGGTTCCAGCTCCATAAGGAATCTATGAAACGAGTCCTGCCGTAGGATGGATAGCTTGTCCTTCAAATCTTTGGTGGCACGATTAAGTGCTGTCTTGTTCCTGGGGTTGCGCGAGGAAAACCAGACTCTTCTGAGGCGCCTTTTTTCGGCCACGAGGGCCGCGATTTTCGGAGACCACAAGTGCACGTCTCTTTTAGGTATTCTCGGGGTAGTCGGAGGAGGTGGATTCGCAAACTCAGCGGCATTGTGCATCTCTTTGGTCAGTTTTTCTATGGCCGCATCTATGTTCCTTGGTGTGGAAAGAGGGGTATCTGGGTACAGGGAGGAAAGCATCCAAAACGTAAACTTGGGGGCATTTGTGTGTTTTCCGGTGAGTCTTCTAGGCGGGGTTTTTCTGAGGACGGGGATGTTTAGGAGCAAGTTTAGAGTGTCCTATGCCCTTGGAGACGGCGAAGTCCAGCAGATCCGGCTGCTTTGAAGAGTCGGTAGGCCAGTGTGTGGGTTCTCCAGTGGAATGGCAGTCCAGACTCTTCCGCTGCAGGTACTTATAAAGCTTTATGCCTTTGGGGTTGTTTGTGCGGGACCCCCACCAGGAGTGTTTGGCGTTAAAGTCTCCGGCTGCTATAAACCGCGGACCGAGGGACTCGAAGAAGTCCTGAAGGTGGGTCTCGGTTATCGAGTGTCTGGGTGGGAAGTAAACCGCACCAATGGTGATATCTTCCTGTGGGCTAGAAATCCTGGTCACGGCGCACTGAGCCCATTCCTTCTGAAACGCGGGAAGTTCCGTGTACTGAATGCCACTCCTGATGAGCATAGCTGCTCCTCCGCGTGCTCTGCCAGATGGATGGTTGGCATGTAACAG
This sequence comes from Drosophila ercepeae, assembly GCA_018150545.1. Classification (NCBI taxonomy): domain Eukaryota; kingdom Metazoa; phylum Arthropoda; class Insecta; order Diptera; family Drosophilidae; genus Drosophila; species Drosophila ercepeae. The sequence continues at coordinate 878,100 of JAECWL010000010.1, read as the reverse complement.
TTCGTACCCGCTGATGTGGAAGTAGGATCTGGGACAAAAGTGGGATTCCGAAACTTGAAGAACATCGCTATTGTCTGTTTTGATGAGATGCTTTACTTCGGCTTTGCTCCTCTGCAGGCCGTTTGCATTCCAAAAAACTATGTTAAGGCTTATTTGCATTATTTTTTGTTGAGCATGGGAGCTATAAACTGCATCATCTGCGAGAACATCTGCGATATCAACTTTTCCATCATCCTCTCAATCGTTCTCTTCAAGCGGGCAAGCATCGTTTCAAACTGGTTGGGTTGTGGGGCTTCGGGAGTGGTATGAGGGGTTTGTTGGGGATTCGTTGGCTGTGTCACTTGGTTTCCTAGGAGTACGTCCCTATAACTTGTACCATTAATGATAGTTGGTATCTGGATGAGAGGTGGTTTGTTGCTACTCTCAACGGGTCTGGCTTTAGGAGATTGCTGCGCTTTTGCCTTTTTGTAGGCAGGGCATCCTCTGAACGACGCAGGGTGATCAGCTTGGCAATGTAAACAGCATGCTTTCTCGTCTATTTTTTTGGGGCATGACCTAGAGTCATGAGAATCACCACATTTCACGCAGCGATGTTCCAGGAAGCAATAGCGCTGGGTGTGTCCGAACCCTTGGCATCTGAAACATTGTGGAACATCGTTGAATTTCAGTGGAATTTCACTGCAAATCCTCTTTATTTTAAAAACCTCTGTGTTGTTACTTGCTGGTTCTAGATTGACAAAGAAGATCCCCAGTGGTTGCTTGGATTTCCTACCAATGGGATTGTGCAGATCCCTCACAGTATGGCCGTATTTGTGGAGTTCTTCTTTAATTTCAGTCTGGTCCGTTGAGTGGTCACGTCTGGGATGTAGATCGGGGGAGGCTTGAGGGTCTTCGGGATCGGGATTGGTTTCTCTTCTGTTTTAGATGCCACTGTCTCTGAGGCAGTTTCGGGTTCGTCATGATCGTCATCATCTTCTTTGCTTGAGAGGTGGGCAAAGGGGTTATTTGCCAGCTTGCTGCGCAGAACTGCGCTGGTGCTAGGTGTGACGTTTGGCTTCTCTTCTTGCCTATTATGCGCGGACTTGCGCTTGATCTCGCTGGGCTCCGAGAATGAAGAGCTCCAGCTTGAGTCTCTGCTCGAGCTGCACTTCCTTGCTTTGAGGGCCTTATTACAGGGCATTGTTTTGCCGAACTTGATGGCACGCGGCGGGGCCTGCCAGTCCATACTCTAGGTTGGCGTTCTATAACGTTTATGCAGATAATAAGTCACAGCAGCAACGGCAGCGAAGGGGCAACGAACACAGTGGGACTCCGCTCTTGGCAGCCCGACCCGACCCAATCTTTTTACGCAGCTGGGCATCACAGCCATCATGTCTCGTGTTCTTGTTCGACCTTCTTCCATTTGAAAGTACTGAAAACGAATTTTTCTCATTCACTGAAAATTATGCTTCCCTAAACAACTGTGTTTAGCAAATTTCTCGACATCTATAAAGATCCTACGTCTCACTCGCCTTCACGAAAGCAAGCGAGACGAATGCACTACCCCCACTCCATACAGAAAGAAAAATTAAGAAAGGGATACGTCTCAATCGTCTTCAACTCAGAAAGGCAAGCGAGACAGTCGCCTTACCCCCTCCGTTACCCGAAAAGTTTAGCAAACTGGATTTCAGGGGCCCGGCGTAAGTTCTTAGCCTTTTAACTCGATACACTTGACCCAGCTATGCTGCAATTTCTTTACCCCTTGAAAAATACGTTTTCTCGAGGTCTACTAAATGCGCCTCCGTGGCGGCGATGATCTCCTCATTCGACTGAAATTTCTGTCATGGTTGAAGAGCACTTGTTTCTTTGCCAAGTGGGGCCGGTTTTTCTTTAATTTTGTGTTCTATAGTACTGCCCTGTGATCGTTTTGCCCTTCTCGAGGTACTTGATATGGATTACACCTCGTAAGTCCCAGAAAACGGTGGCCATCACCTTTTCGGTGATGGGACAGTCTTCGCCTTCTTCGGGGCAAGTTTCACCGGGTGAAGTCCACTGTCTCGACTGTTCCTTGGTCTCTGGTGTGTACCAGTGAATCCATGTTTTGTTGGCTGTCACGCAACGACGAAGAAACTCCTTCGGATTGCGTTTAAACAGCGTCAAACAGAGCTCTAAAGTGGTCTCACGGTTGCGCTTGTTGCCGGAGTGAGCAAACGCGGTACCCATCGCGCTAAAAGCTTTCATGCAAGATATGACCCACGCAATCTTTTGAAATGCCTACTGTCTCAGCTATCTCTCGCACCTTCAATCGGCGGTCTGCCAATAAGAGATTGTGAATTTTTGTTACGTTGCCCTCCGTGGTAGCCGTTTTCGGAGCACCCGGCCGCGGCTCATCAAAAATCGACGTGCGAACCAGTAGAAACTCTTTAAACCAATTTATGATGGTCGCCATTGAAGGAGAAGAGTCACCGTACCCAGCATCCAAACGCTCTTTGATTTCCATGCGCGATTTCCCTTCCAGAAGCAAGAATCGAATCACCGACTGATATTGCTTTTTCCGTTTTTCTAAAAACGCAAAGAAATCCCGCTTTCACACGCGGTTAAAACCAAACTACAAATCCGATCCTGAAATTTCGACAGTAGCCGTCTACGAGAATCTACTACACGATAATAAATTACTCTTGCGATACTATAAATTCTGCTTGGCTAGGATAGAATCCTGTAGGCTAACTCCCCACTGTTCTGATTCGTGGCAACATTTGGTTAACCTCTATTTATGCCTACAGCGTCCACTTATCTAACATTCTATTTAATTTTTTGGAATTGATTAGTAGTGTGAGTAAAGAAAAGATTTTGAGTATTTATGTGTGTGTAAGATCTCTCGCAACGACGTTTGCTCTAAAAAAAAAAAACACACCCACGGTTCCAAAATTACTAGATTCTAATAAGCTAATTGATAATCGTAAAACGTAATCAAATCAAAATTTTATTTTCTTCGAAAACCACGGATTAAAATAAAAATGAATACTTATTTCGTACTTTCTTCTATTTTTTGACACTTACCCTTGTTTGTGTAAATCAAACAAAAGAAATGTGTGTTAAAACCGAGAAAGGAAGCATAACTTAAATATAAGATGTAAATATAAATTTTGGTGTGCTATAAAGTCGTGCAAAAAACACTGAAATCAGTGTCCCAGCCAAGCATTCCCTGCTGGCTGTGGAAGAACGTTGTACATGCTACATATGATGGTTTTACCATCACATGTTTGGATGCCATACCCCTCGTTTTTTATACCCTGTACCCATTAAAAATTGGTGAAAAGGGTATCATAATATGGTGCAAATGTATGTAACAGGCAGAAGGAAGCATCTCCGACCCCATAAAGTATATATATTCTTGATCAGCAGCCGAGTCGATATAGCCATGTCCGTCTGTCCGTCCGTCCGTCCGTCCGTCCGTCCGTCCGTCCGTCCGTCCGTCCGTCCGTCCGTCTGTCCGTATCAACGCCTAGATCTCAGAAACTACAAGAGCTACAGACATGTGCCATATATCGTTGGATAGGTAATTACCATACGCAGTACAAGTTTGTTGTTTTATTTTGATATCACCCCCGGTCCCCCGCAAACCGCAAAAAACTGCCACGCCCACAATTATTAACCTAATGCTATTCAAATCGGCATATGCGTTGGTGCTTATAAAAGCTATCTAATTTTTACCAATTGATTGATACTTTGAACCAAATCGGATAAGAAACACGGAAGTTATGCCACATGCAAAATCTATGGCAAGGGAAGTAGAAGCGCAGCAAAACACGCATTGCGCGACGCCGACTGCGACGTTAACAGCGAAATGTGTATGGCTTTACGACACACGAAACTTATTTTCATAAAGTAGCGTAACGGCAGAAGGCGATGCTCATTGAAATATGTGAAATTTGTATATATGCGTTTCCGTGCCTTATATATACAAATCTACTAAGTACCTGTGATCTACAATTTAAAGAATGAGTTGACTTTGTAAAATTTTGACTGATGCAGGTGCAACTGCAAAAAATTAATGCCTATTCAGAAAAGGAGGTGAATTTGTATACATGTGATTGGTATATTAAGCATGTCTAAGGGTACAGGGTATTTTGCAGTCGGGAAACTCGACTACTGCTTCCTTACTTGTTTTTATGTAGTGTAATTGTGAAAGGTTTTTTCCACACATCGGAGAAAATCGAACTTGCCAGAGATAAGGATAAAAGTTTGAAAGTGGCATAGCTCTGGAATGGGTTATTCCAGCAGAATGAGAAAACAAAAACAAAACACAGGTCCAGGAGTGGATCTACAGACTTTCTATCGTGGTTAATTTGATATGTCTAACATATCGCAGTGAAATTATAGCATGTTGAAATGGATGAAGATGATGAATTTTCAATATTTGACCAACTGAGTTATGGTAAATTGAAGTCACTCAGAATCACTACCAGGTCGCTATCGAACATACGATTAAAAGCCAACTGAATAGCAGACAAGTGATGATATAGGTGCCGTTGGCGGTTCGGATGAAGGTGGTATATAAGAACAGGTAATAAACAGGTAAACGATTGAGATGTTAAAGTGATTCTAACACAGAGGAATTCAAAATATGGTAATTTCACTTCTTCATTGCGAAATCGGAATCCACAGAGATTAGGACTCTTTCTCATCTTCGTAAGGTCGTTTCCGTATAAAAGTGTTGTACCTATCTGGTAAAACTTCGAAGCTAAATATCTCCGGCTTTAGCCAGGTTTCTGTAAAGACAATAATATTGGACGCAAATGAAGAACTATCACAGTAAAGTTTAGAAAGCTTTATACGTATCGTTCTGGTAGCTTAGATCAATAGATGTGATTGTTTTTTGATGAAGAAACTGACTGATCAGTAGTTTTAGGTTTTGGAGTTTTGGAGTTTAACTTCCAGGCTTGGTAAATATTTTTGTAACTGTACTCGGCTGATGTTCTTGTACAAATATGTCTATTATCGGCAATGGTAAACGTATATTGAAGGATGACGTGTGCCTCGAGTAAGAATATTTAAACTTCCTAATATTCATTGTCATCCATTGAATTGTGCGTAAAGAGTTGATTATTGGTTTTACGTTAGCCCACGTGAAACCCATTCTTTGACTGAATAGCGGGCAAGATATGCCAGTACGTAGCAGCTAAGACTTAGGAGCTGAAAGACCTCCGGCTTTTGCCAGGTTTCTGTAAAGACAATAATATGGAATGCAAGTGACGTACTATTAGAGTAAAAGAAGCCTACTACGTAACTCCTTATCATTCTGATAGGTAAGAATAATGATTTTGTTAGGTTTTTGGTGAAGAGGCTTACTGGTCAGTGGTTTCAGCTTCTGGGAGTTATACTCTCAGAGGCTTGGTAATTATTTTCTTAGATGTACTCGGCTGATGTTCTTTTACGAATATGTCCAACATCGGCTAAGGTAAATGTATTTTGAAGGATTACGTAAGAAAGAATATGTCCTAGTAATTTAAAAGACCTAGTATTATCCCCTCATACAACGGCGTTCAATGTGGCTTGAATGTAAGCCGCAATATCAATTTTAGGTGTATCAGGAGCAAGCCCTAAGATATATATGTATTTAGAAACTCGAATCAGCTGTAGGACTTTTGGAAGTACGGTTGGTAAAACGGCGACATACGTCCGTACCAACGGCAAGCTTTTCTCTTAAGTGGATTTAGGGGGGGTCAGTTCTAATTGGGTCCGAGGTTTGACTTCAAGAGTTGGAGCTATGGAGGACAACCTTTTAAATTTTTTCTTATGTACATTAGAAGGCCGAAATTTCATTTTCAATATCTGCTCTTAAGGTAGTAAAAGATATGAATCGATTCATGGTTGTTGGAAGAACAGAGTGAAGAGCGAGCGTAAAGACTCATTCAGCAGCTGAAGGATTTTACGGAAATCACCGAGCAACTCTTTAACCCGTTTATTAATTTGCTGTATAGAAGATCGCCTCTTGATCTGGATAGCACTAGATCTAGTAAAAAAATTAAAGCCAGCACTACGGCATCTGAGACAGAGGTAGTAAAACCGGCACATTTAACATGTACAACGTTCTTAAACAGCCAGGACGGGATGCTAGGCTAGGACGCGGAAATCAGTTTGTTGCACGAATTTTAGCACAAACTCCATACTATATATTAGATAAAAAAATTAGTACTTGTAATTAGTAATAGTAAGTTTTATTACTTTAAACCACTGTACCTTAGAGTTACAATAGTAGGTAAGAGAGCGAGAATGAGAGCGATTCATCCAGAAGAGCATTAACTGATACAGAAGGTTAATGTAGAAATGCAGAAAAACGAAACAGAGCATATCAGAGAAATTAAACGACTGTATGTTTAGAGCATACGCGTTGTATTCTTTAAATTTGTCAAACATCTCTCCTCTTGTTTAAAGAAACCACACGGAGATATATCGCGTTTTGTCGGCAATAAACGTTGCGAAGCAACGTGCACCACCAATTAAGCATTTTGCTCATTGGTCCACAAATGTCACTGTGCACTCAGCCAAGAACGTCACGCGACAGATTCTCCGAGGCTTTTCCGAACTTCATTTCGCATATTTTGCATTTTGCATACGTTTCACACACATGTTCTTTTTCATCATCCATGCCTGCGTCTAAACCAAACACCATGTTTTTCTTGATAATTTTCATCAAACTTCCATAATTCAGGTGATTGTGTTATTCTCTCATTTGCGTTACATTACACTGTGAAACAAAGCAGTTTTTCACATCATTCTTAAACATTCATAATCTGTTGCTATTTCATACTTTTAACAACTTCAAACTGTACTTTAAATCCATTTTTACTGGCTTTCGATACGGATATAAAATAGCACTGCTTTTCGTATAAAACGTCGATCAAATCAAAACTTTTTTTTCGCCAGTACAATCGTACAGTTAAATGGGCTATAAAGTATTGAAGTCATTAGGCATAGCGCTACTCAATCCTGCGACACTACCTAATAATGAAGAAGGAAAAGAATCTATATTTTCTGCATTTCATGACTTTCGGGTACATGGAGGACAATTAGCCATTATGAAACCATTGGCCAAGGTCAAAAGATACTATTTTTGGTAAGACATGTCTAAACAACTAAAAAACTATACAAAAAGGTAAAAAAAAAAAAAATGATAAAAATAATAAAAAAAAAAAACCAAGCACACTGAAACTCCTATAACAATATCTGATACCTCAATATATCATTTCGTTAAAGTGATAGAAAACATCGTTAGACCATTACCAAGATCGGTAAATGGTGATGAATGGCCACCCTTATAAAGACATAAATATTTAAATATTTACAAACAAACAAACGCTCAACTACTGTCGCTAGAGTTATCTGAATCTTTTATTCTGAAGTAACAATGAAGAGGTTCATTACGGACATGGAAACAGAATATAAAAATTCAATAAGTGATTTCTGCAAATATTTTAATATCACATATACAATATCATCTATCGCCACAACCATCAGACTGTGGGAAGAGTCGAAGGAAGTCACAGAACCATAAATACAGACGATCTTACATATCAGTCGAAAAACGCATTTGGACGTAAGGCTTTAATACGAAAATAAATTTGATATTATGTGTTTTATATATGAATATGTATATTAATAATAGACAAAAATGCGACATAAGTAAACATTTTTTTTGTAATTTTAGTTTTGGTTTTTCTCATTTTTAGTAAGCACAAACTTAAAAAACAATTAACAATCGAAGACACATAACGCTAAGTTGTACAAAGGACTATAAAAAAATGGGTACCTTCACTAATTAACTACATCTTAAGAATGCAGATTTTCCCAGATATACTAACATTTGCGTCATTTCGGGTTTTACTTCCGATAAGTAAAGTTGAATAAAATCGTTATAAGCCGATTCTGAAGTAATTTGCATGGGCAGGAAAACAACAAATATCCACTGCAAAGTATCTTCCTGTTCTTATTATTTAAACGTTTGATCAAAAAAGTTAGTCGAATATAAATTTAAAAACTATTTAAAAAACATATAAAATGTTAAAATAGCTTGGTTGCGAACATACAAATTTTTGTATTTTGAAATTTTTTAAGGTATTTTAAAAAATGTTAGAACAAAAGTTTCTTATATTTGTACAATATATATTTTACATTTTTTTAGGATCGAAATTCGATTCCACTAACAGACAAACTAGAAATATTTGTTCATTTGGAAACCATTTAAACCAGTATTTTTTGAATAACTTGGAACGCAAATATTCTCATTCGGCCGTCCTAATTCTTCACGCCTCTGAACGAACTCCATTTCTTCATAAACTCAGCTGAAGTTATTTTTTTGGTCCTTCTTGATTTTCTCCTTTTTTACTCCACAACGACAGTGATATGATTTTTATAATTACCCTGAACTGTCTTGACACAAATTGCTCGACATTGCTATCACGATTCTATGAATTCGCTCTACTTGGTCGTTTTCTCTAGAAATACCTGTGGTAAAAGTAACTGAACTATTCGCGGCTACAGAACTTTTGAAATGTAAACGCCGTACCTCTATCTGTAACAATTGACTGCGGGTTACTGCAAAAATTGCTGTTTGTTTTTCTAGTTGTCTGTTAAGAGGAGCCCTATAATAATAGGTCTTGCCCCAATGAGTTCGGTTTTAAAACTGTTTTATTAATATTCTTTAACATCAAAAGAAACACAAAAATCTTACAATTAGGTTCTTATATACTAACAAGAGTGGCCCTCTCTCTTGAGAATCTGATCGATACGGACGTGAACAACAGAAGCAGCGCGAAAAAAGGATAAAAAACGGAGACAGCCCAGCTGGAACAAACCAAAATCGCACAGAGCCACACCGTGGGAACGTGTAAATGTTCGGCTGAGCGAGCCAACCCAAAGCAAGTGTGTTATAAAGGTAGAAAAACAATTTCTCATTTTTTCCTTTCCCGAGTGCACTATTTGCGGTGGGAGGCCCATCTGTTAAATCAGCCGGTGGAGCTGTCAACTCGCCGCAGACCAACAGTGCTGCCAGATCTGGTAATCAGAAAGTAAATGGATAGAGCAGCGGGGGGCCCCGCCCCCACCGAGGATGACCCATTCAGGAGGAGCTCCAGAATGTCTAGGTCACCAACAAAAGGAGGAGGAATCGCGGTGCAGGACGCCGGAACCCCTGCGCCGGCGGTAGTGCTGGAGGATTTACCAACTTGCCGCCGCAGTGATACAGCGTTGGACAACTCGGCCCCTGCAGCCAGCAGCGCCATCAATACGTGTAACCGGAAGGCAAAGGACGCCATCAGCGTGCCGTCACACAGGAAAGCAAGGATATCACCAAACGGATCGCCTATTGGGCCTTTAGACGCGGGAACCCCTACGCCGGCGGTTGTGGCGGTTGTGTTGGAGGATACACCGACTAGCCCCCGAAGTGCGGCAGAGCTGGACAACTCGGCCCCTGTAGCCAGCGATACTAATGCGAGCAACCCGATGGCAAAGGACGTCATCAGCGTGCCATCAAACAGAAAAGGAAGAAAATCTCCAACGGGATCGCCTATAAGGCCTTTGGACTTCGCCGCGGGATTCAAAAATGAAGATCTGCGGAGTATCCTCGCTAGGATGGGAAACAAAATTAACGCGATATTATCCGCGTTCGAAATTCGGCGTCATGTCATCATAGAGGACAAGAGCGTACTCCTGGAACTCTCGGCTCTCAGCAACAGGGCCATAGAGCTTCACGAAGGCGGCGCTACAGAGAATCTCTCTACAAACGCTTCAACCCAAACCGAGCCCCAAAAGCCTGGAAAAAAGGCTACACCAGCAAGGGAACCGCCAAAGGGACAGATGCCCAAAGTTCAGGAGCCTAAAGTACAGGCACCCAAACGCGGCAACCACCCCGCGGTGAACTCAGAGGGTACAGCAAAACCCAAAGAAAATGCGCCCAAGCCGCGCAGCTATGCATCCGTCGCCAAGGAGGCTAGCACCGGAGGCGAGTGGAAAAAAGTGCAGCCTAAACGCCTAAGGAAGAAGCCGGAGGCACTTATATTAAAGAAGACGGGAGAGGCCTCGTATGCGGAAATGCTCCGGAAACTGAAAGCGGACCCGAACCTCAGCGAACTGGGCAAACATGTTCGCAAAGTCCGCAGAACTCAGCAAGGGGAACTACTGCTGGAAGTAGAGGGAAAAGTCTCAGACAGCGTCCCCAAATTTAAGACCGAGCTGGAAGCAACGCTAAAGGACATGGCTTCGGTACGCACGGGAACTCATCGAATAGCAGTATCCTGCAGTGGATTGGACGAGGCCACGACAGCGGAAGATCTACACAGCTGCCTGGTCTCCCAATACCAAGGCATCCAGGTGAAACCAGAGGACATCAAAGGTCTACGTAGGATGCGGGATGGGACTCAGATAGCCTCTGTCCTGATGACCGCGAATGATGCGATCGCGGTCTTAAAGAAGGGCACGGTAACCGTGGGGTGGTCAAGGTGCCGCATCATCCAGGACGTCCGGCCCACGAGATGTTACAAGTGCCTGGGCTACGGGCATCGGGCAACGTCCTGCAAGGCGATCGACCGATCAGACTGCTGCCTGCGATGCGGCGAACGAGGACACAAGGCAAGGGGATGTGTTGCACCACCAAAGTGCCTAATATGCAGCGACGAAGTGGACAAAAACCACCCGACGGGCTGTTTCGCTTGCCCGACATACAAAGCCAGCCTCAAAGAAGCAAAGTCCCAGCATAATGCAGGAGCAAATTAAGATTGTCCAGCTCAATGTTAACCATTGCGCAGCTGCTCAGAGCCTCCTGGCCCAAACTGCGGCGGAGCGCAAGGTAGACATCATGCTTCTGAGCGAACCCTATTACCCGGTCCGAGGCAACCCCTCAATGATATTGGACGAGACCGGTAAAGCAGCCATCAAGTGTTGCAGCAACCTGCACATACAGGAATTGGCGGCCTCGCCGATGCGCGGAATAGCATACGCAAAAATAAAAGTAGTGCATTTTTACAGCTGCTACGCCCCCCTAGCGACACCCCAGACCAGTTCGAGGATATGATGGAGGTGCTGGGCAGCCATGCGAGAGGGCGCGGCCCGAAGATCATCGCGGGCGACTTCAATGCATGGGCAGAAGAATGGGGCAGCAGGCTATCCAATCTCAGAGGCCGAGCAGTTATAAACACAATGCTTATGTTGGACCTGGTACTGCTGAACGACGGCTGCAAACCAACGTTCAACAACGATAGGGGTTCGTCCTATATCGACATCACCTACACCAGCAGAGGGTTAGTGGCTAACGCGAGCTGGACGGTCCACGACGTTGTAACGCTGAGTGACCACGCACTGATTTCCTTCTGCATCCTACCGAAGGGCACGACTGGGAGGCGGCAGAGAAGATCAGTCGGGCAAGCCTGGGACTCGAGGAAGATGGACGAGGATATGCTGGCATACCAAATCGACTCACTTCGGATCACAAATGGACACGCAGATTCAATGGCGGCCGACCTCATGAAGATGCTGGAGGCAACGTGTGACGCAACCATGCCAAGGAGGAAAAAAGAGCAGCGCAAGCCCCCAGTGTACTGGTGGAGCGCCAACTTAAGCAAGCTACGCTCGGAATGCCTAAGGGCAAGGAGAAGGGCGCAACGAGCCAGAGGGAGCACCCAGCACGCAGAACTCATGGAGGCCTTCAGAAGCAAACGATCAGAGTTTAAGCACGGCATATTGGCAGCCAAAGCGCGGGCGTATAAGAAACTGCTAGAGACCGTGGATAGAGAGCCCTGGGGACTCGCCTACAAACTCGTAGCTAACAAGCTAAGGAAGAGAGAGGCAACTCCAACTGACCCGGATGTTCTGGCTAGCATAGTAGCAGAATTATTCCCAAGGCAGACCACTCTATGGCGGCCAACAGCAGGAGCTCCCCCCTATGACTTCCCGAGCATTACAGACCTCGAAGTTGTGGAGGCAGCCAAGCGAATCAAGCCCACCAAAGCTCCTGGCCTGGATGGAATTCCTGGAGCAGTCGTCAAGGCAGCGGCGGTAACTAGACCCGATATATTCAGGGAAACCTTCCAGCAGTGTCTCTTGGACGGGGTCTTTCCGACGAGGTGGAAAAGCCAAAAACTAGTTCTGCTGCCGAAAGGCAAGGGATCAGCACACGCCGCAACTAGCTACCGCCCACTGTGCCTACTGGACATCGTGGGCAAGCTATTCGAGCGCATCCTATATGCTCGAATAGAGGCAATCACCGAGAGCAGCAACGGCCTAGGTACGCAGCAGCACGGATTTCGGAAGGGCAGGAGCACTCTGGACGCACTTATGGCGGTGAGAAACATCGCCGAGAACGCTCTCGATGGCGATAGATGGCTGGGTGGAAGGAAGGAGTACTGCGCAATCGTCACGTTGGACGTGAAGAACGCCTTCAACACCGCCAGATGGCCAGTAATCCTTAGCGCCATGCATAGGATGGGTATCCCGGAGTACCTCAGGATCGTCGTTGGAAGCTACTTCACGGATCGTGTCCTCTGGTACGACACGGACGCCGGCCCGAGATGCTACAGTGTTTCTGCAGGAGTCCCTCAAGGATCTGTGCTTGGACCAATCCTGTGGAACATCATGTATGATGGAATCCTGGGCATCAACAAGCCCTTAGGAGCTGAGCTACACTGCTTCGCGGACGATGTGGCAATAACTGCAGTGGCCAAGACGATAGCAGCCCTCGAAGATAAGTGCAACGCGACAATTACTATGGCCACCGACTGGCTAGAGAAAGCCGGCCTAACAATTGCGGCACACAAGACCGAGGCTGTCCTATTAAGCAGCAGGAAGAAGGTGGAAAGAATGCTGATCATGGTCAACGGGACACAGGTGGCATCACAAGACTCCTTAAAATACCTGGGAGTAATGATTGACCACAGGCTAGCTTTTAAGGACCATGCTAGCTACGCAAGCAGGAAAGCAGCAATAACAACTGCGTCCTTGTCCAGGCTCATGCCCAATGTAGGAGGTCCAAATTACCCGGCAAGGAAACTACTGGTGGCGGTAGCAAAGGCAACGCTGCTCTATGCTGCACCAATATGGAGTAACGCCATCAAGAAAGGCACTTACTTGAAAGGAGCTCGAGCGGCGGTACGGTCTATGGCCCTTAGGCTCATTAGAGGCTTCAGGACCATATCTGGAGACGCAGCACTAGCACTGGCAGGCTTGCCGCCAATCGACCTGGAGATAAAGGCTATTTGTCAGGTCCGAGAAGGTACTACCCGGCTGGAGGCCCACGAGCGACTGATGGGAGAGTGGCAGACCAGATGGATAACATCGCAACGGGGGAGGTGGACCTACCAACTCATCCCCGATTTAACGGCGTGGGCCAACTGCCGCCACAAAAAACTGGACTACCACCTCACCCAGTTCCTCACGGACCATGGTTGCTTCCGGGCGTACCTACTCCGGTTCCACCACGTAGAGGCAGCTCAATGCCTCCACTGCCCCGATGCTGAGGAAACAGCAGAGCATGTACTCATGCACTGCTCCAGGTTCACGGATGAGAGGGTGCAGCTAAGGGCGCTGATCGGTGCCCCGCTCACCCCTGGCGGCTTGGTCGCGGCCATGATGGAGAACAGCGACTCGTGGGAGCGGGGACATAACATCATCAGGGATATGATGAAGCGGGTCCGAGCCGACGAGATGACCAACAGAACGGAAGACTAATACAGGCGACGTATAGATCATTATCCGAATAGATCCGCACAGATGTATACGGAGGCAGGAGGAAAACTACCCAGCGAAACCAGGGATGAAGGACGTGCGCCTCTAGGCCATATAAAAAGGAAGGGAGTACAACCAGGCTCCACATCCTGCTCACCGACGAAATAACTTGACTGGCAGTCCCGGTGAGCTTGTAAAGGACAGTAGAGCATACGGAGGTTTTTGTTTTTAGTACGTAGGCATAATCTATACTAGGAGGGTTATGAATCGTGCATGCCACCTATGGACGGTAGGTGGTATCTTTGGAAGATTTTAATTTTCCTACCGTAAGGCATAATAAAAAAAAAAAAAAAAATACTAACAAGAGTTCTTTAAAACTATTTATATACTTATGCCCCTAACCATTTCAATGCGTTGGTATGTGCGCCGGGGCCTAAGTATTTTATGACCTTTACCCTCGCAGCGTGGTGGTATCTTACGCATGCGAAAACATGTTTCTTTAAGGGTTCGGTCATAAAAATTCATTATCTAGTTGTGGCCTTATCAACAGCTAAAACCTCTAATTCATATGCAACTCATACTCATATTTTTCTTCGCAAGCAATTGTTTTGCGACTCATATATGTCGGAGATGGATTTTCATTATGCTTTGAGCTCATAGATTGCTCTTGAATAAGATGCTCTTAGTACATGAACGTGTCGCGAGTGGTTTCAACGCTTCAAGAATGGAAATAAAGTCGAAGCCCAGTATACTAGTGGAAGGGAAAAGGATTTCGAAGATGCAGAATAATAAGCATTACTTTGACAAGACGCGTTCCAAACGTAAGAGAAATTGGTAGCTTCACAATGGTTGTCAAAGAATCTTTCTTTGCTTATGATCAGCTTCTCCAATGACAAAATCGTAAGGGTTTTCTTTATTTCATTTTAAATGGCGACGAAACATGGGCAGATAATCGCAGATTTTTCCCCAGAACAATGCCTAACAATGATAACAATGCCCAGTATTTAAATAGCAATTCTAAACCCTTTTTTTACAATAAAGCCTCAAACTAAACAAACAGCAAAATTTTCATTTTGACCACAATTTCCATTGATTTTAAGGGGGGAGGTGGTCTAGAGCTAAAAAAAAGGGCATATTTTATGAATTTATTTTGACTCAACAAAGGTATCAATCCAAAATCTGTGAAATAGGTTTAATAATATAGGTTTCATGGTACAAATACAAAATTTTTCGTGTCAATAAATTTCAAAATGGCCGCTGTCCAGCATTTTTCCGAAGACGCATTTTTTTCCTAATGGGTCCATGGCCGAAGATGTAAACTTCTTAATTTTTGTCCTGGATCAAAAAATAAAATTGTTGTATACCCTGTACCCATTAAAAATGGGTGAAAAGGGTATCATAATATGGTGCAAATGTATGTAACAGGCAGAAGGAAGCATCTCCGACCCCATAAAGTATATATATTCTTGATCAGCATCAAGAATAGCCGAGTCGATATAGTCATGTCCGTCTGTCCGTCCGTCCGTCCGTCTGTCCGTCTGTCCATCTGTCTGTCCGTATCAACGCCTAGATCTCAGAAACTATAAAAGCTACAGACATGTGCCATATATCGTTGGATAGGTAATTTCCATACGCAGTACAAGTTTGTTGTTTTATTTTGATTTTGAAACAGCAAAAAACTGCCACGACCACGCTCCCCCGCAAGCCGCAAAAAACAGCCACGCCCACAATTATTATCCTAATGCTATACAATTTATATATGCGTTGGTGCTTATAAAAGCTATCTAATTTTTATATTTGAACCAAATCGGATAAGAAACACGGAAGTTATGCCACATGCAAAATCTAAGGCAAGGGAAGCAGAAGTGCAGCAAAACACGCATTGCGCGACGCCGACTGCGACTTTGACAGCGAAATGTGTATGGCTTTATGACACACGAAACTTATTTTCATAACCAAAATCATACCAAATTTATATTGTTATGGTCCTCTTTTCTAATAAAATATTGTTTCATTTATTTATTGATATTAAATAAATAAATTGTAAGCATGAGACATGAGACATACTGCTCAGTTAGGTGTGACCAGAGGACACAAGCATGTAGGGTTGGCAGATGCATTTCCAACACTTCCCCTTAGATGGCACCTTACTTATGGATCCGTCTTATGCCTAACGCTTCGATGCATGAAAAATTCGTTGGACTTGATAGACCCTTGGTCAATACATCTGCCGGCATCTCGTTTGTCGGGATATATTTCACATTGATGTCATCCTTCTCAACCAGTTCCCGTACAAAATGGCGTCGGATGTCAATGCGCTTTGTCCGTTTATGGAATGGTTGTCGTTTTTGATTGCGGTGGCACCCAGTTGCCCCATAATCTCTTGCAGGTGGACGGCTTCCTTCGACGATTCGGACAGCTCCATTTATTCTACTTCTGCGCTTGACAACGCAACAGTTCCCTGTTTGCAGCATTCCCGCCGCATCAGACATTTTAAATGGAAAACCTGTAAAAGATCTACGATCGATAGGTTTCGCTTCCCAGTCGGCATCTGCATAGCCAACCAATTGTTCACAAGTTTACGTGATCAATAATCCACGGTTTCGAGTCCCCTTTAAGTAACGCACGTACAGACGTGTAAATACTACCAGCCACATCAAGGCTCCAACCAAACTCTGGTACGGGATGTTCAATAACTCAGATTTCTCTTTTTCAGTCTGCGGGCACATCTCGACTGATAGTTTCAAATTCACGTACATTGGTGTTCTTGCTGGTTTGCAATTTTACATACTGAATTGCTTGAAAACATGCGTCACGTATTTCGACTGGCACATCGAAAAACTCGTCTCTTCTTTGTTTTGGGAGAACTCGATTCCCAAATAATACGACAGCTGACCCAGGGCTTTCATGTCAAACTTCCTTGAAAACTCGGATTTCAAATGAGCTACCATTTGCTCATTAATTGCAGCGACGATCAGGTCATCCGCATATAGTGCCCCAATGATGATCCTGTCTGCCTTTTTCTTTAGATAAACACATTTATCTGCTGCAAGTGTCCGTCGACCCATGTCCTTCAATTTCCTGTTCAGCTTCTTATAATATTGGTGACCACTCTGCTTTAATCCGTATAACACCTTTAGCAGCTTGCATACATATCCTTGACCATACTTTTGCTTCTCCTTTTGTCGCAATATTTGGCCAAAATCTGCTTTAATTAAAGCTCCTGCTGCTGAGTTAAAGATTGATGTATACCAATTTACTTCAACAGCGCATACTTGAATGGAGACATAGGGGAGGAACTCTACATAAGCGTCCCAGCAGATTTTGGCCAAATATTGCGACAAAAGGAGAAGCAAAAGTATGGAACTGATTCGGGCTACGGGGGAATACGTTGCGTTGTAGTCAATCCCCTCTCTCTGCAATCCCCTCCTCTGGCTACCAGCTACGCTTTGCGGCAATCCACTTCACCACTCGACTTGTACATGGTGCGTAGCATCCACTTGGTATCGATGACTATCATTTCAGGCTGGCGTCTTACAACTTGCCATATACCGCTCGTCTGGAGAGCCCTGTACTCGCTCAACTTGGCGTCCTTCCACTCAGGCCCATGTGCTCCTTCGAGAGCATCGTACGCATTTAGCTCGTCGCTGTTTCTTACTAAACATATGGATTCGAAGAACTCATCTCCCGATTCAGATTCATTTGAAGCTGCAACGATCTGTTTATAGTTTAGTTTTGGTCTACCAAGTTTACCTGTAAACTGTTTCCTTGGCCTGCCAGGTCCACGCTTCATTTGCACCTCCGGATGGGCTTCCTCTGATGAACCTTCACTCTCGGTATCAGTTTCTTCTTAATTCGTAGGCGCGCTCTCTACGTTCGTTCCACCCGTTTACGTAAATTCTTCAAAGGTGTTGTCTTTACCCAATTTTTTTATAAAGTCCACGTCACGACTCTTCAGCACAGTTCTTGCTCCCTGGTCATACAGCCTGTATGCCTTTGCATAATTGCAGTATCCTATGAATATGCATTTCCTCGATCTTGAAGTGAACTTGCCTTTTGGTCGTTTGTTGAGCGAATACAAAATTTCCCCAAACGTACGTAGATGTTTTACTACTGGGATTCCCTACTGGGAATCTATTCTACATTTTAAACGGTGTTCGCCGCACAGGCTATTCGACGGACATCTTTTCCTTATGTAATTTGCAGTGTTAACTGCCTCAGCCCAATAGCTAGGAGGTAGTGCTGCCTGTATCATCATACAGAGCACCATTTCTGCTAGCGTACTATTCTTACGCTCAGCTACGCCGTTTTGCTGTTGGGTGTACTCAACTGTGAACTCGTGCTAAATAGCTGCACACCCTAGGTGCTTCTTGAACTCGTTGTTCATATATTCCGTGCCATTTTCTGATCGCAATGTCTTCAGCTTCTTTCCACTACTCCCTTCGGCAAAGTTTTGAAACTCCTTAAATTTTTCTATAACTTCCGATTTTGCCTTAATCGTATATAGCTCCCACCACCTCGACCATGGTCGTCTATAAACATTTCGAAATAACGGCTGCCACACTGACCGTGTACACGTATGGGACCACACACGTCACTGTGCACCAATTCTAAGACTTCTCTAGATCTGGAGTTCGACGTTGGAAACGGCTTCTGAGATTGCTTCCCCTTAATGCAGACTTCGCATTGTGGTAATTTTCCACTTATGTTTACTTTTACTCCCTGAACCATACCTCGTTGTATGACAGCTTTGAGATCCTTTCGTTGAGATGGCCAAAACGCTCATGCCATTCTTTGAGGTCGTTTTGCCTATGACTTAATACTTGGCAGCTCTTACTTATTTCTTCCGTGTAGTAGAGATCTAACTTACGTTTGGCTTTAAACACTACTTGGCCACTAGATGCTGTTACTATTTCTGCTACGTATCTCATAAACAACACATTAAATCCGTGGTCACATATCTTGAAGACATACAATTTATTTTCCCTTAGATCAATCTACCAGAACTCACTTAGTCAAATATTGAGAATTCAACATCTTTATACCTTTCAACGTACTATGATTTCTCTGCGGGTATGTTAGACACATCCCGAGACGTATCAAATAAACCACTATAGAAAGTATATAGATCGACTCCTATACCCGTGTTCTACATCTTATTGTGGTGGAATCACCAATTCCAGAGCTATGCCACTTTCAACCCCAGGGGATGATACCATAAATGCTTGGGTTTTCCATCGAAACCCTTATTTGTATCGACCCTAGGGCCTCCATGGTTGACTTTCGGAGACTAAAAAACATAATTTTTACATTGATTGGTCCGATCTACGGGAGTGGATTGATGTAAATACCGTTGTAGAAATATTCAACGAAAATTAAAACACGTGTGCCAGGAAAATATGCATCCGCATCAAAAGAACCGGTTGGTTTACAAGGCGTCTAATGAACTTCAAGAATATTAAATATAGACTTTTGAGGAAACATAAAAAAAATGGCTCCAATACAAATTTTTAAAGACATTCAATAGCTCGG
The DNA here is from genome assembly GCA_018150545.1 of Drosophila ercepeae. Lineage (NCBI taxonomy): Eukaryota > Metazoa > Arthropoda > Insecta > Diptera > Drosophilidae > Drosophila > Drosophila ercepeae. Next base: position 858,873 of record JAECWL010000010.1, on the reverse strand, counting down.
TCAACCCGCGCCGTACATAATGCTACATATATAAATTCAAAAAATCATTTTACAGTTTTCCCGAAGCAGTTTCTAATTTTGTAAACACTAAGCGTAAACGTGTATGTAAAGTGGCATCACACTGATTTCTTGCCATCCCCCCTTAAAGTACAAGTTGTTAAAAACTTAACGAGAAGGAAAACAACGCTGAGAAGAAGAAAAGTCATTTGATCGTGGACAGTAGTGAGAGAAAGTTGTAAAAGCAGGGTCGCTCGAGAAAAGCGAATAAAGCAGAGTCGATCGGGAAAAGCAAATAAAGCAGCGTCGGGAGTTGAGCGAGGTTTATCATTTTAAGTTTAAAATTAGTTACTAGTATAAGCCTTTTGATTGGACCAATAATAAATATATTACATTAATAAACATCCTACATCTTAGGGCTCAACTTCTCTGAGTGCGAAATACTAGTAAAAACAGCAGAAAGTTGACAGTCGTTGGTGCCGTTAAGTATAATTCCTAATCAAAGTGGATTACCGAAAACTTAAGGTATAAGCGTCGTGTAAAAGTCGCACAAAGACAACAGAGAGAGGAAAACACAATAAATGTTCCTGATGAGAGTGCTGGGGAAAAGGAAGCAATCATGGCGAAAAATATTGCAGAAGTGAACAATAAAGTTGATCAGCTATTGCAGTTGCTAGCATTAAAAGTCGAAGCAGATGAACGAAAAGAAAATCGAGCGAAAATATCGATAGATGGTTTAGAAAAAATTATAAATGACTTTGATGGAGTATCAATTCCTGTAAAAAAAAAATGGTTCGTAAATTTTGAAAAGAATGCAGATGCATATGTACAAATACGTCTATTTGAATGAATGTTAAATATGAATATGAATATTTACAAAATATGAAAAAGATTGCCAGTATCGGTGACATAGAAGAGACAGCAGTTTTGCGCTATATAGTAGATGGGTTGCAGATAGAAGATCAATTTAAAGTTAGCATATATCGATGTCGGACGTTTTATATGAGCTCGTACAAGAGCGGTGCAAGAATCGCTATGAGCATAGTGGCATTGGAAACAAAAAGTCTCCGAGTACATAGAAAATTGATGGAAAAAAACCAGAGTACTGTGGATCGACTGTGTTTAACTGTGGTTCGGCGGAACATAAGAGGAAAAAATGCACAGTTGAAACTAAATGCTTAAAATGTAACGACAACGGTCATATTTCGCGCGACTGCCCTCAAAAAGTTCCGAATGTTAACATAATTGCCGAGCAAAGTCGTAGGAAAACAATAACCATAAATGGAGGCGGAGTTGAATGCCTAGTGGACACAGGAGCAGATGTGTCACTGGTTAATGAGAGTGAGCTAAGGAATTTAAAAGGACTCAGAAGCGTATCGGTATTAAGAGGACTTGGTAATACTAACACAAAGACAATTGGATCTTTTATCGAAAACGTTGATGTGGACCAAGTAAAAACCGAACATAAATTTTTGGTTGTAGGAAATAGCAAGTTGAACTGCGAAGTAATATTGGTATTTGATTTTATAAAAAAAATTGCATTTTACAGCTGATGAAAAAGGACGCAGTAGCCGCCGCAACCTAGGCCATAAAAAATCACGGCGGGGCGATGGCGAAAAAGGTGGCATTGGGGCAGAAGAGAACAGCGCTTTAGAGGATGAGACCATGTTGTTGAAGAAGCGTAAGAAGACAAAGAGTCAATAACGAAGACCTAGAAAAGCAGCTGCGGGACTGTCCTCGCCCGACAGACACACCACCATGGTCGCTTCGATGTGAGAAAAGCTGATAAGGATGCCGAAGGACCGAGCATTACAGCAACTAGCTGCGACAACATGAAGCTATGGAAATTTTTAATAGAGAGCGAAAAAAGTGGAGAAGTCCATAAAGGTCAAGACGATGAAGTTAGAGTAGCCACACCAAGGTGGAAGGAAAATGTAGTAAAAAAATCTTTTAATCAAAGTGTTCCGTAGCAGTTGTTAATGAACTAAGTAAGTCAAACACAAGTCAGAATAGATCCACATATCCCCAAGTTATTAAAAGTGCATCGCTTTTGTCAAAATTGAGTAGAAACAAGAAGTTATGGGATGGTCAAGATTAGAAAGGCAGAAGGCAGAAGAAATTATCCTTAAAGCCTTCAATTACTAATCGTACGGCAGACATTAATCAAATGGCAAAGAAATTATATACAGGGTGCGGCAGCATAACTTCCTTTTTTAAAATGCACGCCATTCAGTTAGTTGATGTCATAACGGAGCGCTAGTGGTCCCGTTCAAGAGGGGCTTCTGCAAAGTTTTGTCCCGAGACGGTTCAGTCGCCATCATGCGTTGGAATTGTGAGGAGCGTGCCTTTGCCGTTGAGGCATACATTTCAAGCTGATGTTCGGTTATTACAACACAGCGTGCATTTCGGAATCGCTTTAATTTAGCCCCGTTGACTCCCATCCCAGACCGCAAATCAATTGTTACATGTTACAATACATTCAGGCAAACTGCAACTGCGACAAAACGTAGAATTGGAGTCCCTCGACCCGTAATATCACCTGAGAACATTGAAGCAGTGAGAGCGTCAATATTGCGATCTCCACGGCTTTCTGCGCGCAAACACGCATCTGCCCTTGGACTATCCGATCGTTCTGTAAGAAGAATTCTTCATGACGATCTTCAATTATATCCTTATAAGATGGCGATAGTGCAAGAACTTTCAGATCGTGACTTCAATTCTCGGATGAACGCGTGTGAGCTTCTTCTTGATGTCATTCCCGAGGGTGCTATTATTGTTTTAAGAGCGCCCTATCTCAATTAGAGGCAATTTGGAATGGCCGGCACGCTCTCCTGATCTGTCTCCTTGTGATTTTTATACCCTGTACCCATTAAAAATGGGTGAAAAGGGTATCATAATATGGTGCAAATGTATGTAACAGGCAGAAGGAAGCATCTCCGACCCCATAAAGTACATATATTCTTGATCAGCATCAACAGCCGAGTCGATATAGCCATGTCCGTCTGTCTGTCCGTCTGTCAGTCCGTATCAACGCCTAGATCTCAGAAACTACAAGAGCTACAGACATGTGCCATATATCGTTGGATAGGTAATTACCATACGCAGTACAAGTTTGTTGTTTTATTTTGATATCACCCCCCGTTCCCCCGCAAACAGCAACTACAAACAGCAAAACTGCCACAACTACGCTCCCCGCAAACTGCTAAAAACTGCCACGCCCACAATTATTAACCTAATGCTATACAATATATATATGCGTTGGTGCTTATAAAAGCTATCTAATTTTTATATTTGAACCAAATCGGATAAGAAACACGGAAGTTATGCCACATGCAAAATCTAAGGCAAGGGAAGCAGAAGTGCAGCAAAACACGCATTGCGCGACGCCGACTGCGACGTTGACAGCGAAATGTGTATGGCTTTATGACACACGAAACTTATTTTCATAACCAAAATCATACCAAATTTATATTGTTATGGTACTCTTTTCTAATAGAATATTGTTTCATTTATTTATTGATATTAAATAATAAATTCTAAGCAATATTAGATTATTATATATTATAAATAATTATAAATATTGAATTTTAAATTAAATAAAATAATTTTACTTATTTGTTTTTAACATATAATACAAAATTTAAATTGTTGTGGCACTCTTTTTATAATAGAATATTGTTTCATTTGTTTATTGATACTAAATAAATAAATTGTAAGCATGTCTAAGGGTAGAGGGTATTTTGCAGTCGGGAAACTCGACTGCTGCTGCCTTACTTGTTTTCTATGGGGTTTTTTGAAATCCCGTGTTTATGTGAACCGTGCAAGAACCCTACAAGATTTGAAAACCAACATCCAAGAAGAAATTGCCAACATATATGCTAACAAGAGTCACGAGAAACGCCAGAAATCGGTTTACGCAATGTATGGAGAATGAGGGACGTCACCTATCAGATTTCATTTTCAAAAAAATATAAATATAAACTTTAGACATTATAAAAATAAATAAATATTTTCCGATGCCTACAATAGTTTTCGTTGAGTTCTGAAAAAAGGAAATTATGCTGCCGCACCCTGTATTTAAAAATACAAAACTTAGAGCTGCATAATCCAAGTTTTCATCAGGTGTCAGGCCATAACTCACTGATTTGAGGGATGATAATTATAATCATTAAATTTATAAATTTTGTAAGAAAATTAAAAATAAAGAATAAACTGTTAGCTATAACAATGCCTACAAAACATAGCTCATTCTAAATAATAAGAAATGTATAAATATTAAGTAAGAAAATTCACAACGAAGAAAAATCTGTTAGCTATAAAAAACGTATATAACGTTAAAAAATATATATTCTTAAGTAATAAAGAACAAAAATCTATACACAACAAATATATGTGTTAACTAAAATTATAAAAATTTTAACATGAGAAATTAATGTTTACTAAATATACAAAATAATAATAATTTACCATCCATTTAATATAAAAAAGTAAGAGTTAACAACTTCTACTTTTATGGGGATGGCATGACATTGGTGTAATGCCACTTTACATGATGACTTCGCAGTCGTATGCTGATGCGTGAAGACGTGTTTTCATCGAGCTCCGATAAAATCAATTGATTCTAGTGAAGTGAATGATTATTAATAAACAACAAATAAATATATTGAAAGCGAAAAAGACGCTCCGGGCGATGCACCATCGCTCGAATACATATTCTGCGTTTGAAATAGTTAAATAATAGTTTCAAACAAATTAAATAAAACAAAACAAAAAAAAAAAAAATAAATATGAGCCAGAACGACACTTGCGCTCAGCGGCAACGAGAGCAAGACGATCGCCGACTCTCATTACAACGAAACAACGCGTACTTTTCTTATGTCTCCTCGACACCTTCAAACGAAGACAACGAGCGGCCAATAACCCATAACCCAACGAACCTTCTTGTACCAACAAATCAAGAAAGAGCGCGCTCTTGCTCTCCCTCACTTCTAGCTCCGACACAAGCGCCGCTATCTGCAACAACAACAACTGGAGCAATATCGACAGCCCGCTCTACTTCGCCATTGGCTGCACCCGCTCACGCTCTTACTGAGTCAGCGAATACAAAAACAAAAGCCCAAGAGCCAAACGGCACTGCTGCACAACTAGCAAAACAAAACGCAAACAAAAAAGTTGGGTCGGCCTCACAGACTGGACTGGACCGCTACATTACAATAAAGCGGAAGCTTAGCCCTAAAACTTCCGATACAGAAAACAAGCCGAAAAATATACGCGACAATACTACCTCGATCAACAATGAAGCGCCTGCAAATAGCAACAGATTCGCTTTGCTGGCAGATACCAACGAGGACGTGCCACTGAAATCCATCGATAAGGAACCAAAGAAAATAAAGCCTCCCCCAATTTACATCCGCGAGAAGAGCACAAACGGTTTGGTAAATTCTTTAATTGGCCTTATTGGAAAAGATAGCTTTTATATAATACCCCTCATAAGAGGTACTATTAATGAAATAAAACTTCAAACGAAAACGGAGGAAAACTACAGGAAAGTCACAAACCATCTTACTGCAAACAAAACATGCTTTTACACCTACCAGCTTAAAAGTAGCAAGGGTTTGCAAGTAGTACTGAAGGGCATTGAGCCTGATGTAAAGCCCGAAGAGATAGCTGAGGCCCTAAAGGATAAGGGATTTTGCGTCAAAAGCGTACACAATATCAAAAACAGAAACAGGCAGCCGCAACCACTCTTTAAGATTGAGCTTGAACCAGAAAACAAGCATCTAAAAAAAAACGAGGTTCATCCAATTTATAAACTCCAGCTCCTTCTGCACCGTAGGATTACAGTAGAAGAGCCGCATAAACGTAACGCTCCTGTTCAATGTATGAACTGCCAAGAATACGGCCACACGAGATCGTATTGCACACTTCGCCCAGTGTGTGTAGTCTGTGGAGATCTCCACGTCTCCACACATTGCCAAGCTAATAAAGAAAATGCAAGCGCGAAAAAGTGCGGTAACTGTGGGGGTAATCACACAGCAAACTACAGAGGCTGTCCAATCTACAAAGAGCTGAAAACCCGTCTCCACCAAAGAATGAACACGGCAAGGGTACACCAAGGAACAGCTACGCTGATACCATCGGAAACAAATCCAGAAGTACTTTTTTCGAAACCAACAAGTATTGCTCCCTGGCCTAAACCAAGCACTAACAATATAAGTTTTGCAAACGTTTTTAAATCAGGTATGACACCTCCAACCCAAAACTCCCAAACCTCACATGAAGAACACACAAAATTGGACACACAACAAAACTATAGGCCATCCGAGCAGCAAGAAACGAAAACTGAAGCTATGATCCAAGCCTTACAACAGAGCATGATGGAATTCATGACATTTATGCGAACCACCATTCAAGACATGATGCGTAATCAAAACCTATTGATACAAATGCTTGTCTCCCAACAATCAAAATAAATAATGGCTACCTTACGCATAGCTACGTGGAACGCCAATGGCGTCTCACAGCGCAAACTTGAGCTAGCTCAATTCCTACATGAGAAGCATATCGACGTAATGCTTCTTTCGGAGACTCATCTTACGAGCAAATACATCTTTCAAATAAGAGATTACAACTTCTATGGTACAAACCACCCCGATGGTAAAGCACACGGTGGGACCGGCATTCTAATTAGGAACCGTATGAAGCACCACTTTTACAAAGAGTTGCTGAAATTTATCTACAGGCCACATCTATCAACATACAGCTGGAGAACAACACTCACCTCACACTAGCGGCCGTATACTGCCCCCCTCGTTTCACAATATTGGAAGACCAATTCCTGGATTTCTTCCATGCACTAGGACCACACTTCATTGCAGCAGGCGACTACAATGCTAAACATACTCACTGGGGATCGCGCCTTGTGAATCCAAAAGGAAAACAGCTTTATAAGGCTTTAATTAAAGCCACTAATAAACTAGATCATGTTTCCCCTAGGAGTCCCACATACTGGCCATCAGACCTCAATAAGCTGCCTGACTTGATTTTCCTCGCAGTTTCGTTAGAGCTGAATGTCTACCAGATCTGTCATCTGATCACTCGCCTGTGCTAATTCATCTCAGCCGGTATGCAGAAAACGTAAAACCACCCTACAAACTGACTTCGCACAAAACGAACTGGCTAAGGTATAAAAAATATATAAGCTCACACATTGAGCTAAACCCAAAACTCAATACAGAACCTGATATAGAGAGATGCACAGAAACACTGGAATCCATTCTTACGGAAGCAGCACGAAATGCAACACCTAAAACCACAAACTTTACGATTAATCCGAATAAGACTAACGCACAAATCGAGCAACTCGTCCACGCAAAACGACGCTTACGTAGAGAATGGCAATCCTCCAGATCACCATCTGCAAAACAAAAGCTAAAAATAGCCACACGGAAGCTGACCAACGCTCTGAAACAAGAGGAAGAGTACGCTCAGATCCGATATATAGAGCAACTTTCACCAACAGGTACCAATCATAAGCCACTGTGGAGAGCCCACCCAACCCTTCGCCCACCGACTGAAACCGTTTTGCCCATAAGGAATTCCTCAGGCGGCTGGGCACGTAGTGATGCAGACAGAGCCACCACATTTGCCGCTCACCTACAAAATGTATTTACGCCAAACGAGGCTACTAGCACATTTGCGCTACCGACTTCAAACGCAATCTGCAACCAGCAACACACCCCAATTGTGTTTCGTCCAAAAGAAATATCAAACATAATTAAAGAAAATATCAGCCCAAAAAAATCCGCCGGCTACGACCTGATTACCCCGGAAATGATCATCGAGCTGCCACATTCTGCAGTTGGCTACCTAACGCAGCTCTTTAATGCCATCACAAAACTTGGCTACTTTCCACAACGATGGAAGAGATCGATAATCATAATGATTCCGAAGCCTGGTAAGGACCACACAGTTCCCTCATCCTACAGACCAATAAGCCTACTCTCATGTATATCGAAACTATTCGAAAAATGCCTGCTAATCCGACTGAATCCACACCTGAGAGCCCACAATATAATCCCAGCCCACCAATTTGGCTTTCGCAAAAGCCACGGAACCATTGAACAGGTGAATCGAATAACAGCGGAGATAAGAACTGCATTTGAAAATCGAGAATACTGTACAGCCGTATTTCTAGACGTATCCCAAGCATTCGACAGAGTCAGGCTAGACGGCCTAATGTTTAAAGTTAAAACAGCTCTACCCGAAAGCACACACAAACTTCTAAGCTCATACCTATATAACAGAAAGTTTGCAGTGCGGTGCAACACTGCTACTTCCACTGACCACGAAATTAAGGCTGGAGTCCCCCAAGGCAGCGTTCTTGGGCCAACTTTATACCTCATCTATACCGCTGACATTCCTACAAATAGTCGGCTAACAGTGTCCACGTTTGCCGACGATACAGCTATCCTTAGCCGTTCAAGGTCCCCAATCCAAGCTACAGCACAGCTGGCATTGCACCTCATAGCCACTGAGAAGTGGCTCTCTGACTGGCGAATAAAAGTCAACGAGGAAAAATGCAAGCACGTGACATTTACGCTGAACAGACAAGATTGCTCACCCCTTTTGATGAACAACATACCACTTCCGAAAGCAGATGAGGTAACGTACCTAGGAGTACACCTCGATAGAAGACTTACATGGCGCAGACACATTGAAGCGAAAAAAATTCATCTTAAGCTCAAAGCGAACAACTTACACTGGCTCATCAACGCTGGCTCTCCGCTCAGCTTGGACCACAAGGTCTTACTTTACAACGCAGTACTGAAACCAATCTGGACCTATGGTTCACAGCTATGGGGCAACGCCAGCAACAGCAATATTGACATCATACAGCGGGCACAGACAAAGATCCTGAGAACTATCACTGGGGCACCGTGGTATGTTCGAAACGAAAACATCCATCGAGATTTAAATATTCCAACAGTCACCAATGAAATCAAAGAGCTTACGAAAAAATATCATGGCAAGCTTTCCTCGCACCCCAACCACCTAGCGAGAAATCTAACCCAGCTCAGCAGTCGTTCCCGTCTCCGACGAAGGGACCTACCAACCCAGCGAAGAAATCTTTAGGGACGCTTAATAACGGAACAGTTGGATTAATTAAAACGACTGTTTAGGAAAATTGTATTAGTTAAGATTTTTAAACTTATTGTTAGCTCTTATTTAAGAGGATCCAATAAATAAAAGCAGAGTAATAAAAAAAAAAAAAAAACTTTACATTCGGGCCTCCTGATCTTCATCCGTCGCGGATAACAACTTATTGTTACCAATTTATCTTTCCTGATATTTTGAGGATATTTTTGATATTTTTCCCACTTATATCTTTGTTCTTTTTTAAGTATTTCCTTCTTTGCAAGCTCATTTTCGCACCGATGACAAAAACATACTAATACTCAAAACGCAATAACTTCACTTCCAATATATGAAATGTCATGAAATTTTTAGTGGAAGTCGATAAAGGCAGATGTTAACGCACTAGTCGACGTATAGACGGCGCCACTAGACTCAATTTTTTACTCTCTCCTGGGGACTCAATGCTTAAAAATGTCATTTGATGCCCGGGCAATTTGCACATGGGGCATTTTATTTCGTTTGTCATTTTTAAACACATTTTCTACAGGGATTTCTTTCTGTACTGAGGACAACGAACTATGCCATTGATTTTAAAACTCCATGACAAATCTCAGTATCTGAATTTCATTTGATTTTTTAACATTGCTCTCATATCGTTGTAGAGCCTCTTTACTACATTTTTTTAATGATGGAATGCGCAAAAATGCAATCTGACTCTTCGGTCAGATTTGCTTTGAGTCGCATCATATAGACTCATTAATGGCGTCAATAAAATTCTCCATTGCTCCATTGGTCGATTTATTTGGTCCGAGAATATTTTCCCTGTATTCTCGTACCATCTCTTTAGCAGTTCCCAGACTTCCCTTATAATTATTGCTGAAACACAAATACAAAATTTATTTCGTTATAATACAATTTCGTTTCTCCTTTCAACGCACTTTTAAGGTAGCTAAGCTTTAACGATGAGCTTAAATCTGCCCTTAAGTGCAGATTAAAGACTCCTTAAAGAGCTCGAAAAAATGGTCCCAATCTTTGGAAGCTCTAAAGAATACGGGTACATCTATTTTTGATAGGGTAGGTAAATCGTCCATTTTTTAAATTTTTCCTTCTACTTTTGGAGCTGAACTCTTAGATTTTAGTTTCCATCAGCTCTATACAGGACTCTATGTCTTCTTTTGTTTGTAAAATCTACGCGCTTAATTGGTTTGGAAACTGCTCCGATACATTTTCAATTTTTTAATCCGTAATGGAAAAGTTTCAAATTTCCTTTCCAGGATTTCTTTATATTTTTGGCTTAAGTAATTCACTACTCGATCGATACCGTCAACTAGTCTAGTTATTCTAACCTGACCTTCAATCAGGATGGCCTTTTCTTTAGACGACATGGATCCGATGCCTTTGCTCCCCAGTGTTGCTTCTTGCGGTGTTGCGATGAAACAACAGAGAATTTCGATTTAATCAATTTTGACGTCAGGGTCAAAAGCCCAAAGAAGGTCTTACTCCAATGAGTTCCATTTAGAAACTGTTTTTTATATGATTTCACATCTGAAGAAACATACAAAAATCTTACAATTATGATCTTATGTACTAACAAGAGTCCTTATCAACTATTTATATACGAGTATGTATACCAGCAGCCACTTCAATGCGTAAGTATGTGCAATGGCGGTGTTTTGTGACCCTTTCACATGCATGGTGTTGTCACCTTACGCATACGCTTGCATGTGCCTTTAAGGGATCAGTCATAAAATGCATTATTTATTATCTATTAATTAGACCGATCCCTTTAACTGTCTTTTAATATTTTAAAATAAACACATGTTCAATGCTTTGTTAATCACTTGCTCCTTTTAATTAAACTAAATCTCCTGGGATTTTCAACAGCACTTCTTATGTAGATTTCCAGGTACTTAGCTGGGAAATCCCAACATGTTTTGGGGGTCTCTCGATGTAGCTCGAACAAGGCGTGAGTGTACATCTTTATTAAAGATTTACGCCCTACTTAAACAAGTACGATAACCTCATTGCTGGTGATGGAGAGAGCTTGTATCTACTATTACGCTTAAAATTTAACATTTCTAATAGAGGGACTAGAAATTTTGGTCCTCTATTCCTATATCCTACATAGCTCAACATATGCCAAGCGTAAGTCTTTAAGGTTACTTTTTTCGGACTATATGACAATACTTACTTTTTTCACTTCCTTTTCTAATTAATCAACAATTCATGGCAACAAAAGTACTTTTTTTATTCGTAATCCTTTCGACGCACTCTGGGATCTATATTCACGGTTCGAGCCGTACGATAAACGGCAGTACGCCGCGGTCGGTTGGTCGGGAGATGGGCTGTACGTTATGCAACGGGAGCCACGCGAGGAAAAAATACTTACTAATATCAATTAATATTAAACAAATGGTATCACTGTGGAAGGTAGTCCACGAGATGACGAACCGCATGCCATAATGAGCGCGAGAGGCTACCATATATAATACAACAATGAACAGTCTTTGCAGTTCTCCGATCTTATAAAATGATACACCAATCAAAAAGTATTGGTTAAATTAAGTAATTTTCATTTCAAAAGTTTTTAAGCCTTTAATTTAAACATGAATTGGTGTGAAAGTGGAAATACAACAATGAGCTTAATTGCGGTTAGTAGACCATTGATCCCACTAGGAAAAAGTAATATCTTGATTTCGATTCTTAAATACGAGTCAATTAGTACCTTAACCATTGACCGGATATTTTTATTTTAAAAATAAGATTTCAATAAAAATTTTCCGTTTGTGTAATTTTTTCTATATCCTGAAATTAGGGCTGTTTGTTATTCAAAATTTAAGGAAATTTTGTTAAGCTTAAATTTAGAAAATCAAAAAACTTTGTAAATTAAAAAACGTATAACTACAACCAATAAATCTATCTTAATATTTTTTAAATTTCCATTCGAACTTGTCGAAAATAGCAAATGTTGGAATATCTAGAATTAAAACAAAGAAATATCCGACTTAACACGGAACAACCAGAAATAGAACTAACCAACGCGCTCTCCACTAGGCTAACTAGGCAAACTTTGATTAACCCCTACTTAGGTCTGAGACCCTATTCGTCATATTGTCTAATATTCTATTACATTTTTGGAATTGTTCTGTAGCTTGCGTAAAGGAAAGGTTTTGCATATTTATGTGTGAATGAGGTCTCTCGCGACGACATTGCTCTAGGACACAAAAAACCGACCCTTGGATCCATAGATACTAGATTGTAAGCTTAACGATAATCGTAAAAAGTGAAAAATTTAATTTCTTCAAGAACCACAGGCTGCCCAAAAAGAAAATTTAAATAAAAATGTATACTGAGGTCGTACTTTTATCTGTTTTTGTCAACTTACACTTATTAAAATTCAGTAATTGGCTGCAAGCTGCATCACGCCACTCTCATATACATTGACATTATTTTGCACCCTCTTAGGCATTTTCCTAATTTATGCACATTTGTACATGCAACACTTTTGGCACGATTTAAATTCATTGTAAATTTAAATTATACACATCTATATTCCTTTTGTTTATATGTGTAACTTGTTATTTTATTTCCTTGTTAGCTTACTTTATGATATGTTCTTGATTATGTTTCCCTCCTTCCAGTGAATTTATGGGAAATATATAATTCAATAAGTAAGGAACTTTGTGACGTTTGCAAGGCTGAAGTACTGTAATTGTTTACCCTAAGTTAAATTTATATAATTAAGTGCCGTATAGTTTTGATATAAGCGTAAGTCGGTGGAAAACAGAATACCTCAGAACAATGAACCTTCCAGGAGGAAACTGTGCCGATAGTTGGCTCATTTTTACACATTTTTCTAATTGCATCTACATTTTTCTCTCCGAACTTGACAGGGAATTTATGTCGTATGGTTTTCATACGAAGATTATTAAATTATCATAATGGTGAACGTTGTCTCACGAGAATGCAGTGCCTGCGCCTGAATGAAAACAAACACTTCAATGTTTATTGTTATTGGTTAGCACTTGATAATATACTTATCCATAATCTTTTCTTAAAAAAAATATACATACAATTTGTCAAGAAACTGTTTACACACCGAAAATAAATGGTATTTTCTGACTTTGAATGCAAAATTAAAGGCTTTTTATCAAAATTCAGGATTTTTTTTTATTTATATCTATTTATTGGTATACATTCCAATTTTTGGGCGCTAAATGTCAAATTGGATTTTAAAATTTCTGGGAATTGAGCTGCATTCGTTGTGTTCTCAATAAATGCCGAATCTGCAACATCTCGGCTGGATATGCACCCCCACATCATAACCAACAGTTTGAAAAATTTGACTGTCGGTATGATGTTGCGGTTCTCCAGCGCAGTTAGCCCAGTTAGCGCCTTGCGCCACACTCTGTTGGGTCCATCATTGTAATACAACACCATCTAGATTTCATCTGCGAAAATCCAGTAATCTTCCGGCCGATTTTGCATCCTGGTAGCGAAAATGAGCCGCTTTTCAATGTTGATTGGCAACAGAATCGGTTTCTTACGTGGTATTCTTGACTTGTACTTATGCCGGAGGATGGCTTGGCGCACTGTTTCGTGTGACACATCCAAATCACACTCTTTCTTATGGTTTTTAGCAACAGTCCTTAACGATATTTGACATCCAGCGCCCAAAAATTCGAATGTATACCAATAATTAGCCTAATTTCGAATTTTATCAAGACAGTGTCCCTAAGCATTATGCGCTTACTGTGTGGAACTGGGTCCTTTAGAACTGCGGCAAGTCATCGACACACCACCCCAAAGCCCAGATCTAAACCCCATAGAAAAATTTTGGGTCCATCTTAAGAAAGAAGTGGGAAAAAGGGCACCAAAAAACCGAGCAGCACTAACTAGAAGAGTGGCAAGAGATTCCAAGGAATATGACGTACCAAAACTGATTGGATCGATGAAAAATCGCCTCCAATATGTTCCTAATGCTAATGGAGAGTATACAATGTATTAAAACTATTAGATTATAGATATAAATAAAAAAAATCCTGAATTTTGATAAAAAGCCTTTAATTTTGCATTCAAAGTGAGAAAATACCATTTATTTTCGGTGTGTAAACAGTTTCTTGACAAACTGTATGTATATCTTTTGGTTGGTAGCAACGCGCCAGGGTACAGTACACATATACAATTTTTTTTCAATTTTAAAATCTTACAAAAAGTTATTGTGCCTGATAGTTTTTATGAAATCAGCCCATACAATTAGTGCTCGCAAAACACTTCATTGAAACGTTAAATCTTGCAACTATAGTAATTGTATATTATTAAAAAGGTCGATGCAGATAGAAGAAACTACTACTCTGAACGTATTAGATTACCCTTGCATTAAAATTGAAATAACAGAAGCATTGCTCTTTTATACTTTATTATAAAATTTTCTTGTATAGCAAGTACAATACAGCACATTTATATTCCAAGGTATTTCTGTTCAAATTATATCATGTGATACAATTTTATATGAAGCGATACAGTTGTTGAGCGCGCACTGTAAGGAGAACAATGCAAATTATTAACTTGGAGCTATTAATAAATTATAAAAACAAAGTTTATCAAAATCAGTCCAAACTTTTTATCATCGGTTTTCTTTTCAGTCGAAAGATGGTTAAGTTAGTTCATCATATATCCTATCATATATACATATCAATGTCCGTCAACGAAATGCAAACATACACACCTCTCAATCGAACCATGGAATAATTTGGACGACATGCAAGTGTTATACCAGCATATACACAATTTTAACATGTTTTGTTTATTCGAAGAGAGCGAAACCCATGTCGTCGTCCTCGGACTCAGATTCTTCTTTCTTTTCCTCTTTCTTCGATTCCTTCTTGTCGGAAGAACCTGCAGAAGTTGGAGCTCCAGTAGCTGGGGAGGCAACTGCAGCACCACCAACGGGCATGGTAGAAAGCTTCTCACGACCTTCCTTGACCAATTCCTCAATACTTTTTCCACCGAGTTCTTTGATGACTCTCGACAACCGTTCCGAGTCGACTTCAACACCAACAGAGCTCAGGATTTTCTCGAGGTCAGCGATAGCGGGACTATCTTTTCCACCAAGCACCGCCAACAAATATGCAGCCACGTAACGCATGCTACAAAAAATTTGGGTTTAAGAGATGTAGTTCATTGGTAAAAAATGAAAATCTTAAAATAAAACAATATTTAGCGTATTGTAGCCTGCCAAATACAATTTGAAATATATTCATCTAAATGGAGTAGTCGTAATAAGGGAAGCTTCAAGCACTCTAATTTTTTAAACAAACTTATTAACGTCTACTAATATACTATAATTTTGTTACACCTTTCTTAGTATAGCAGAATCGACCATTAATGACGACTAATGTATGTGTATCACAACAGTAAAAAAAAAAAAAAAAAAAAAGAGTGTAGTAAAACTTTGGAGATTTCCGAGGGCTTCATATTAATTTTAAGAAATCCGTTTCAATCAAAGGTAAATATATAAAAAAACAAACTTTTTATTGCCCAAATGGGTATATGTTCCTAAATTTTACTCTATTTTTACTTACTTTAAGTCTTCAGTATTCGACACGAAACGCGAAATACACAAATTTTACAACCTTCGTCTACGAGTTGTTAAAAGAAAAGAACCAATGCTTCTATCTGTGAATACGTTGTCACTTCCTGCTGTCAAATTGACAGCTATCAGCTGATCCTAATGCAACTCTATTGAATTTAAAAATAGGTGTCGCTTTTTCGATTAACTATATATTTCGATTAATTTATTTTATCTTATCAATCCGTGTGTCCCTTCTCTACGTTTAGTCAAAAAAAATCCATTGGTGGGCAGTCCGTTTACGCTTACTGTTTAGCCTGAAGCAAAGTTTTAATCAGATCAACTTTTTAATTGTTTGTGAAAAAATCATTGATTTCGTGTTGAATAGACGTTTATATGCAGTATTAATTTTTTTGGGTGATCTTATTCTTAGTATATGTATGTAGTGGTTGAAAACTAAAGTTTCTCCCTATGTTTATTCCCGCTGGAGTGCATTGTTTTAATTTCATCATAAAACAGAGCTAGAAAAGCTTACGTTAACGTGTGGTTTATATTTGAAGATAAAAATATAATACACATATTTTAATAAAAGAAAAAAGTTAACGAAGTGTTTGGAATATAATTGTGAACTATACAGAAGAATTACATATTTGTAATAAAAATATTTGATTATTTATATATAAATCCAGTCAGGAATCCTTCTCTACATACAAAAGGGGTAGGCGGCGCTGTTTCTGTTGCGCAGCGCCAAAGGAGCTAATTGAAAAATTTCTACCGACTTGAGGCTGTCAAAACAATTTCAATAGCCAAAAGAAACATATTTTTCACTATGGATAACTTAATAAACATTGTTAACAAATTGCAAGATGCGTTTACATCGCTGGGCGTCCATATGCAATTGGATTTGCCTCAGATCGCTGTTGTTGGCGGTCAATCGGCAGGGAAAAGCTCAGTTTTGGAAAACTTCGTTGGAAAGTAAGTAAACCGTATAAATAGTATTTATAATGAAAACAAAACATAAAATAACAAGGAATGCAATTGCCGCAACCATCAAATTTGAAATATGGTTTTATTAGTTTTGTATGTATATCTGAACCAGGACCGGATCAATTTATGGGGATTATTGAAGTTGCTTCCCATTCAATGCCCAAAAATATGTGCTTTTATTATTTTTATAATTTTTTAAACTGATTGATAATATAAATAAAATAAAATTAACATTGTAAAGTGTATAAATTGGATTCCTTGCTTGTGCCCTGACTCTCATTTGTATCTATCAGCCTGCGCATTCTCTCATTTTGTGTTACAGTACTCTCTTCAAATATTAATACCGAAACTTACGCCCAACGAAAATCAATACTTTTTTTATACTTATTTTAATAATGAATTATTTATTTGTGTAATGATCCTAAAAAATCATATATATATTATTCACAATATGTACCATGAGATATGCGTTTAAAGTATCTATAAATATGAAATAGTTATAGGGTCCAGTTGCTTAATTGTTCTGCCTTCCTTGAAACAAAATTTCGGTTACATATCTATTTTATTCTTGAATTCTAATCGTCAAAATTCGCATGCGCAGGCATTGAAGTTTATGATACAAATTACATTACATGACTGAAATACAAATCCGTATCAGTAAAAATATGTACGTGCTGATAAGTATATTCAGACATGCTCTGGTTTTCACTTTTATTTTGGGTTTCTGTTTTTACAAATTTTTCGTTTTTACGTTCTTCCTTTTTTATGTTTCGTTATTAAAAATCCATAACTTCGTCTCCATATACTCTTACTTGAACAGCGGCTTTAATTATTTTTCTAAGTAAAAAATTTCAGCTTGCGATGGAAAATAAATGTTAATGAATCACTGAGTAATCTTTTTTAAATGCAAACAAATTTTTAATTTTTAAACAAAAAAAACATTCTTCACTTGCGAAAGTGCAAATGGAGCACGTCTGTATATTGTATTAATATATTTATGTTTTTTCTTTATGTATTTTGTTATGTCTTTATTGTTAGTATGTCTTAGTATGTCTTTATTAATTACATGTACTTTTAATTATTTGTAATGTATGTACAATATACAAGTATTTCTTCAAGGCTAAACCCAATTTAAGCCATATTTTTTTGGCGTTTTCCGCGAATATTTTTCTAAAAATAGGAATAAATTAACGAAGAATGCATATTATATATATTATTAATTATATTTATTTTATAAATATAATTGAGCCATGTTTAGAAAGAGGTCCTGCGCGTCACGCACCAAAACTCAACATAAAATAGATTTTCGTGCAAATTTTGTGAATTTGCTTGATTTTATTTACTTTTTTTTATAAGTAACATACTTATAAAATTCTTAATTATTCTTTATTTTATACTCTTAATTTTTTGTATACGGAGGAAATAACGCAATAAAATAATTTAGGTAAAACGCGCATATTTAAAACTACTTTAAAATTATATAAATGCATATGTATTTTTTTTCTTTTTTTTTCAAAAACAAAATGTGTCTATATTCTTGGCCATATATAGTTTCTGGGGATAAAAACGTATCCTTTTTCATGTTACATAAATTTAAAGGAATGAAATTCTACAAGTTTTGGGTGTAAATATAAATTACTCTCTGTGGAACACATAAAGGAAAAATAACTAAAATCTTGTTGCTCTTGCAAAAAATCGCGATAGTTTAAAAGAGCAAAGTTTCAGAGTCTTTGCCATTCTGGTAGTTGGCCCCTTTTAAACCGTTGGCCCCTTTAGACATTTCTCCTTACTTCGACCTTAAGTTAAACAAGAAAGGAAATTCGCGCGAAGTTTATATACTCTTGCAGTTAAATGGCGCCTTTTAATGAAAGGAGGTATAGCATATTTTAGATATAGTTGACCGATCCTTATAAGAACTTCAAAATCAAACCAGAATCTTATAAGACTTAGAAAAAGGTTCCAAGCTTCTACTCTACAAAACACGATAGATATGACATTTCCAATCGTTATATGGCAAATATAGGATACAGTCGTCCGACGTACCTGAACGTAACTTATCAGAGATGCTATAATTTTCAAGATTCTATGTTTTTTGCAGATAGAAAGTTAAAATACACTGATAGCTTCTTTTAAGGATTTGGGCCCATGTAGAAAATCGTATAAGGATCGTCCTTATGCTATATACTACTTGGAAATGCTATAATTATTTTCCAGAGAGAAATTTGCCTATGTAATTCAGCGACCAGAATATCATATGGATCGGCCGACTATACCCCATAACTGGCATATAACTAAACGACCGGAAATGCTATAACTCCCATGTTTTTGCATATAGACTTGAAATTTTGATCAGAGCTGAATTTCTGGTTCCATCAAAAAAATTTGGTGAAAATAAATCACACTCTTCCTTATGGTCCTTAGCAACAGTCTTTAACGATATTTGACATCCAGCGCCCAAAAATTCGAATGTATACCAATAATTAGCCTAATTTCGAATTTTATCAAGACAGTGTCCCTAAGCATTATGCGCTTACTGTGTGGAACTGGGTCCTTTAGAACTGCGGCAAGTCATCGACACACCACCCCAAAGCCCAGATCTAAACCCCATAGAAAAATTTTGGGTCCACCTTAAGAAAGAAGTGGGAAAAAGGGCACCAAAAAACCGAGCAGCACTAACTAGAAGAGTGGCAAGAGATTCCAAGGAATATGACGTACCAAAACAGATTGGATCGATGAAAAATCGCCTCCAATATGTTCCTAATGCTAATGGAGAGTATACAATGTATTAAAACTATTAGTTTTTTATTATCTTTTCTTTAAAATTTAACTGTAATAGAGCTAGAGTAATTTTTGTAAACACTTCCTTGACAGTGTCAAAAGTGTGTAAACTTAGTTTTTGTTGTTTTTATACCCTGTACCCATTAAAAATGGGTGAAAAATATGGTGCAAATGTATGTAACAGGCAGAAGGAAGCATCTCCGACCCCATAAAGTATATATATTCTTGATCAGCATCAACAGCCGAGTCGATATAGCCATGTCCGTCTGTCTGTCCGTCCGTCCGTCCGTCCGTCTGTCCGTATCAACGCCTAGATCTCAGAAACTACAAGAGCTACAGACATGTGCCATATATCGTTGGATAGGTAATTACCATACGCAGTACAAGTTTGTTGTTTTATTTTGATATCACCCCCCGTTCCCCCGCAAAAAACTGCCACAACAACGCTCCCCGCAAACTGCAAAAAACTGCCACGCCCACAATTATTAACCTAATGCTATGCAATATATATATGCGTTGGTGCTTATAAAAGCTATCTAATTTTTAAATTTGAACCAAATCGGATAAGAAACACGGAAGTTATGCCACATGCAAAATCTAAGGCAAGGGAAGCAGAAGCGCAGCAAAACACGTATTGCGCGACGCCTACTGCGACGTTGACAGCGAAATGTGTATGGCTTTATGACACACGAAACTTATTTTCATAACCAAAATCATACCAAATTTATATTGTTATGGTCCTCTTTTCTAATAGAATATTGTTTCATTTATTTATTGATACTAAATAAATAAATTGTAAGCATGGCTAAGGGTACAGGGTATTTTGCTGCTACCTTACTTGTTCTCGTTAACTGTTTATAATTATGTTATTATTTTTTTACATATTGTTAAAAAATATATTAATAAATAGATATAAATAAAAAAAAAATCCTGAATTTTGATAAAAAGCCTTTAATTTTGCATTCAAAGTCAGAAAATACCATTTATTTTCGGTGTGTAAACAGTTTTTTGACAAACTGTAGAAGCTTGAGACATTTTTCAGAATCCAATTTATAAGGAATTGGGTTGATTCTGAAATTCTTATAATGATCGACCAAATGTATCCTATATTTTCTAGTTAATTAGATTTTCTTTCTAGTTATGAATTATATTGTATATATATGGTATAACTTTCGTTGAACCTTATGCACGTCGGCCTATTCGCTCCGTAATTTTAAACGTTTCCCGAAAGAACTACCGACCTATTATCAGCTCCGAACTGATTTAATTAACCTGTTGTATCGCGAAGTGGTCCGCAAACTGAAAAACACATCAAAAGTTTAATTTTAAACGTTTAATCTTCGTTTTACTTTAAACGCGATAAGACTGTGTTTCGCATACAACAATAACAAAGTAACCATTAACCGTTGCTTTGTTATTACAATCTGCTCACCGCTCTCTATCGCTCCCCCCCTTTTTGTGGAGCTTCTTCATCTCCGTCTGCATTGACGCTGCTCCTGCTGTTCGCCGAAATCGCTCCCACGCTATCGTCGCTGGATCACTCTCGTCGCTGGATCACTCTCTTCATTACACATTCGCTGGACCATTCTGTTTCTGTTTTTGAGCGCATTCCCTTTTCATTACCCAAAATGTCTTTGGTGTGTACGTCAAAGAGATGCGAATTTGGAGGAGCTATTACTGGGGACTCCTACCTAACTTGCTGGCTATGTGACAATTGCTCGCACATGAAATGCGCTGGCGTTGGTCATTATGGCCGACTTGGTGATCTCCTGGGCAAAGGCATCGGTTTGACATGGTCATGTTTGGCCTGTCGAGAGATTGAAGGCGAGATGCGCACGTTTATGCGGCAAACCCGAAACGGTTTCCGGGAGGTTCGGAAACAATTTGCCACATTAAATGAGTAGTTCCTTAACCTGGAATCTCTATTTCTGGGCCTAAAACTTTTAAGCGAATCACCACGCCGAAAAATCGCTAACACTAACCAGAATATAAATATGTGTACCACTCCAGCCTCACATTTGCCAGTAAGCAATGTTATGGTTGATGCTCCTGTCGAACAGCCACCCATCCTAGCTATTCAGCAACCCGGTCTTCCCCCTGCAAAAGTTGATAAGCCAGAACCGGCCAGTAGGAATCTCCCACCTGGTTCCATTCAAAATTCTTCTATAACCATATCACCAAGCCAGCCTGCTGCTCCATTATTACGCCTGCCTGCCGCCGCAACTACCCGCCCACCCGTTGTAAAATCACCAAAGCCATTGACGGGTGTTCCAACAGAAACCCGATCTTCTGGACTTACGCTGAGAGCCGTGGCTCCCCGCAAATCCATCTTTGTATCGCGGCTTATGCCTGATGCCTCTGCCGACGACGTTAGGATTCACCTTTCAAATAATTTAAATATAGCTCCCTCAGAACTGTTTGTAACCAAATTTAATTTTAAGCATAAACGTAGCATATCCTCTTTCAAAATAACTTTACCAGAAGCTTCCCTTGATAAATCTTTAGACCCTACTACCTGGCCCGAGCACAGTATTGTCCATGAGTTCTTGATCAGAGATTCTCAAGGTTCCAGTCTAGTTAATACTTCAAAAAACTAAGCAACAAGATTTTTTCTTGTTGCTACCAAAACGTTCGC
Organism: Drosophila ercepeae; assembly: GCA_018150545.1. Classification (NCBI taxonomy): domain Eukaryota; kingdom Metazoa; phylum Arthropoda; class Insecta; order Diptera; family Drosophilidae; genus Drosophila; species Drosophila ercepeae. Next base: position 836,767 of record JAECWL010000010.1, on the reverse strand, counting down.
AGTATTCTTGGAAAACTGAACTTACTTTATACTAACAGTTCTTCCTTTGACTTCGATGCTATTGTGCTAACTGAAACCTGGCTAAACTCCACTGTCATAGACAATGAAATTTTGGTATCGAAGTACACTGTCTTTCGGATCTTCCCGAAACCTTTGGAGGTGGCGTTCTGATTGCCGTAAACAACAGTTGAACGTATTACTATTACTAATCCTTTCGGAATTGAATTTTTAGCCGTTAAAATTCATTCTGAGTCCCATAACCTTTTCATCACCTGTTCCTACATTCCTCCTCTGAGTGATGCAATCATTTATATGCACCACTTAACTGCCATAAAATCAGTTGTGTCCCTGCTAAATGATGCTGATCTTATTCTAGTTATGGGGGATTTCAATCTGCCCCTCATTTCATGGATCAACTCGGATGAGGATAACTCGCTTTTACCCACTAACCAAAATGACTTCCTTGATGGCTTAGCCGACTCTGCCGTTTTCCAACTTAACCATATAAGGAACTCCCGTGGCAGGTCGCTTGACCTAATTTTCTCTAACACTACCTCCTCTGCCACAATAGCAAGGTTTCCTCCCTTATCTACTCCTGAGGACTCTCACCACCCAACACTCTTAGTCTCGCTAATTATTGACTCTCCTGAAGTCCCCCCCAATAACAGCGAGCAGCCTCGTCAAAAATGCTTTAAAAAAACCAACTACTGTGACCTAAGAAATAACCTGACTAATATTGACTGGAGTTATCTATCTAGTTTCAGCAATATCGAGGAAGCTACATACTCTTTTTATGAAGTAATTCATAACGCCTTAAATAAATCTGTCCCTGAAACGATAACTCCATCAACGTCTAAACCTCCATGGTTTAATAAGCACCTCTCTCTCCTAAAAAATAGGAAATCTAGAGCCTACAAAAAGTCATTAAAGTCTCCAACCTCGATACATCTTTCTAATTACCTTCTAATCCGCAACCAGTTCTTTGACCTTAACAATAAACTATATAAAACTTATATTTCTAAATGCAAACTCAATTTTCGCAACGATCCAAGCTCTTTTTACTCTTTTGTAAACTCTAAACGCAAATCCAATCTTTTCCCCCTTCCCTCTCATATAATAATACTTCCGACTCTTCGCATCTCGGCATTGCTAATCTATTTGCGTCATTTTTTCAGTCAACCTACTCATCTAACTCATTTGATCCCTCCTCTAACTATCCATATATTTTACCCTACATAAACAACATTTCCCTTTCTAAATTCCACTGTCATGATGTGTTTACGGCTCTTTCATCTATTAAAATCTCTTTTTCACCAGGCCCAGACAACGTACCTAGCTGCATCCTCAGAAGGTGCTCCGATCTTCTCACCCTACCTCTTACCATTCTATTTAACCTATCCTTGGAGCAAACTTCCCTACCTAAATTATGGAATGAATCATACCTAATACCAATTCATAAAAAAGGCTCTAAGGCTTCCATTGAGAACTACCGCGGCATTGCTAAGCTTTCTGCGATTCCCAAACTCCTTGAGAAACTTATCACATCGCAGCTTCAACATGAATGCAAGTGCATAATCTCACCCGCACAGCATGGCTTTGTCAAGCTTCGCTCGACAACAACTAATCTACTAGAATTTTCGTCGAAAATCAACCGTGGTTTTCAACATCGCCTGCAAACCGATGTAATTTACACTGACTTCAGCAAAGCATTTGATTCAGTTAATCATCAGCTCTTGCTACGGAAACTCTCGCTTATTGGTTTTCCACCAAATATCCTGATGTGGGTTGCTTCCTACCTTTCAGATCGAACCCAGCGTGTCCTATTTAAATCTACCAAGTCGAAGGTCATCCATGTCTCATCGGGTGTCCCTCAGGGTAGTCATCTAGGACCACTGTTGTTTATACTCTTTGTGAACGATCTTCCTAATGTGATTAGTTATGCCTCTACGCTTATGTATGCTGATGATGTCAAGTTATGCTATTCCTTCTCGGAACATTTCCTGCATAGGCATCTGCAATTAGACCTCGACGAACTCTATTTGTGGTGCTCAATTAATCTTCTGTTCCTAAACTGCTCTAAATGCAAACTTATGACATTCCATCGCAGTGTGCCGCTTATCATATCTTACTCTCTCGGAAGTCACGTCCTTGATCGTGTTTCCACAATCAATGATCTTGGAGTTCTTTTTGATCATAAACTTAAGTTTAATGATCACATTTCTGTGACAGTGAATAAAGCCAGAGGAATGTTAGCCTTTATTAAGCGATGGTCAAAAGAATTTAACGATCCTTTCACCACCAAATCCCTGTATATCACCCTAGTTCGTCCCATCCTCGAATATTGCTCGTGTGTTTGGAGTCCTCAATACTCCTCTCACCAAAATAGTATTGAGTCGGTGCAAAAGCAGTTTCTGCTATTTGCACTAAAAAACCTGAACTGGGATCCTGATAATCGTCTCCCGCCGTACCGTTGCAGGCTTAAATTGTTAAAGTTACCTCCATTGAAGGAGCGCCGAACCTGTGCTGGGGTCATGTTTCTACACATGCTGATCCATGGCATGGTTGACTCTAAACACCTGCTAAGCCAACTATATTTTTCCATCCCTAATAGGAAAACAAGGTCCTTCCGACCATTATGGTTACCTATCTGCAAATCTAACTTCGCTGAACACGACCCCTTTCGCACTATTTGTAAGAACTATAACCTTTTATCACATACTCTATCCCCTGAACTCTCTCTTAATGTAAATAAACTTAAAATCATAGAATACCTCCTAGAATAGTTATAGTGTAGTTATATTTATAATTTTTATCCATATTTAGCAGATCTTTGTTAAATTGTTGTTTAAATAAATAAAAATATGGTATACCTTCATAAACAATTTTAGCCAAACCGAATAATTAAAAAAGAATGTATACGTTTTTGATCGGTTATTCAATTTACACTTTTTGGGCAACATCAGCAAAGGATGCAACAAATTTTTGTTTCCTTCAACAAATTCCTAATCTTAACCTTGTAACCTTAATAAATAATAATAAATATTGGGATAAGGAGCGGAAATTGACAAGAGCAGTACCGTGTACACCTATTCCCTGATTTACACGAAGATACGTTCCTGTAAAACCGTGTAAATCGAAAAGCTTGCAGAAAATGCATAGTTTTGCTAGTTAACAGTTTTTTTTTTCAATGTTTTTAGGTGTATACAGAAATAAAAATAAAATGCATTGACACGATAAAATATGTAATATATTACGAAAATATTCACTCAAATACAATTTTCCGTAGATAAAACTTTAATTTTATGCGAAGAAATACAGACCCAGTGTGCATGTGCAGCAAGTCAGCACAAAAGCTCGGGATTCAACGTGAGATGTGTATACAGCGCGCGGGTTCAAACACAGTAGCATTTATTTAGTAGAGTGCGATAAAAAAAAACAAAAACTTATTTGGAAAACCGTGTAAAACAAGTTTCGTGTAAATCGGAGGATAGGTGTATTTTAAAGTCGCGAAACTCGATTATAGCAGTCCCATTTTTTCTTAACTGTTTCATGTTTTAAACCCGGTGCTCGTAAAGTGCAATGGTATGTAGTATCCGTGAAAATGTATGTAACAAAGAGAAGAAAGATTTTCCGACACCAATAAGTATATGTCTGGGCGTACTTTTGGATGCCATGTTTAATAATATGCCACTCCACTGACGTCACTACTCATCCCGCAGTTAGTCCCAATCGCTGCAAGAGGCAGAACCAAAGTAATCTCTTATCTTTTACAAAGCTATCATCGAATCTCGAATCTCTCTTATCCCTTTCCTTTTTTAATTCTCGACTGAATACTCCTTAACTCCTTCAGTGATTGCTCCACACTCGACCATCGTGTCTCTCTAAGAGATCGAGCACATTCGTCTTTGGATAATGTAGTAACAATAAACCTTCTCTCACAGAGCGCTGGCTAGTTTCTAAAACTAAGGCGCAGTTGCATGTAAGCTTAAACAACGTACATTTGGTACAAAAATGCGCGGGACCAATGGACCAATTTCACCAAACCAGCATCAAAATCCGACTCGATCTAGCCATGTCCGTCTGTCTGTCTGTCCGTATAAACGTGTGGATCTCACAGAATTTAAAATATAGACATGATTATTGTTAAATTTAACATTTTTGTCACATCCCCTTTGGCCCCCAAAAACGGAATTTTTTGAAAATGTTAATAAGTAACAAGTAGTATTAAAAAAAAAGAGGGAGGGTTCGAGTGGGGTAGCAGGAATCCAATTTTTTGAAAAAGTTAATAAGAAATAAGTAGTATTGGAAAAGGTGCTGGGAGGAGACTAGTGGAGTACCCGGTATCTTATGGTCGAGAAACTTGACTAAAGTCGTGCTTTCTTGTTTATTCTATTTAATTGTGCGTTTATTCTTGCAGAGATTTCTTACCACGGGGCTCTGGTATTGTCACCCGTAGGCCACTCATTTTACAATTGATTAACGGAGTTACGGGTAAGTTCAACATCAATATTTTTCACATATGCTTTAATTATATATATGTTTATTCTTATAACTAGAATATGGAGAATTTTTGCATTGCAAGGGAAAAAAGTTTTCCAGCTTTGATGAGATCCGAAAAGAAATAGAGGATGAAACAGATCGTGTGACTGGTAGTAATAAAGGAATATCCAATATTCCGATAAATTTGCGCGTTTACTCCCCTCATGTTCTTAATTTAACATTGATAGATTTGCCCGGCCTTACTAAAGTGGCAATTGGTGATCAACCTGCAGATATTGAACAACAAATTAAGCAAATGATATTTCAGTTTATTCGAAAGGAAACATGTTTAATACTTGCCGTCACGCCAGCAAATACTGATTTAGCTAATTCAGATGCTCTGAAACTTGCAAAAGAGGTGGATCCTCAGGGTGTGCGTACCATCGGAGTTATTACAAAACTAGATCTCATGGACGAAGGTACAGATGCTCGTGACATCCTAGAGAACAAGCTGCTCCCTTTACGGCGGGGATATATTGGTGTTGTAAATCGTTCACAAAAGGATATTGAGGGCCGTAAAGATATTCATCAAGCATTAGCAGCAGAACGAAAATTTTTTTTAAGCCACCCATCATACCGTCACATGGCCGATCGTCTTGGTACTCCTTATTTGCAAAGAGTCCTTAACCAACAATTGACTAATCATATACGCGATACATTACCCGGATTGCGAGATAAATTACAGAAGCAAATGTTGACCTTGGAAAAGGAGGTTGAAGAGTTTAAACATTTCCAACCAGGGGATGCCAGTATTAAAACAAAAGCTATGCTTCAGTAAGTACAGGAAAAATAAAAGAATATACATTAATTTAAAATAAATATAAAATATATAATATCTGGAGAACATTAATGTTATACAACGCAAATTTTAAACTCTAAACTAAAGTAAAGACGATCGCTTTTTTTTCAACAAAACCAAATTTTTTAAAAGTTTGATGTTATATAAAAGAAGGTTGCTGTTAAACATTATGGTGAAGGAGATAATTTCAACATTCTGTCTTCATATAGAATCTGGAGAATTTTTAAATTCAACGCGTATTCCAACGTTTAAAATGCAAAATTTTATTAATTCGTCTCAAAGAATAGTTTTAAATATATTTATGTGTTTAAATGGTACAACTCGATTTTGATGAGTACAATCTGTGTAAATACCGTGCTTAAAATTTTATCGTGTTCTAAATTTTAATTAAAAATAAAACCTAGTCCGACAATAAAATGTACTTAAGTTTTAGATCATAAAATTGCACTAAAGCACTTACGCGTATACTTCAATATTATAATTTTTTTAATTTTAAATTTATTCAAAATTAAAATTTTGTATTTTTATATTATATTTACAAAAGATACCTTTACCAGATAAAGATTACCACACCCTTTATTAAACATTTTCTAATCGGGTATTTTTTAAAAGAAATTACAAACATTTCTTTTTATTTTAGAATAAACGTTAAGCAATTATATATTTTCCATTTTGTTGGATGACCTTTCGCCATCTCTCCTGCAATTCATTATTCCACGCTCATAGAACTTCTGGCCTTTATCTGCAAACAACTGAAGCAAGAGCGATTTTATATCCTCGTCCATATCAAAAGTTTTACCATTTGAGGAGTTTTGTATGATCGAAACAAATGGTGGTTTGAGGGGTTAGGGTCAGGGCTGTATGGCGGATGCTTTAAAAGTTTCCATCTGAACTCCCTAAGGTTTTGGCAGGACCTAGGCAGCCTAGTATATCCGAAATGAAAATATACAAAGAGACCTAAACATCAGACCCGTCAGAGAAGAAATAATCCAACAAAAACAAAAGTACATGAGCAAATTAACCTCACACCCTAACCACTTTGCGAGAAGCTTAACTCGGGTTTGCGACCGATCCCGACTTCGCCGCAACGATCTTCCGACTCAACGCTGATCATTATATACTATCATATATACTGATCATATATACTCACTATATAGACAAACTTATATTCTTTTTTCCAATTCATCTTTTTGTTTAGTGTCATAAACCTTAAAGCCATTTTTATCAGCTGTAAAATGCAACTTTTTTTATAAAATGAATTCCCAAAACTACTTTGCAGTTCAACTTACTATTGGGTTGACCGAAAAGAAACCGAAGATAATTTAAAATAATATAAATATATTTTTTATAATTTTAGAATGAACTTTCACTTTGATCAATAATATATATTCCATTTTGTTGAATGACCTTCGCCATCTTTCAAGTTCGTTATTCCACGCTCATAAAATTGCTGGCTTTTATCAGCAAAAAACTGAAGCAAGAGCGTTCTTATATTATTCCGTTTAAGATGTATATCACAAACGTTGAACCGATTTGTTAAATGGATTGGTCGATTATGCTACACCAGGTGTGTTAGTTGAAATTGGCCGGTGTTTTCGATAAAGAAAACACTTAATTTTCAGAGGAATCTCAACATTTTTTTTATTCAAATTATTGACCATTGGTTTCTACACATTTAGCCCATCTCTCAGACAAATTATGGATACCTTTCCAAAAAAAACCATGTTCTAACAACTTTTTTTTTTTTTATGAAATAAGAAAAGCAATGAATGCCGCAAATGCGATTTACTTGAAACGAAACTCGACATATTCATTGAGGTAAAAAAATATGATGCTATTATTTTGGCGAAATGTGACTTGCGTATTTTTGTAGGTTAATGTCAATAGAAAAAAATTACATATATGCCAAATCATAGAAATGTATACATATTGCTAGCGACATCCACTAGTAAAACCGGCAAACTTCAACTAACGCCCTTGGTATTTAGCTTCTATCCAATCTCACGCTCAGTTACATGACGATCCGATTTAATTAAATCTTTGATATCGTCATTATTAACTTCACTTGGCCGACCTTAACGTGACTTCTTTGAGTGAAAATTTTGCACTGTGTTTGTTTTTTAAGGCTTTGTTACCATACACATCACGCGACTTTTTAGCAACCGGAGCTGATTTTTCCCTTTACGGAAATAATAAATTGAAGTATGACAAAATTGCTCTTTTGTGGGATTTCTTTTAAAATTGACGCCAAACTAAAGCAAGCTAAAAGTGACGGCTAATAACTGACAAATGAAAAATTGCAATTACAGAGTCACAAGCCGCTTCAAAAATTGTGAACGCCGTTTGTATGCAAATCACTGGTTTCTTTTCGTTCAACAAAATAATTTCTAAAGCAAAAAATTTATGTTCCGTTTTTATTGGTCCACATCATTTGCGATAAAGAATCCAATTGGCTTCGTGCTAGTATTATCTAGACCTTTCAATACCAATAAACTACTAGACAACTTAACTCCTGTTATTACGAGGGCTGCTATATATATTTCTGGCCTAATAATGAAAATACGAATATTTATCAACGAAAATGGTTTTATTGATTTTCAAAATATTCTCCATCAAGATTTATACACTTATGCACGCGCTCAAACCAATTTTCAAAGCACTTTCCACTCCGATTGAGACACCTCCAAAACCTGGTTTTTGAATACTTCAACAGCATATTCTGGTCACGAACAACTTTCGTTGGATTTGGCTCGTCTTGGAAGACCCACACGGTCGATTGCTGTTTTGTTTCGGGCTCATACGCATAGATCCATGATTCGTCACCTGTGACGATCTTATAAACGTCTTTTGAAGCACCGCGATCGTATTTTTTTAGCATTTCTTTACACCAATACACACGAGCCTTTTTTTGAGCGATTGTCAAATTGTGCGGTATCCAACGAGAACAAACCTTTTTTACGGCCAGGTGTTCATGCAATATCGAATGTATGCGGGTGGGAGAAATGCATAGGCATGCCTCTATCTGAAGGTAAGTTACAAGTTCACGTACGGCATCGATGTTTTCTGGCACAACGGTTTAGTTTGGACGACCTTCAGGGAATACGTCTTTGAGCGAGCGTCGGCCACGATGAATTCGTTGTACCAGTTTTTCACAGTGCTATAGAATGGTGCTTTATAGCCATACAAAGATTTTAGTTTATCGATGCACTTTTGTCGTGATCCACGTCGAATGTTGTGAAAAATGATCGCACGAAAATTTTCACGAGTTAATTCCATTTTTTTGGCCGAGATGAATTTTTTATTTTCCCTGCAAACAAAACAATTCACGATTAAATGACAAAACGTTCTGAGTGATGTTATGCTAAAAAATGTCAAACTTTCCAATGGAAATGTCAGATTGCACCTGGCAACACTTAGTGTTGCCTAGGCCAGAAATATATATAGCAGCACTCGTACATTTATGCTTATTGTCTTCGTCCGACTCTGCGCGGCAATAATTTTCCGAACTCTTTGTGGACAGTCGCGTTACATTTGAAGCATTTTGTTTCAACTGTACATTCTTTCCATTTTATATTTCGCCGACCCGAAGTTAAAACAGTACTCTTGCTTTTTTATACCCTTGAAAAAGGGTATTATAATTTTGTCCAGAAATGTGTAACGCATTAAAGGAAGCATCTCCGACCCCACAAAGTATATATATTCTTGATCAGCATCAACAGCCGAGTCGATATAGCCGTGTCCGTCTGTCCGTCTGTCCGTCTGTCCGTCTGACCGTCTGTCCGTCTGTCCGTCTGTCCGTCTGTTTCTATGCAAAAAATAGACATTAGTTTTAAAGCTAGCGTTTTGAAATTTTTACCAGATCATTATTTTTGTTGCACGCAGATCAAGTTTAAGAATCGGTCGGATCGGACCACTATATCATATAGCTGCCATACAAACGACCGATATGAAAACAAGTCTTTGTATGGAAAACTTTTTTTTTTTCCAAGCTATTGCAACCGAATTCAACATTTATTCATTTGACATAGCCATACATAATTATTGAAAGTTTAATCCGGATCAGATTACTATATCATATAGCTGCCATACAAACGACCGATATGAAAACAAGTCTTTGTATGGGAAACTTTTTTGTTTTCCAAGCTATTGCAACCGAATTCAACATTTATTCATCTGACATAGCCATACATAATTATTAAAAGTTTAATCCGGATCAGATTACTATATCATATAGCTGCCATACAAACGACCGATATGAAAACAAGTCTTTGTATGGGAAACTTTTTTGTTTTCCAACCTATTGCAACCTAATTCAACATTTATTCATTTGATATAGCCGTTCACGATTTGTGAATGTTTGGTCCGGATCGAACCACTATATCATATAGCTGCCATACAAACGACCGTTATGAAAACAAGGCTTTGTATGGAAAACTTTTTTGTTTTCAAGGGTATACCATCTTCGGCAAGCCGAAGATAACTTTTCTCACTTGTTCCATCAGCTTTCTGTGTACTCGCACACTTTCTCATTTCAATGCCACTTTGCTTATAGCAATTCTTGCTCCGGTCTCGTACGATCTAATATAAATCATACATACTAACTTTAAACTGATTTTGTTTCTGCAACCCATCTACTGTATAGCACAAAACCTTTGGCTCATCAATGTTATCGACACTGTTACCGACACTAGCAATCTTCTTAATATTAAGCAAATATTCATGAAACGATTTTGACTGTAAATTTGTTCGTTCATGTTCGTTACTTCGATTTTCAACGATAACAACTGCAATAGCTAATTAACTTTTTTGTTCACATCTGCAAGAATTTTTGCTACCAGTGGAAAGAATCATCACTTCTTCTATTGAGCTCTCCTCTTTCATGTTATTTTGCGCTAGTGCATTGGTTTTGGCATTTCTTACGATCTTTTTATGCGCACGCATATATACAAGAGGAGTTCTCGATTATGTACTTCCACAGCTTGTTATCTCGGTCCTTCGGCGCATCAAATTAATGATTTCGTATGGACCCAAATATGAAGGTGCCAACTAGCGTCTTGTTCAAAATGCGTTCTTTTAATGGTGACGAGATCGACCAGCTTATATCCATGTTCCGGACTCTTGTCAGGGTTCTGCTTGTAGATTTTCTGTGCCTTTTTGAAAAAATTCTCACTCCCTTTGTATGCAAAATCACCGGTTCCTTTTCGGTCAACTCGTTATATACAAAAAACAAACACGAATTTTTAGCAAACCTTATAAAATCAATGCACAGCACAACTTTCGACCCTGTGTGCGGCACTCCACGTAGGTGAATAACCGCTCTAGGAGTTTGCGTAGAATGGCTGTATATCCTATAGCCTATATGTAGCCGAAAAATGGATCTAGCCGAAAAATGGAGTAGGATCTAAATAATACCATTAGATGGGCATTCTTTAAATTAAATCATTTACGAGGTGGTATAAAAGTAAAGTACATGATAAAAGTGAAAAAAACTAGGACTACTTTATTATGTATATTCCGCAGAACCAATATAATGGAGTGTTGAAACTTTAAAACAGTTACGCGCATAAGATATTTGTAAAGCCTTGCAGGATATTATTGTTCTCCCAGTTGGTTGTAACGCACTAATGGAATACACTCTTTCGCCTTTTATTCTATTCGCTTAGTTAAAAAAGAATATAGGATAGGAGGTAAGACCTATTGAAACACTTGCTGTGACCTTATGTTTAGTAATGTGTTATGGGCAAACATTTTTTTAAAGATAATGTAATTTATTTAATATCTCTTATTTATATATATAATTTAAATAGATTCAAAAACAAATTTAAAAAAAAAATACAAAAATAAAAAAAAGAGGCCGCACAACTCCCGATAGAATCTTTCGTATACACCAAAAGTTTGATGGTGCGTGTTAACAATATGAGTGTCGAAATATTCAATCGTGTGTTCTATTGGCATTTGTACGCAAGCTATGAGGTTGTATGGGGCAATGTTAGAGATTTCTGGGGTGGCACGTATATTAAAATTGTGTTTAAACCGGTCGTAGTTGAACTTGTGTTTCATAGGAGTTGTACAACTTGAAATGTTAAAATACTGTACGTAATCATATTGCCGGTGGAGTTTATATCATATATGTTAAAATAAATACATTTTTTCATAATTTTTCCTATTTAAGCGATTAAGAATGCAATAACTTCTATGTTCAGGCTGATATATATAATACAACTGAACGACTGCAAATGCTATAACCTTTATGTTTAGGCAGATAAAAAGTATACATTTTTTTAAGGGCTTCTTTTTTATGGACCGATACAAACAAAATTTTTAATGGATTACTTAACTTTCTTTTTAAAGCTGTCATTTAAATGCTATAAATGCTATATCAGATATTTGATAAATTTATTTAACAATAAAAAAGCACCATTTAAATGCAACGGTATATAAACTTTCAGCTCAGCTCGAAGTTAGCTTTTATTTCTTGTTTTATTTTAATATACTGACGCCCCGAGTCCAGGATAAACAAGGCTTTGAATTATATTTTATGGGCTTAGGATTGGATTTAGAGGCTTAGGTGTAAAGAAAAAAACTTTGTAAATTTCGGTACGTTTCGTACCTCTTATAAATCAACGTGCCCATTTGTAGAAACAACTGTCATTGAGCTTCTTAAAATTTTATTTGCTAACAATTATTTATTGATGTATTTACTATTAACAAAAAAAAAATTATTTATCGTAGCACCTAGCTTGCGATTTTGTTTGCGAGTGGCTCCCGTTGCCTGACGTATAATTCTACTCCCTCCCAATCGACCTAGGGGCAGGCGAAGTTTTCCGAGATGATGAAAAAACCTTAAGAGGCTAGCATATGGTAGTTCTTCAGCACTCATTGTGATACACCATTAGGACCTAACGACCTTATCTTAAAAGATCCGATAAGAATTGATAAGATAAGATTCAATATTACGAGGTGTCTTCAAAAAATATCGCGAATTTTGTGTTTTTTCAAAAATTATTTATTTATTTATGAATGTATATTTTGTCGCCTGCAAAGTAATCCCCATGAGATATTATGCACTCGTGACAACGGTTTTTCAAATCTTCGAAGCACTTCAAAAAATCATTTTTTTTTATCTTGTTCAGATCCTCCTTCGATGCCGTCATTATCTCGTCAATCGTAGCGTAACGTCGTCCTTTTATAGGCCTCTTCAGTTTAGGGAACAAGAAAAAGTCACAGGGGGCCAGATCTGGGGAATACGGTGGCTGCGGCATCATTAGTGTGTTGTTTTTGGCCAAAAAATCGCGCACAAGCAACGATGTCTGAGCAGGGGCGTTATCGTGGTGCAAAAGCCAATTTTTGTTCTTCCACAAATCCGAGCGTTTCTAGCGGATTGCGCATAACTTGCAGGCAATATTTCTTATTGACCGTTCTACCCTGTGGTAAGAAGTCATGATGTACCACGCCCCTGCAATTGAAGAAAACTGTTAGCAAAACTTTCACATTCGACCCAACATGGCGCGAATGTTCGTGGTTCGTGCGGCAGCTTCCGTTGAGATGATTGAGCTTTGGTTTCCACGTCATAGCCATAAACCCACGATTCATCACCAGCTATGACCCTCTGGAGCAAATTTGGGTCGTTGCGGACAGAGTCGAACATCTCTTTAGCAATGTTCATGCGATGCTGTTTTTGGTCGCAATTGAGCAATTTTAGTACGAAAAATCGAAGACGATCCAAAACACGTGCAAGCAAAGCAGCTGTCAACAAATAAGTGAACATTCAAAATGGCCCAGCTTGTCGGCATAGCTGTCAGACATGAGTACCAACATAACGCCACAAAAAAATCGAAATTTGATTATATTTAACCCACGAAAATTCAAAATTCGCGATACTTTTTGAACACACCTCGTATATAAGGATGATCCATGATTAAAGAATATGAACATGTTGCTAAAAAGAATTTGGGAATAGTTCGAAAGTGGCAGATAAGTCGAAGATAAATTTTCAATCGAAATTAATTATTTTGTGCAAATTCGATCCAGCAGCGGTAACTATAATTATTATTACATTCAGTACGAGGGCGGGTCAATAAGTCCGTGACTTTTTGAATTTCCCGCCTCTTAATTGAAATGGTAACACTGCTCCCGTCGACAGTCATCTGTCAGTTGACTCTTGTCAAAAATTGAACAAGCTGCGACATTTAGTTTGTTTTTGACAGCCGTTAATATCAGACTACCGCGTTGACTGAGAAGAAAATGGAAAAAAGTGAATTTCGTGTGCTCATTAAGCATTATTTTTTGAGGAAAAAATCCATTACGCAAACTAAGGCCAAGCTTGATAAATATTATGGAGACTCTGCACCATCCATTTCCATGGTAAAAAAGTGGTTTACTGAATTCCGATGTGGCCGTACAAGCACAGAAGATGCCGAACGTTCTGGACGCCCAGTTGAGGTTTCCACATCCGAAACAATTGAAAAAATCCACGATATGGTTTTAGCCGATCGGCGATTAAAAGTGAGAGAGATTGTGGAAGCCGTAGGCATTTCACATGGCTCAGAGGTTTCAATTTTGAATGATCATTGGGGTATGAGAAAACTTTCCGCAAGATGGGTGCCGCGTTTGCTCACAATCGACCACAAATGCAACCGTGTGACAATTTCGCAAGAATGTTTAGCGTTGTTCAATCGCAATACGAACGAGTTTTTGCGCCGTTTCGTAACCGTGGACGAAACGTGGATCCACCACAACACACCGGAGACCAAACAGCAGTCAAAACAGTGGGTTTCTCGGGGTGAATCGGCGCCAAAGAAGGCAAAGGTGGGTTTGTCAGCCAATAAAGTCATGGCGACTGTTTTTTGGGATGCACGCGGTATTATCCACACTGACTACCTTCAAAAAGGAAAAACAATCAATGGTGAATATTACAGCAACTTTTTGGGTCGATACGATGAGGCATTGAAAAAAAAGCGACCGCACTTGGCCAAGAAAAAATATTCCACCAGGACAATGCACGGGGGGTGCACACATGTGCAGTTTCCATGGCAAAATTCCATGAAATGGGCTACGAATTGCTCCCTCATCCGGCCTATTCACCCGATCTAGCCCCGTGTGACTATTTCTTGTTCCCAAACTTGAAGAAATGGCTCGGTGGAAAGAGATTTGCCTCCAATGACGAAGTCATCTCACAAACAAATGCCTATTTTGAAGACCTCGACAAAACATATTTTTTGGAAGGGATAAAAAAATTGGAGAAACGTTGGGCTAAGTGTATAGAGCTCAAAAGAGACTACGTTGAAAAATAAAATAACTTTTTATCTAAAAACCTGTGTTTCCTTCAAATAGTCACGGACTTATTGACCCGCCCTCGTATTATGCTACTAATTATTATGCTACTATTATGCTACTACTATTATACTACTAAGTATCTTGAAAAAGTTATATTGCAGCCAGTTTTTTCTTTCCTTACCATTCTTTTTTTAAACATTTTTTTAAGTTCGTTAATCGCCTTGTAAATCAAAGCGGAATATTCAAAGCAGATGGAAGTTTTTATGGTACACATGAATAAAAAACAAGTGAGAAAAGTTATCTTCGGCTTGCCGAAGATGGTATACCCTTAAAAACAAAAAAGTTTTCCATACAAAGACTTGTTTTCATATCGGTCGTTTGTATGGATTTCACAAATCGTGTCGTTTGTATGGCAGCTATATGATATAGTGATCCGATCCGGATCAAACTTTCACAAATCATGTACGGCTATGTCAAATGAATAAATGTTGAATTCAGTTGCAATAGCTTGGAAAACCAAAAAGTTTCCCATACAAAGACTTGTTTTCATACCGGTCGTTTGTATGGCAGCTATATGATATAGTGATCCGATCCGGATCAAACTTTCAAAAATCATGTATGGCTATGTCAAATGAATGAATTTTGAATTCAGTTGCAATAGCTTGGAAAACAAAAAAGTTTCCCATACAAAGACTTGTTTTCATATCGGTCGTTTGTATGACATCTATATGATATAGTGGTCCGATTTTTAAACTTGATTTAAAACTACTATCTATTTTTTGAAATAGAAACATAGAGACATAGAGAAACATAAAGACATCTATGTCAGACGGACAGACGGATAGACGGACATGGCTTTATCGACTCGGCTGTTGATGCTGATCAAGAATATATATATTTGTGGGGTCGGAGATGCTTTCTTTAATGCGTTACACATTTCTGGACAAAATTATAATACCCTATTTCAAGGGTATAAAAAATAAAATTTTATAGAATGTTCATAAGGCGATTTGTATAATTTATATATTATTTAATGTAATTTATTTTGATCAATGCAACATTTTGTGTATACATATGTCCTATATAAATAAACGTAATTTTTAAGGTATTTGGGTTCAAAAAATAATACTCAAACAAAATAAAAAAAAATTCTTACCGATGTAAACAACCTGCGACGAACACACTTACAGCGCTAAACATATCAGTATACAACAGCCGATCCGATGTAGTCATGTCCGTCTATACATGTTCATATGTATAGACAGCGTGGCTCTCGTGGAAACTCTAAAGGATATAACTATATGATTTTTCACGTAGCACTTCTGTTATGCCCACGCAAGTGGTCAAGTTTATTTAAAATTTTGCCACGCCCATAGTATGCAAGAAGTTTTCTACAACCCATTTTTGCAAAAGTTTGCTGAATTAAGCAATAGTTATTGGGGCAAAGGTCGGGACGAAGACTAAGGGAGTACCGAATATCGTTTAGTCAAGAAACTCTAATAAAGCTGATTTTGTGACGATTGACTTTTTCAAGTTTGGAAACAGAAAGAAGTCGCTCAGGCCCAAAACTGGAGAATACGGTGGATGGGACAGCAGTTCGCAGCCTAATTCGACCAATTTGGTGTTGGCGCGGGCGGACTCGTGAGCCGCTTCGTTATCATGGTGGAAGAGCACTTTTTTCTTTGCCAAGTGGAGCCGTTTTTTCTTCAATTGTGTGACGAATGGCCCAATAATTCGGCGTAGTACTGCCCTGTGATTTGCCCCTCTCCAGGTGCTCGATATGGGTCACACCTTATGAATCCAAGAAAACGGTGGCCATCACCTCTTCGCCTTCTTCGGTCCACTGTTTCGATTGTACCTTGGTCTCTGGTTTGTACCATTAGATCCATGTTTTATCGGCTGTCACGAAACGACGAAGAAACTCCTTCGGATTGCGCTTAAACAGCTTTAAACACTGCTCTGAAGTGGTCTCACGGTTGCGCTTGTTGTCCGGAGTGAGCAAACGCGGCACCCATCGCGCCGACAGCTTTTTCATATCTTTATACAAGATATGACCCACGCGATGTTTTGAAATGCCTACTGTCTCAGCTATCTCTCGCACCTTCAATCAGCGGTCTGCCAATACGATATGGTGGATTTTTGTTACGTTATCCTTCGTGGTAGCTGTTTTTTGCGGAACCCGGACTTGGCTCATCAAAAACCGACGTGCGACCACGTAGAAACTCGTTAAACCAATTTTTGATGGTCGCCATTAAAGGAGAAGAGTCACCGTACACAGCATCCAAAAGCGCTTTGATTTCATTGCGCGATTTCCCTTCCTGAAACAAGGATCGAATCACCGACCGATACTACTCTTTTTCCATTTTTCTAAAATCCGCGGACACTCCCGCTTTCACACGCGGTTAAAAAAAAACTAGGAGTCCGATCCGGCTGAAATTTCGACAGTAGCCGTCTACGAGAATGTACTACACGATAATATATTACTCTTGCGATACTAGCGCCATCAGACGGTGAGGCTAAGTACTTACAGGAGTACCCTCGATATATAGAATCTTAAGTATATAGTATATACACGCGTATAGTCGTATATAGATAATGGGTGTTTTTTTTTGCAGGTTTATGTTTTTAAATTTAAAAACAAAATGTACAGGTTGCGGCAGAGAGCTAATTTTTTTTTATTTGAAAGATAATTCGATTTCATTATTGATGGAATATAACTTCGGGCATGTGGCCACCACGTGAGTTTTTCAGAAACTGCATTCTGGAAGTCCAATTCTCGACCATTTTGTCAAGCATCTTGGGCCGTATGTCGGTAATAGCTCGTTCAATGTTGGCTTTTAGGGCCAATATCGTGGTGAGCTTTTGGCATAGACCAACGACTTCAAATACCCCCACAAAAAATAATCCAATGGTGTAATATCGCACGATCTTGGAGGCCATGGCACAGGACCATTTCTGGAGATAACGCTGTTACCGAAAACTTCCCCCAAATAGTCGATGGTTTGACGGGCTGTGTGGCAAGTTGCGCCGTCTTGTTGGAACCAAATGTCTTCTAGACCATTCTCACACACTTTTGGAAACAAAAATTCGTCGAGCATAGCTCGGTAGCGGTTCCCGTTAACCGCAACATTCATTCCTTCATTGTCTTTGAAGAAATACTACCCTATGATACATATAGCCCATATAGCCCATTTGTCTGGGTGCATTGGTTGCTTATGGTATGCTTGTGGATTGGTGTCGGCCCATATGCGGCAATTTCGTTTGTTTACCACACCACCGAGACAAAAGTGAACCTCGTCACTGAACAAAATTTTTCAGAAAAATTGCGGATCGCGCTGGAGCATTTCAAGTGCCCAATCTCCGAATTCTCGGCAAAAACGATGGTCGGTTGCTCTCAGTTCCTGAACCAGCATAATTTGGTAAGGCTTGAGACCCAAATCTTTGCGAATGATTTTCCACAATGTCGATGGGCAGAGGTGTAACTCCTGCGCACGGTGACGAAACGATGTGTTCGGGCTGTGTGGCAAGTTGCGCCGTCTTGTTGGAACCAAATGTCTTCTAGACCATTCTCACGCACTTTTGGAAACAAAAATTCGTCGAGCATAGCTCGGTAGCGGTTCCCGTTGACCGCAACATTCATTCCTTCATTGTCTTTGAAGAAATACTACCCTATGATACATATAGCCCATATAGCCCATTTCTCTGGGTGCATTGGTTGCTTATGGTATGCTTGTGGGTTGGTGTCGGCCCATATGCGGCAATTTCGTTTGTTTACCACACCACCGAGACAAAAGTGAACCTCGTCACTGAACAAAATTTTTCAGTAAAATTGCGGATCGCGCTGGAGCATTTCAAGTGCCCAATCTCCGAATTCTCGGCAAAAACGATGGTCGGTTGCCCTCAGTTCCTGAACCAGCATAATTTTGTAAGGCTTGAGACCCAAATCTTTGCGAATGATTTTCCACAATGTCGATGGGCAGAGGTGTAACTCCTGCGCACGGTGACGAAACGATGTGTTCGGGTCTTCTGTTACACTGGCCTTAACGGCCGCCATATTTTCTTTCACTTTCACAAACGACCTCTAATTTCCAAAAAAAAAATTTACACTTATATATTTATATTTATTTATATATATTTATATTTATTTATATATATTTATATTTATTTATATATTTATATTTATTTATATATATTTATATTTATTTACATATATTTATATTTATATAGTTGGTATCGCTGCTCAGTTGTTAACCTATTTATCATGAATTGCCAAACTAAATTGAACATAAAGCACTCGAGAGATGTCAGCTGACATCAAAGATGGCCGAACTAAACCCTATTAAAAAAAAAACTTCCTAACAAAACACCCGATATATATACGGTTATGTAAAAAGTAACTTTCCCAATTATTTTTCTAGTGTACATAGAATTGGAAAGAATCAAATAAGAACAGGAATTAGAATAATTGGCACAGAAAAAGACATAACTGACGTTAAAGCTCAATATAAAACCATGAAAAAGTTTTGGTCAACGAAAGTCGGCAGCTACAGGAGTCGGAGTGCCGACAGTAGTTTAATATATATATATATACATATATGTATTTTTTTTTTTTTTTTTTTTTTTAAGCGTTGGAATCAGAGCAGAGCCTTCTGAATGTAACCAGACGAACGAAATGGAGGATTTCATTTTGCTACATAAAAACTTAACTAACTTACATTTACCAGTTTGGCGGGAAATTTAGAATCTTACGATATTATGCGGGTAAGGAGATCAGAGGGGTGGATCCTCTTGAGACGTCGGAGGCAAAGAGCATTGGCGAGATCTCTTGCCGGAGATTTTGGGATTGTTGCTAATTTGTCCGCGTATCGGCTGCTGTGGCGGTTGATCTGATCAACAATCACAGTAATCCGGAATCCCTTAGGATAGCGTGGTTGGAGACGTACCAGGGGAGCCCGGATGCAAGCCGAGCAGCACGTGTCTGGACAGTTTTCAGTTTGTCAAGCTGGTGCTTGGAGGCCGTTCCCCATACTTGGATGGCATATGTTCAAGTAGGGCTTAGTACTACCTTGATGAGTAGCACTTTAGTTAGGAGTTGTAGTTTGCTAGACCGTAGGATCCAGTCCAGTTTTTTCATCTTTACAAGGCACTTGGCCTTGACCGCTGTGATATGGACCCGCCAGATGAGTTTCGGATCCGGGTGGACTCCCAGGGAACAGTGGGAATTGACATTGCCTATTAACCCACCGTTAAATGTTAGGCCAGTGCAGGTGCCGGGACGGAGCGCAAAGGTCACACAAGAGGACTTAGCACAATTGATGGCTGATGTCCACTTGGCTGCCCAGGCTTTAATGTCGTGCAGCCATTCTTGTACTGCATTCGAGGCCGTTTGCAGGGACATGTGAGACGCAAGCATGGCTGTGTCGTCGGCTTATGTAGCCCTAGTGAGCACTGGGGGACGGAACTAGCATATCTGCTGTGTATAGGGTGTACAAAAAGGGTCCGAGTACACTTCCTTGAGGAACTCCTGCGTTCATGGCCAGCATTCTCGATCGAGAGTCTCTCACTGCCACCTCGAAATTCCGATCGGTGATGAAGGATTTCAGGATATTATAGTGGGGTCCTGGAAGGAGAGCCTTAGTTTGTATTGTAGTCCCTCGTGCCATACCTTATCAAAAGCTTGCTTGACATCGAGGAAGACTGCCACCGTGTAGAGCTTGGACTCAAGGGCGTGCGTTACGCAATTGACTAGACGGTGGACTTGTTCCGGGCAACCGTGTGACTTCCTGAAGCCAAATTGATGTTGGGGTATGTATCCTGATACCTGGGGCAGATCCCTCAATCGCTTCATCAGAATGCGTTCAAAAACCTTAAAAAAAGGTTGGAAGTAGACTTATTGGGCGGTAGGAGTCTATCTGCGTTGGAGGTTTGTCAGGTTTTGGTATCATAACGATCCTCGCACGCTTCCATTGCTTAGGGAAGTGCCCTAATCTTAGCATAGCATTATAAATTTTTACTAATGCCATAACTCCATAACTCCTTTGTGAGGAAGGTATTTGGCTGCACGGGTTTAATATTTTAATACCAATGTATACCCCTTAAGCGGAGTTCTAAATAAATTTTTTTTTAAATCGTTATTTTTTTTACACATTCCATGAATGCGTAGTTTCAAATATTGTAAAACAAACAGATTTTATTAATATTTGTTTAACAGATACAAATAGCAAGGTTGCGCCGTGCTGTTTAAACCAAGTGATGCGTTTTTGAACGCATTTGTCTTAAAATCTGAACAACTAAACAACTACCTCGAGAACATATTTGGTAGTTAATTTGAATTTTGATACTACCTCCATAAAAGATTTTTCTGTCTTTCCACGTACTATTATTATAAAATAAGGTTTTTAAAATTTTTTTTATTGACCTTCGGTGAGTTTTTTAATCAACGGTGAGTTAATCAGTATGCACAAATATTATTGACAGTCAAAAAATTTCGTTGATTCAAAATATGCTCTACTCATGTGTCAAAATAAAATATGTGTGTATCATAAATATTCTAATTTTGATTACTGTTTTTGATATAATTGAGAATCCTGATCAAAAAAAAATTCTTTAAACTATAATGATTAAGATCTTAATCTTAAAGTAGCTAAAAATAGTTTTTAAATAAACTGAATAATGCATTGAAACCAAAGCATAGGGTTAGTGTTAAACTGTAGCACTATTATGCTTTATAAATTTACTTGCGTTATCCACTTTTTCCTTATATTTTTTTGCGCAAACAGACATGAGGTGAGCAGAGAAATTTTCGGGCCTACGAGACTGGGTTATGTAAACTACGTGTTTATTGTACACATTGTTTTCCTTAAAAGCTATATTAAATAATATCCTGATTTTCAAAATGTATTTATAGAATGATCCAGCAATTGCAGTCGGACTTTGAAAGAACTATTGAAGGCAGCGGCTCAGCATTAGTCAACACTAATGAACTTTCAGGTGGTGCCAAAATCAATAGGATCTTTCATGAACGGTAACTTTTGTTTAGTGGTGATACCAAGAATACATTTATTTCTTCATTTTCAGTCTTCGCTTTGAAATAGTAAAAATGGCATGTGATGAAAAAGAATTGCGTAGAGAGATCTCATTTGCAATTCGCAATATTCATGGAATTCGTGTCGGTCTTTTTACACCTGATATGGCTTTTGAAGCAATTGTTAAACGGCAGATTGCACTTTTAAAGGAACCCGTAATTAAATGCGTTGACCTAGTTGTTCAGGAACTTTCAGTTGTTGTTCGTATGTGCACTGCTAAGGTAAGATACAAATACTATGCAAATCATTTCTCATAGTTATTATTTATGTTTAATAAAACAGATGAGTCGATATCCCCGTTTGCGTGAGGAAACAGAAAGAATAATTACAACTCATGTTCGCCAAAGGGAACACAGTTGCAAAGAACAAATTCTATTGCTAATAGATTTCGAGTTGGCGTACATGAATACAAATCATGAGGATTTTATTGGGTTTGCAAAGTATGTAAATTCGACATTTATTGAAATACTTATATTGAAAAAATAAAAAAAATTTCTCATCCACGTATTTCTGCCAAAGTATCGTACTGTTGTTCAAATATAAAACTTTATAATAAAGGTTCTATTTATTGCGAATTTTATTTCATCAAGAAAATTTTAAAATGTTAAAATGTAGCAAAACTATATATATATATATATAGTTTTTGTATACTTGCAAAGGGTATTTTTATTTTAGAACACATGTAAAGGAAAAATATTCGATCTCTCTGTCTGTTTTTACACGAACTAATCTGTTAAACCAGTTTTGAAGCACACACTTCTATTTGCACGCAGTATATAAGTCGGAACGACCGGGATCGGAAAATCCATAACTTCCATCTTTTTGCAGGTAGAAAGTTAAAATTCTCTGAGAACCTCTTATGTAGATCTCGTCTAGAACTTAACCTCCGTTCCATATTATGAGGAACGGGTCTGACTCGGCAGTTTTTATAACGATTGGCCAACTATATCCAATATTTGCTAACACGGATCCGCCATCTTAATTTTTTTTTCAAACGCAATAAAATAAAAACGGTTGGATGAATTTTTAGATTTTGTTTTCATATTGAAGTATAATCCTAGCGATTATTTATGAAATACTATTTCATAAATGACAATAATTCAATTGATTGTCTCGGCTGCGCTTGCATGACGCCATACGGTCGGACAAATTTTGGAGTTCGTGGCTCTATTACAGCTTTTTCTGCACAAGTATTGTCCTTTAAAGCTTAAATTGCCTCTGGTTCGTTTGCATAACATTTGTCTTTTACGACTCCCGGCAAATAAAATTGTCACATCGCAGCTCTGAGGTGGCCAAATGACATCAGAATTTCGGCTGATCATGTGGTCTCCAAAGACAGTGC
The DNA here is from genome assembly GCA_018150545.1 of Drosophila ercepeae. NCBI lineage: Eukaryota > Metazoa > Arthropoda > Insecta > Diptera > Drosophilidae > Drosophila > Drosophila ercepeae. The sequence continues at coordinate 813,726 of JAECWL010000010.1, read as the reverse complement.
GCAATAGATCGATTATAAGGTTAGCTGTGCGGCACTGAGCGCGGTCTTATTGGAACCAATTATTGTCTTTCTCTTTAAGTTTCCGAAACAATCAATCAGAAATCATGGCACTATAGCCGTCGTCATTAACCATAACACACGTACGTAACAACCTCCCACATTTTCACAAAAGACCGTTTTCTTAAAACTGATTGCAGACCCATTCGTTAAGTGTATACATACCATTTTCGTCCAGCGGAAGGATAATACTAACTTCTTGTCAAATCAGAAGTGACATTAAGGATATCCGTGTTGATATAACCGCTAGATAAAAAAAGGTTAGATGGCGGACACTCAATAGTAAACAAATAGAAGCCGTCAGTGCAGCTCCGTCCAAATTTTTCTGTGCTGAACTCGATTAGTTAAGATTACTACATTAAGACAGATCGATAAGAGGTGGCATTCGATACTTTTGCGAAAATGCGTCGATGTATAGCTAATTTAATAGTAGAATAGTACATATTCTATGTTTATCAAAATGTAACTCAAAATCTATGATATATGCATAAATAGCCTTTCCACTCCTCACAATTTGCTATCTACAAAATGTTTATTATAGCGCCCAAAATAAATCCGAAAATGCAAATAAAACTGGAACTCGTCAGCTGGGAAATCAAGTAATAAGAAAGGGTCACATGGTCATTCAAAACCTTGGAATTATGAAAGGTATGACAAATTTAAAGATTATTTTTATAAACATCACTTATTCACTTTACTTGATTAATAACTTCCTAATTAAGCTTGTGGACCTTTTTGTATAAAGGTGAGGGTTTTATAACCCAAAAAGCAGACATCGACGACGCCATAATATACAGGGTGGGCCATCTACATGTGACCCGTGTGATTCGTAAATAAAATTGTTAAGGAAAAGACAATTTGTTATTTTTTTGCACAGGCATTTATTTTAATTCAAGGAGATTAATATTATTAACATATAAAATATTATTTGGCTCAAGTGCTCGCCTTTTTCCCTGATGACGAAATTTGTTCTTTTTTCGGAATTTTTCATCACTTTCTCGATCGTAGCTTTAGGTATCGCCGCTATTTCACGTTCGATGTTCTCCTTGAGTTGAGTCAAAGTCCTGGCTTGTTGATGTACACTTTAGATTTTAAAAATCCCCACAAATAAAAGTCGGGTGGCGTCAGATCGGGCGAACGCGGTGGCCAGTCAAAATCGTCATTTTTTGATATCAACCGACCAGGGAAGAATGACCTCAATAAATTTAATGTGCCCCTGCAGTATGGCATGGCGCGCCATCTTATTGGAACCAGAAGTTACGCATTTGCTTTCTACGCACAATTGGTATCAAAAAATCGGTTATCATGGCTCGATATCGGTCGCTATTGACGGTAAGTGGCTTCGATTGATCGTCCTCGAAAAAGTTCGGTCCAATCACACATTTAGCAGTAATACCACACCAAACTGTCACTCTTTGGTCATAGAGAGGCGCTTCGTGGATTATTTGTGGGTTTTCAGTGGCGTAGACGCGGCAGTTTTGTTTGTTTACCGCTCCATTCAGTGAGAAATGTGCCTCGTCGCTCATGGTTTATTTGGACGTCTGGCATTCCTAAGACTACCAGTAGATAAACATTTTTCGTACAAACGCTTTATGGTGTTTTTTGCGGGAGCACTTTTGATTTTATTTTTGGAACAGAACGCACGTTGAGTAGCCACGATAGAGAAATTGTTTCATTTACCAATAAGCCCTTCTAATACGCCCATACCAATTACCAATTCTTAATGTAAAATGAATGATACGAACTTATTGCCAATAATGCAGCTGATAACTGGCTCACACTTCTTTCGGATGGCTTGATTAATGACTGTTACACGAAATTTTCAATAACACTTTTTGATATTATTGATAATCTTGCCCCAGTTAGAAAATAAAAACGAATAAGCTTCCACGGCATGCAAAGGGTTGTACAATTTTAAAACATTCGAGAAACAAAGAATATACACGATTATTAAAAGGCGAGCTGCACCGACAATTTAAACAAGAATTTTAATTTCTCAATAAGTTTTTTTTATAATAAAGATATTCTTGAAGTGGAAACTAACCCCAGGTCCAACCAGAAAGCTTTCTTCCGGTTTGTAAATAGCAAAAAATCATCTTCAGGCAGGACAAAGGCATTTTCATTTCTGACTTTTTTGCCCAATACACCAAACCTTGAGCCCAAGGACTTTTTCGATGATCGTGAAACTCTTTAAAAAATCTTTCAGTTCGCTAATGTTAGTGTCTTGGACATATACGAGTGTGATCTTTTGGAATCCATAGGTCATTTCAACAAGTCACATACTTAAAACCTGGATGGTGTTTCCTCATTCTGTCTTAAGAATTACTGTTCTTTCTTATCCACTCCTCCAACTCGGTTCTCCTTATCTCTTTCTCTGGTAAATTTGATCTTGATCTTTGATCTTGACGTCTATATTTAAAGGAGGTAACAATGTGGATGTCTCAAGCTAACTAACTATCGCTATAATAACATAGCCAAGCTGAAATTAGTTTTTACCAGAAAATTAACCTTTTTTATTCGAAACATTATATCTCCAAGCATTGCATCGATGTCTTAGAGAACCGATGCCCGGTTAACACAAACTAAGACAAAGTTTGTCACGCAGCCCTATAGGCTTACGTACGGTGTTGTCCATTCCAATAGTTGTCCATTCCTCTATGCTCAGCTACATCGAATCAGTACTGTATGTATGTATGTAATGTACGTAATCAGATTACCGGTGGCGCTCTTATACATATATGTTAAAAAATACAATTTTTTCCCCTATTTAAAACCGGCATTAGTGCTCTTAAATGAGTGTTATTGTGGTCCGTTACAATAACTGTTAACAAATTAGAGTGCCTAAAGCAGGCTTCAAATTCCTTAAAATTCGGTGCATGGATAATGAAAAAATATCTTTGTTCTGCTTGAGATCATATTCTTCATTCGTTGTAAAAGTCAAATAAGCCAAAACCACTTTTGGGAAAAGTTTCCAACTATATATACAACTGCTCATATTATTTGTATATCCATTGACTTCTGCTTTATCCGCTCGTTGAATTGCTCAATTATCTCTAAGTTTTACAAGTTACGCACTTGGTCAAAATAGCCAAAATATCTTGGACATCCCGTAGACGACTACCTTCCGACTCAACGCTGATCATTAGGTCCATTTTCCAGAACACAGTTAAAAAGACTGTTGAATATTGTATATAATTAGGATTTAAAACTTATTGTTAGTCTCATAATTCCTAAGAAGATCCAATAAATAAAGCAAAGTTATATAAAAACAAAAAAAATTTATCAACATCTTAACTGGATCGTCCATGTATAGCATGGTATCGTCATTGATCAGTTATTGAAAGCTTTGATTAACAAATCCTATGAGTGCGGCTAGGGAATTTTGAAAGCCCAGAGGCGCCCTTTTGAATTCGAAAAGCCCTTCTCGAGTAACATACACTGTATACTGTTCTCTACTTTCTTCTACTGGTACATGGAAGAAAGCATTTTCAAGATTCGTAATTGTGAAAACTTGGCAGCTTTGAGTCCCTCAATCACATAGTCGATTTACGAACAATCCAATGATTGAGCAACATATCCACCTGCTGGGCTACGGCCTCTGCTTCGTCTTTGTACAAACGGCTGGGCGATTGGCGAAACAGCATCACAACCTTCTGGTATGATATTAATTTTTATAGGACATTGTATCTTTAATGCTGGCGACTTGTAACTGCATTCGATAATTTTTTTAAGAGCCTGCTTATATTGTGATGAAACTGAGTTTGTGTCATAAAGTTAAAGCCATTTTTATCAGCTGTAAAATGCAATTTTTGTATAAAATCAAATCCCAATACTAATTCGCAGTTGAACTTACTACTTTCTGCAACAAAAAATTTATGTTCCGTTTATATTGGTCCACATCAACGTTTGCGATAAAGAATCTAATTGGCTTCGTGCTTGTATTATCTAGACCTTTCAATACCAATATACAACTAGGCAACTTGTCTCCTGTCATTAACAAGTAACACATCAACTACGCCAACATTTATGCTTATTGTCTTCGTCCGACTCTGCGCGGCAATAATTTTCACATTCTGAACTCTTTGTGGACAGTCGCGTTACATTTGAAGCATTTTGTTTCAACTGTACATTCTTTCCATTATATATTTCGCCGACTCGAAGTTAAAACAGTACTCTTGCTTTTTTCCATCAGCTTTCTGTGTACTCGCACACTTTCTCATTTCAATGCCACTTTGCTTATAGCAATTCTTGCTCCGGTCTCGTACGATCTAATATAAATCATACATACTAACTTTAAACTGATTTTGTTTCTGCAACCCATCTACTGTATAGCACAAAACCTTTGGCTCATCAATGTTATCGACACTGTTACCGACACTAGCAATCTTCTTAATATTAAGCAAATATTCATGAAACGATTTTGACTGTAAACTTGTTCGTTCATGTTCGTTACTTCGATTTTCAACGCTAACAACTGCAACAGCTAATTAACTTTTTTGTTCACATCTGCAAGAATTTTTGCTACCAGTGTTAAGAATCACCACTTTTTTGAGCTCTCCTCTTTCATGTTATTTTGCGCTAGTGCATTGGTTTTGGCATTTCTTTTTATTATCTTTTTATGCGCTAGCATATATACAAGAGCAGTTATCGATTATGTACTTCCACAGCTTGTTATCTGCTGTTACACTCGGTCCTTCGGCGCATCAAATTAATGATTTCGCATGGACTCAAATATGAAGGTGCCAACTTACATCCTGTTCAAAATGCGTCCTTTTAATGGCGACGAGATCGCCCAGCTTTTATCCATGTCCCAGATGATGATTCTTGCCATGGTTCTGCTTGCAGATTTTCTGTGCCTTTTCGATATTGATCTTAGCTTCAGCACGAAATTTTATCCGCTCATCGTTGAATTGTTCAATCAGCTCTTCGTTTAACAAGTTAAGCCCTTGGTCCGCAACTTTGGTGTTCATTTCAGTTTCGGAAATCAGCTCAAACGGCGGTCACATCGTAGCTGTGTGTAAATATGAGTTAATCATCCTCTCAACTCGTTATACGTACTTGAACCACTTTGACAGCTCTTCTGTTGACAACTTTGATATAATGGAGAGGACTGAACGATTCACTCCCTCAATGTGGCTATTTCATCGGGCGACCCCCGTTGTTGACCTCACATGGTACACCATATTTTTTTGTAGAAAATCTGTGAAGGCATTTGACATGAACGCGGTTTCCAAGTGCTTCAGCACCTGTTCACTCTATAAACTTGTGCGTACATTTAATGAGTTCAAATGAGAATGAGATTTAATGAGTTAATGAGAATTCGGGTGTTTGAATCTAACTGACTCGCTACTGCGAGGGCTTCGCCTTTTATTCATTCTTACATAGGTTCTTATCATCTAAATTTATCATGCAGCGCTTGTAAGACGCCGCAGTCTGCGTTTGTAAATGCAGCCGAGTTTTATTCTTAAATCTATGTTTGAGGCCTATGACCGCGCTAATCACCTCCCGCGTGGTCACATCTCTTAACACTTCGGCCATAGGCCGCTGCAATCGTACTTATCTGTAGTTGCCACTCATGCTCTCCAGTGACATGTTTATTGCAGGCCATAAATAGAATATATTTATAGTTTGCCTACTTATCATGTCATTTATGCATTGACTGCGTTATAGATGGCGTTACAGCTCCAGCTGGTTTTGCTTCGCTAACAGGAAGTTGACAGATCTTGTTTAGCGATCTTTTTACTTCCTCATCGTTTGTTTTAATCGTGACTACCCGGACTTTATCATCTTGTCCTTTAGTCGTACTAATGATTCGTCCCATTGGCCATCTTACAGGGTGAGTGTTCTCATGTTTTATAAGAACCAGCTGTCCCTCCTTCAGATTTGGCTTTTCTTAGCGCCATTTGGTTCGCTGTTGCAATGACACCAGATACTCCTCCTTCCATTTCTTCCAAAAATCACCTCTGATGCGTTGAATAAGCTTCCATCTATCCAAAGAGCTGATTGTCTAACTTTCGTCAAAATGTTCAGGAGCTCCAATTAGAGGTCTTCCCACCACCACCATCGTTTTCGCTCCTTACAGTGACTAATGGACGCGAGTTTAGCAATGCTTCGATTTGACATAGCAGCGATGCAAATTCTTCATATATAAAGCTGTTTTCACCAATAACACGTTTAAGGTGATGCTTCACTGATTTTACACCGGCTTACCATAAACCTCCCATGTGGGGGCTTCCCGGGGGAATAAAGTGCCACTTGATGCCTTCTTTTTCCAGTGTAGGTGCTAACTCATTATTGTTTTTAGTGGCAGCTACAAATTCTTTGTCCAATACTCTTCAAGCTCCCACGAAGTTTGTTCCATTATCTGAGTATATGTTCTCACTCTTGCCTCGTCTTGCAAAGAACCGTCGAAGAGCCTCCAGGAATTTGTCTGACGAAAGGTCGCTAACAGCTTCCAGATGTATCGCTTTTGTTGCCATACAAACAAATACACAAATGTATCCTTTATACGTTTTTTGACCTTTTCCCTTTGAGCAGCGAATCTGGGACGGTCCGGCGTAGTCGATTCCAGTATTTTGAAACGAGTAATCAGCCGTTACTCGATAAACTGGTAAATTTCCCATCAGTTGACTGGACATCTCTTGCATACAATACATTCCCTTAAATATTTCTTTAAGGAATTTTGTATGCCAAATATCCAGAACTCCCTCTGAATATAAGTTCTCATAATGTTAATTCCGCAATGCAGAGTTTTCTTATGAGCATCCTTTGCAATTAACCAAGTCAAATGTGACTTATCCAGTATAATTGGATGTTTTACATTATAGGGTATCATTGCGTTTTGTAGTCGTCCACCAACTCGAAGTACGCCATCACTATCCAAAAACGGATTTAACGCCAGTAACTAACTCTTTGGGTCTAATGGTCTGTTGTTTTTGAGTAGTCTGACTTCGTGTCCAAAATCCAGCTGTTGTTGTATCCTTACCACGGCAATCTTCGCTAACTTTAATTCCTCCACCGTAAGATGTGAAGGCTGTTGCGATTTTCCTCTCAGCTTTGTTATGAAGCGTAATACATACGCCATTACTCTAAGAAGTTTGTCGATCGATGAATACTTCGATAAAAGATGATTTTGCAGATATTCGGATTTAATCAATGTGGATACCCCAACAATTTCCGATTCCTTTTGAGTGGGCCAGTGTTGTGCATCCATAGCTAGCCAATTCGGCCCTCTCCACCAAATTTCACAGATTTTAAGAGCTTGCGGTGATATCCCTCTTGAAGCCACGTCTGCTGGATTTTCTTCCGATTTAACGTAATTCCATTTGACATTGGGAATTAGTTTCTTGATTTCTTCAACTCTAGTTCTGACGAACTTATCTTTGCTGCGCTTGTTCTGTATCCAAGCAATAGTAATTTGCGAATCACTCCATGCATGCGTTGTGATCTCGTTGCCCCATATATGTAGCCTGCACCTTAGCTAATAACTTTGCTAATAAATGCGCAGCACATAATTCCAACTTTGGAATTGTTTTCCTGTTTTTTATAGGATTTACTTTGCTTTTTGCTGCTAGCAAAGTAACTCTGCCGCCTACTTTTGTATACACAGCCGCTGCATATGCTTTCTCTGATGCATCGCAGAATCCATGTAGCTCCATAATACCTTTGGAGCATCCAGTCCAGCGTGAAATGCTAATTTCTTTTAAATATGATAGACCTTTAGCATATTCCGTCCACCAGTTAGCTAAGTTGGATTCCAATTCAACGTCCCAAGTCATCGGTAACTTCCACAGTTCCTGAATGAAACATTTGCCTTGAATCGTTACAGGTGCCAACCATCCTAGTGGGTCGAAAATTCTGGGCAACTGTGATAACACTAACCGCTTTGTTATGCGTGTTAGCATTGGGTTTTCTGCCGAAAACGTAAATGTATCCTTCTTCGGATCCCATTGAAGTCCTAAGGTTTTGATCGATTCATTCTCCTCAATGCAGATTTTCTCCGTAGCACCGTCGTCCTGAATGTCGAATAAAATACGTTCGTCATTTGCAACCCATTTTCGCAGATGCATGCCGGTCTTCTTCATCACTTGTCTCAATTTCCTTTGAAGTTCATGGCACTCGTTTACTGTGTCTCCACCAGTTATGAGGTCATCCATATAAAAGTCGTCTCTAATTGTTTCTGCTTAGACGCTATCCTCTTGGCAAAAGCGATTTGCCAACTCTCGTAGACATCGGACTGCTAAGAAAGGTGCTGCCGATGTGCCATAAGTTACGGTTGTTAACTTAAACTCACTGAGCAATTTTGGATCATCTCTCCATAGGATATATTGGTATTCTTGGTCTTTCTCAGCAACCTTTATTTGGCGATACATTTTTTCAATGTCAGCATATTGCCACTTGCGCCATTTAATCAAAATATCGAATATATGCTTTTGAATCTTAGGACCAGCTATAATAACGTAATTTAGGCTTCGTCCATTTGTCGTCTTTGCGGATGCGTCAAAAACTACTCGTACTGGGGTAAATAGTATTTACCTTGACCTTTACCTTGTCTTTACAGATTCCATATGTCCCATCTTAAGTTATTCTTTCATGAATTCGCTGTATGCAGCCCATTGCCTGTTTGCGAGAGTCTCCCAGCTTTGCCTCTTTGTGGAATGGAATTGAAACCACAAATCTGCCTTCCTCGTTGATGACAGTTGTTTCTTGGAATTTTCTTTCGCATTCTGCATTGTCTGTAATCGTCTCATCGGCTTCATCTTCCAATTCCCAAAAGCGTTCCAGATCCTTTAGATTTATTGTTGTAGTGGCACTTATAATTTTTTGCTTTGCTGCTCGAGTTATATTTCCGGACACAATCCATCCAAATCTGGTTTTTTGTCCCAAGATTCCATTCACGGTTTTTATTTTCTCCATCATAATCAGGGGAAAAAGATCCACACCTATCACCATGTCAATTCTGCTTGGCTCGTTGAATCGTGGATCTGCTAGCCTGTAGCCCTTCCACTCTTTGTTGATATCAATATCAAATTTTTTGCTGGGAAGGGCTCTATGGAGTGTTGGTAAAACCAATGCTTCCGTTGATGTTTTGAAGCTGCTTGGAATTTTTGGTTTGATCGTCAGGTGGACGCTACTTTTTGATGATTGAGTAGTCTGGGAGATACCTTCGACCTCTACAGTACTCCTTACTCTGGGAATTCTTAGTATTTGCGCTGCCTCCTCTGAAATCAACGTCTTCTGGGATCCACCGTCAATAAGCGCCCTCAACTCGTTGTAACCTCCAGCTTTGTTTTTAACTAAAACAACAGCTGTAGCCAATAGTGTGTCTTGGCCTTGCTTGAGACTATTGCTGTTGACACTGCGTTTTGTGTCTTCATGAAGAAGGCTGTTGTGTCCTTTGGAGCATCGATTGCATGTAATTTCCTTTCTGCAGTCGATAGAATTATGGTTTCCAAAGCATCTAAAGCATATGCTGTTCTTTTGAACGAATTCTTTTCTTTTTTCGATTGATTGTGCTCTGAATTTGAGACACTTTATCATATCGTGGCCATCCTTAGAGCAAAAGGCACACGATCTAACTTGCACTTTTCTTGTAGCAAGCTGAGCGGTATTTTTGGTAATGGCATTTACTGAGTTGTATTGTTAGTCAATAAACTCCATTACGTCTTGTAAGGATTGTATAGCTCTTGCCTTTTTTACATGCTGTTCATACAGCTGCAAGGCTTTTGGCGAAAATTTCCGCAGTAGAATTTCTGCTAAAATTACGTCAGCAGAGCTTTCTATTTTTCCTTTATGATGAATATGCTCTCATTCGCAGTATCCAAAAACTTCCTTAATTTTTCTCATCGTGGGGCAGCAAGCACTCCAGTTCCATTAATTTGTTGAAGTGTTGGGAGAATATTTTTCTGCTATTCTCATAGCGTTTGCAGATAAGCTCCCACGCTGCCACGCTGCTGATCCCGTAATCAAATGGCTAACCACCATTTGAGCTTCTCCTTTTAAGCAGGCTCTTAAATATCCCAGCTTCCTTGTGTTGCTGAGATCCTTCCTGCTGTCTATTAGCTCAGAGAACAGCTCGTAAAATGTAGGCCATTCCTTCGCATTTCCATTGAACGTTAGAAGGTCCACTTTTGGGAGTTCTGGCACGTCGTAGTTGGAACTTTTGAACTGTTCCAACTTCATTTGAAGTACCATCTCTAGTGCGGCAACTTCAGATTGCAGAATGTCTGCCTCATCTTGACCAAAGGCAGTTCTGTCATACTTGTTTTCAAGCAGTTTCAGTGTGTCCGTCACGTTGGACCAATGACTTTTCATCATTGCCAGCTGCTTGACTAGTTCAATCTCACTTGAACTATCTAGGGTTTCGTAGATTAGGCTCATCTGTTGCCTCACCCTGTCCGCTCTTCTATCCACCAGTTGAACCAGATTATCAACTGGACTGGAGCTCCGAGCTGATGCGGTATCCGATAATTTTGATCCGCTTTGTAGATTTATCTCTTCAAGTGTTTCTACCTTTAATTGTGACTCCTTGTAGGCCTTGATAGCATCCATAGTTTTAATAAATATTTTATCATTAAAATATTGATGATCGCCAACTCCCAATTTTACCAGCGCATTGTTGTTATTAGTAAATCTGACTACCAATACTTCTATTGCTGGTATAGATGCCTTTTCCTTGATGGCTTGCAGTATTTTGTTCTGCAGCTCTCCTTGGTCTTGCATCAATTTCACAGATCTTTCCGACAACATCTTGGGAAAACAATCACTGGGACTTTTTTGTGCTTTCTGCTTGTATTCTTTGGCATGATCCATTGGAAGATTTTTTTATTGGTCGCCCAGTTGACCTAGCTGTGCCTCGACTCACAGCTGATTGATCAGCCAAAGAAAAGCAAGAACACAATGTTTCACCTTATATTCTTAGTACTTTAAGGCGTTGTCTTTTATTCTGTGTTTCTTACCACTGGTGGGGGAAACAACAGAATCACTCGAATAACCTTGCTCTTTTTACTTTGAAGCGCTGGTTTTTTATTCTGTGTTTCTTACCACTGGTGGGGGAAACAACAGAATTTCTCGAAGCACCAAAATGAGTTCAATTCGGGTGTTTGAATCTAACTGACTCGCTACTGCGAGGGCTTTGCCTTTTATTCATTCTTACATAGGTTCTTATCATCTAATTATATCATGCAACGCTTGTAAGACGCCGCAGTCTGCGTTTGTAAATGCAGCCGAGTTTTATTCTTAAATCTATGTTTGAGGCCTATGACCGCGCTAATCACCTCCCGCGTGGTCACATCTCTTGACACTTCGGCTATAGGCCGCTGCAATCGTACTTATCTGTAGTTGCCACTCATGCTGACATGTTTATTGCAGCCCATAAATAGAATATATTTATAGTTTGCCTACTTATCATGTCTAAACACATATTTAGACAGCACCTTTAATGCGCCTAGGAAATCTACAAACACCTGCCCACTCGTTCAACTTCTTGGGCGGTAGATTTCGTTTTGAATAGCCAGATTATCTTAGACAACCCGTAGACGACTGAAAATATGAACTAAAACTGCTTAGACGGGACCCTCTGTCTGGTACAGGATCCTACTCTAAAACTCCGTACTAAAACCAATTTTTACGTAAGGCTCCCAACTATGGGGAAGACCCAGTAGTAGTAACATTGATATAATGAAAAGGGCTCAATCAAAGACACTGAAAACAATCACTGAAGCACCCTAGTACATCTGAAATGAAAATAAACAAAGAAACCTTAACATCAGACTCGTCAGAGAAGAAATAACCCAACAAAAACAAAAGTACATGAGCAAACCTCCTTATGAGAAGCTTAACTCGGGTTTGCGACCGATCCAGACTTCGCCGCAACCACCTTCCGACTCAACGCTGATCATGAGGTCCTTTTTCCAGAACACAGTTAAAAAGACTGTTGAATATTGTATATAATTAGGATTTGAAAACTTATTGTTAGTCTCAAATTCCTAAGAAGATCCAATAAATAAAGCAAAGTTATATAAAAACAAAAAAAATTTATCAACATCTAAACCGTATCTTACATGTATAGCATGGTATCGTCATTGATCAATTGTTGAAAGATATGATTAACAAATCCTATGAGTGCGGCTAGGGAATTTTGAAAGCCCAGAGGCGCTCTTTTGAATTCGTAAAGCCCTTCTCGAGTATACTGTGCTCTGCTTTCTTCTACTGGTACATGGAAGAAAGCATTTTCAAGATTCGTAATTGTGAAAAACTTGGCAGCTTTGAGTCCCTCAATCACATAGTCAATTTACGAACAATCCAATGATTGAGCAACATATCCACCTGCTGGGCTACGGCCTCTGCTTCGTCTGTGTACAAACGGCTGGGCGATTGGCGAAACAGCATCACAACCTTCTGGTATGATATTAATTTTTATAGGACATTGTATCTTTAATGCTGGCGACTTGTAACTGCATTCGATAATTTTTTTAACAGCCTGCTTATATTGTGATGAAACTGAGTTTGAATGCTCCCTCACGCTATAGACCAACTGATATTCTTTTTCCAATTCATCTTTTTGTTCAGTGTCATAAAGTTAAAGCCATTTTTATCAGCTGTAAAATGCAATTTTTGTATAAAATCAAATCCCAATACTAATTCGCAGTTGAACTTACTACTTTCTGCAACAAAAAATTTATGTTCCGTTTTTATTGGTCCACATCAACGTTTGCGATAAAGAATCTAATTGGCTTCGTGCTTGTATTATCTAGACCTTTCAATACCAATATACTACTAGGCAACTTGACTCCTGTCATTAACAAGTAACACATCAACTACGCCTACATTTATGCTTATTGTCTTCATCCGACTCTTCGCGGCAATAATTTTCACATTCCGAACTCTTTGTGGACAGTCGCGTTTTATTTGAAGCATTTTGTTTCAACTGTACATTCTTTCCATTATATATTTCGCCGACCCGAAGTTAAAACAGTACTCTTGCTTTTTTCCATCAGCTTTCTGTGTACTCGCACACTTTCTCATTTCAATGCCACTTTGCTTATAGCAATTCTTGCTCCGGTCTCGTACGATCTCATATAAATCATACATACTAACTTTAAACTGATTTTGTTTCTGCAACCCATCTACTGTATAGCACAAAACCTTTGGCTCATCAATGTTATCGACACTGTTACCGACACTAGCAATCTTCTTAATATTAAGCAAATATTCATGAAACGATTTTGACTGTAAATTTGTTCGTTCATGTTCGTTACTTCGATTTTCAACGCCAACAACTGCAACAGCTAATTAACTTTTTTGTTCACATCTGCAAGAATTTTTGCTACCAGTGTTAAGAATCACCACTTTTTTGAGCTCTCCTCTTTCATGTTATTTTGCGCTAGTGCATTGGCGCTAGCATATGCTAGCGATTTATTTATACAAGAGCAGTTCTCGATTATGTACTTCCACAGCTTGTTATCTGCTGTTACACTCGGTCCTTCGGCGCATCAAATTAATGATTTCGTATGGACTCAAATATGAAGGTGCCAACTTACGTCCTGTTCAAAATACGTCCTTTTAATGGCGACGAGATCGCCCAGCTCTTATCCATGTCCCAGATGATGATTCTTGCCATGGTTCTGCTTGCAGATTTTCTGTGCCTTTTCGATATTGATCTTAGCTTCAGCACGAAATTTTATCCGCTCATCGTTGAATTGTTCAATCAGCTCTTCGTTTAACAAGTGAAGCCCTTGGTCCGCAACTTTGGTGTTCATTTCAGTTTCGGAAATCAGCTCAAACGGCGGTCACATCGTAGCTGTGTGTAAATATGAGTTAATCATCCTCTCAACTCGTTATACGTACTTGAACCACTTTGACAGCTCTTCTGTTGACAACTTTGATATAATGGAGAGGACTGAACGATTCACTCCCTCAATGTGGCTATTTCATCGGGCGACCCCCGTTGTTGACTTCACATGGTACACCATATTTTTTTGTAGAAAATCTGTGAAGGCATTTGACATGAACGCGGTTTCCAAGTGCTTTAGCACCTGTTCACACTATAAACTTGTGCGTACATTTAATGGGTTCAATTCGGGTGTTTGAATCTAACTGACTCGCTATTGCGAGGGCTTCGCCTTTTATTCATTCTTACATAGGTTCTTATCATCTAAATTTATCATGCAGCGCTTGTAAGACGCCGCAGTCTGCGTTTGTAAATGCAGCCGAGTTTTATTCTTAAATCTATGTTTGAGGCCTATGACCGCGCTAATCACCTCCCGCGTGGTCACATCTCTTAACACTTCGGCCATAGGCCGCTGCAATCGTACTTATCTGTAGTTGCCACTCATGCTCTCCAGTGACATGTTTATTGCAGGCCATAAATAGAATATATTTATAGTTTGCCTACTTATCATGTCTAAACACATAGTTAGACATTCTCCGGGGGGGAAAAATGTACGGCCAGTAGTCGTCTCTCATTTATGCATTGACTCCGTTATAGATGGCGTTGCAGCTCCAGCTGGTTTTGCTTCGCTAACAGGAAGTTGACAGATCTTGTTTAGCAATCTTTTTACTTCCTCATCGTTTGTTTTAATCGTGACTACCCGGACTTTATCATCTTGTCCTTTAGTCGTACTAATGATTCGTCCCATTGGCCATCTTACAGGGTGAGTGTTCTCATGTTTTATAAGAACCAGCTGTCCCTCCTTTAGATTTGGCTTTTCTTAGCGCCATTTGGTTCGCTGTTGCAATGACACCAGATACTCCTCCTTCCATTTCTTCCAAAAATCACCTCTGATGCGTTGAATAAGCTTCCATTTATCCAAAGAGCTGATTGTCTTACTTTCGTCAAAATGTTCAGGAGCTCCAATTAGAGGTCTTCCCACCAGAAAATGACCCTGCGTTAATATGTCACCATCGTTTTAGCTCCTTACAGTGACTAATGGACGCGAGTTTAGCACTGCTCCCATTTGACATAGCAGCGATGCAAATTCTTCATATGTAAAGCTGTTTTCACCAATAACACGTTTAAGGTGATGCTTCACTGATTTTACACCGGCTTACCATAAACCTCCCATGTGGGGGCTTCCCGGGGGAATAAAGTGCCACTTGATGCCTTCTTTTTCCAGTGTAGGTGCTAACTCATTATTGTTTTTAGTGGCAGCTACAAATTCTTTGTCCAATACTCTTCAAGCTCCCACGAAGTTTGTTCCATTATCTGAGTATATGTTCTCACTCTTGCCTCGTCTTGCAAAGAACCGTCGAAGAGCCTCCAGGAATTTGTCTGACGAAAGGTCGCTAACAGCTTCCAGATGTATCGCTTTTGTTGCCATACAAACAAATACACAAATGTATCCTTTATACGTTTTTTGACCTTTTCCCTTTGAGCAGCGAATCTGGGACGGTCCGGCGTAGTCGATTCCAGTATTTTGAAACGAGTAATCAGCCGTTACTCGATAAACTGGTAAATTTCCCATCAGTTGACTGGACATCTCTTGCATACAATACATTCCCTTAAATATTTCTTTAAGGAATTTTGTATGCCAAATATCCAGAACTCCCTCTGAATATAAGTTCTCATAATGTTAATTCCGCAATGCAGAGTTTTCTTATGAGCATCCTTTGCAATTAACCAAGTCAAATGTGACTTATCCAGTATAATTGGATGTTTTACATTATAGGGTATCATTGCGTTTTGTAGTCGTCCACCAACTCGAAGTACGCCATCACTATCCAAAAACGGATTTAACGCCAGTAACTTACTCTTTGGGTCTAATGGTCTGTTGTTTTTGAGTAGTCTGACTTCGTGTCAAAAATCCAGCTGTTGTTGTATCCTTACCACGGCAATCTTCGCTAACTTTAATTCCTCCACCGTAAGATGTGAAGGCTGTTGCGATTTTCCTCTCAGCTTTGTCATGAAGCGTAATACATACGCCATTACTCTAAGAAGTTTGTCGATCGATGAATACTTCGATAAAAGATGATTTTGCAGATATTCGGATTTAATCAATGTGGATACCCCAACAATTTCCGATTCCTTTTGAGTGGGCCAGTGTTGTGCATCCATAGCTAGCCAATTCGGCCCTCTCCACCAAATTTCACAGATTTTAAGAGCTTGCGGTGATATCCCTCTTGAAGCCACGTCTGCTGGATTTTCTTCCGATTTAACGTAATTCCATTTGACATTGGGAATTAGTTTCTTGATTTCTTCAACTCTAGTTCTGACGAACTTATCTTTGCTGCGCTTGTTCTGTATCCAAGCAATAGTAATTTGCGAATCACTCCATGCATGCGTTGTGATCTCGTTGCCCCATATATGTAGCCTGCACCTTAGCTAATAACTTTGCTAATAAATGCGCAGCACATAATTCCAACTTTGGAATTGTTTTCCTGTTTTTTATAGGATTTACTTTGCTTTTGCTGCTAGCAAAGTAACTCTGCCGCCTACTTTTGTATACACAGCCGCTGCATATGCTTTCTCTGATGCATCGCAGAATCCATGTAGCTCCATAATACCTTTGGAGCATCCAGTCCAGCGTGAAATGCTAATTTCTTTTAAATATGATAGACCTTTAGCATATTCCGTCCACCAGTTAGCTAAGTTGGATTCCAATTCAACGTCCCAAGTCATCGGTAACTTCCACAGTTCCTGAATAAAACATTTGCCTTGAATCGTTACAGGTGCCAACCATCCTAGTGGGTCGAAAATTCTGGGCAACTGTGATAACACTAACCGCTTTGTTATGCGTGTTAGCATTGGGTTTTCTGCCGAAAACGTAAATGTATCCTTCTTCGGATCCCATTGAAGTCCTAAGGTTTTGATCGATTCATTCTCCTCAATGCAGATTTTCTCCGTAGCACCGTCGTCCTGAATGTCGAATAAAATACGTTCGTCATTTGCAACCCATTTTCGCAGATGCATGCCGGTCTTCTTCATCACTTGTCTCAATTTCCTTTGAAGTTCATGGCACTCGTTTACTGTGTCTCCACCAGTTATGAGGTCATCCATATAAAAGTCGTCTCTAATTGTTTCTGCTTAGACGCTATCCTCTTGGCAAAAGCGATTTGCCAACTCTCGTAGACATCGGACTGCTAAGAAAGGTGCTGCCGATGTGCCATAAGTTACGGTTGTTAACTTAAACTCACTGAGCAATTTTGGATCATCTCTCCATAGGATATATTGGTATTCTTGGTCTTTCTCAGCAACCTTTATTTGGCGATACATTTTTTCAATGTCAGCATATTGCCACTTGCGCCATTTAATCAAAATATCGAATATATGCTTTTGAATCTTAGGACCAGCTATAATAACGTAATTTAGGCTTCGTCCATTTGTCGTCTTTGCGGATGCGTCAAAAACTACTCGTACTGGGGTAAATAGTATTTACCTTGACCTTTACCTTGTCTTTACAGATTCCATATGTCCCATCTTAAGTTATTCTTTCATGAATTCGCTGTATGCAGCCCATTGCCTGTTTGCGAGAGTCTCCCAGCTTTGCCTCTTTGTGGAATGGAATTGAAACCACAAATCTGCCTTCCTCGTTGATGACAGTTGTTTCTTGGAATTTTCTTTCGCATTCTGCATTGTCTGTAATCGTCTTATCGGCTTCATCTTCCAATTCCCAAAAGCGTTCCAGATCCTTTAGATTTATTGTTGTAGTGGCACTTATAATTTTTTGCTTTGCTGCTCGAGTTATATTTCCGGACACAATCCATCCAAATCTGGTTTTTTGTCCCAAGATTCCATTCACGGTTTTTATTTTCTCCATCATAATCAGGGGAAATAGATCCACACCTATCACCATGTCAATTCTGCTTGGCTCGTTGAATCGTGGATCTGCTAGCCTGTAGCCCTTCCACTCTTTGTTGATATCAATATCAAATTTTTTGCTGGGAAGGGCTCTATGGAGTGTTGGTAAAACCAATGCTTCCGTTGATGTTTTGAAGCTGCTTGGAATTTTTGGTTTGATCGTCAGGTGGACGCTATTTTTTGATGATTGAGTAGTCTGGGAGATACCTTCGACCTCTACAGTACTCCTTACTCTGGGAATTCTTAGTATTTGCGCTGCCTCCTCTGAAATCAACGTCTTCTGGGATCCACCGTCAATAAGCGCCCTCAACTCGTTGTAACCTCCAGCTTTGTTTTTAACTGAAACAACAGCTGTAGCCAATAGTGTGTCTTGGCCTTGCTTGAGACTATTGCTGTTGACACTGCGTTTTGTGTCTTCATGAAGAAGGCTGTTGTGTCCTTTGGAGCATCGATTGCATGTAATTTCCTTTCTGCAGTCGATAGAATTATGGTTTCCAAAGCATCTAAAGCATATGCTGTTCTTTTGAACGAATTCTTTTCTTTTTTCGATTGATTGTGCTCTGAATTTAAGACACTTTATCATATCGTGGCCATCCTTAGAGCAAAAGGCACACGATCTAACTTGCACTTTTCTTGTAGCAAGCTGAGCGGTATTTTTGGTAATGGCATTTACTGAGTTGTATTGTTAGTCAATAAACTCCATTACGTCTTGTAAGGATTGTATAGCTCTTGCCTTTTTTACATGCTGTTCATACAGCTGCAAGGCTTTTGGCGAAAATTTCCGCAGTAGAATTTCTGCTAAAATTACGTCAGCAGAGCTTTCTATTTTTCCTTTATGATGAATATGCTCTCATTCGCAGTATCCAAAAACTTCCTTAATTTTTCTCATCGTGGGGCAGCAAGCACTCCAGTTCCATTAATTTGTTGAAGTGTTGGGAGAATATTTTTCTGCTATTCTCATAGCGTTTGCAGATAAGCTCCCACGCTGCCACGCTGCTGATCCCGTAATCAAATGGCTAACCACCATTTGAGCTTCTCCTTTTAAGCAGGCTCTTAAATATCCCAGCTTCCTTGTGTTGCTGAGATCCTTCCTGCTGTCTATTAGCTCAGAGAACAGCTCGTAAAATGTAGGCCATTCCTTCGCATTTCCATTGAACGTTAGAAGGTCCACTTTTGGGAGTTCTGGCACGTCGTAGTTGGAACTTTTGAACTGTTCCAACTTCATTTGAAGTACCATCTCTAGTGCGGCAACTTCAGATTGCAGAATGTCTGCCTCATCTTGATCAAAGGCAGTTCTGTCATACTTGTTTTCAAGCAGTTTCAGTGTGTCCGTCACGTTGGACCAATGACTTTTCATCATTGCCAGCTGCTTGACTAGTTCAATCTCACTTGAACTATCTAGGGTTTCGTAGATTAGGCTCATCTGTTGCCTCACCCTGTCCGCTCTTCTATCCACCAGTTGAACCAGATTATCAACTGGACTGGAGCTCCGAGCTGATGCGGTATCCGATAATTTTGATCCGCTTTGTAGATTTATCTCTTCAAGTGTTTCTACCTTTAATTGTGACTCCTTGTAGGCCTTGATAGCATCCATAGTTTTAATAAATATTTTATCATTAAAATATTGATGATCGCCAACTCCCAATTTTACCAGCGCATTGTTGTTATTAGTAAATCTGACTACCAATACTTCTATTGCTGGTATAGATGCCTTTTCCTTGATGGCTTGCAGTATTTTGTTCTGCAGCTCTCCTTGGTCTTGCATCAATTTCACAGATCTTTCCGACAACATCTTGGGAAAACAATCACTGGGACTTTTTTGTGCTTTCTGCTTGTATTCTTTGGCATGATCCATTGGAAGATTTTTTTATTGGTCGCCCAGTTGACCTAGCTGTGCCTCGACTCACAGCTGATTGATCAGCCAAAGAAAAGCAAGAACACAATGTTTCACCTTATATTCTTAGTACTTTAAGGCGTTGTCTTTTATTCTGTGTTTCTTACCACTGGTGGGGGAAACAACAGAATCACTCGAATAACCTTGCTCTTTTTACTTTGAAGCGCTGGTTTTTTATTCTGTGTTTCTTACCACTGGTGGGGGAAACAACAGAATTTCTCGAAGCACCAAAATGAGTTCAATTCGGGTGTTTGAATCTAACTGACTCGCTACTGCGAGGGCTTTGCCTTTTATTCATTCTTACATAGGTTCTTATCATCTAATTATATCATGCAACGCTTGTAAGACGCCGCAGTCTGCGTTTGTAAATGCAGCCGAGTTTTATTCTTAAATCTATGTTTGAGGCCTATGACCGCGCTAATCACCTCCCGCGTGGTCACATCTCTTGACACTTCGGCTATAGGCCGCTGCAATCGTACTTATCTGTAGTTGCCACTCATGCTCTCCAGTGACATGTTTATTGCAGCCCATAAATAGAATATATTTATAGTTTGCCTACTTATCATGTCTAAACACATATTTAGACAGCACCTTTAATGCGCCTAGGAAATCTACAAACACCTGCCCACTCGTTCAACTTCTTGGGCGGTAGATTTCGTTTTGAATAGCCAGATTATCTTAGACAACCCGTAGACGACTGAAAATATGAACTAAAACTGCTTAGACGGGACCCTCTGTCTGGTACAGGATCCTACTCTAAAACTCCGTACTAAAACCAATTTTTACGTAAGGCTCCCAACTATGGGGAAGACCCAGTAGTAGTAACATTGATATAATGAAAAGGGCTCAATCAAAGACACTGAAAACAATCACTGAAGCACCCTAGTACATCTGAAATGAAAATCAACAAAGAAACCTTAACATCAGACTCGTCAGAGAAGAAATAACCCAACAAAAACAAAAGTACATGAGCAAACCTCCTTATGAGAAGCTTAACTCGGGTTTGCGACCGATCCAGACTTCGCCGCAACCACCTTCCGACTCAACGCTGATCATGAGGTCCTTTTTCCAGAACACAGTTAAAAAGACTGTTGAATATTGTATATAATTAGGATTTGAAAACTTATTGTTAGTCTCAAATTCCTAAGAAATTTATCAACATCTAAACCGTATCTTACATGTATAGCATGGTATCGTCATTGATCAATTGTTGAAAGATATGATTAACAAATCCTATGAGTGCGGCTAGGGAATTTTGAAAGCCCAGAGGCGCTCTTTTGAATTCGTAAAGCCCTTCTCGAGTATACTGTGCTCTGCTTTCTTCTACTGGTACATGGAAGAAAGCATTTTCAAGATTCGTAATTGTGAAAAACTTGGCAGCTTTGAGTCCCTCAATCACATAGTCAATTTACGAACAATCCAATGATTGAGCAACATATCCACCTGCTGGGCTACGGCCTCTGCTTCATCTTTGTACAAACGGCTGGGCGATTGGCGAAACAGCATCACAACCTTCTGGTATGATATTAATTTTTATAGGACATTGTATCTTTAATGCTGGCGACTTGTAACTGCATTCGATAATTTTTTTAAGAGCCTGCTTATATTGTGATGAAACTGAGTTTGAATGCTCCCTCACGCTATAGACCAACTGATATTCTTTTTCCAATTCATCTTTTTGTTCAGTGTCATAAAGTTAAAGCCATTTTTATCAGCTGTAAAATGCAATTTTTGTATAAAATCAAATCCCAATACTAATTCGCAGTTGAACTTACTACTTTCTGCAACAAAAAATTTATGTTCCGTTTTTATTGGTCCACATCAACGTTTGCGATAAAGAATCTAATTGGCTTCGTGCTTGTATTATCTAGACCTTTCATCTACCAATACACTAGTAGGCAACTTGACTCCTGTTAGCATCCTTAGCGCACACTCAGTAACAAGTGACACATCTTCTTCTGTGTCTACTAGCATTCAGGTACGCACCTGACGCAATTTACCATTTATGGTTATTGTCTTCCCTCGACTCAACTCGGCAATTATACTCACTTTCCGAACTCGTTATGGACATTAGCTTTGTGGACCATTCTCGTTACATTTGAAGCATTTTGTTTCAACTGTACATTCTTTCCTTTTAAATTCTGCTGACCCATGGTTAAAACAGTACTCTTTCTTTTTCCATCAACTTTCTGTGGACTCGCTCACTTTTTTATTTTTATGCCACTTTGCTTATAGCAATTTTTGCTCCGCTTTTGTACGAGGTTAAATAAATCAAACTCATCTTTTATGTTCGTTCTTTTTTCATCTTTTATGTCTGCTATATTGCACAGAACCTTTGGCTCTTCAATTGTATAGTATATTTTTTACAATATATAGTAGTCCCCGACTCTGTTAAAAAGAATTTGAAAAAATGATTCTCAAAAACTTAGACGCGATTTCGACTTCTAACGAGGAGTTACCTTTTAATAACTTCGGTTGTTGCAGAGGATAATGAACCAGTATGCGTTTTAGACTTCGTAAATAATTAAATAAAACAACTGCTAAAGCAAGGTATCATCAGACCATCACACAACAGCCCTTTATGGGCTAGAATACCTTGGGCTTATAGTTATCAGGGGTGGTGCGAAACCCGACCCAGGAAAGGTCAAAGCCATACAGGAATTCACCGAACCGGAAAATTTATTCGGACTAAGATCCTTCTTAGGTCTGGCAAGTTACTACAGGGGATTTGTCAAAGACCTTTAACGGTCATATCGAAAGGCGAAAACAGCTCAGTAAATAAACATGTCGAAAAAAGGTAGCAATCGAATTTACTGAATCTTAACGCAATGCATTTGATCGTCTGCGAAACATATTGGAATCAGAGGATGCAATGCTTATGTATCCAGATTTTAAAAAGCCATTTGAGTTAACGACTGATGCATCAGCAAGTGGTATCGGAATTGCATTTTGCTACAAACGAAAGGGAACTGTTAGCCATTGTATGGGCTTTACGGTCAAATTTCAAAATTTCTTGTATGGTACAAAAGAAATTAACATTTTCACTGACCCCCAGCCGCTCACTTTCGCAGTCTCGGATAGAAACACAAACGTAAAAATGAAAAAAATTTGAAAGCATAGATGAACATAACGATGTTCTATAAAACGGGAAAAGAAAATTTCGTAGCTGCTGTACTCTCTCGACAAATCCTGCGGGACGACTCTAGATCGGACGCTGCAACAGCGAACTATCATCAACTATACCGTTGAAAATACTCACGAACCAGTAAAGTCAGGAACCAAATAATATTGGAAGAAGCACGATTCCCGTTGAAAAATAACTTATTACTTTTTGGCAGCAAGACTCGCCTTTGAATCGGCTTCACTGGTAAAACTATCGTCTTTGAGATGGTTAAAGAAGTTGTAAACGTAAATGTTGTTTTTTTTTTTTATTTTTTTTTTTTTATAACATTCTTAATTTGTATTTAAAATCTGTCCAATTGGACAATCATTAAATGGTTTGGGGGGGACCTTGACTTAAGGGAGGTACATGGAATGTATATCTTATGAGGTTGACTTAGGTGTCTATTGGTTGGGGAGATCAAGCGGGTGTTTCCTTTTCAGGCGTCTTGGGGATTGCCTATTATCTAGGGGGTTGATGGCCAGGTGGTTGGGGTGGTTATCCAGTCTTTTTATGTATCTTCCGCTGAGACGGGTGATCTCCTCTGCTACACATCTAATTCCAAGCTCTTTATGGATTATTGAGTTTTCGTGGTACGGATGGGCGTTCGAAACTATTCTCAGGTATTTATTCTGAAATCGCTGTATTTTGATGCGGTTCGAACAGCTTGCCGTGCCCCACAACTGTATCCCATATGTCCAGATTGGCTTAAGCACTACCTTCTAAATAAGCAGCTTGAATTTTACTTTGAGTTTGGACCTCTTTCCCAGGAGCCAATGCAGTTGCTTAAGCCGTAGGTTGGCCTGGTTGCGCTTATTGATTAGGTGCGGACGCCATGTGAGCCTGCGGTCCAGTGTCAGCCCTAGATATTTGGGAGTGTTATTAGTTGGGATGGTTTCCCCGTTGAGTGTGACGGGGGGGCATTCTCCCCTGCGTAGTGCGAAGGTTGTTTGTGTAGATTTCTCGGCGTTGACCACGATGTTCCATCGTTTCATCCATGGACCGAGGGCATTCAGTTGCCTCTGGATGATGGCTGAAGCTTCCTGAGGATCTGTGGCGGAGGCTAGGAAGGCGGTGTCATCGGCATAAGTGGCTACTGTGAGGTTCCGGGAGGGGGTGATGGGGAGGTCCGCTGTGTAGAGTGTGTATAAGATGGGTCCAAGAACACTGCCTTGTGGTACTCCTGCTCTTATGGGCCTAGGGGTGCTGATTGATGATCCGCATCTCACTCTGAATTCTCTTCCCTCTGTGTATGACTTGAGGAAGGCGAAATGGGAACTTGGGAGGTGGGTTTTAATTTTGAAAAGAAGTCCAGGGTGCCAGACTCTGTCAAACGCCTGTTTGACATCAAGCATAACGGCGCAGCAGTACTTCTTCTTTTCGAAGGCCTCAAGTATAGTCTCAACAATCCGGTGGCATTGCTCAGGTGTTCCATGAAGGCGTCTGAAGCCAAACTGGTGGTCAGGGATCAGACCGGCCTCTTCCAATACTGGCAGTACTCTACGTAAAAATACTCTTTCAAGTATTTTGGAAAGGATTGCCAGCAAGCTAATAGGTCGATACGATGCTAGGTTGTCTTCAGGTTTCCCAGGCTTGAGGAGGACAATTACTTTCGCTCGCCTCCACTCTTTAGGGAAGTACCCTAGACGGAGGCAGCTGTTGAATATGTTGGCCAGCCTTTGGGAACAGATTAGGGGCAACATTTTCAGTGCTGTTGCATCGATACGGTCAGGACCCGGTGACTTGCCATTTTTTAGGAAGGCGATTTCCTGCGCAATCTCCTCTGGTTCGACGGGCTGTATTGGCAGGCCAGGAGCACTTCGGCTGTCTATGAACCTTATGGTTGCAGCTCTCTATTCGCCAGTGCATCTGTCGAACGGTGAGAATGCACTATGTAGATGATCAGCAAAGGCTTCTGCTCTTTCGACCTCAGTCCGACACCAGGAACCGTCCACTTTTCGCACGGGTGATATCTTCTTCACAGGTCTTTTTATGTGCCTCGTGACATTCCACAGATTGTGTTGCGGGTCTCCAGGTTCCAGCTCCATAAGGAATCTATGAAACGAGTCCTGCTGTAGGATGGATAGCTTGTCCTTCAAATCTTTGGTGGCACGATTAAGTGCTGTCTTGTCCCTGGGGTTGCGCGACGAAAACCAGACTCTTCTGAGGCGCCTTTTTTCGGCCACGACGGCCGCGATTTCCGGAGACCACAAGTGCACGTCTCTTTTAGGTATTCTCGGGGTAGTCGGTGGAGGTGGATTCGCAAACTCAGCGGCATTGTGCATCTCTTTGGTTAGTTTTTATATGGCCGCATCTATGTTGCTTGGTGTGGAAAGAGGGGTATCTGGGTACTGGGAGGAAAGCATCCAAAACGTAAACTTGGGGGCATTTGTGTGTTTTCCGGTGAGTCTTCTAGGCGTGATTTTTCTGAGGACGGTGATGTTTAGGAGCAAGTTTACTGCGCTGTGGTCAGATAGCAGTTTATCATAGCTTGAGCATGTTATCTTAGAGTGTCCTATGCCCTTGGAGACGGCGAAGTCCAGCAGATCCGGCTGTTTTGAAGGGTCGGTAGGCCAGTGTGTGCGTTCTCCAGTGGAATGGCAGTCCAGACTCTTCCGCTGCAGGTACTTATAGAGCTTTATGCCTTTGGGGTTGTTTGTGCGGGACCCCCACCAGGAGTGCTTGGCGTTAAAGTCTCCGGCTGCTATAAACCGAGGACCGAGGGACTCGAAGAAGTCCTGAAGGTGGGTCTCGGTTATCGAGTGTCTGGGTGGGAAGTAAACCGCACCAATGGTGATATCTCCCTGTGGGCTAGAAATCTTGGTCACGGCGCACTGAGCCCATTCCTCCTGAAACGCGGGAAGTTCCGTGTACTGAATGCCACTCCTGATGAGCATAGCTGCTCCTCCGGGTGCTCTGCCAGATGGATGGTTGGCATGTAACAGTTCGTACCCGCTAATTTTAAAGTAGGATCTGGGACAAAAGTGGGATTCCGAAACTAGAAGAACATCGATATTGTCTGTTTTGATGAGATGCTTTACTTCGGCTTTGCTCCTCTGCAGGCCGTTTGCGTTCCAAAAAACTATGTTAAGGCTTATTTGCATTATTTTTTGTTGAGCATGGGAGCTATAAACTGCATCAAATGTGAGAACATCTGCGATAACATCTGCGATATCAACTTTTCCATCATCCTCTCAATTGATCCTTCCATGCGGGCAAGCATCGTATCAAACTGGTTGGGTTGTGGGGCTTCGGGAGTGGTATGAGGGGTTTGTTGGGGATTCGTTGGCTGTGTCACTTGGTTTCCTAGGAGTACGTCCCTATAACTTGTACCATTAATGATAGTTGGTATCTGGATGAGAGGTGGTTTGTTGCTACTCTCAACGGGTCTGGCTTTAGGAGATTGCTGCGCTTTTGCCTTTTTGTAGGCAGGGCATCCTCTGAACGACGCAGGGTGATCAGCTTGGCAATGTAAACAGCATGCTTTCTCGTCTTTTTTTGTTTGTGCATGACCTAGAGTCATGAGAATCACCACATTTCACGCAGCGATGTTCCAGGAAGCAGTAGCGCTGGGTGTGTCCAAACACTTGGCATCTGAAACATTGTGGAACGTCGTTGAATTTCAGTGGGGGCTCTACGGTGACGACTGATCTGCAAATCCTCTTTATTTTGAAAACCTCTGTGTTGTTACTTGCTGGTTCTAGATTGACAAAGAAGATCCCCAGTGGTTGTTTGGATTTCCTGCCAATGGGATTGTGCAGATCCCTCACAGTATGGCCGTATTTGTGGAGTTCTTCTTTAATTTCAGTCTGGTCCGTTGAGTGGTGAAGTCCCTTGATGACCGCCCTGTAAGCTCTCTCATCCTTTGGTTGGAAGGTGCGGTGATCGTCGTCATCTTCTTTGCTTGAGAGGAGGGCAAAGGGGTTATTTGCCAGCTTGCTGCGCAGAACTGCGCTGGTGCTAGGTGTGACGTTTGGCTTCTCTCCTTGCCTATTACGCGCGGACTTGCGCTTGATCTCGCTGGGCTCCGAGAAGGAAGAGCTCCAGCTTGAGTCTCTGCTCGAGCTGCACTTCCTGGCTTTGAGGACCTTCTTACTGGGCATTGTTTTGCCGAGCTTAATGGCACACGGCGGGGCCTGCCAGTCCATACTCTAGGTTGGCGTTCTATAACGTTTATGCAGATAATAAGTCACAGCAGCAACGGCAGCGAAAGGGCAACGGACAAAGTGGGACTCCGCTCTTGGCAGCCCGACCCGGCCCGTAAAATACCACCAAGTCCCAAGTGCGGGAATAACAAAACACAAAATTCCGAAAAATAATTCAATTTAAAACCGAAATCAAAGTTCCTTTTTGATGAACGATTTTTCAATGACATCTGATGTCCTGACTGGTGACGCTATTTACTATGCGACACCGGGGGACTTCATTACGCCGCACTCAACCAAACAACTAAAAAAACTTTAATGACTTTAACTTTAATGAATGGAGACCTGGTACCAACAGATAGCCATGTCCTACTAATTCACCTGGCACAGACTCCAAGGAGAGTGCCTGGCCCAAGGACTATAAAAACGGATACAAGCCCTTAACCGATTCCTTCGAATGTTCCTTTTTATTTCGTCGTGACAATGATTTTATGCCGTCGATCGTTCCGCCAGGGTGATGTGGTACTCCATAAACGAAAATTGACCGACGCATATGCCATCATGGAAAGCTACTTGAGAAAAACCTCATAAATGGCGGGCAGCTGACTGTCACTGACTTATCCATTGTGACAGCACAGAGCACCGTGAATCTAATGTTTCCACTGGCGCAATTACCTCGCCCGCAGGGCTGGTTCACCACCTTGCAGCAACTGAATCGTTACAAAGAGTGCCAACTGCAGCGTATTGATAATAGAAATTTCCTTACTGCTTTTATTTCTACCTCTGAAGAAAGTCGTTTTAATTACATCGGGAGTCCCCCAAGGAAGCTATCTTGGGCCTCTACCTTTCACTATTTTTAATAACGACTTACCTTCTGCTCTAACGAACTCTCTGGTTCTTATGTGTGCAAATATACGTTTGGCTTTGTCTTCAATACAAATGCCCTTCTGCCCAATATAAAAGTCAGTCAGATTTGGACAATTTTCAAAAATGGTGTTCAACCAATCTCTTAAAACTTAATGGGTCAAAATGTGAGCTAATGTCTTTTTCGTGCCCTAACCAGGCCACATACTTTCTCTATGGGATTTCCTTAGAAAGATTAACCCAGTTTAACGATCTTGGTGTCCTATTAGACTTTAAACTTAAATTTTCCGACCATTTTTCTACGATGTTTAATAAAGCCAAGGGTGTGCTTGGCTTCATTAAAAGATGGTCTAAGGATTTCAATGACCCTCATATAACTAAAAGCTAATACGTATCTTTAGTACGACCAACACTGGAGTACGGGTAATGCGTCTGGAGCCCTCAGTAAGGGGTTCATCAAGATTGCATTGAATCCGTTCAAAAGAACTTATTTATGTTTGCTGTTAGGGGACTCAACTGGGATGCAAATCTTCACCTCCCTTCTAATTTCAACAGACTCCTTCTAATCAATTTACCATCCCTAACCAATCGTAGAAAGATGCTCCTACATAAACATATTAATGGTAATGTCGACAGCCAGTATCTACTAACACCCCTAAAATTTAACATAACATAGTAGACGGACTAGAAATTTTAGTCCCCTGTTCCTAAGTTGTTTTAGATCTTTTAGGGTACTGTGTTCGGACTATAAAAGCCTCTATGGCATTACTTAAGTTTAGCGTTTCCTTTTCTATCAAATCATCAATTCTCACCACCTACCTTTAATACAAATTTTTTTTTTCCAACAATTTTATTGAAGTTGTCGGAGATAGCAAGTATTGGTATGTTGGTTTTATCTAGGAAAATCCGCTTTCTTAAAATATAGTTCAATAAGTGAAGCTACCCATTTTGACCTGTGAGTCCCCTGTAATGTTAGGCGTAAAGTTAAAAACTTCATTTGCAATCGAATCTAAGTTAACAACTAAGCAATATCTTCCAAAATGTATTGCCCTAGCAACTAAGTAGCTTTGCATAAACAATGCTGACACACCGAAGTTGCAACGGACGGCAATGGTAAGCTAACACTTCTCATTTGTGGCGTGATGCTTAAGGTACGCTGAAGCTTCAGCCTTAAGTTAAGTTTTGTACAGTACATTTAAGAATAAACTACATGCTCCGGCACGCTGCCCATAAATACTTTTGTTATTAATATAACCACATTACTGAGCCACAAGGCTAGTAATTTACAAAAGGGAGCGAAGTCAAGACCTCCACTCAAATCTATATTAATTCTGAAGGAAGACATAATTTGCACATAAATTCGATTCGACTCGCAACAACCCACCCATGATTCCAAAGCTGGTTTCTTTTTAGCTAAACGATAATGGTGAATTAAAAAAAATCAAAATTTTATCGTAACTTATCTTAAAATAATAATTTATACTTATTTCGTACTTTTGTCTATTTCTGGACACTAACACGTATTCAGATTTTTTTTCAGCCTTTCAGGGTACTGTGTTCAAGCTAAATCGGCCTCTATGGCATTACTTCACTTTGCACTTACTCTTCTTTCTCGTGATCCTTTTTAAATTTTATTTTTTCCGATATATATCCGCGATATTCTCATAAAAATCTATTTAATTTTGTACAGCCGTAAGTGAAAATATATTTTAAGTTCGTTTGCGACCACGTATGAAAGTTTTATACCCTTGTAGAGTGTATTCCTTTTTTGGTCAACGCTTTGAAGGATACACCTATGAACCTGTAAAATATTACTGAGCAGAATGACCTCCTGAGTAGGTATAAAATGTACGCCTGTACGCCGTATCTATGTCTGACTATCCGTTTCTCAGTTTTTACGCGAACTATTATTTTAGCTTTAAAATTATTAACTCCAAACTTTACACACATCCTTCTTTTCGTTGCACGCAGTATATAAGTCGAGACGACCAGGATCGATCGACCTATACTTGACATAAAACTCAAAGATCGGAAATAGAACTTTCGTGTATCGTAGAAACTTGGCATTTTTAAATTCATTTAAAAATAATCCGGTCGGAGTTTGAAGTTATCAAAAGAAACAGCTACAGTTTGTCAAGAAACTGTTTACACATCGAGAATAAATGGTATTTTCTGACTTTGACTGCAAAATTAAAGGCTTTTTATCAAAATTCAGGATTTTTTTTATTTATATCTATTTATTAATATATTTTTTATCAATATATAAACAAATAATAACATAATTATAAACAGTTAACGAGAAAAATAACAAAAACTAAGTTTACACACTTTTGACACTGTCAAGAAATTGTTTACAAAAATGACTCTAGCTCTATTACAGTTAAATTTTAAAGAAAAGATAATAAGAAACTAATAGTTTTAATACATTGTATACTCTCCATTAGCATTAGGAACATATTGGAGGCGATTTTTCATCGATCCAATCAGTTTTGGTAGGTCATATTCCTTGGAATCTCTTGCCACTCTTCTAGTTAGTGCTGCTCGGTTTTTTGGTGCCCTTTTTCCCACTTCTTTCTTAAGGGACACTGTCTTGATAAAATTCGAAATTAGGCTTATTATTGGTATACATTCGAATTCGAAACTTTTTATACCCTTGAAAAAGGGTATTATAATTTTGTCCAGAAATGTGTAACGCATTAAAGGAAGCATCTCCAACCCCACAAAGTATATATATTATTGATCAGCATCAACAGCCGAGTCGATATAGCCATGTCTGTCTGTCCGTCTGTTTCTATGCAAAAAATAGACAGTAATTTAAAGCTAGCGTTTTGAAATTTTTACCAGATCATTATTTTTGTTGCACGCAGATCAAGTTTAAGAATCGGTCGGATCGGACCACTATATCATATAGCTGCCATACAAACAACCGATATGAAAACAAGTCTTTGTATGAAAAACTTTTTTGTTTTATGAAAATAAGTCTGATATGAAAACAAGTCTTTGTATGAAAAACTTTTTTGTTTTCAAGGGTATACCATCTTCGGCAAGCCGAAGATAACTTTTCTCACTTGTTTTAATTTATTTTTGTATGTATTAATCACAAAATCTTACAAAAAAAAATAAAGTTTTATATGTAAGAATATTCCATTTATCTTTTTTAATCCCTTGCCATATAATTTATTCAAGTTTGACAGAATTTCTTTAATTAATATTTGTAAATTTAAAAAGGAAATAAAATAATTGTTATCAGAGGTGACCGAGTGTAAAGATTATTTGTGCTACCCGTCTTGTTTTTATACCGTTGCAGAGGGTATTATAATTTTGTCCAGAAATGTGTAACGCATTAAAGGAAGCATCTCTGACCCCACAAAGTATATATATTCTTGATCAGCATCAACAGCCGAGTCGATATAGCCATGTCCGTCTATCCGTCTATCCGTCTGTCCGTCTGTTTCTATGAAAAAAATAGACAGTAGTTTTAAAGCTAGCGTTTTGAAATTTTTACCAGATCCTTATTTTTGTTGCACGCAGATCAAGTTTAAAAATCGGTCGGATCGGACCATTATAACATATAGCTGCC
This sequence comes from Drosophila ercepeae, assembly GCA_018150545.1. NCBI lineage: Eukaryota > Metazoa > Arthropoda > Insecta > Diptera > Drosophilidae > Drosophila > Drosophila ercepeae. The sequence continues at coordinate 782,229 of JAECWL010000010.1, read as the reverse complement.
ATACAAAAGATCAATTAGATTTCAAGTCTTTGTATGGAAAACTTTTTTGTTTTCCAAGCTATTGCAACCGAATTCAACTTTTATTCATTTGACATAGCCATACATGATTGGTGAAAGTTTGGTCCGGATCGGACCGATATAGTGCTGCCATACAAACGACCGATATGAAGACAAGTCTTTGTATGGAAAATTTTTTTGTTTTCCAAGCTATTGCAACCGAATTCAACATTTATTCATTTGACATAGCCATACACGATTTGTGAAAGTTTGGTCCGGATCGGACCACTATATCGTATAGCTGCCATACAAACGACCGATATGAAAAAAAGTCTTTGTATGGAAAACTTTTTTGTTTTTAAGGGTATACCATCTTCGGCAAGCCAAAGATAACTTTTCTCACTTGTTTTTGTTTGATTTGGTGAAGTTAGAGAGTCGACATGGGACGAGGAAACCAAATTCCACTTGAAACACGGAAATTAATATTAAAATTGTACATGGAAGAGAACGGTGCTCGGGTTGTTGGCAGAATAATCCAGAAGCCTGCTTCTAGTGTGCAAACTATAATAAAATCATACGGCGACTCCGGCAACCTCCAGGTTAAGCCCAGGTCAGGTCGACCAAAAAAACTGACAGGCAGGGAGGAACGGCAAATTGTTAGTTCAATTAAAGCCAACCCAAAAATTTCCGCTCCGAAAATACAGGAGGAAGTATTTTGTAGCTCAGGCAAAATTGTTCACCCTCAAACTGTGCGAAATTTCATCCATAAGGATGGGTACAACGCAAGAACATCTCGCAGAAATCCGTTAATTTCGTTGGCGAACTGCAAGAAAAGGCTGGAATTCGCACAAAAATATGTGAACGAGCCGGAATCGTTTTGGGACAATGTCCTATGGAGTGATGAGTCCAAGTTCAACATTTTTGGCTCGGATGGCTCACAGAGTATGGAGAAATCTTAACGCCGCATAGATCCTTAAAAATGTAACACCAACTGTGAAGCACGGCGGCGTAACATAGTGGTTTGGGGCTGCATTGGGACTGCTGGAGTTGGGAAACTTGTCTTTATTAAGAGTACTATGGACAAGCATATATATTTAAATATTTGGAAGGAAAATCTTAAAGACAGCGCGACCCAGCTCCAGTTGAATGTGAAGACATTCCTATTTCAGCATGATAACGACCCATCACATACATCATATCTGGTCAAGGAGTGGCTGCTCTACAACTGCACGCAATTGCATACACCTCCACAGTCTCCCGACCTCAATCCTATTGAGCACATTTGGAATTTGTTGGACAAAAGGATAAGGAAGCACAAAATAGCCTCAAAGGAGTCCCTAATGACAGTTTTGCAGTCTGAGTGGGACAAGATCCTAGAAAAGGACACAAAGGTTCTGGTGCACAGTATGTTGCGCCGCCTCCAAGCAGTTATTGCCGCAAAAGGAGGTCCAACCAAATATTAACAGTATAGAATGTATTTTCCAAAGTGTACTTAAACTTTTTTGTCCTCAAATTATGGATTATTTTTATGAAATTGGTTTTTTATTATCCGTTAATTCATTTAAAATAGTAAAAAGAAATATATTACCTAAAAAACTGATTAACATTTTGAATTTTTCCTTTTTGTTTTAATAGTATTTTGATTGGTGTTAGTTGAAAAACCGTGGTGTACTTAAACTTTTTTTGCCTACTGTATGTATATTCCTTATTAGCGTCAAGAGCCTAGTCGATTTAGCCATGTCCGTCTGTCTTTCTCTTTGTCTGTCTGTCAGGATAAATGGTCAATTTAGTTTCGATTAATTACATTTTCAACATAAATGTTGCTGCAATTTTCAATTGGTTTGCTCTCAATATTTACTAAGCTGACGAGTCTCAGCGTAACAACAGTTTTCATAACTGCAGGTCATAACTGCTTGACTGTTTGTTATGTTAAATATATGTTTGACCTTTATTGTTTTTTCTCGATTATGTTGATTGTGGTGTTTTTAGGAAGTATAAAGTTAAAGAGGAATTATTATTTTTTTAAGGTTATTAATTTAAGGTATTTAATCAATCCTTGATTGATTACACTATGGGTAGAGATTTTATAGCGTATAGGCAAGAGCTTCAAATTTTGGAAAATATTACAGAGATAACTTGCATATACAAATGGGGTTGTCAAGGAAGTTGTGGTCACGCAATTTATAGGAAAAATTTGATGATATTGACTCTTGCATGAAAGACCAATATACAGGGTAGGCCATCTAAATGTGACTCACGTAAACTCTTAATAACTTTGACATACATTGTCAAATCGACAAACGTCATACCACATCTGATTCTTCATTTCAAGTAGTCATTAACCATGGATAACTACACTCCACCTGAACGCGCCGAAATTGTTCAGCTATACATCCAAAACAATTTCTCTATCGTGGCTTCTCAACGTGCTTTCCGTTCCAAAAATAAAATCAAAAGTGCTCCCGCAAAAAACACCATAAAGCGTTTGTACGAAAAATTTGTATCTACTGGTAGTCTTAGGAATGCCAGACGTCCAAATAAACCAAGACCAAGGCGTTCCGATTAAAATGTCGCTGCCGTAGTGGCCAGTGTTGAAAGGTCTCCGAAAACATCGAGTCGACGTCGATCGCCATTGAATATCCCAAGATCCACTCTCCGACGTATAATCCATGACGATTTGAATTTATTCCCTTATAAAATACAAGTGACGAACAAAATCGAGCTACAGGACAAACCGCGTCGCGTTGCATATGGACAGTTTTGTGTCAACATGGCCGAGAGTGATGTTGAATTTTGGCGTAAAATCATCATGAGTGACGAGGCACATTTCTCAGTGAATGGAGCGGTAAACAAACAAAACTGCCGCTTCTACGCCACTGAAATAATCCACGAAGCGCCCTCTATGACCAAAGAGTGACATTTTGGTGTGGTATTACTGCTAAATGTGTGATTGGACCGTACTTTTTCGAGGACGATCAATCGAAGCCACTTACCGTCAATAGCGACCGATATCGAGCCATGATAACCGATTTTTTGATACCAATTGTGCGTAGAAAGCGAATGCGTAACTTCTGGTTCCAATAAGATGGCGCGCCATGCCATACTGCAGCTGTCACATTAAATTTATTGAGGTCATTCTTCCCTGGTCGGTTGATATCAAAAAATGACGATTTTGACTGGCCACCGCGTTCGCCCGATCTGACGCCACCCGACTTTTATTTGTGGGGATTTTTAAAATCTAAAGTGTACATCAACAAGCCAGGACTTTGACTCAACTCAAGGAGAACATCGAACGTGAAATAGCGGCGATACCTAAAGCTACGATCGAGAAAGTGATGAAAAATTCCGAAAAAAGAACAAATTTCGTCATCAGGGAAAAAGGCGAGCACTTGAGCCAAGTAATATTTTAAATGTTAATAATATTAATCTCCTTGAATTAAAATAAATGCCTGTGCAAAAAAATAACAAATTGTCTTTTCCTTAAAAATTTTATTTACGAATCACACGGGTCACATGTAGATGGCCCACCCTGTATGTTTGCTGTGTGCTTCGTACATTTACATATAGTTTCCAAATCTACTATTCTTTGGAAAAATACTAAACCCCCAACCACTTCAGGCCATTAAAACTACTATGTCAAAAGAAAACAGTAATCTTCGGCTCGTGAATAATTTCAAAAATCAAACTTCCCAAATACAGCCGACTAGGCTTAAAAACCTAACAATTCATCAGCACGAAAAGTAATCAAGAAACAGCAAGAAAACAGTAATCTTCGGCTCGTGAATAATTTCAAAAATCAAACTTCCCAAATACAGCCGACTAGGTGTAAAAACCTAACAATTCATCAGCACCATGAGCGATGGAGTGGTATTTGATGTTGCGGCGGAATCATCATACATGAAAGATTTTAAAACGATTAAAAATTTACCCTGCAAAGAGATTTATTTTAAATGCACTGCACACTTCCATTCGAATATTTGAGTGTTTATATTATGTTTCTAAATTAAAAAAGACAAGTGAGAAAAGTTATCTTCGGCTTGCCGAAGATGGTATACCCTTGAAAACAAAAAAGTTTCCCATACAAAGACTTGTTTTCATATCGGTCGTTTGTATGGCAGCTATATGATATAGTGGTCCGATCCGACCGATTCTTAAACTTGATCTGCGTGCAACAAAAATAATGATCTGGTCAAAATCAAAACGCTAGCTTTAAAACTACTGTCTATTTTTTGCATAGAAACAGACGGACAGACGGACATGGCTATATCGACTCGGCTGTTGATGCTGATCAAGAATATATATACTTTGTGGGGTCGGAGATGCTTCCTGTAATGCGTTACACATTTCTGGACAAAATTATAATACCCTTTTTCAAGGGTATAAAAAGGCACAGGTTGCGGTAGAGAGCTGATTTTTTATTTGAAAGATAATTCGATGGCATTAATTTTTTTTTTTTTTTTATTAACTTTGCTTTTATTTATTGAATCCTCTTAAATAAGAACTAACAATAAGTTTAAAAATCTTAAGTAATACAATTTTTTTCTAAACAGTCGTTTTAATTTTCCAACTGTTTCGGACTAAGCGTCCCTAAAAATTTCTTCGCTGGGTTGGTAGGTCCCTTCGTCGGAGACGGGAGCGACTGCTGAGCTGGGTTAGATTTCTCGCTAGGTGGTTGGGGTGCGAGGAAAGCTTGCTATGATATTTTTTCATAAGCTGTGTGATTTCATTGGTGACTGGGGGGAAATTTAAGTCTCTTTGGATGTTTTCGTTTCGAACGTACGAGGGCGGGTCAATAAGTCCGTGACTATTTGAATGAAACACAGGTTTTTAGATAAAAAGTTATTTTATTTTTCAACGTAGTCTCCTTTGAGCTCTATACACTTAGCCCAACGTTTCTCCAATTTTTGTATCCCTTCCAAAAAATATGATTTGTCGAGGTCTTCAAAATAGGCATTTGTTTGTGAGATGACTTCGTCATTGGAGGCAAATCTCTTTCCGCCGAGCCATTTCTTCAAGTTTGGGAACAAGAAATAGTCACACGGGGCTAGATCGGGTGAATAGGCCGGAGGGAAACTGCACATGTGTGCACCCGTGCATTGTCCTGGTGGAAAAGAACTTTTTGCTTGGCCAAGTGCGGTCGCTTTTTTTTCAATGCCTCATCGTATCGACCCAAAAAATTGCTGTAATATTCACCATTGATTGTTTTTCCTTTTTGAAGGTAGTCAATGTGGATAATACCGCGTGCATCCCAAAAAACAGTCGCCATGACTTTATTGGCTGACAAACCCACCTTTGCCTTCTTTGGCGCCGATTCACCCCGAGAAACCCACTGTTTTGACTGCTGTTTGGTCTCCGGTGTGTTGTGGTGGATCCACGTTTCGTCCACGGTTACGAAACGGCGCAAAAACTCGTTCGTATTGCGATTGAACAACGCTAAACATTCCTGCGAAATTGTCACACGGTTGCATTTGTGGTCGATTGTGAGCAAACGCGGCACCCATCTTGCGAAAAGCTTTCTCATACCCCAATGATCATTCAAAATTTAACCCTCTGAGCCATGTGAAATGACTACGGCTTCCACAATCTCGCTCACTTTAAATCGCCGATCGGCTAAAACCATATCGTGGATTTTTTCAATTGTTTCGGATGTGGAAACCTCAACTGGGCGTCCAGAACGTTCGGCATCTTCCGTGCTTGTACGGCCACATCGGAATTCAGTAAACCACTTTTTTACCATGGAAATGGATGGTGCAGAGTCTCCATCAAGCTTGGCCTTGGTTTGTGTAATGGATTTTTTCCTCAAAAAATAATGGTTAATGAGCACACGAAATTCACTTTTTTCCATTTTCTTCTCAGTCAACGCGGTAGTCTAATATTAACGGCTGTCAAAAACAAACTAAATGTCGCAGCTTGTTCAATTTTTGACAAGAGTCAACTGACAGATGACTGTCGACGGGAGCAGTGTTACCATTTCAATTAAGAGGCGGGAAATTCAAAAAGTCACGGACTTATTGACCCGCCATCGTACCACGGTGCCCCAGTGTTGGTTCTCAGAATCTTTGATTGTGCTCGCTGTATGATGTCAATAGTGCTGTTGCTGGCGTTGCCCCATAGCTGTGCGCCATAGGTCCAGATGGGTTTCAATACTGCATTGCAGAGTAAGACCTTGTGGTCCAGATTGAGCGGAGAGCCAGCGTTGATGAGCCAGTGTAAGTTGTTGGCTTTGAGCTTAAAATGGGGGATTTTTTCGGGCTGAGATTTTCTTTAATTATGTTAGATGTTTTTTTGGACGAAACACAATTGGGGTGTGTTGCTGGTTGCAGTTTGCGTTTGAAGTCGGTAGCGCGAATGTGCTAGTAGCCTCGTTTGGCGTAAATATATTTTGAAGGTGAGCGGCAAATGTGGTTGCTCTGTCTGCATCACTATGTGCCCAGCCGCCTGAGGAATTCCTTATGGGCAAAACGGTTTCAGTCGGTGGGCGAAGGGTTGGGTGCTTTCTCCACAGTGACTTATGTTTAATACCTGTTGGTTAAAGTTGCTCTATATAGAGCAATATATATAGAGCCGATATATTCGGCTCTGAGCGTATTCTTCCTCTTGTTTCAGAGCGTTGGTCAGCTTCCGTGTGGCTGTTTTTAGCTTTTGTTTTGCAGATGGTGATCTGGAAGATTGCCATTCTCTACGTAAGCGTCGTTTTGCGTGGACGAGTTGCTCGATTTGTCCGTTAGTCTTATTCAGATTAATTGTAACGTTTGTGGTTTTAGGTGTTGCATTTCGAGCTGCTTCCGTAAGAATGGATTCCAGTGTTCCTGTGCAGCTCTCTATATCAGATTCAGTATTAAGTTTTGGGTTTAGCTCAATGTGTGAACTTATTTATTTTTTATACCTTAGCCAGTTCGTTTTGTGCGAAGTCAGTCTGTAAGGTGGTTTTACGTTTTCTGCGTACCGGCTGAGATGAATTAGTATAGGCGAGTGATCAGATGACAGATCTGGTAGATATTCAGCTCTAACGAAACTGCGAGGAATATATTTCGTGACTGCGAAGTCAATCAAGTCAGGCAGCTTATTGAGGTCTGATGGCCAGTATGTGGGACTCCTAGGGGAAACATGATCAAGTTTATTAGTGGCTTTAATTAAAGCCTTATAAAGCTACGTTACGTTTATGCGGCTCTTCTACTGTAATCCTACGGTGCAGAAGGAGCTGGAGTTTATAAATTGGATGAACCTCGTTTTTTTTTAGATGCTTGTTTTCTGGTTCAAGCTCAATGGTGCGGCTGCCTGTTTTTGATATTGTGTACGCTTTTGACGCAAAATCCCTTTTCCTTTAGCGCCTCAGCTATCTCTTCGGGCTTTACATCAGGCTCAATGCCCTTCAGTACTACTTGTAGACCCTTGCTACTTTTAAGCTGGTAGGTGTAAAAGCATGTTTTGTTTGCAGTAAGATGGTTTGTGACTTTTCTGTAGCTTTCCTCCGTTTTCGTTTGAAGTTTGATTTCATTAATAGTACCTCTTATGAGGGGTATTATATAAAAGCTGTCTTTTCCAATAAAGCCAATCAAAGAATTTACCAAACCGTTTGTGCTCTTCTCGCGGATGTAAATTGGGGGAGGCTTTATTTTCTTTGGTTCGTTATCGATGGATTTCAGTGGCACGTCCTCGTTGGTATCTGCCAGCAAAGCGAATCTGTTGCTATTTGCGGGCGCTTCATTGTCGATCGAGGTAGTATTGTCGCGTATATTTTTCGGCTTGTTTTCTGTATCGGAAGTTTTAGGGCTAAGCTTCCGCTTTATTGTAATGTAGCGGTCCAGTCCAGTCTGTGAGGCCGACCCAACTTTTTTGTTTGCGTTTTGTTTTGCTAGTTGTGCAGCAGTGCCGTTTGGCTCTTGGGCTTTTGTTTTTGTATTCGCTGACTCAGTAAGAGCGTGAGCGGGTGCAGCCAATGGCGAAGTAGAGCGGGCTGTCGATATTGCTCCAGTTGTTGTTGTTGCAGATAGCGGAGCTTGTGTCGAAGCTAGAAGTGCGGGAGAGCAAGGGCGCGCTCATTCTTGATTTGTTGGTACAAGAAGGTTCGTTGGGTTATGGGTTATTGGCCGCTCGTTGTCTTCGTTTGCAGGTGTCGAGGAGACATAAGAAAAGTACGCGTTGTTTCGTTGTAATGAGAGCCGGCGATCGTCTTGCTCTCGTTGTCGCTGAGCGCGAGTGTTCTGGCTCATAGTGCTTTTGTTTTTTTTTTTTTTTTTTTATTTATTTGTTTGAAACTATTATTTGTACTATTTCAAACGCAGAATATGTATTCGAGCGATGGTGCATCGCCCAGAGCGTCTTTTTCGCTTTCGATATATTTATTTGTTTTTTATTAATAACCATTCACTTCAATAGAATCAATTGATTTTATAGGAGCTCGATGAAAACACGTCTTCACGCATCAGTATACGAATGCGATTGAATTGATGGCATTAATGATGGAATAAACTTCGGGCAATTGGCCACCACGTGAGTTTTTCAGAAACTGCATCCTGGAAGTCCAATTCTCGACCATTTTTTCAAGCATCTTGGGCCGTATGTCGGTAATAGCTCGTTCAATGTTGGCTTTTAGGGCCGAAATCGTGGTGAGCTTTTGGCATAGACCAGCGACTTCAAATACCCTCACAAAAAATAATCCAATGGTGTAATATCGCACGATCTTGGAGGCCATGGCACACGACCATTTCTGGAGATAACGCTGTTACCGAAAACTTCCCCCAAATAGTCGATGGTTTGACGGGCTGTGTGGCAAGTTGCGCCTTGTCTTGTTGAACCCAAATGTCTTTTAGACCATTCTCACACACATTTGGAAACAAAAATTCGTCGAGCATAGCTCGGTAGCGGTTCCCGTTGACCGCAACACTCATTCGTTCATTGTCTTTGAAGAAATACTACCCTATGATACATACAGCCCATAAACCGCACCAAACTGTGCATTTTGGCTGAAAAATAACCCGCTTTACTGCAAAATGCTAAAAACCTGTCCTTCGACTTCACTAGTGCGGAAGGTCAGGGAATTTATCAATAACATTATAACATTTAGCTGACTTAGCCAATGACCCGACATTGTAAAAAGCGTTCGTGAGTTCTCAGGCAACCCAGCCGGATTTGGTTTATGGACAAAAGGTGTTGGTGAAACCTATCTCCAAGTGTCTCACTTTGCAGATAAAAGAGATTTAGGTACTCTGGAACACCAGATGACTTTATTATCACAGCGTCCTAACCAATCATTAATTAAATTCCATCAGGCCGTTTATAACCATCTCTCTTTGATATTGAACAGAATTAGTTGTATGGAATAAAACTAAGAAACTTAACTTATGATAAAACTATATAGAGACAAGGAATTAAACACCTTTGTTAGAGGACTACGGGGGCCCCCTCACGCCTATTGGGCGGTAATGAAGGGACCCACAGACTTACCCTCTGCACTACATCTGTGCATGTAATTAAAGAATCAAGCCTTCAGGTCTAATCACGCCTAGAATAGAGGCCACCCACCGACTTTCCGTCAACCACCTCAACTACCTCAAAGAACTGCATCATTGCAACGCCCTATTCTAATGTCTTATAATTTTAATTTTCATGATAGACTTTACATACAAATCCACCTTACATATCCGATATAGCCACACAACTACCACCATTTTTTCCTCCAAAACAAATTAATACTAATTTTGAACAGTTTTAACATAGGCCATTCTTTACGAATGCAAATAAGGCCAGGCAAGTCCCTAATGCTTAATTTCCACAATACCAACCAGTAAGACCTATAGCGGCCAAACCGTCACAACAGACAGAGCCAATAAAAATTGACAAGAGTATGCAAACCCGACAGATTAATTATACTACTATGAATTTGTTTGTAAAATGAAAAATCTTTATTTATTCTTCTACATCAATTTCATCCCCTTCAAAGTAATCACCTCCCGATAAAATACACTTATGCCAACGTTTTTTCCAAACCTCGAAACATGCCAAATAGTCCCTTTCCGGTATAGCCATCAGCGCCTTCTTCGATTCAGCTCTTATCTCCTCAATCGACTCGAAACGCGTTCCCCGGAGTGGTCTCTTGAGTTTTGGGAATAGCCAGAAGTCACACGGAGCCAAATCAGGCGAATACGGTGGTTGCGGAAATGGTCACGAAGAACGAGTGCAGTGTGAGATGGTGCATTATCGTGATGCAAAAACCAAGAGTTGTTGGCCCATAATTCTGGTCTTCTTAGACGAATTGCTTCACACAAACGACGCATAACGCTCAAATAATATTCCTTATTAACAGTTTGGTCGGGTGGAAGGAATTCATAGTGCACCACACCACGAAAATCGAAGAAAACTGTCATCATGACCTTGATTTTTGAACGACTTTGACGTGCTTTTTTCGGTCTGGCCTCGCCTTTAGCACGATATTCGCTTGATTGGTCGGTTGTTTCAGGGTCGTAAGCATAAGTCCAAGTCTCATCTCCCGTAATCATGCATTTGAGCTTGTCCTGATATTCAGAAAGCATTGTTTCACACACATCAACGCGGCGACTTTTTTGCAAGAAATTGAGCGTTTTTGGTACCAAACGAGATTTGACTTTTCGTAGGCCCAAATGGTCTTTCAAAATTGTTTTCACAGATCCTTCTGATATCCTGATCATATCAGTAAGGTCTCTAACAGTCAACCGACGATTTTCGAGCACTAATTCCTTCACCTTATTGACGTGTTGGTCATCTGTTGACGTCGATGGTCGTCCGGAGCGCTTCAAGTCATCAACACGTTGTCGACCCTCTTTGAAGTCTTTGTACCACTTATAAACATTTTTCTGCGACATGGTAGAATCACCAAAGGCCTTCCGCAACATCCTCAACGTTTCCGCAGCCGAAATTTCATTCCGCAAACAAAATTTGATGGCACTTCTTTGCTCAATTAAATCAGACATTGTAAAAATCGAAACATGCACTCGTGGTCGTTTGGTAAATACATATAATAAATACAAATAATAAATATATTACTGATGATGACATTGACATGAAATTTGTCCCAGATGTCATTAGCAGTCCTACCAACTCAAGAAAAAAGAACTAGCCCGAAATGTTAGGCCCGCGAAGTTTAAATTGGAAATTCACCTTACTTTTTGCCCACAGTAGTATGAACAGATCAAATCTGTTCGTTAGATGCTTCAAATATAAAAAATACTTTCATAAATAGGAAACAAAAAAATATTTTCGGTGTCCGATCTTAATGGTTCCGCCAAATTCTTGTAAAGGAAAGCGATATTGAGAAAGCAGCATTTTCAATAAGTAGTGGGAAATACGAATTTACAAGATTCCCGTTTGGACTAAAAAATGGCCCCTCCATTTTTAACGCGCTCTGGTCGATATTCTTTGAGATCACATTATCTTTACTAAGGATAAACAAACACACCATAAAAATCTTGACCTAGTATTCGAAACTTTAAATGCAGCCAATATTAAATGTTAGTTAGATAAATGTGACTTCTTCAAGACTAAAGTAGAATTTCTTGTATCAGATAAGGGTATAGAGACCAACCCTGATAAGGTAAAAGCAATTTCCAATTACCCATGTTCCAAGACACTTAAGGAACTAAGATCTTTCCCAGGACTATGCTACAATCGCTAAGCCACTCACATCAATGTTAAGAGGTGAAGAGGGACGCCTGTCAAAAGCAGCTTCATCTAAAATGGCGACGAAGTCAACGAAGAAGCATTTAAAGAGTTAAAAAATACCCTAATATCCGATGAGGTAATATTGAAAAAAAAATGTTTGTCATATTCTGGGCTGTAAAATCTTATCATGAATACGGTGACTCTAGAGTAAAGATTTATACTGACCATGAATCCCTTTCGTACGACTGCAATTGGATAGGTAGCGTAGCAGTTAGAAGATGGAAGTCATACTTAGACGAGTATGACAAAGAACTAATTTACAAACCTGGCCAAGAAAATATAGTAGCAGACGAGTCGCGAGTCAAAATGAACTTCATAAAAATGCTACAACTTAGTTCTCTTAGCTCTAGCCATAATCTTATTCCGAGCATTGAGGTACCAATATTTGCTATAGATTTACAATAACTTTCCCAACATTCCACAGACGTGAAATTTTTAACCAACCTTCTCTGATATTGGCTTAATCGAAATACTGAAAAAAACACTTAAATCCGTTCGTTGTAATGGGGCAAAAACAAAAATTATATCCTAATAATTTTTCCACTTTAAAAATAAGATTTACACAATCAAAGGTAAAAGATCTAATAAAATAAATTAAACAAGACGAACTTATCTTAAAAATTCACAATAGAGCCAGTAGGAATGATGAAGAAAACAAAATACAACTCCCAGAAAAATATTTTTTCCTAAAATGAAACATTTTAGTACAGAAATGCCAAGTTTGTAAAGAGGGAAAATACGATAGAAATCCGCCTAACGCAGAGACACCATTTGCATTGACATATTCTCCAATGTAAAAAAATTAGTACTTACAGCAATAGACAAATTTTTTAAGCTAGTACACGCAAACATTATAAAGTCAAAATCAATAGAGCACATTAACAAACCATTAAACGATATATTATTTTACAACGGTGTCCCAAAATTTCTATTAATGGATAATGAAAAATCAATTAATTCTGCGACTATCTATCTCTATGATGAAAGACCAATTAGGCATAGAAATTTACAAGGCTCCTTCATATAAAAGCTCAGTTAATGCCAAATCGAAAGGTTCCGCTCTACTCCATCCGAAATAACTATCCCCTCATTATAAAAAAGCAATAGTAAAGGAAAATAGGAGCACAACCATAACACAGAAGCATGTCGAGTCGTTCATAAAAAAAACATTAAAAGCAATTAACTTCATCACCACTTACGGAAACTTATGTCGTATCAGTCTGATCCATAAAAAAAAACACAAAAAACAGTATAAATAAATAATAAAAAATATTAAAATAATGTTTTCTATCACACACAACAGTAGTCCGCTTATGGGTATCCGATCGTGATCGGCCTATGACCAAAAAACAAAGGTTTAGAGTTTAAATTAACCAGTCTACGATTTATCTTTTTAGGCATTCCTTAATTCTAATATAGTTGCCAATGATCTTGACAAGCATTGGAATTAGTAACTACACCGAAGCACATACCTTATCTATCTATAAAAAAGTAGAAAAATTACAAATAGTAACCACTAAATTTGATCTACAACAAATAGAAAACAAACTCATAAAAATCCGACAACATGTTACAAATGAATTAAAAATTAGTTACTTTTTCACACTCTTACGAACGAGATAGTTCAAGCTTTGTCTGCATAAAGCTACACCTAAGAAACTTCTAACACAAATATATTGCTTAACTTACTATATAATTTTAAAATTTCTAATAAGCAAAACACTGTTAATATAAATCAGACTGAATTATCTTTAAACTGGCTCGGGAAAAGTAAGCGCTGTGTGATTATAGTAACGCGGAACACATAGAAACGGTAGAAATAAGCAACAATAGTTTAATACTACTAAACGGCTTCAGCGACAATATAACCCAAAATAATAAAAGTTACAACCTAAATGGAACATATCTTATACATTTTTGTAATGAAACAATGAAAATAAATAACGACGAATTTACAAAGCAACAACTTTATTAAAACCAGGAATATCAATAATGACTCCAATAGAAGTCGAACGACTCGAAATATTTACCCTAGAATCTCTAAAGGCTCTCAATATTAAATTCAAAACTTATTTTTTTCGCCAACAAAGTGGCTATATTCCTTTTAGTCATTACAATCATAATTATTTCAAAATGCTGTCTAAAACATAAAGAAAATATAATTTTATTCTTACAACAAGAACCATTACAAACACCAAATAACAGTCCAAAAATGATCCTCAATAAAAACCCACATTTTGGGTCGATAAAAAAATGAAAATCTAAAAAGGATTAACTGATCAAATATATTTCTCTGCCTATAGGCATGTATATGTATGTTTCCCTACAAAAAGAGCATGACCTTAAATAATAGTATTTGCGTGTAGCACCCATCTAGAACAACATTGAAAGCTTCTTAATCACAAAACATTTTAATGGTCAATATACAGCAAAAATCAAAATCAGTCAGTTCAACTATTAATTAGACATTTTTAAACGTTTGATTTATTTGGGTAATACAAACAAAAATTTGGTTTCCTACAACAAATTTGTTTAAATCTTCCTTATTTAATCAACTAATATAATGAAAGAGGTATAAAGAAGACAGTTGGAGTACCCTGAGATTAAGGAAAGTCGAATGTAGCCGTCTTTTCTTTACATACTTTAATAATTTTTTTCTTATACGAATTTTACAAATATTATTTTCAGGTGGATCCCGTCCTTATTGGTTTGTTTTAACATCGGAGAGTATTTCATGGTACAAGGACGAGGACGAAAAAGAAAAAAAATTTATGCTTCCCTTGGACGGTTTAAAATTGCGCGACATTGAACAGGGTTTTATGTCAATGTCTAGACGCGTAACATTTGCTTTATTCAGTCCCGATGGACGTAATGTTTACAAGGTTAGTTTAATGTACTGGTATGCAGTTGTATGGTTAAACCCTGTCGCATGCTCAAAAATTCTTAAAAATCTATATAAAAAACTAGTTTAATTTTATTTAAAAACTGTTTATTAATTCTGCATGGATATATTTATATAACCCAAGGGTATATTGAAAAAAATCGGGGTATTTCTAAATAAATAACATCTTTGTGATGATTAATTTAAACTCTTGCAACTTGGTGCCCAAACTTATTGTTTTGCTATTTATACTTGTAGTATATTATAAAGAAATATATAGAAATAGGACAAAAAGTTTGTCACGAAAGTTGTAAAAATAACACCTTTTCCTGCTTTCGTAATATATATGATTTACATTTTTTAGGACTATAAACAATTGGAGCTTTCTTGCGAGACCGTCGAAGATGTGGAATCATGGAAAGCATCATTCTTACGAGCCGGTGTTTACCCTGAAAAACAGGAGACCCAAGAAAATGGGGACGAGGTGAGCTTTTTGCGCAATTAAATCGCCATTAACAGTTATCATATTGGTCTCAATACACATAAACTTAAATGTTTGCAATACATAAGTGTGAGTACCAAATTAATGTGTCATCAAAAAACCATAACGGTAATTTTTGATGTGCTCACCAACACGACTGTTCCGTAAACAACCAATTCAAAGTCAGCCATTCCGACCATAAAAACTCATGATTATCTTTTTTTCCCGTTTAAAGTAATTCTCCTTGGATATACTTATGCCAACGTTTTCAATTCGCGCATCGATATTCGAACAGTGCGGACGTGTTTATTTTCTGTGCTCCGAAAATATACAAAATACACAAAGTGAAAAGTGAATAATTATCAACAATTTACCACACAAATTTAGCAAAAATGCGCTCATTGCGATGTATAATCGCTTATTAAAATAGTTGTGCAAACTCCCGGCTTTTGAAAATCTATTATATTTCAAAACCAAGCTACGAACTCTCACAATAAGTCAAAACTACATTCGCGCTCAACGTCAACAAGAGCAAGACAAACGTCGTCTCTCATCGCTACAACACATATTTCTCATGTGTTTTCGCAACCCGCAAAGTGCACGAAATAATTGCGAACATCGATCGGCCCCGGTCAATTACCCCCAACCTGACACATGAACTTAATCCAACAACGAACGAGAGAGATCGTTTTTGCTCACCGGCAATCGCAACGATGTGCCAAAGAGAACTGACCTCTACCACGGCAACCAAAACATCGACCTCATTAACAACTGAGCTCGCAACAACAACAAATACTGCAACGGTATCAACCGTTGAATCAGAAACAATCAAAAACAATGCAAACTGGGTTGGATCGCTACATCCAAATTAAAAGAAAATTGAGCCCACAAAAAAATTCTGCGGCAGGAAATAAAATAAAATTCAATCGGCACACTCTAAATCAGCGAACTGAGACCCAGGAGTCCAACAGATTTGGAATACTGGCAGATATTGATATGGATCTACCCCGCAGCACTGACGAAGGGGACAAAAAGAAGTCAAAGCCTTCACCTATATACATCCGAGAGGAAAGCTCGAATACTCTGGTTAATAAAATAATTGAACTAGTTGGGAAAGACAACTTCCACATAATACCCCATAAAAGGGCAGCATCCATGAAACCAAGATCCAAGTAAAAACCGAAGAGAACTTTAGGTCTCTTGCAAATTACTTAAAAAAAATAAAACTACTACACGTACCAACTAAAAAGTATTGGTCTCCAAGTCGTTCTCAAGGGTATAGAGCCTGACGTATTACCCAAAGAGATCACGAAGGCTAATGCCTGCATCGTTCAAGTCTTTAACATCCTGAACAAGGAGTGCAAACCACAACCCCTCTTTAAAGTCCAGCTGGAACCTGATAATAATGCTATCAGATAAAATGAAGTGCATCTTATCACAAGCTACAGTTTCTTCTGCATCGTAGAATTACTGTAGAAGAACCACACAAGCGCAAAGGCCTCGTCCAATGCACTAATTGCCAAGAATATGGCCATACCAGAGCATACTGCACATTGCGTTCAGTTTGTGTCGTCTGTGGAGACGTCTGTGTGGCTTCATGACTTCATGACTCATTGCACGACAAACAAAAGCGGACCCATCACCGAAAAGTGCGGAATTTGTGGGGGTAACCACACAGTAAACTATAAAGGCCGTCCAATATACAAAGACCTCAAAAGCCGGATTCATCAAAAACATCCCCATCAAAAACATCCCTAGAAGTATTTTTCGCAACGGCAAAGAGGTCCTGACTTGATCCTGCGACCACCTTTCAAAATGTGACCTTCACAAACGTGCTAAAATCGGGACTTACAGAACCAAGCTCTCCGAAAACAACTCTGAATGCTGTCCAAACTGATTCGGCACCGATTCCCCTATCATCAACGCAATAACAAAGTAGCTTTGAAACTATGATGCATACTCTGCAGCAGCAGATGATCGAATTCATGTCCTTCATGAGGACTACCATGCAAGACCTTATGCGGAACCAAAATATCCTCATGAAGATGCTTGTATCCCCTACGAGCCCTACGAATATCATTGTGAAAAGCCAACGGCGGTATCCTTATTAGGAACCGCATCAAACGGCACTACCATATCGAGTTTGGAAAATAAATACTTGGAGGCCCCATCTATAAATGTACAACTAAGAAGCGGCAATCTTACCCTCGCAGCGGTATATTGTCCCCCTCGTTTCAAGGTTTCCGAACAAGAATTTCTGGACTTCTTCAACACCCTAGGGGACCACTTCATTGCTGCAGGTGACCACAACGCCAAACACACCCACTGGGGATCGTGCCTCGTTACCCCTAAAGGGAAACCGTTGTATAACGCCATCATAAAGGCAAACAGAAAGCTTGACTACGTCTCTTCAGACCAGACCATAATACTGGCCTACCGACCCGAACAAAATTTCTTACTGATCGACTTCGCAATAACCAAAAATATCCCGGATATATCATCTGACCACTCGCTAGTCCTTTTAAATCTCAACCTTCTCCAACGCCCTGAGACTACAATGCAAGCTAACAGATTAACATCAAAGAGAATAAACTGGGGCAAATACAGAATACATAAGTTCACACAGAAATGCCTTTCAGGAACCTTGTTACGCGAGCTTGGATGTTCTCCACCGACTCCCAGTGTTTTCCCTTTAGCTCTCTCTTCAGTAGGGGGAACAAAAAAAAGTCGCACGGAGCTAAGTCAGGGCTGTAAGGAGGCTGGGGCACAACTGAGATCTTCTTCTGGGTCAAGAAATTGGTGACGACGAAGGCCGTGTGGCTGGGGGCGTCGTGCTGGAGCATGAAAACGTCTTTGATGTCTGGCCTGACGCGTACGACTCGGCGTTTCAGTCTCTTGAGTACCTCTTGGTAAAAGGCTCCGTTGACAGTTTGTCCTTGCGGTACAAACTCAAAATGGACGATTCCTCGGACGTCAAAGAAGACAATCAGCATTGTTTTGATACGAGATTTGCTCATGCGCGCCTTCTTGGGTCTGGGAGAAAATTGTGTGTGCCACTCGGAGCTCTGTCGTTTGGATTCTGGATCGTACTCGAACATCCAGGATTCATCCCCAGTTACAGTAAAATTTAAAAAACCTGGATCATTTCTAATCGATTCCAACAATTCTTCACAGCGCAAAACCGCTGTTCCAGCGAACGCTCCATCGCACCGTGACACAACAGAAAAAATGACTTCGCTCTACGACACGTCCTACCACTTATATTGCTCAGAGCGAACTGAGACCGAGCGCGTTGGAAAGGAGAGACTCCGCCCCAAATTTTCAGACAGGTCCGAGCGTGCTACGACAGGTAGTTACGTGACAATGAAACCATGCGCATTACTTTCATAACGCACCCTGTAGTTACAGCCACCAGAATCTTAACACCTCTCAATAGAGAGCGCACCTAGCTGACCCAGGATGACAAACGCAGACATCGAGCGGCTCCTTCTTGAAAAACGACGTATTTATTTAAACAACAACAAATTTAACAAAGATCTGCTAAATATGAATAAAAATATAAATATAACTACACTATAACTATACTAGGAGGTATTCTATGATTTTAAGTTTATTTACATTAAGAGAGAGTTCAGGGGATAGAGTATGTGATAAAAGGTTATAGTTCTTACAAATAGTGCGAAAGGGGTCGTGTTCAGCGAAGTTAGATCTGCAGATAGGTAACCATACGGTTGGAAGGACCTAGTTTTCCTATTAGGGATGGAAAAATATAGTTGGCTTAGCAGGTGTTTAGAATCAACCATTCCATGGATTAGCATGTGTAGAAACATGACCCCAGCACAGGTTCGGCGCTCCTTCAATGGAGGTAACTTTAACAATTTAAGCCTGCAACGGTACGGCGGGAGACGATTATCAGGATCCCAGTTTAAGTTTTGTAGTGCAAATAGCAGAAACTGCTTTTGCACCGACTCAATACTATTTTGGTGAGAGGAGTATTGAGGACTCCAAACGCACGAGCAATATTCGAGGATAGGACGAACTAGGGTGATATACAGGGATTTGGTGGTGAAAGGATCGTTAAATTCTTTAGACCATCGCTTAATAAAGGCTAACATTCCTCTGGCTTTATTCACTGTCACAGAAATGTGATCATGAAACTTAAGTTCATGATAAAAAAGAACTCCAAGATCATTGATTGTGGAAACACGGATAAGGACATGATTTCCGAGACAGTAAGAGACACTAAGCGGTACACTGCGAAGAAATGGCATAAGTTTGCATTTTGAGCAGTTTAGGAATAGAAGATTGCTTGAGCACCACGTATAGAGCTCATCAAAGTCTTGTTGCAGATTCCTGTGCATAAAATGTTCCGAGAAGGAATAGGAGGAGTATTGAGGACTCAATACGCACGAGCAGTATTCAAGGATAGGACTAACTTGGGAGATATATAGAGATTTGGTGGTGAAAGGATCGTTAAATTCTTTAGACCACCGCTTAATAAAGGCTAACTTTCCTCTGGCTTTATTCACTGTCACAGGAATGTGGTCATTAAACTTTAGTTTATGATAAAAAATAACTCCAAGATCATTGATTGTGGAAACACGGATAAGGACATGATTTCCGAGACAGTAAGAGACACTAAGCGGTACACTGCGAAGAAATAGCATAAGTTTGCATTTTGAGCAGTTTAGGAATAGAAGATTGCTTGAGCACCATGTATAGAGCTCATCAAAGTCTTGTTGCAGATTCCTGTGCATAAAATGTTCCGAGAAGGAATAGGAGGAGTATTGAGGACTCAATACGCACGAGCAGTATTCAAGGATAGGACTAACTTGGGAGATATATTGAGATTTGGTGGTGAAAGGATCGTTAAATTCTTTAGACCACCGCTTAATAAAGGCTAACATTCCTCTGGCTTTATTCACTGTCACAGAAATGTGGTCATTAAACTTTAGTTTATGATAAAAAAGAACTCCAAGATCATTGATTGTGGAAACACGGATAAGGACATGATTTCCGAGACAGTAAGAGACACTAAGCGGTACACTGCGAAGAAATAGCATAAGTTTGCATTTTGAGCAGTTTAGGAATAGAAGATTGCTTGAGCACCACGTATAGAGCTCATCAAAGTCTTGTTGCAGATTCCTGTGCAGAAAATGTTCCGAGAAGGAATAGCATAACTTGACATCATCAACATACATAAGCGTAGAGGGATAAAACTAATCACATTGGGAAAATCGTTTACAAGGAGTATAAACAACAGTGGTCCTAGATGACTACCCTGAGGGACACCCGATGAGACATGGATGACCTTCGACTTGGTAGATTTAAATAGGACACGCTGGGTTCGATCTGAAAGGTAGGAAGCAACCCACATCAGGATATTTGGTGGAAAACCAATAAGCGAGAGTTTCCGTAGCAAGAGCTGATGATTAACTGAATCAAATGCTTTGCTGAAGTCAGTATAAATTACATCAATTTGCAAGCGATGTTGAAAACCTCGGTTGATTATCGACGAAAATTCAAGTAGATTAGTTGTTGTCGAGCGAAGCATGACAAAGCCATGCTGTGCAGGTGAGATTATGCTCTTGCATGCATGTTGCAGCTGCGATGTGATGAGTTTCTCAAGAAGTTTGGGAATCGCAGAAAGCCTTAGAAGCCTTAGAGCCTTTTTTATGAATTGGTATAAGGTATGATTCATTCCATAATTTAGGTAGAAAAGTTTGCTCCAAGGATAGGTTAAATAGAATAGTAAGAGGTAAGGTGAGAAGATCGGAGCAGCTTCTGAGGATGCAGCTAGGTACGTTGTCTGGGCCTGGTGAAAATGAGATTTTAATTGATGAAAGAGCCGTAAACACATCATGACAGTGGAATTTAGAAAGGGAAATGTTATTTATGTACGGTAAATGATATGGATAGTTAGAGGAGGGATCAAATGAATTAGATGAGGGGGGGAAAAGATTGGATTTGCGTTTAGAGTTTACAAAAGAGTAAAAAGAGCTTGGATCGTTGCGAAAATTGAGTTTGCATTTAGAAATATAATTTTTATATAGTTAATTGTTAAGGTCTACAAACTGGTTGCGGATTAGAAGGTAATAAGAAAGATGTAACGAGGTTGGAGACTTTAATGACTTTTTGTAAGCTCTAGATTTCCTATTTTTAAGGAGAGAGAGGTGCTTATTGAACCATGGAGGCTTAGACGTTGATGGAGTTAACGTTTCAGGGATAGATTTAATTATGACAATATGAATTACTTCATAAAAAGAGTCTGTAGCTTCCTCGATATTGCTGAAACTAGAAAGATAACTCGAGTCAATATTAGTCAGGTGATTTCTGAGGTCACAATAGTTGGTTTTTTTTAAAGCATTTTTGACGAGGCTGCTCGATATTACTGGGGGGAGTTCAGGAGAGTCAATAATTAGCGAGACTAAGAGTGTTGGGTGGTGAGAGTCCTCAGGAGTAGATAAGGGACGAAACCTTGTTATAGTGGCAGAGGAGATAGTATTAGAGAAAATTAGGTCAAGCGACCTGCCACGGGAGTTCCTTACAGGGTTAAGTTGGAAAACGGCAGAGTCGGCTAAGCCATCAAGGAAGTCATTTTGGTTAGTGGGTAAAAGCGAGTTATCCTCATCCGAGTTGATCCATGAAATGAGGGGCAGATTGAAATCCCCCATAACTAGAATAAGATCAGCATCATTTAGCAGGGACAAAACTGATTTTATGGCAGTTAAGTGGTGCATATAAATAATTGCATCACTCAGAGGAGGAATGTAGGAACAGGTGATGAAAAGGTTAAGGGACTCAGAATGAATTTTAACGGCTAAAAATTCAATTCCGAAAGGATTAGTAATAGTAATACGTTAAACTGTATAGATGTTGTTTACGGCAATCAGAACGCTACCTCCAAAGGTTGGGCGATCTTTCCGAAAGACAGTGTACTTCGACACAAAAATTTCATTGTCTATGACAGTGAAGTTTAGCCAGGTTTCTTTAAGCACAATAGCATCGAAGTCAAGGGAAGAACTTTTAGTGTAAAGTAAGTTCAGTTTACCAAGAATACTGCGAACGTTTTGGTAGCAACAAGAAAAAATCTTGTTGCTTAGTTTTTTGAAGTATTAACTGGACTGGAACCATGAGAATCTCTAGTCAAGAACTCATGTACAATACTGTGCTCGGGCCAGGTAGCAGGATCTAAAGATTTAGCAAGGGAAGCTTCTGGTAGACTTATTTTGAATGAGGATATGCTACTTTTATGCTTAAAATTAAATATGGTCACAAAAAGTTCTGAGGGAGCTACATATATTTAGATTGTTTGCAAGGTGAAACCTAACGTCATCTGCAGAGGCATCAGGCATAAGCTGCGATACAAAGGTGGATTTTCGGGGAGCCACAGCTCTCAGCGTAAGTCCAGAAGATCGCGTTTCCGTTGGAACACCCGTCAATGGCTTTGGTGATTTTACAACGGGTAGGCGGGTAGTTGCGGCGGCAGGCAAGCGTAGTGATGGAGCAGCAGGCTGGCTTGGTGATATGACTATTGCAGATTTTTCAAGAATGGGATCAGGTGGGAGATTCCTACTGGCAGGTTCCGGCGTATCAACTTTTGCAGGGGGAATACCAGGTCCCCTGAATAGCTAGCATGGGTGGCTGTTCGCCAGGAGCATCAACCATAACATTACTTACTGGCAAATGTGAGGCTGGAGTGGTACACATATTCATATTCTGGTTAGTGTTAGCAATTTTCCGGCGTGGTGATTCGCTTAATAGTTTAAGGCCCAGAAAAAGAGATTCGAGGTTTAGAAACTACTCATTTAATGTGGCAAATTGTTTCCGAACCTCCCGGAAACCGTTTCGGGTTTGCCGCATAAACGTGCGCATCTCGCCTTCAATCTCTCGACAGGCCAAACAGGACCATGTCAAACCGATGCCTTTGCCCAGGAGATCACCAAGTCGGCCATAATGCGCTCAAAAACAGAATAGTCCAGCGAAGAGAGTGATCCAGCGACGATAGCGTGGAAGCGATTTCTGCGAACAGCAGGAGCAGTCTCAATCCAGACGGAGATTCGTTCGGGACACGTTCAAAATTACGGAGCGATAATAGGCCGACGTGCATAAACTTCAATGTTCGATGTGGGGATTTATTGACGGGAGTGGCAAGCCAATAGATCGCCAATCGCAAAGCAAAGATTGAAAAAATCCTTAACAAAAACTTTCCAATGCGATGTAAGAAGATAAAAACGTCCAACGTCGTAAAAACTCACTTGGAAAGCTCATCCCACTTTAACCACACCGGCAAAAACTATATCACCATTAAGAAATATTAATGGTGGATGGGCCCACAGCAATAAAGATAGAGCTACCACATTTGCAACGCATCTTCAACGTGTGTTCCAGCCGAACCCTGCTACAACCTCCTTTGTATTACCCGCGGTAACAGACGACGACCAAGTAACACATGAGCCAATCGAATTTCAATCAAATGAAATATCTAAAGCCCTAAAAGATAAACTAAATCCAAAAACGTCCCCGGATTGTGATCTAATAACTTCAAAGATGATTATAGAGCTTCCATACTGTGCTGTATGCACCATTTTCTTGCTTTTTAACGCTATTACAAAACTCGGGTACTATCCAGAGAGATGGAAAAAATCGATCATAATAATGGTGCGAATCGCAAGCAAGAACAATTCAGTTTCCTCATCGGCCTATACCAGGCCTATAAGCCTATTGCCTTGTCTATTGAAACTATTTGAAAAATGTCTGATAACCCGAATAACCCCCACCCTGAGAACACGCAATCTTATTCCAGCGCTTCATTTCGGTTTTCGATAAAAACATGAAGCCATTGAACAGGTCAATCAGAACTACGATCTGCTTTCGAAAAACGGGAATATTGCACTGCAATATTTTTTTATGTCTCTCAGGCTTTTGACGAGGTCTGGCTAGATGTATTAATGTTCAACATTAAAACATTGCTTCCGCAAAACACCCACAAACTACTGAAGTCGTATCTGTACAACAGAGTTTTTGCTGTGAGAGGCAAATGTGATATGTCCGACGACCACGCTATAAACATTGAAGTTACCCAAAGTAGGTTACTTGGACCAACGCTGTACGTCCGCTGTATACAGCAGACATACCCACAAGCATACTACAACTTCTACGTTTGCCGACGACACAGCGATCTTAAGTGGATCCAAATGCCCGATACAACAACTTTACTCTTTTCTCACCTAGTCTCAGCGGAGAAGTGGCTATCTGACTCGCAAATCAAAATAAACAAACAAAATCGTAGCATGTAACATTTACACTCAATCGGCGAGACTGTCCTTCAATCACCTTAAAAAACACCGTACTCCCGAAAGCAAATGAAGTGACGTATTTTGGAGTGCACCTCGACCGACGGCTCTCCTGGCGGTGGCACATCGAAGCCAACAGAACACACCTTAGGCTTAAGGCTAGTAGTCTCCACTGGCTTATGAACTCTCGGTCATCCCTCTGTCTGAACTACAGGGTCCTACTCCACAATTCCGTACTAAAATCAATTTGGACGTACGGCTCCCAACAATGGGGAAGTGTCAGCAGAAGTAACATTAAGATCATACAAAGGGCCCAAACAAAGATACTGAGAAAAATCACTGGAGCACCCTGGTATATCCGAAATGAGAAGGTTATGAAAAGGTATACAAAGAGACCGTAACATCAGAGAAGAAATAACCCAACAAAAACAAAAGTACATGAGCAAACCTCACACCCTAACCACTTTGCGAGAAGCTTAACTCGGGTTTGCGACCGATCCCGACTTCGCCGCAACGACCATCCAACTCAACGTCCTTTTTTCCATAGCACAGTTAAAAAGATTGTTGAATATTGTATATAAATAAGATCCAAAAAACACAGCAAAGTTATATAAAAAAAAAATTCTTCTATATCTTAACCGTATCGTTAATGTATAGCATGGTATCGTCATTGATCAGTTGTTGAAAGATATGATTAACAAATCCTATGAGTGCGGCTAGGGAATTTTGAAAGCCCAGAGGCGCCCTTTTGAATTCGAAAAGCCCTTCTCGAGTAACATACACTGTATACTGTGCTCTGCTTTCTTCTACTGGTACATGGAAGAAAGCATTTTCAAGATTCGTAATTGTGAAAAACTTGGCAACTTTGAGTCCCTCAATCACATAGTCGATTTACGAACAATCCAATGATTAAGCAACATATTCACCGCTGGGCTACGGCCTCTGCTTCATCTTTGAACAAACGACTGGGCGACTGGCGAAACGGCATCACAACCATCTGATATGATATTATTTTTTATAGGCCATTGTTTCTTTAATGCTGGCGACTTGTAACTGCATTCAATAATTTTTCAAACAGCCTGCTTATATTTTGGTGAAACTGAGTTTGAATGCCCCCTTACGTTATCGACCAACTGATATTCTTTTCCCAATTCATCTGTTTGGTCAGTGTCATAAAGTTAAAGCCATTTTTATCAGCTGTAAAATGCAACTTTTTTTTTAAAATCAAAAGTAACTGTACTGTAGATTTTGAATAGCTCCTAGAAACTCCCGTTCTTTCTCATATTATGGCCTATCAACCATCGCAGTCAATCTCTCGTTGCTCATTGGTTGTTATGCATTTCGATAGGCACTATTATACATTGCTCCTTCGAAGTCAACAGAGTATCGGAAGAGCTTAAAACACGAAGATGCTTTAAAACACGAAATTCGGATGGATTATAGTAGGGTGATTCAAATCCAGGAACTGGTCTTCGATAACGTGTGGAGCCTATAACAAATTAAATAAGCTCTAAGATTCCATTTTTTCGGAAATGGCTAGAAAAAATAAGATCAATTACTGTAAAAAAAAATAAAAAAAGCACTTCAAATTTATGCCACCATGCCAAATTTATTGATTCGTGGGAAGCTGCAAAATTTCTACTAGTATTGATTAAGCCACAGTATCATTTGACGAAGACAGTAATCGTGGGAACTAAAAAGGTAAATTTGACTACGGATAAACGCCTAAAATCTTTGGAACAACATCCTTAACAATTAACGAGAAAACTTCCAAGGCGAGCACCAAGAAGAAGCATCGCCTCATTGCTTAATTTAACCTATTGATATTTGGCCTATAGTGAATGCAAAAGTGAGATAACTAATGAACTAACCATTTTTCGCAATAGAACAATCAGTCCAATCTTAGTATTACCATTTCAGTTACGAGCGCACCTTGATCGAATTCGGAATTATTTACCACCCGAACACATGCTACCAGTTGTAACGGCCGATGATCTTTAGCTTTATAGAATGATGTTATCGCAAGCAGCCCAACAAATACGCACGCCATTTTTCGGGTAACATTACCACTGTTTTTAGACAAGATGTTTTCAGCATCATTCTACATTCGGTATGGGACTCAAAGAGCTCGACGGCGCCATACAATCTAGACCACCAGATATAAGTATTGTATACAGAATTTGCAAAAGTAGTAATTTTAGTTATTGATAAGCGCCCACATCGTACGGCATAAACGCGCATTATGGTCTCCAAAGGTTCAATGAATCAACACCGAAGCAACTCCGGAATCTATTCCAACACTTCTTCATTGAATTTGACCAAGGGCTTAACACCAGTTCAACGGGTAATCAGCGAGTTTGTGATCGAGGCCATTCTCTGGAGAGAACTTGCCGTGGCGGCGAACTCGTCGCTCTTGCTGCTCCGGGACGGTGGGAAAATGGAGTTTCTGAGCGGGTTGGGGGCCGCTGAGTTGCTAGCGGCGCTTCCAGAGGCTCCTGGGCCTCCTGGTCCGCCCGTGGCCGCCAAATGCTGCTATCCAGATGAGGGTATAAAGGCAGAATTGTTTAGTCAGTACTTAATCTACGGAGTTTAGTTATTTTGTGTTTAAGTGCATAAAAAGAATTGAATGGTTGCGCAACAATCATGATGCTTCCAGTATATGCAAAAAAAACATGAAATGGATTTATAGTTCACTTTACATATTTATGCTGGCGCAACATTGTATGTACAGTGGGAAGTTCAGTTATGTTCAGGTCAGCATAGTATGTTAGGCATTATATGCTACTTTATACATGAACATTATACGAGTATATAAAGGGTGTTTTTTTTAGGAGGTTTATGTATTTAAATTGAGAAGGAAAATGCATAGGTTGCGCATGGAGCTGATTTTTTTTATTTGAAAGATAGTTCGATGGCATTAATGGTGGAATATAACTTCGGGCAAATGGCCACCACGTGAGTTTTTCAGAAACTGCATCCTGGAAGTCCAATTCTCGACCACTTTTTCAAGCATCTTGGGCCGTATGTCGGCAATAGCTCGTTCAATGTTGGCTTTTAGGGCCGAAATCGTGGTGAGCTTTTGGCATAGACCAAGGACTTCAAATACCCCCACAAAAAACCATTTCTGGAGATAACGATGTTACCGAACACTTCCCCCAAATAGTCGATGGTTTGACGGGCTGTGTGGCAAGTTGCGCCGTCTTGTTAGA
Source organism: Drosophila ercepeae (assembly GCA_018150545.1). Lineage (NCBI taxonomy): Eukaryota > Metazoa > Arthropoda > Insecta > Diptera > Drosophilidae > Drosophila > Drosophila ercepeae. The sequence goes on along the minus strand of JAECWL010000010.1, from coordinate 754,668 downwards.
ACCAAATGTCTTCTAGACCATTCTCACACACTTTTGGAAACAAAAATTCGTCGAGCATAGCTCGGTAGCGGTTCCCGTTGACCGCAACATTCATTCCTTCATTGTCTTTGAAGAAATACTACCCTATGATACATATAGCCCATATAGCCCATTTTTTTTGGGTGCATTGGTTGCTTATGGTATGCTTGTGGATTGGTGTCGGCCCATATGCGGCAATTTCGTTTGTTTACCACACCACCGAGACAAAAGTGAACCTCGTCACTGAACAAAATTTTTCAGAAAAATTGCGGATCGCGCTGGAGCATTTCAAGTGCCCAATCTCCGAATTCTCGGCAAAAACGATGGTCGGTTGCTCTCAGTTCCTGAACCAGCATAATTTTGTAAGGCTTGAGACCCAAATCTTTGCGAATGATTTTCCACAATGTCGATGGGCAGAGGTGTAACTCCTGCGCACGGTGACGAAACGATGTGTTCGGGTCTTCTGTTACACTGGCCTTAACGGCCGCCATATTTTCTTCAGTGTGCACTCTGCGAAGTCTAGTCGGTGGCCGGAGGTCCAAAAGAGTGAATTGGGTGCGAAACTTCTCGATAGTACTGCGCACAGTTACAATTGATGGCCGATTATGAGCAACATAAAACGGGCGAAGCAAACGGTGCACTTTCACAAAGGGCCTCTGGTTTTCGAAATAAAATTCAACGATTTGGTATCGCTGCTCAGGTGTTAACCTATTTATCATGAATTGCCAAACCAAATTGAACATAAAGCACTCGAGAGATGTCAGCTGACATCAAAGATGGCCGAACTGAACCTATTGAAAACAAGTAAGGTAGCAGCAGTCGAGTTTCCCGATTGCAAAATACCCTGTACCCTTATACATGCTTACAATTTATTTATTTAATATCAATAAATAAATGAAACAATATTCTATTAGAAATTATAAATTTGGTATGATTAAAAAAAAGCCATACACATTTCGCTGTCAACATCGCAGTCGGCGTCGCGCAATGCGTGTTTTGCTGCGCTTCTGCTTCCCTTGCCATAGATTTTGCATGTGGCATAACTTCCGTGTTTCTTATACGATTTGGTTCAAATTTAAAAATTAGATAGCTTTTATTTAGCACCAACGCATATGCCGAATTGCATAGCATTAGGTTAATAATTGTGGGCGTGGCAGTTTTTTGCGGTTTGCGGGGGGTGATATTAAAATAAAACAAAAAACTTGTACTGCGTATGGTAATTACCTATCCAACGATATATGACACATGTCTGTAGCTCTTGTAGTTTCTGAGATCTAGGCGTTGATACGGACAGACAGGCGGACAGACGGACGGACAGACGGACATGGCTATATCGACTCGGCTGTTGATACTGATCAAGAATATATATACTTTATGGGGTCGGAGATGCTTCCTTCTGCCTGATACATACATTTGCACCATATTATGATTCCCTTTTCACCCATTTTTAATGGGTACAGGGTATAAAAAAACCTAAAAAAAACACCCGATACATATACATTATATATACATATGTATTATATACACATATACATTATATATACATATACATTATATATACATGTATATTATATATACATTATTAAGAAAAAATCTAATGAACAATTTCTTAAAAGTAAAATATATACAATATTGTTTAATCAAAAATTTTTTCTTACAGGAAGGACCAGAGGTTTGTTAATCAATCCTTTTAACCTTATCTATTTATTTTTAAATTTTGTTTATTTTTATTTATTTTATTATATTTTTGCACATACATAATACATTTTGATCTCTTCCAAACTTTTGCTTCTCAAAGGTCTGCAGTAATGTTGTTTAAAATGTGCCGTACATTGAAAAAAAAAGAGTTCGAAAGTGCATACATAACTTAATAATTCACGTTTGTATAGACTAGAAGTGTGTATTAAGTTTGTGTGTATATGTATACTCGTGTATGAAAAAGGGGTTGAAATGAAAATTTGAAAATTATGAAAATTTAGTTCCTTCAAAGTGTACAAGTTTTGACTAGACGCGTAAAAAACCTCGATATATGCCCGAATATCCGCCTATCCTTTCCATCTATTTATATACACAGAGAAAGGATAAAATAAAGACATAATTTTTACGAAACTTGTAAAAATTTTGGGCCTATCCCTATATTAATATTCTTAATGCAAATATTAAATATGTATGAATGCATGGATACTAGCGACTATAAGAGGTACTCGAAAAACTTTCATTTAGACTACCCAATAAATTCCTGGTTCATTAATTCAGAAAAGTTTTTTTTTTAATTTTCGAGAAACTCGTCTATATTTTTTTGCGTTTATCAACTCGTACACTTTCAGTGACAGCAAATTTCATAATTTGTTTCCAATAAATAAAAATGTTATAATGAAATCTATGAGGTGCGAAATATCAAATAATAAATTTACAATACAAAAAGAACTTTTCAACAACCGCTATTGTGATTGCGGAATATGATTGTTATATATAAACTATTCCCCCTATAGGTTTATCGCTGTTGCCAAACTCTTCGATAGCCCTTTGAATGGATTTAAGTCTATCTGCGACTGCGACTATTGCTGCCATAGGATGAGGCTACATAGTGTGTGGGTAACGGCAATGCCTGGAGCGAATCAAATAATCGAAAATCCACCAGAGGACATATCGTCCCTGAGCTTCTTTACAATTCATATGTTATTTCTATGTCAGTTGGGTTGAAGCCGCGAGGACTCTCTTACAAATTATTTAGCCTTAAGGTAGTCAACAAAAATAACTACAATTTTGTAAGCCTTCAACCGTTTTTGATAGTTGGAAAATCAAAGGTTCAAATAAATGAATAGACTGCCAAGAAGTACAATTTCAATCCCTTTATTTACATATGTATGCTTAAAAGAAAATCGAGGGCTCATTGACAAACATGGAGATATGACAAAGTGAACGCATATGCATTGTCGAAAACCGATGAGTCAATTCATCGCCTAGTGGGCACCGCGTAGAATGAAGGAGAATCAAAAGACTGATCGATAAGATGAAAATATGTCGTCGCTGCCCAATAAACCTGGTTAAAATAATTGCGGATGTTAATGTTTAAATGCTGGCACAAGACCCAAAAAAATTATCAGATTGAAAAATGATTATCTAGATAATAACATTAAGAACACTTTGGGAACTTCTTTGAGTTGAAAAAATAGATTTAGATTGGTTACGGTCAAATATAGAATAATTAATTATGTTGGACATTGTAAGAGTAATTGAGGCATAAGACTTTCAATTTTGGAGGATTTTTACGCCTTTTAACAAAACATGCATCTGTAGCGTAACATAACATAGACTATGCGTGTGAACCGCAAAGCGTGTGATGTTAAGTGCACAACGAGCTTGCGCGGCGCATATTACTGAACAACGTGCATGAGGTAGAACTTTACCAACTTATCGTGGGACCCAATTCAGACTGTGGACGTGCCATCATAAGTTAATCAATTTGCTGACTTATCAAAATATGCCCATTTTCAAAAATTCACCCCCTCACATTAACTAATTGCACTTCGATTCAGTTTGAGACATTTAGAATATTGACTAATCAAAATTCCTCTCATTATACACTACAAGAGTATATAAAACCTGTTATTTTCCCCAATTAATTAATTAATTCGAAAATCCCATAATTTACAACCTTACAAACTCTGAAGTGCAAACTCTGTGCATTGAACCTATCTACAGGATAGGGCTGCTGAACCGACAAATTCAGCGTTTCCCCTGCATCAACTTTACCCCTTGCTTCTACGTGCATAGAAAACTATCCTGCTCCGTAGGATCGAGACACGAAACCCGTCAAATTTACTCCTTGCCTCTGCAGATAACTGCCACTTACCTGTGTAACTGCCGTTTACCTGTGTCCGACAAACGTCCTGTCCCACAGGAACAGCTTTTGTAGCGACCACGCCTAGGAAGAAACATTAGAGACTTTTACTGAAGTATTCAGAATCGTTTTTTTGCAGTCCAAATAAAAAACTGAATTGCGCTGTAGAACAAGTACCCACATTTCAAAAGATTACAATTCTAACCAAATAGGAATTTAAATAGGAAATTAAATAAAAAAATTCGTCTGAGGGCCGAAAAAAAATTAGCTACAACGCTAAAGCCGAAGGACGAAGCGAACATGTCCAAAAATATTTGAAGCGGTTCCAGAAAACATTCTATTTAGATCAGGATCGAAAGGACAAAAGCGAAAAGAACAAAATAAAAATCTTTAGATGGAGTACGGCTGCGCAAAATCGAGCTAATTTTGAGTACAGTAGCATGCCCAGAAATAGTCAAACATATGGAGATATTTTAAAATATCTCATATGACATGGGATTTACAAGGGTTGGTGTGGCCCCGTTTCCATGGCGTCTTGACTGAATTAATTCACTCACCCAAAACCGGTACCAGGTAACCAGCTAACTAACCGGTATTAGAATCGAAGTTTCTGGTCACGTTAGCGCTCGCCTCGTTTCAGGATTTGCAGCGTATAGATGGAACCAGACATTGTTGAATTCCTTGCGGTCCTTAATGGCATCGTGTCCTTGACACATGAGGCAGCCGTTGAGGTGATCGTTGTATCGCCCCTCCTGTACCATATTTTTAGCTGATGTCTCGCTTCGGGTCGATTCCATCCAATCCAGATTCGCGTTCGTATGTACTGCTCACATCCGCTCATTCTAATATGCTGCCGTCGTCCCCAAGAATGTATTTTGAAATATTGGCCATTCCTCAGACTGACTAATCTTTGAATTCTGAAGGATCAGGGAATCTACGTGGCGTCCACTTACCACATTCGCTGTCGCATAAGATCCAGGTAATATCGTAGTTACCATGAAGTTGCGTTGTGCCTTGTGCAATGCGTGTACATATTACGTTGTCCTCTTCTTCCGTCGGTTAAATATGCAGTGTGCCGATCCCGGCCGTCCTTCTTCTTCCAGAACGATGGGGTTGGTTGCTGAAGTATTTTGATTCGGTTGGGAAGAACTCTTCTTCCGAAATCACTGGCCTTGTGGCTCAGTAATAAAACGATCAATTATGTATTTAGTAACGGCTATAGCCGGAGCACTATATTTGTTCGGAACTCGTCCGACGATGCATGTATGACCTCAATGGGAGTTTTATTAGTGATTGAGTGCACAGATTTAGTATTAATTTTTTTTTTATCGATTTTGAGACATCTTGCAATCTCTGTTATAGTGCTGTGGAAACGCTCCACTTGACCATTTGAAGAGCTGTGGAGGGGAGGTGCATTCACAACGTCAAAGTTGTATCTGTTTTTTAGCAGTGAAGTTATTGTTTCAGATTTGAATGCAGCATCGTCACAGTACATAGTTGTTATATTTGGGAATAAATTCACAAACTGAATTATGGGAACTATGATGTCGATAATCGCTCTCGACGCTATCAGTTGAACCATGGCAAATTTGCAGAATTTGTCAATGCTGGTCAAAAATTGTTTTTTTTTCCGTTGAGAATATGTCAATATGCTAAATTTCTCCCGCATATGTTGGAATTGGGGTCTTCCCTTTTTCGGGTGCCTGTCGTATTTGGCTTTTGTGCAAACTCTACAGTTTGACACAATTTCGTTTGCCAATTTGCTCAGGGAAAAGTAATCACGGAGGAATTGTTTAATATTTTCCTGAGCTGCTCTGTGGGCACGATTATGTTCGGCAGTGATGATCCCCACCTGCTCGTTTTTATCTGTTATGTCTAACACCATATTTTTGCAGTGCCAGAAGTTAGTAGTCGAAAAGTATGCTACCAAAGTCGGTAGCATGGGTCGTCCTGCAAGGCGTTCAGGTTTTGTCGAGATAGTGCGTCAGCTACAAAATTCTCTTTTCCTGGTTTATATCTTCGCGTTGTGTTCATTTATATAGGCTTTCCACCTATTTATTTTTGCGTTCGTCTTCCTATCCGAGACTGCGAAAGTGATTGGCTGGTGGTCAGTGAAAATGTTAATTTCCTTTGTACCATACAAGAAATTTTGAAATTTGACCGTAAAGCCCATACAATGGCTAACAGTTCCCTTTCGTTTGTAGCAAAATGCAATTCAGCCTCGTTTAAGGTACGGGAAATCATGCTCATTGGCCTACCTCCTTGGGATAAGACCGCGCCGATACCACTTGCTGATGCATCAGTCGTTAAGTCAAATGGCTTTTTAAAATCTGGATACATAAGCATCACATCCTCTAGTGAATTCCTGTATGGCTTTGACCTTTCCTGGGTCGTTTTTCGCACCACCCCTGGTAACTATAAGCCCAAGGTATTCTATGCTGTTCTTAAAAAATTTTGTTTTCCTGTGAGAACCTCATGTTACCGTCAATCAAGCATCTTATTATTTTTATATTCTTATTATTTTATTTCGATATGCTTGACATGATCGGTTTCATTTTCTGAAAAAATTATTACGTCGTCTATATTGACGTAACATATTTTCCCGATGTGCTCTCTTAGAATATTATCTATGGCTCTTTTAAAAATGCTTCCCGCATTTTTAAGGGCAAAAGGTATGCGGCAGAACTCATATGTTCCGCCGTTTACTAAAAATGAAGATTTTTCTCGGTCATGCTCCGCCAGATAAATTTGATGATACCCTTTAATTTAAATCTATGGAAGTGAAAAAATTTTCCTTTCCCAAGTTTCCTAGAATCATGGGTATGCTTGGCATTTCGTAGCGGTCTGCGATGGTTTTTTCATTTAGTTTCCTAAAATCGATTACCAGTCGCTTGTTGCTATTACCCTCGGCGTCGATGCCTTTTTTGTCAACAACCCATGAAGGGTTTTTGTACGAAGACAGTTGCTTTAATTTGTTATTTACGAAGTTGCAACGCCCATAGGATGAGGATATAACCAAGTGTATACTCGTTCATTATCCTCTGTTCGGATTGTAGCAACAACCGAAATGTTAAAAGGTGGCGCCTCTTTAGAGGTCGAAAAAGTTTTTATGTATTTAAGAATCATTTTTTTTAATTCTTTTTTACAGAGTCGGGGACAACTATGCTATTTACATCTGTGAAGTTGACACTAGCACATTTGTGAAATAGTCGCCCCTCTGTATTCTGAAGTCTTTTCGGTAAGATTCAATGTTACTCCGGCCCGTGTATGTAGTAGTAGTATTTATTTTTGATGTCACTGGAGCCATGTATTGAGCATACAACTGACCTAAGCAACTTTTTCAGCCCGGCGATGAGCGTCGGCTTTAACATCTGCGTTGAGCATATCGGCGCCTTCCGTCTCGTGGATCATAATAATTTTGTTTGTGACGAGGCAATTTTCTTTCGATTTCGTCGTAATATTGCAAAAGACTTAAGTCACCTAGCCTGACCATATCTTGCCCCTGGCGTAAAAGGCGTAAAGAGGTCTTATCGGCGTAAGTACAGTCTATCCTTTCTATAATAGCATGGACATCTAAGACTGTACTATGAGAGACCAGCAGCGCTTTTGCTGATCCGTAATTGTATTCCTAGTTATGGTCACAGCTTGATAATGTGCGCTGCTGCCATCAAAGGGCTTAAAGAGTTCATATGCGTCGGTAGCTGATTGCATCCATGACACGTGTTCCTCTTGTGAACCACTAAATTCGGGAATTGATTCTATTATCTTTAACGAAATGTCGCACCTAGTCTCTGGGTTCACAGTGATTCTTTGATAAGTTACTATTAGTGGGGCGTCTACGCTCAGCCTATTTAGCTGTGCACTCATCGCGTTTAATTGCAATTGAAAATGTACCTGTTGCTGAGACAAAGCTTGTATGACAGCATTGTCTACAAAAATTTGAATTTAATGGGCATCCATCTCGAAATCTGTCCAACTAACCAGTGGTCAACCTTGTTCACGGTCCGAATCCCAACTGTCGCTGTCGGATTCTACCTTAATTTGTCTATATGGTCCTTGCCAACTCATTAACTAGTAGTCGCATCGGATATTTCGACTAGGCACTTACTAGTACTAGTATATAGAGCACTATTTTTTGTGTGGGTGTGTGTGTAACAATTTTTGTTTTCAGTGTTTCTTATTTTGTTTAGTGTTGGTGTGTTTTGGTAGCCAATGTTTTGGGATTGGTAGCCAATTTATGGCTATCATATTAAACTTTATTTTGTCTATACTCCAAACTCATCGTACTAAAATTTAATTTTTCTTTACTTCCAACTCGTGAGTCACATACGTATAACCAACACGGGGATTTTTTATTGAATATGAGACAATAATCGACAATTTATTTACTTCGAAAATAAATTTTATTCTCGCGCTCCCTCTTGCTTGCAATTTGTTTTTAACTGCTCGTGTAAAATTTATAAAAATTTATACAATCAACAAAATATTCAAATCATTTAATATATTTAAATCAGTTGTGGCCAAGAAGAGCGTACGTCTCTAATGCATGTGTATTGGCGAGTTTTTGTGTATTCGATTTTTGTTTGGACATTGGCAAAAAGAGCATTTTATATTGTTAAATATACCCATTAAAAAGTTATTGGGAATACTGCGTTGAAAGCCATCATATGAAGTGTTTATTGCAATGCTATCACTAAACAGTGAAACATACACCTGTCTCGTTAGAAACGCTATGAGCGACTGAGTTACATTTCTCTTTCACTTCAGTAGTTCGACAATGTTCGGATACTGGCTGTGTAAAAAGCCGAAATGTGTTCGGGCCCCGAGGCCCATAGTTGGCCACCCTTTAAGTTAAATTATTTATTGAGCAAAATACGTTAGAAAACCCATGCAGATTGGTCAAAAGTCCAGGCGGCCATCTCTTTCTGGACACATCCTTTCCTTTGCACGCAGTATATAAGTCGAAAGAGCCCAGCCCTATATCTGGAGTATAACCAAACGATCGGAAATACTATAACACCTTTGTTGTTGTAGTTAGAAAGTTAATTTTCTTATCAGTCTGGGCCAATCCAAAATAATTTTATTAATTATAAAAATTCATGTTAAATCGCAAGATTATTTTTGACAGTTTGTTTGGTTGAGAATCTTTTGAAATAAAAAATTGTTCATTGGCATGGTATTCCAAGAATATTGATTCTTAAGCCATCTATTTTAGAAAACAACTTAAAAACGTGGATAAAAAAAAGCATAAAACAAAAAAAAATGATCAAAAATCCTTTTGAAATGGGAGACACTCAAAAAACATGGAAATTCCAAAGTTCAAAATGGGGGAATATTTTAGTTAAGCTGAGAACGAAGTGATTTTTTTTTATGTAAAAAGATTTGGAGCGTGTGTCAGAAATTCCAAAACAAGGAAAACAACCGTACACCACAAAAAAAAATATTACCTACAGAGGTTGTAGTGTAGTGCTTTTCCTATAGTGGAGTAAGTCCAATACATTGTGTAAACCATCATGAATTAGCAAGTATACTTAAATATTATATTAAAAAAAACCCGTTTTTTCTTTTTCAGAGTATAAAATGTCACTCATGTGGGTGTCATATGAAACTTGTTTGTTTAGTTTAAATGTGTTAATGTTTTAATTTTCATAGCTGTAAGTATATATGCATCTACTATTAAGTGATAACTTTATATTATAGTCGGATTTTCGGCTTTATCATTTTAAATTCATTGCTTAATAATATTTGTTAATTTTTCTTCTATTTCTCCAATATTTCAATCAAAAATACGTAAAATATACTGAATGCCAATACTTAACGTCTTCAAATACACCCTTTGGTATCTAGCAAAAAGTATGTTGATTTAAATACTAATATAAAATACTAAGTAGGGCATCCTTATAAAAATTTCCAAAAACAATTTTTAGTTAGAAAATGTACCGTATGTAGTATATAAGGGCGTGACAATTTGCACGGAGCAAAACAATTTAAATATTTGAAAAACGAAATATTCTAATATGTAAAGTATGTAGTTTTGTGTCAAGAATGATTTCCAGAATCTGCCGAATAAAGATAAAGAAACTCTGATACAAAAATCGAGGCTGTAGTCTATTTTGGAAATATCAGTACTTTTTATACCCTTGAAAAAGGGTATTATAATTTTGTCCAGAAATGTGTAACGCATTAAAGGAAGCATCTCCGACCCCACAAAGTATATATATTCTTGATCAGCATCAACAGCCGAGTCGATATAGCCATGTCCGTCTGTCCGTCTGTTTCTATGCAAAAAATAGACAGTAGTTTTAAAGCTAGCGTTTTGAAATTTTTACCAGATCATTATTTTTTGTTGCACGCAGATCAAGTTTAAGAATCGGTCGGATCGGACCACTATATCATATAGCTGCCATACAAACAACCGATATGAAAACAAGTCTTTGTATGAAAAACTTTTTTGTTTTCCAAGCTATTGCAACTGAATTCAACATTTATTCATTTGACATAGCCATACACGATCTGCGAAAGTTTGGTCCGGATAGGACCACTATATCATATAGCTGCCATACAAACGACCGATCTGAAAACAAGTCTTTGTATGAAAAACTTTTTTGTTTTCAAGGGTATACCATCTTCGGCAAGCCGAAGATAACTTTTCTCACTTGTTCCAGATATTTTTGTCTTGCGTTATGACTATGTAGGAAAATTGATAATATAGAGCCGCCATCGACAAGACTGGGTCGGTGGGCGGCCCAAACAAAAATGAAAAAATATCAGCCTATAAAAATCATCACCAAATATGACATATGTTTAATCATAAAACATAATCGGTCCACCTTATTTTGACGGTGGTGTATATTATATATTCCGTACCTTTAAAAAAAAGACGTGACGAGATGTTATGCAATATACCTGCAAGCTCGGCCAAACTCTACCGTGCATAACTCTAATGCATAAATCAGCATTTGCGATCGTTCAATTTTATGCTAGCTATGGGATATAGACGACCGATCCCGGCCGTTCCGACTTATATACTGCGTGCAAATGAAAGAAAGATGTGGCCAAATTTTTAAGCCGATAGCTTTGAAACTAAGAGACTAGTATAAACAGACCGACGGACAGACATATGTACATGCGTTCCACACTTGTGACCAAAATTATTATACCTTCTGCAAGGGTATATATATAATATATAAAAATATTCAATAGAATAGACTATATTGCACTATGGGAAATTTTCCCATATTGGCCGCAATTTTTAATAAAGGCTGATTATCTTTTTGGAAATACTGGTTTAAACAGGTGACGCACGTTTCGTGTTTCGTATCACTGTGAAACATCTTCAGTTTGGTCTATAATTTAACCATGAATCATCATACAAACTTACAACGCTTGCAAATTATTGAATTTTATTTTCAAAATGCGTGCTTTTAAGACAGTTCATCGCGCGCTTCTTTCATTTTATGGTCAGTTTAATCGACCCACTGAAGCGACTATTTGGGCTATTGTGACTAAATTTCGCACCAAATTTACATTTTTGGACATTAAACCACCAACACGCTTACGTAAAGTCCGAACTGAAAAAAATATCGCAGCTGTATCGGACAGTGTTGATGATGACCATCAATTATTGATTCGTCGTCGTTTGCAAAAGTTTGACCCCTGTTACTCAACAACGTGGAAAATTTTGCGGAAGGATTTAAGTGTTAAACCTTTCAAAATACAGCTGGTGCAAGAATTCAAGCCGAACGACCTACCGCAACGCAGAATTTTCGGTGAATGGACTCTTGGAAAGATTAACTTTTTCTCGAAAAATTGTGTTCAGCGACGAAGCTCATTTTTGGCTTAATGGATGCGTAAATTAGAAAAATTGTCGATTTTGGAGTGAAGATAAGCCAGAAGTATTACAAGAGCTGACAATGCATCCAGAAAAAGTCACATCTTGGTGCGGTTTATGGGCTAGTGGCCCATTGCACCGTACTTCTTCAAGAAAGATGCGAATCATAAAGTAACTGAATGGTGAACTCTACCGTGAGATAAAATAAAGATTTTTTTTTGCCAAAAAATGCAAAATCTTGACTTGGTTGACATGTGGTTTTAAAAAGATGGTGCCACCTGCCATAGAGTAAACGTAACAATGAACTTATTGAGAACCGAATTCGGTGAACATTTTATTTCACGTTCGAGACCGGTCAATTGGCCCGTCGTGCCTTTAGACTATTTTTTGTGAGACTATGTTAAATCTAATGTCTATACAGACAAGCCCTCTTCAATTGACGCATTGGAGGGCAACATTGAAGCATTTATTCGTGAGATACCGGCCAAAATGTGGGAAGGAGTATGCCAAAATTGGACTAAACGAATGGACCATTTGATGCGCAGTCACGGTCAACAATTGCATGAAATAATCTTCAAACATGAAATTTTGATTTGTTCCATATAAAGATTTCATTAATATTTCTAAACCCTTTACAAAGAAGTTTCGAGGAAAACATGTTCCGAATATATCAAATTCAAATCAGAGTAAGCATTTCAAATGAAAAAATTCCTGGGTGCCGAAGAAGCCGAACGATTTTGACTTGTAAGAATCTTTCCCAACCTTTACGACTTATTGCGGATTACTGATTTCAGATTGAAAACCTCAATGTTTGTTGAGACTTATTTTGTATTTTAACATAAAAGAAAGAATATACATTTTTTTTAGCATATAAAAGTAATGCTAGTAGTAGTTTACTGATATCAAAGTAACAAAAATAGAAAATCTAACCACTTGATGAGCATCAGTTTAAATACTTTAAGTATTGTGGTTCGATGGCTGTTTCATTTGGTAAAAGATATTGCAAATATCAGATATAGTTGAACGAACCTTACAGCAACCTCAGAATCAAACCAGTTTCTCATAAAATGGATTTTGGAAAAAAGTCCCAAGTCCTAAGTACGTGATACAATAATAATAATATAGATGTGATCTATTATAGCAATCGGAACTGGAATAACTGTACTAATATTGTGTAATGATTAAATAATTGGAACAATTCCAAAACAAATTGGTAAATATCTGTAAATATCGCCTTATTGAATATGAGAGAAATTGATTTCAATGGCACTCGTGATTATTTTAACATCGGATATTCCTAAGGTAAAACCAATAATTTCGCCAGATCCTCATAGAGCTTCTTCTACAAGTTTTTTCTTCATCTCTGGAACTTTGATCTTCTCCCATATATGAAAGGAATCTTTCGTAATTCTCTTACAAAAAAAATGGAAAAAATCCGTGCAATCAGTTATAAAGGCATCCCTGAATTTTGAGCAATTCCAAAGTTTTTTGAAAATTGTTCACGCCACATTACAACCCCTCTGCAGTTTAATTATTTCTCCATGGCAACATGGTTTTACAAAGCGTCGCTCCACCACCCAATCCTTTCGGTCCTGTCCTGTTCTAACGTCCTGTATTACACATGGCTACCGAAATGGCCTTCATACAGATGTCATCTACACTGACTTCCGAAAAGTATTTGACTATGTCACTCCTTTCGAGTAAACTCAATCTTTTGTGATTTTCCACAGTCCTTCTCATGTGGATTTGTATGTACACTCACAACTTGTTCGAGCTACATCGGGAGTCTCACAAAAAAGCCATCTTGGGCCGTTACTTTTTAACATTTTTTATGAATGAATTACCTCCTACTCTAACGAACTCTCTGGTTCCCATACATGCAGACGACGTTAAGCTTTGTCTTCAATATAAATCCTCTACTGCCAAATGTAAACTTCAGTCCGACTAGGACCATTTTTAAAAATGGTGTTTTATCAATCTCTCAACACATAATGGGGCAAAATGCATGCTTTTGTCTTATTGTAGCTCGAGGCCTTACCAGGCTTGGTACATTCTCTTAGTGATTTCCTAAGAAATATTAACTCAGGTTGGTGTCCTCTTATTGGTCTTATTTACCATATGTGGAAGGAATCTTGCATAATTCCTCTCACTCGTCCTTAGACTGCTCTTTGTAGCGACCGGTCGTGCTACAAACGGGTGTTTGTTAACACAATAAAATTTAAAATTCACTTATTTAGTGTATCGCTTCGCGTTATGCAATGCCACATTAGTGTGAGAGATTTACTTATTTTAAAATATGCAAATATAGTACTGTTTTCTATTTCCTATTCTCTATTTGGTTAAGCAATTATATTTTCTTCATTACCACATTGCATCCCTCTCTTTCTCGCTCTCTTAACCACTAATCTAAAGCTTAGTGTGTGGTTTAGGGTAATAATTATATATATAAAAATATTAGAAGAATGTAAAAGGGATCGGACCAACAACAAATATAATAAATAATTCATTTTATAACCTATACCTTCAAAAACAAATAAGCATTGAAAAAGTCATAAAACACTTAGGCCGCCAGCGCACATACCTACGCATTCAAGTCGCTGGGGGCATAAATATATAAATAGTTGTTTAGAACTCTTATTAGTACATAAGAACATAATTGTAAGATTTTTGTATGTTTCTTCGAATGTGAAATCATATGAAAAAAAACAGTTCTCCAAACGAAACTCATTATAAGACCTTTACGTTGGCTCTTCTTAACAAAGTTTGTGTATTAATTTGGTTTTTAAATTAATTTAAATTGTTTTATAAAATGGAGTTCTATAGTGTCTCTGCTATGAAATCGAGCATCAAGCCGATTTCCGCCTTCCAGCCTAACATCCTTTGCTGGCTGGGTAAAAACGTTGTACATGCTAAATGTGCTGGTTTTACTACCTCAGTTTCGGATGCCATTTTACTTAGTGCTGGCTTCCACTTTTTTTTGTACTGAATGTCGCCCTGATCAAAAATAACTGCGAAGAATGGGTTTCACGTGGGCTAACGTAAAACCAATAATCAACTCTTTACGCACAATTTAATGGATGATATTAGGAAGTTTAAATATTCTTACTCGAGGCACACGTCATCCTTCAAGATACGTTTACGTTTGCCGATAATAGACATCTTTGTACAAGAACATCAGCCGAGTTCAGTTACAAAAATATTCACCAAGCCTGGAAGATAAACTCCAAAACGTAAAACTACTGATCAGTCAGTTTCTTCATCAAAAAACGAACACATCTATTGATCCTAGCTACCAGAACGATACGGGGCTATGTATAAAGCTTCCTAAACTTTACTGTGATAGTTCTTCATTTGCGTCCCATATTATTGTCTTTACAGAAACCTGGTTAAAGCCGGAGATATTTAGCTCCGAAGTTTTACCAGATAGGTACAACACTTTTATACGGGAATGACCTTTGCGAAGATGAGAAAGAGTCCTAATCTCTATGGATTCCGATTTCGCAATGAAGAAGTGAAATTACTAAATTTTGAATTACTCTGTTAGAATCACTTTAACATCTTAATCGCTGTTTATTACCTGTTCTTATATACCACTTTCATTCGAACCGCCTACGGCACCTATATCATCACTTGTCTGCTATTGAGTTGGCTTTTAATCTTATGTCCGATAGCGACCTAATAGTGACTCTGGGTAACTTCACTCTAACAGAACCCACTTGGTCAAATATTGAATATTCACCATCTTTATCTCTTTTAACACACCATGATTTCACTGCAGGTATTTTCGATATCCCTGTATCAAATTAAGCATATAAAAAATTGGGTTTGCAGCGGCTAGACTACTGTTGTCGATGCCGCCCAAAAGTGCTGACCTCGCGCCATGTGCAAGGCTAAAACTATGTAGCAATGTAAAAAATATAATTAATTAATTATGTAAGAGCTAATTGTTCGATTTAAGCAAATGCTAAGTCAAAGAATATCATTAATTAACCATTGGAAGTAGAATGGTAAATGCGCAAGTAGACCAGAAGTTAAACACTACACTAAAACAAACAAGAATGTAGTCCTTATATAAAAGACCCATTAGAGTGGGAAATATCCCACTATTGAAATATAATATCCCAGGTTATGAGCTTATATCAGCGCCACTCTGGAAATGTATGTAAGTGCACTAGGATACCCCGATACCAATCTTTGGAACGCTAGAGGGGAGAAAAAGGACCTGTATTAAGATCCTCGAGCGCAACTTTCTTTTTTTTTTAATAACTTGTATTTATTGGATCTTGTCAGGAATTGTGAGACTAACAATAAGTTTTCAAATCTTAGATATTAAACAGTCTTTTTATCTCTGGTCTGGAAAAAAGGGACCTAATGATCAGCGCGGGGTCGGAAGGTCGTTGCGGCGAAGTCGGGATAGGTCGCAAACCCGTGTGAAACGTGTGACGTTAATTTGCTCTTGTACTGTTGTTTTTGATGGGTTATTTCATCCTTGAGGGATTTGATACTATGGTCTCTTTGTATATTTTCATTTCGGATATAGTAGGGTGCTCCAGTAATTATTCTCAGTATCTTTGATTGAGCCCTTTGTATGATCTCAATGTTACTTCTGCTGACACTTCCCCATAGTTGGGAGCCGTACGTCCAAATTGATTTTAGTACGGAGTTGTGGAGTAGGACCCTGTAGTTCAGACAGAGGGGTGACCGAGAGTTGATAAGCCAGTAGAGACTACTAGCCTTAAGCCTAAGGTGTGTTCTGTTGGCTTCGATGTGCCACCGCCAGGAGAGCCGTCGGTCGAGGTGCACTCCAAAATACGTCACTTCATTTGCTTTCGGGAGTACGGTGTTGTTTAAGCTGATTAAAGAACAGTCTTTGCCGATTGAGTGTAAATGTTACATGCTTACATTTTTGTTCGTTTATTTTGATTTGCCAGTCGGATAGCCATTTCTCCGCGGGGAATAAGTGTGAAAAGAGTTGAGTTGTTGTACCTGGCATTTGGATCCACTTAAGATCGCTGTGTCGGCGGCAAACGTAGAAGTTTTAGTATGCTTGTGGGTATGTCTGCTGTATACAGCGGACGTACAGCGTTGGTCCAAGTAACCTACTTTGGGTAACTTCAATGTTTATAGCGTGGTCGTCGGACATATCACATTTGCCTCTCACAGCAAAAACTCTGTTGTACAGATACGACTTCAGTAGTTTGTGGGTGTTTTGCGGAAGCAATGTTTTAATGTTGAACATTAATACATCTAGCCAGACCTCGTCAAAAGCCTGAGAGACATAAAAAAATATTGCAGTGCAATATTCCCGTTTTTCGAAAGCAGATCGTAGTTCTGATTGACCTGTTCAATGGCTTCATGTTTTTATCGAAAACCGAAATGAAGCGCTGGAATAAGATTGCGTGTTCTCAGGGTGGGGGTTATTCGGGTTATCAGACATTTTTCAAATAGTTTCAATAGACAAGGCAATAGGCTTATAGGCCTGGTATAGGCCGATGAGGAAACTGAATTGTTCTTGCTTGCGATTCGCACCATTATTATGATCGATTTTTTCCATCTCTCTGGATAGTACCCGAGTTTTGTAATAGCGTTAAAAAGCAAGAAAATGGTGCATACAGCACAGTATGGAAGCTCTATAATCATCTTTGAAGTTATTAGATCACAATCCGGGGGACGTTTTTGGATTTAGTTTATCTTTTAGGGCTTTAGATATTTCATTTGATTGAAATTCGATTGGCTCATGTGTTACTTGGTCGTCGTCTGTTACCGCGGGTAATACAAAGGAGGTTGTAGCAGGGTTCGGCTGGAACACACGTTGAAGATGCGTTGCAAATGTGGTAGCTCTATCTTTATTGCTGTGGGCCCATCCACCATTGATATTTCTTAATGGTGATATAGTTTCTGCCGGTGTGGTTAAAGTGGGATGAGCTTTCCAAGTGAGTTTTTACGACGTTGGACGTTTTTATCTTCTTACATCGCATTGGAAAGTTTTTGTTAAGGATTTTTTCAATCTTTGCTTTGCGATTGGCGATCTATTGGCTTGCCACTCCCGTCAATAAATCCCCACATCGAACATTGAAGTTTATGCACGTCGGCCTATTATCGCTCCGTAATTTTGAACGTGTCCCGAACGAATCTCCGTCTGGATTGAGACTGCTCCTGCTGTTCGCAGAAATCGCTTCCACGCTATCGTCGCTGGATCACTCTCTTCGCTGGACTATTCTGTTTTTGAGCGCATTATGGCCGACTTGGTGATCTCCTGGGCAAAGGCATCGGTTTGACATGGTCCTGTTTGGCCTGTCGAGAGATTGAAGGCGAGATGCGCACGTTTATGCGGCAAACCCGAAACGGTTTCCGGGAGGTTCGGAAACAATTTGCCACATTAAATGAGTAGTTTCTAAACCTCGAATCTCTTTTTCTGGGCCTTAAACTATTAAGCGAATCACCACGCCGGAAAATTGCTAACACTAACCAGAATATGAATATGTGTACCACTCCAGCCTCACATTTGCCAGTAAGTAATGTTATGGTTGATGCTCCTGGCGAACAGCCACCCATGCTAGCTATTCAGGGGACCTGGTATTCCCCCTGCAAAAGTTGATACGCCGGAACCTGCCAGTAGGAATCTCCCACCTGGTCCCATTCTTGAAAAATCTGCAATAGTCATATCACCAAGCCAGCCTGCTGCTCCATCACTACGCTTCCCTGCCGCCGCACCTACCCGCCTACCCGTTGTAAAATCACCAAAGCCATTGACGGGTGTTCCAACGGAAACGCGATCTTCTGGACTTACGCTGAGAGCTGTGGCTCCCCGAAAATCCACCTTTGTATCGCAGCTTATGCCTGATGCCTCTGCAGATGACGTTAGGTTTCACCTTGCAAACAATCTAAATATATGTAGCTCCCTCAGAACTTTTTGTGACCATATTTAATTTTAAGCATAAAAGTAGCATATCCTCATTCAAAATAAGTCTACCAGAAGCTTCCCTTGCTAAATCTTTAGATCCTGCTACCTGGCCCGAGCACAGTATTGTACATGAGTTCTTGACTAGAGATTCTCATGGTTCCAGTCCAGTTAATACTTCAAAAAACTAAGCACCAAGATTTTTTCTTGTTGCTACCAAAACGTTCGCAGTATTCTTGGTAAACTGAACTTACTTTACACTAAAAGTTCTTCCCTTGACTTCGATGCTATTGTGCTTAAAGAAACCTGGCTAAACTTCACTGTCATAGACAATGAAATTTTTGTGTCGAAGTACACTGTCTTTCGGAAAGATCGCCCAACCTTTGGAGGTAGCGTTCTGATTGCCGTAAACAACATCTATACAGTTTAACGTATTACTATTACTAATCCTTTCGGAATTGAATTTTTAGCCGTTAAAATTCATTCTGAGTCCCTTAACCTTTTCATCACCTGTTCCTACATTCCTCCTCTGAGTGATGCAATTATTTATATGCACCACTTAACTGCCATAAAATCAGTTTTGTCCCTGCTAAATGATGCTGATCTTATTCTAGTTATGGGGGATTTCCATCTGCCCCTCATTTCATGGATCAACTCGGATGAGGATAACTCGCTTTTACCCACTAACCAAAATGACTTCCTTGATGGCTTAGCCGACTCTGCCGTTTTCCAACTTAACCCTATAAGGAACTCCCGTGGCAGGTCGCTTGACCTAATTTTCTCTAATACTATCTCCTCTGCCACTATAACAAGGTTTCCTCCCTTATCTACTCCTGAGGACTCTCACCACCCAACACTCTTAGTCTCGCTAATTATTGACTCTCCTGAACTCCCCCCCAGTAATATCGAGCAGCCTCGTCAAAAATGCTTTAAAAAAAACCAACTATTGTGACCTCAGAAATCACCTGACTAATATTGACTGGAGTTATCTATCTAGTTTCAGCAATATCGAGGAAGCTACAGACTCTTTTTATGAAGTAATTCATATTGTCATAATTAAATCTATCCCTGAAACGTTAACTCCATCAACGTCTAAACCTCCATGGTTCAATAAGCACCTCTCTCTCCTTAAAAATAGGAAATCTAGAGCTTACAAAAAGTCATTAAAGTCTCCAACCTCGTTACATCTTTCTTATTACCTTCTAATCCGCAACCAGTTTGTAGACCTTAACAATTAACTATATAAAAATTATATTTCTAAATGCAAACTCAATTTTCGCAACGATCCAAGCTCTTTTTACTCTTTTGTAAACTCTAAACGCAAATCCAATCTTTTCCCCCCTTCCCTCTCATATAATAATAATTCTGACTCTTCACATCTCGGTATTGGTAATCTTTTTGCGTCATTTTTTCAGTCAACCTACTCATCTAATTCATTTGATCCCTCCTCTAACTATCCATATCATTTACCGTACATAAATAACATTTCCCTTTCTAAATTCCACTGTCATGATGTGTTTACGGCTCTTTCATCAATTAAAATCTCATTTTCACCAGGCCCAGACAACGTACCTAGCTGCATCCTCAGAAGCTGCTCCGATCTTCTCACCTTACCTCTTACTATTCTATTTAACCTATCCTTGGAGCAAACTTCCCTACCTAAATTATGGAATGAATCATACCTTATACCAATTCATAAAAAAGGCTCTAAGGCTTCTAAGGCTTTCTGCGATTCCCAAACTTCTTGAGAAACTCATCACATCGCAGCTGCAACATGCATGCAAGAGCATAATCTCACCTGCACAGCATGGCTTTGTCATGCTTCGCTCGACAACAACTAATCTACTTGAATTTTCGTCGATAATCAACCGAGGTTTTCAACATCGCTTGCAAATTGATGTAATTTATACTGACTTCAGCAAAGCATTTGATTCAGTTAATCATCAGCTCTTGCTACGGAAACTCTCGCTTATTGGTTTTCCACCAAATATCCTGATGTGGGTTGCTTCCTACCTTTCAGATCGAACCCAGCGTGTCCTATTTAAATCTACCAAGTCGAAGGTCATCCATGTCTCATCGGGTGTCCCTCAGGGTAGTCATCTAGGACCACTGTTGTTTATACTCCTTGTAAACGATTTTCCCAATGTGATTAGTTTTATCCCTCTACGCTTATGTATGTTGATGATGTCAAGTTATGCTATTCCTTCTCGGAACATTTTCTGCACAGGAATCTGCAACAAGACTTTGATGAGCTCTATACGTGGTGCTCAAGCAATCTTCTATTCCTAAACTGCTCAAAATGCAAACTTATGCCATTTCTTCGCAGTGTACCGCTTAGTGTCTCTTACTGTCTCGGATATCATGTCCTTATCCGTGTTTCCACAATCAATGATCTTGGAGTTCTTTTTTATCATGAACTTAAGTTTCATGATCACATTTCTGTGACAGTGAATAAAGCCAGAGGAATGTTAGCCTTTATTAAGCGATGGTCTAAAGAATTTAACGATCCTTTCACCACTAAATCCCTGTATATCACCCTAGTTCGTCCTATCCTCGAATATTGCTCGTGCGTTTGGAGTCCTCAATACTCCTCTCACCAAAATAGTATTGAGTCGGTGCAAAAGCAGTTTCTGCTATTTGCACTACAAAACTTAAACTGGGATCCTGATAATCGTCTCCCGCCGTACCGTTGCAGGCTTAAATTGTTAAAGTTACCTCCATTGAAGGAGCGCCGAACCTGTGCTGGGGTCATGTTTCTACACATGCTAATCCATGGAATGGTTGATTCTAAACACCTGCTAAGCCAACTATATTTTTCCATCCCTAATAGGAAAACTAGGTCCTTCCAACCGTATGGTTACCTATCTGCAGATCTAACTTCGCTGAACACGACCCCTTTCGCACTATTTGTAAGAACTATAACCTTTTATCACATACTCTATCCCCTGAACTCTCTCTTAATGTAAATAAACTTAAAATCATAGAATACCTCCTAGTATAGTTATAGTGTAGTTATATTTATATTTTTATTCATATTTAGCAGATCTTTGTTAAATTTGTTGTTGTTTAAATAAATACGTCGTTTTTCAAGAAGGAGACGCTCGATGTCTGCGTTTGTCATCCTGGGTCAGCTAGATGCGCTCTCTATTGAGAGGTGTTGAGATTCTGGTGGCTGTAACTAACACACTCTCCAGGGTAGTTGCTGCTTATTCAATCTCGGCATCAAAGTTAAGCCTTGGGTTCAGCTCAATGTGTGAACTTATGTATTCTGTATTTGCCCCAGTTTATTCTCTTTGATGTTAATCTGTTAGCTTGCATTGTAGTCTCAGGGCGTTGGAGGAGGTTGAGATTTAAAAGGACTAGCGAGTGGTCAGATGATATATCCGGGATATTTTTGTTTATTGCGAAGTCGATCAAGTCAGAAATTTTGTTCGGGTCGGTAGGCCAGTATTATGGTCTGGCCTGAAGAGACGTAGTCAAGCTTTCTGTTTGCCTTTATGATGGCATAATACAACGGTTTCCCATTAGGGGTAACGAGGCACGATCCTCAGTGGGTGTGTTTGGCGTTGTGGTCACCTGCAGCAATGAAGTGGTCCCCTAGGGTGTTGAAGAAGTCCAGAAATTGTTGTTCGGAAACCTTGAAACGAGGGGGACAATATACCGCTGCGAGGGTAAGATTGCCGCTTCTTAGTTGTACATTTATAGATAAGGCCTCCAAGTATTTATTTTCCAAACTCGATATGGTAGTGGCGTTTGATGCGGTTCCTAATAAGGATACCGGTTCGTCCATGTGCTTTTCCATCTGGATGATTTGTTCCGTAGAACAAGAAGCCTTTTATTTAAAAGTTGTATTCAGCAGTGAGATTTGTTTCTGGCAGTAGCAGGACGTCAATATGATTGAATTGAATTATTTTAAGATTGAGTTATTTGAAGTTTATGCCGTAAAACGCCGTTGGCTTTTCACAATGATATTCGTAGGGCAGCCATTGACTTTTCGGTGCTGGGTCCGCTTTTGTTTGTCGTGCAATGAGTCATGAAGTCATGAAGCCACACAGACGTCTCCACAGACGACACAAACTGAACGCAATGTGCAGTATGCTCTGGTATGGCCATATTCTTGGCAATTAGTGCATTGGACGAGGCCTTTGCGCTTGTGTGGTTCTTCTGCAGTAATTCTACGATGCAGAAGAAACTGTAGCTTGTGATAAGATGCACTTCATTTTATCTGATAGCTTTATTGTCAGGTTCCAGCTCGACTTTAAAGAGTGGTTGTGGTTTGCAGTCCTTGTTCAGGATGTTAAAGACAGTTTTCGCCTTGAACGATGCAGGCATTAGCCTTCATGATCTCTGAGGGTAATACGTCAGGCTCTATACCCTTGAGAACGACTTGGAGACCAATACTTTTTAGTTGGTACGTGTAGTAGTTTTTTTTTTTTTTTAAGTAATGTGCAAGAGACCTAAAGTTCGCTTCCGTTTTTACTTGGATCTTGGTTTCATGGATGCTGCCCTTTTTTGGGGTATTATGTGGAAGTCGTCTTTTCCAACTATCAATTATTTTATTAACCAGAGTATTCGAGCTTTCCTCTCGGATGTATATAGGTGGAGGCTTTGACTTCTTTTTGTCCCCTTCGTCGGTGCTGCGGGGTAGATCCATATCAATATCTGCCAGTATTCCCAATCTGTTGGACTCCTGGGTCTCAGTTCGCTGATTTAGAGTGTGCCGATTGAATTTTATTTTATTTCCTGCCGCAGAATTTTTTTGTGGGCTCAATTTTCTTTTAATTTGGATGTAGCGATCCAACCCAGTTTGCATTGTTTTTGATTGTTTCTGATTCATCAGAAACGAGCGTTGCAGTAGCCACCGTGCGTACGGTTGATACCGTTGCAGTATTTGTTGTTGTTGCGAGCTAAGTTGTTAATGAGGTCGATGTTTTGGTTGCCGTGGTAGAGGTCAGTTCTCTTTGGCACATCGTTGCGATTGCCGGTGAGCAAAAACGATCTCTCTCGTTCGTTGTTGGCTTAAGTTCATGTGTCAGGTTGGGGGTAATTGACCGGGGCCGATCGATGTTCGCAATTATTTCGTGCACTTTGCGGGTTGCGAAAACACATGAGAAATATGTGTTGTAGCGATGAGAGACGACGTTTGTCTTGCTCTTGTTGACGTTGAGCGCGAATGTAGTTTTGACTTATTGTGAGAGTTCGTTGCTTGGTTTTGAAATATAATAGATTTTCAAAAGCCGGGAGTTTGCACAACTATTTTAATAAGCGATTATACATCGCAATGAGCGCATTTTTGCTAAATTTGTGTGGTAAATTGTTGATAATTATTCACTTTTCACTTTGTGTATTTTGTATATTTTCGGAGCACAGAAAATAAACACGTCCGCACTGCTCGAGTATAGATTCGCGATTTTGAACTTATACAAAATTAAACTATAGTCTCAAGGAAACATAAAAAAACTGAAAAGAGCTGGCACGAGACAAGAGAAGTACCGGGTATCATAAAGTGGATTTACATTTACATATTGTTTATCTAGGCCTAGAAGTACGTTCAGTTGTGGCTGCCTCGCTAGTTCATATTTATTTTACAACAAAAAATTTTAAAGTTTTAAGAACAGTATGATATTTTGTAAATTATCTGAGTTGAGTTCGTTGAGGAGGTTTAATAAGTTTGTGTTGTTAAATATGGATAGCTTTATAGGGTTGATGGGTGTAAATTAATAGGTGATATATTGTGTTGTCCCCTTTATAAAAGGGACAAAGAAAGGTTTAGTTTTGGTTAAAGTTGTGGGCGTCAGTAAGTTATGTGGGGCCTAGCCTTAAGCATATTATTTTTATTTGAACCAGCTCGATTTTGACTGCTTTGCATATTTTGTTTATTTTTTCGTCAAATATTCTTTGTTTAGGTGTCTGTTGATATCTGTAAAATTTATGTTTGTGGTGAAAATATGAGGTCGATTTTGGCGTTTGGTCGGCTCGCCCCTTACCTGGTATGCCTATTTGAACAGAGATACACAATGTTTTGTGGCTAAACTAGTTATAAGCAATATGATTTTGTTTGAGTAAAAGTTTTTATTGTTATAAGTTATTGTTATTATTGAAGTCAATTGCCGAGAAAGAGTCAGAACAAATAGGAATGGGCTATACTTCATTTTGGCTATCACAGTTGCTTTTGCACAGTAAAGTTGTGCATGGGTTTTTGAAATTTAAATCGGGGTTGGATAGGGGTAGGATATAAAGTGACTATATGTGCGTGTTCCATTTTTATTTGCTTTTAAAATTATAAATGAGATTTAGAGTGAGGCAATTTTGGAAATTAATTAATTTATGTTATATAGGATGTTGAAGCATCCTATATGTTGCAAGTGCAATATGTAGAGGTGTTATTTTACTAGAGATAGGGATGCCCTTGAGTACGAGCACCAGCTACACAGGTTTTGAGGGGGTTAGGTAAGTTAAAGTATAGGTTTTTGTTCTTGTTAAAATTTGACAAAAGATAAAGACAAAATCATCGGTGTAGGCATTGAATTTAAGTTGAATTTACCCGACTCGGACCATTATTCTTTACTTAGTTCTTGAAAAGGATCTTGTAAAAGTGTGCTTCTTTGACTACGTTATAAAATAATATACGTACGAGGTGTGTTCAAAAAATATCGCGAATTTTTTGCTTTTTCAAAAATTATTTATATATTCATGAATATCTATTTTGTCCCCTTTAAAGTAATCCCCATGAGATATTATGCACTTGTGCCAACGGTTTTTCCAATCTTCGAAGCACTTCAAAAAATAATATTTTTATCTTGTTCAGCTCCTCCTTCGATGCCGTCTTTGTCTCGTCAATCGTAGCGTAACCTCGTCCTTTCATGGGCCTCTTCAGTTAAGGGAACAATAAAAAGTCGCAGGTGGCCAGATCTGGGGAATACGGTGACTGCGGCATCATTAATGTGTTGTTTTGGTCAAAAAGTCGCGCACGCGACGTTATCGTGGTGCAAAAGCCAATTTTTGTTCTTCTACAAATCCGGGCGTTTCTGGCGGATTGCTTCACGCAAATTGCGCATAACTTGCAGGCAATATTCCTTATTGATCGTTCTACCCTGTGGTAAGAACTCATGGATGCACCACGCCCCTGCAATCGAAGAAAACTGTCAGCAAAACTTTCACTTTCGATCGAACTTGGCGCTCTTTTTTCGGTCTTTGATCGTGCGACAGCTTCCATTGAGATGATTGAGCTTTGGTTTCTACCCACGATTCGTCACCAGTTATGACCCTCTGGAGCAAATTTGGGTCGTCGCGGACAGAGTCCAACATCTCTTTAGCAATGTTCATGCGATGCTGTTTTTGGTCTCAATTGAGCAATTTTGGTACGAATTTCGCGGCGACCCGTCTCATGCCCGAATCATTGATAAAAATTGAATGGCACGAGCAAACGATATGTTTAGGTCCTTAGAAACTTCTCTAACGGTGATTCGACGATTGGCCAATACCATTTTCTCCACTTCATTAATTTTGTAGTCTGTTGTTGAAGTGCTCGGGCGTCGTTTACATCTTCTCGGCCTTCTGAGAACATTTTGTACCACCGATAAACGTTGCTTCGATCTAAGGTAGCTTCTCCGTTTGCCGCAGTCAACATTCGGCATGCATCCGCGCAGTTAATTTCGTGTTTCACATAAAAATTTGATACAGGTTCTTTGATTCATTTTTTTGAATAGGTCGAATTTTCGAAGACGATCCAAAACACGTGCAAGCAAAGCAGCTGTCAACAATTAAGCAAACATTCAAAATGGCCGAGCTTGTCGGCATAAGTGACAGACATGAGTACCAACATATCGCCACAAAAAATCGAAATTCGATTATATTTAACCCACGAAAATTCAAAATTGCCGATACTTTTTGAACACACCTCGTATAGTAGATTACCAAAGGCCGAATTTAAAGCAGAATTGGTTTTCATTTAGTTTTTTAGTTTTTAGGATTTTTTTGTGAGTCAGAAATCACCAAATTCTTTTGACTATGATTTTGTTTATCGTTTTTGCTAGGCAGCAATCAGCGAAAATGGGTCTTTACGAATTAATATTTGTTTTGTCAGTTTCTTGTTTCAGGATCGGTATGCTGCAGCTTATTTTGTAGGGCTCTGGTATGTGGCCGTGGAACTTTTTTTTATGAGATTTTTTGCTGTTTTTTTGTTTATTTTTTATTTCATATGTATTTCTTTGTAGTCCTGGAGTGGAAAAATTTGTTATGTTCGAGGTAATTTATGCTTTTCTTTAGGGTTTTGGCTATTGAGGTGGGCCTACTGTGTTGGTTTTGTATTTCTTGTTTCGGAATTCCTCTGAGAAGTTCCGCTCGTTTGAGAGCTTTGAGTAGTATTGCGTTAAGATATAAGCTAAATCGCCAGATATGAGTCCGCAGAAGCGTCTTACGTCTCGTATATTGACCCATATTGTGGATAAGCATTTTGAGAGTTTTATGTTAAAGGTTGAGGAGCTGGAGGCTTAAAATGCTTGTTAGATTGATATTGTGTTAGTAGAATTAACTCTGTTGGCAGTGAATTTGTGAGTTATTTTTTCCCCGCGTGTTTGTTTTTGAGGAGCCCTATGCTGTGTACATCCATTTAAGTCTCCTAGAATTAGTGAGGGTGTTTCAACATCTATAAAAAGAGTTTTCAAGCATTTGGTTTGTGGGGCAATGTAAGTTGCCTTTATGTGTATGTTTTGCTTAGATTTTATTTGTATTGGTAGACCGAAGATCTCGTGTTGTATTCTAGCCATTCAATGTTCAATTGACTTATGCACTGATAGAGCTATACCGCCAAATCTGTTGGTGGCTGTATTTGTTGGTAGTTTATTGGAGTTAGTATGTTATTAATATTCTTTAAAGTGCCATGATGTGTGGTGGGCGTTTTTAAATCAGTACATTTTAGACAAGAAGTTTCAAGGGTAAACCTTAAAATAAGAGTAAGATTTGTGGCTTTTAAACCGATTTCGAATGCAATGTCGCTTTTGTTCGTGCGTTTGTTGTTGTTTGTGCATTTTGCTTTTAATTTGGGTGTTTTTTCCTGATCTTTAGGGAAGATTCTTAATTTTAAATCGTTTGTATGTTGTGATATGCAGGGTTTTTATATAAATTGATATTGACGTCAGTTTCCATGACTTCGGTGTTGCTTTGTTCGTGGTGATTGTGTTATTACAGGTGATTTTTTGTTGGTAGTGCGGTTCTGGTTGATTCAGTTGGGTTTTGTGAGTGTCTTGAATTGGTAACGTCAACGGGTTGTGGATGCAGCTTGTAAGTTTGTAGTTTTAAAAGAAATTTATTCTGTTGGTCTGTAAGTATTTTGAGTTCGGGTTCTTTTTTTCTCAGAGATATGATGTTATTGAGTGTTTTAGCATCTTGTTTGGTAACCGTGTCGCTCAAAATATATACCCATAGCCGTTACATGGTCGACGTTTTTAGTGGTTTTTAAGGCACTGAGTTTCTGCTGTCTAAGGAATGTGGTTCTTTTTCGGTACAGTGGGCTGTGTAGAGCATTAAATTCTCGGCTTTTTTGTTTTTGCAAAGTAGTCCTCCGTTGATGTGTTTTTCTTCAGGGTTCTGCGTGTTCAAAGCGGAGGCAATTTCTACAACGCAGTAGGAGTAGGATTTAGTTTCGTACCCGGACAGTTTCGTAGCCAACTCGTAGTATTTCAGGGAGTTCGTTTATCGATTGTAATTGTTATGAGTCCGATGTTGTTATGTCCTATCATAATTTGTTGTTACTTATTGTTTTCTGTGTTTTTAGCTCTGGGAGGATTGTGCTTTCATTCAGTTTGAGGAGTTTTCTGCCCACCTATTTCTACGTCTCTCAGTTTCAAAACTATCTTCTCCAAACTTTGCAAACTTTGTCCAGAAATGTGTAACGCATTAAAGGAAGCATCTCCGACCCCACAAAGTATATATATTCTTGATCAGCATCAACAGCCGAGTCGATATAGCCATATCCGTCTGTTGCTATTCAAAAAATAGACAGTAGTTTTAAAGCTAGCGTTTTGAAATTTTAACCACGCAGATCAAGTTTAAAAATCGGTCAGATCGGACCACTATATCATATAGCTGCCATACAAACGATCAATCAGATTTCTAGTCTTTGTATGGAAAACTTTTTTGTTCTCCAAGCTATCGCAACCAAATTAAACATTTATTCATTTGACATAGCCATACATGATTTGTTAAAGTATGGTCCGGATCAGACCACTATATCATATAGCTGTCATACAAACGACCGATATGAAAACAAGTCTTTGAATGGAAAACTTTTTTGTTTTCCAAGCTATTGCAACCGAATTCAACATTTATTCATTTTACATAGCCATACCAATAATTTTGAAAGGACTTCTGATTTTTGCATAAGTACTTATTGCAATTTTGTAAAAATCTGCAAGGGTATACCATCTTCGGCAAGCCGAAGATAACTTTTCTCAATTGTTATACCCTGTACCCATTAAAAATGGGTGAAAAGGGAATCATAATATGGTGCAAATGTATGTAACAGGCAGAAGGAAGCATCTCCGACCCCATAAAGTATATATATTCTTGATCAGCATCAACAGCCGAGTCGATATAGCCATGTCCGTCTGTCCGTCCGTCTGTCCGCCTGTCTGTCCGTATCAACGCCTAGATCTCAGAAACTACAAGAGCTACAGACATGTGCCATATATCGTTGGATAGGTAATTACCATACGCAGTACAAGTTTGTTGTTTTATTTTAATATCGCCCCCCGCTCCCCCGCAAACCACAAAAAAACTGCCACGACCACGCTCCCCCGCAAACCGCAAAAAACTGCCACGCCCACAATTATTAATCTAATGCTATGCAACTCGGCATATGCGTTGGTGCTAAATAAAAGCTATCTAATTTTTAAATTTGAACCAAATCGGATAAGAAACACGGAAGTTATGCCACATGCAAAATCTATGGCAAGGGAAGCAGAAGCGCAGCAAAACACGCATTGCGCGACTCCGACTCTTCGATTTGGTAGGTATTAGGGCTTCAATTGCAAATCACGCCAATAAAATGAATACACCTCATGGTTGTTCAAAATGAATTTTTTTTATTTTTGAAAATAAACTTAATTCAACCAGAAATTTTATTAAATAAATGTTGTCCTGTTGATAGAAAAGCGGCGTCTAGTGGGCGTAACTGTCTGTTCAATTCGATGCCTTGCCTTTTGCAACATTACAGTACCTTAATTTTTTTTTGCCTTTAATAACACTCTTTGTTGTAACGCACGAATCTCAAAACTACATCGAGATTACCGGAGCTTGACTAAGGGTAAAATATGGTTATAGCTTGGCCCTTCGCCTTTCTAAGGCAGATTAAACTATTCCTCTCGGCATTTTACTAATTATAGATCAAAAACTAAAACGTAATAAAAAGCTCTTGAGCTCTGCAGTCTAATATCGCCCAAAATTTGATTATTGACATATTAATACATGAACAAAAATGCGACCAAATCTAAATATAATACGTTTTTAATGATAATCCTGGCAGAAATTGGCAGTTCAAGCATGAAATATCAAATCACATCTGTCCACATAGTCCACATTGTCTCTGTATTTAGCTAATTTTGGATTCAGACAATGCATAAGTCGAAACGTCTGACTAAACCATATTTTTCCATATAATTGACAAACAAAAATAGCTTTAATTCAAAGATTTTTGAAGGATAGATCTTTGTAGTTTCATTAATGCTAATTTTACTAGCCTTTTACTGACTAATAAGGCGAAGAATATGGCAATTGTAGTTAGCTGATTGACTCAAAAGGAAAGATACAGCGAAAAAGCCGATGCTGACGTCATGAGTGATGCCGGGCTGGGCTTAATATTTTATAAAAGACACAACATACTTTCAAATATTAATAAAAAACTTACTAAAAAATTACAATACTGATCGTCTGTTTTTTTTTAAGAAACTTTCAAAAGTACTAAAAATGTATACCTTTAGACCAGAATACCCCTTAAGAGGTCATTCGCAGCTGCAAGCTGCTTAAACATATGTATTTTTCGCCATTTTTTCACAACAGCTTTTACTTATGAATGACATTTATTGATTTTTACAATAGGGTTGTTTTTTAAAGGTTGCAAGTAAGTAGAAAAAGGCTAGAAAAATAGCAGTCAATCATGCAAAATTATCTGTGAATCCTGCCACTCCTGCACTGCGAAAACTGTCCAGAATTTCGTACTTGACAACAAGATCCGATTGAACTTGGAAGACACCTAAGAAATAATTAACTTAATTTAAGAAAACTTCAATTCAAGACTTCTTTCAAAAAAAGAAATACGAAAATTCTTGACTTTAATAAATTCTTATTTAAATAACATAAAATACTAAGCTTGAATTCAAGAATTTATTAAAGAGTAATTGAATAATTCGTTGTGGTTATATACTTTAAGATTTATTTTTATGCATAAATGAAATTAAGATTTTGCATTAATGTATTTTTGCTTTTATTACAAATACTTGGAGTACAAATTGTGTTATCCGCGTTTTAAAAGCTGTCGTTTTAACAGTTTGCCGAAAATAATTTAGACAATTTTCAGTCTGTTTGTCTTCTTCGTATTGTCGGGAACGTATTCGTTTATATTTTGATTTCGAATTTCGTTAATGATTCAAGTCTCACTTATATTTTAAGATTTTTTTTCACAAATGAAGGATTTGGTTTTCTTCCAGTTTATGCATTAAATTGAATAAAAAATAATATACATTATAATCAAAAAAATTAATATATTAAATATAAATATAAATTATTAATGGACTTAGAATAGTTGTTTTAGTTACTATAGCGGAAGTATTATTATTATTTTTGGGCTTTAAAGAAAGTTCCAAGCTTTACTCCCAAAAACACAAAAGTTATGGCATTTTGATCTTTCAGTTAAATGACAGATACTGGATATAGTCGTCTGATCCCGGACGTTCCCACTTTTATACTACGTGCAAAAGATAGAAGGGTGCGTGCAAAGTTTGAAGTCCAAAATAGCTCAAAAAATGACAAACTAGTTTGCCCTACAACAGTCAGGCGGACATGCTTATCAATTAAGGAGGTGATCCTGATCAAGAATAGATATAATTAATAGGATCGGAAATGTCTCCTTTACTGCGTTGCAAAATTTTGACCAAAATTATAATACCCTCTGCAAGGGTATAATATTTTTAAAAAGAAAATGAAAAAGCCTAACACAGGGGCATGGTATTTGGAATGTAGACTTCTGTAATAAAAAGTTTTTTTTTGTCACAATGAAAAAATCTTATATAACTTTGAAATGTAGAATCGACGAGTATTGAAAAGTCGAATTTGACAGAAACATAGAACTTTTTTCTTAACAATAAAAAGTATCTAAGTCGGAACGGCTGGGAACAAACAGTCGAAACGGTGTGAAGAAGAAACAAGCGTTCGTGGAGTCTTTTTTTTCTGTTTTCTGTTTTTGTGTTTGCTTATTATACCCTGTACCCATTAAAAATGGGTGAAAAGGGTATCATAAGATGTTGCAAATGTATGTTACAAGCAAAAGGAAGCATCTCCGACCCCATAAAGTATATATATTCTTGATCAGCATCAACAGCCGAGTCGATATAGCCATGTCCGTCTGTCCGTCCGTCTGTCCGTCCGTCTGTCCGTCCGTCTGTCCGTCCGTCTGTCCGTCCGTCTGTCCGTCCGTCTGACCGTCCGTCTGTCCGTCCGTCTGTCCGTCCGTCTGACCGTCCGTCTGTCCGCCTATCTGTCCGTATCAACGCCCAGATCTCAGAAACTACAAGAGCTACAGACATGTGTCATATATCGTTGGATAGGTAATTACCATACGCAGTACAAGTTTTTTGTTTTATTTTAATATCACCCCCCGCAAACCGCAAAAAACTGCCACGACCACGCTTCCCGCAAACCGCAAAAAACTGCCACGCCCACAATTATTAACGTAATGCCATGCAACTCGGCATATGCGTTGGTGCTTATAAAAGCTATCTAATTTTTAATTTAATTTGAACCAAATCGGATAAGAAACACAGAAGTTATGCCACATGCAAAATCTATGGCAAGGGAAGCAGAAGCGCAGCAAAACACGCATTGCGCGACGCCGACTGCGACGTTGACAGCGAAATGTGTATGGCTTTATGACACACGAAACTTATTTTCATAACCAAAATCATACCAAATTTATATTGTTATGGTCCTCTTTTCTAATAGAATATTGTTTCATTTATTTATTGATACTAAATAAATAAATTGTAAGCATGTCTAAGGGTACAGGGAAACTCGGGAAACTCGACTGCTGATTGAAACTATTTAGTAAAAGTCTGACAAAAGGAACTGTATTTAATTGATATTTTTTAAATAGATTGTAGTTGAATGTGTAATCCGTCGTTAAAAATTATGTATATGCATTTATAGAAAAATGTCTTTAAACTGGTGTGAAGAATTTTTAAACAATTGTCAATAAATAATTTTTTTAACCACAGTCGACTAGTGAGGAAAGTTCATCTGACCCCCAACTGGAACGTCAAGTCGAGACCATACGCAATCTTGTAGATTCTTACATGAAAATCGTTACGAAGACTACGCGTGACATGGTTCCAAAAGCAATAATGATGCTCATCATTAACAATGCCAAGGACTTTATCAATGGAGAACTTCTTGCACATCTATATGCATCAGGAGATCAGGTTATTATTCATACAAATTTACAAGCTTAGTTTTTAATAAATACTTCGCAGGCACAAATGATGGAAGAGTCAGCTGAGTCTGCAACACGAAGGGAGGAAATGTTACGCATGTATCGGGCTTGTAAAGATGCGTTGCAAATTATAGGTAAATATAGTTAATGTTAGGAAACAAAATGTTATTTTGACAACATACTTTCAAAGGGGATGTTTCTATGGCAACTGTATCTTCGCCGTTGCCTCCTCCAGTCAAAAATGATTGGCTCCCTAGTGGCTTAGATAATTCACGACTCTCTCCACCAAGTCCTGGGGCCCCACGCAAGCCCGGACCAACACAGGTAAAAATTAAGCTTATTTATATATCATCTTGATAAATATCGTTGCGCTTCCAGG
The DNA here is from genome assembly GCA_018150545.1 of Drosophila ercepeae. Taxonomy (NCBI): domain Eukaryota; kingdom Metazoa; phylum Arthropoda; class Insecta; order Diptera; family Drosophilidae; genus Drosophila; species Drosophila ercepeae. Next base: position 720,994 of record JAECWL010000010.1, on the reverse strand, counting down.
GAAACTTAGGCGGGCGAAACCCTCCGTTGCCACCATCTACCGGTCGGCCCGCCCCAGCGATCCCGAATCGACCAGGAGGTGGAGCACCGCCACTTCCAGGAAGTCGCCCAGTAGGTGCGTTGCCACCACCAATGTTACCTTCGTAAGTATCTAAAAATTTTGTTTTTCACAGCAGTGATATTTAATTTCATTAAAAAAAAAAACATAATTTTTTAGAGTTCTAAAAATCAGAATGTTTTGTATACTCTTTTCAAGACGAATATTAAAATATGTCTAATTAATAGGGGTTTTTGTATGTAGTGTTAGTCTCTTTAATTATGAGAAAAATCGTTGCTGGTTTTAAGGCTCCTGAGTGACACGGACGTTATATTGTTGTCTCCCTGATCTTCTACCTGATCTACCTAATTGTAATGCTCATGGCGGGGCGTAGTTTGAAGGGCTTGACATTTTCTGTATCGTATGGGTACGTTTGTTTTAGATCTTACCATTTTCTGCTTTGTCATAGTCGCTTAAAACTTGAGTTTCCCATATAATTAGCGGTATGCGGAACCGGTGCCATAGATGCCGATGACCCCAGTTTCGGGAAACGGGCCGCTGGAGACTTTTTTTTACCAATATCGATATTAATGCGAACTAGATCGCCATCACATATTCGACTTCTGGGAAATATACAATTTTTCCCGTTTGTAGCTGTGTACTCCCTTTTACTTTATTTCTCGTTCATGTATTGCGCAGCTGAATGGCATCCTCTAACTCTTTTCTGAGCCTTCAGCTTAATTACTGAAGAATCCGCTGTAACTTTTCGAGTTGAAATAAAAAAGAACACAGCCACTAAATAAAAATTGATGTACAAATAAAATGTAGAAATTTTTCCAATTATAAATGATTAATTTACGTATAACGTTTTTTTAACATTTTGGTTTAGTTTAGTCTTTACCAAAGTTTTTCATATATTCCAAACAAATGTCGAAACAAAATTCAAAGGTATATCCACTGAAGTTAGCTTTGAAACGTCAAAGTCGACCCATCTTCAAAATGTCTCCCACATTAACATAGGTATTGCAAATAAGATATAAATACCGTAACCCCATGGAACTTTTCCAAAGTTTCCTGTTAAGCATTCATTATCAGGTCTACGCGTGAACATCACAGAAATGTATCATGGCACATAATGTCATTTATTTCCGAGTAATCCATATGACGGCAACATTTTACAACAAAAGTGGTTTTCGCATTCCAGCGGTTTTGATTTCCAGCAGACATTTAAAGGACACATGGAAATGAACCCCAGTTCATAATTTAAGAGAGTTGCATAAATGTCACCAATAAGAAATATGGAAGTGACTAAATTTCATGCGTAAAAATTGGAATCGGAAATCTGTAATAAAAATTGACAAGCGCGACGAAACTAAACAACAATAAAATAAAACATCAATAAAAATAAGGAAGATGCTATACAAATCGTACTCTCTCCTATTAATCTAAAAATTACTTTTCTCATCTTATATATTTTTTGTACATACTTGATACTTGATACATACTTTTTTATTCATTTCAATTAATTCTCATCTATGTACCTGCGTACAGCTTGCAGAAAAACGCATGATCTTAGAGCTTACTAATATTGGGTTACGGTTCTTTTACTCGCGCCACTTAGGCCACTATCTTTTCTAAGCTTGTCCATCTGCTGAGCTACGTAATATCAATAAAAACAGATCCAACTAATATCAGCTGTCCGATGTTTAAAAAGGAAAAAAATGCTACAATGAGTTATTTTTCGAAAATAATTTTATTTATTAAAACTTATCTAAAAATTGTATCATTTCTATTTCTATTAAAGATTTCAATGTTTTTATATACACGCATAGAACAAATAATAAAACAAACAAAAAAATTAAATTAAATTAAAGATAAAGATTCCAAGTTTTATATTATCATTTCTGCTTTTTTCTTGGCATTTATAGCTTCAATTTGTTTTGAAAGGGAAATCCTATGGTATAAAAAATACTAATATTATAATATATACAAAAAAAGAAGAAACTGTTTACACACCAAAAATAAATGGTATTTTCTGACTTCGAATGCAAAATTAAATGCTTTTTATCAAAATTCAGGATTTTTTTTTTATATATATCTATTTATATATATTTATTATATTTTTATATATATTTATTTATCTATTTATATCTAAGTTTACACACTTTTGACTCTGTCAAGAAATTGTTTACAAAAATAACTCTAGCTCTATTACAGTTAAATTTTAAAGAAAAGATAATAAAAAACTAATAGTTTTAATACATCTGTAATAGAGCTAGAGTAATTTTTATAAACAATTTCTTGACAGAGTCAAAAGTGTGTAAACTTAGTTTTTGTTATTTTTCTCGTTAACTGTTTATAATTATGTTATTATTTTTTTACATATTGATAAAAAATAAATTAATAAATAGATATAAATAAAAAAAAATCCTGAATTTTGAAAAAAGGCATTTAATTTTGCATTCAAAGGTGTGTGTAAACAGTTTCTTGACAAACTGTATTTGATGCATTTGCGTGATAAAAGAAAGAGGAAGCCTTATTTGAAATAGTGTAAAACTAAGTTCGTATTAAAAGAGTTAGAACAAGTAAAAAGGTTAGACGCGAAACCGTTAGTAAAACAAAAAAAATTGTATATCATTGTACCGTGAACTCGCAATTCTAAAAACAAAGATACTATTATTTTTTATTAGAATACTATATTTGCATCATTACATGGGTTAAGGTTTGGGGTTTTAAGAGAACGATCTTCTTCCCACTAATTTGTAAATGCGTTCAAAGGAGTCAGATCGACAATAACCACTTTTTATCTTTGAGAGACAGCCAAAAGCAAATAAGTGGAAAAAGGATTTTATCAGGGTCTCTTTGTAACTTAGCACTTAGGTCGAAAACAGAACAGAAAGTACAAACAAAAACAAGAAAGGAAAACTAATCTCGGACGCAACGACAGTTTATATACCCTCGTAGGTAAATAGCGGCTTCTATTGGTAAGAAATAAACAACTATCGGATTTAGTTGGTCTATCCTTAGATGAACATATAAAATGAATTTTTGCAAAAATCCCCTGCTTCTCTCAAAACCACAAAAGTGGTGGCATTTCCGATCGTTCACTTATATAGATATGATGGACCAATCCCATCCGTTCCGAATTAGTTACTGGATGCAATAAAAAGAAGGGTTAAAATTTAAAGTCGATAGATTTGAAATTGAGAGACTAGTTTGCGTAGAAACAGACAGACGAACATGCATAATATCGACTCAGAAGGAGATCTTGATAAAGAAAATATATTCCTTATACTACGTTGCACACTTGTGACCACAATTATAGTACCCTATGCTTGGGCTTGCTGGTGCTTACCACCAGCTCGCACGGATGAACGTTTTATAGTGCCCTATAGTTCCACGATCTTTAGAATAATACGAAATTAATAAATTATTTTAAAATAAACTTTAATTGTCTCTTTATTCTTTTATTAATATTATCTTTTTTTTTCAAAATAAAAACCTAAAAACATTTGATCTGAGTTCTAGAATTAAGCGTGGAGATTGCGGAGATTTTTGTTTAAAAATCCCCTTTTAGACCAAAAATTATTTTTACAGGTAAAAAACCCAATCAAATTTTAAAATTGAAATTGATGTATGACATTGATGTATGCAAGAGTTTTTTTTTTCGATGAAGGGTTTTTTTTCTAAAATTTTTTAATTTAAAAAACTGCCAAATTTAGAATACTTTCAGCCGTTGTCGTTTATTTTTATAATCTCTAAAATTGTGCAAAACATTCTTTAAGGGTCATAAATACTGTTCTTTTAAATAAACAAATTGAACTCAGCATTCTAAATGCGTCACACATACATTAATGAAAAAAACGGGACGTTATCAAACGAATTCAACCTATCCCTCCTAATTTAAGTGAGTTAAACTTTTCGTGCTTCTTAGAAAATAAGGAAAACAGGAAAGTAAAATAAGCGGCTTCTAGTGCCGCTTCGACCTCTTACTGAGGAATTTCAAGAGTTATTCTGAAAACTCTATTGTAAAAAAAATCCTAAAACAATATATTACAGCATTGACAGTAAAAAATTATAGATTTTGTTCAAAGGCTTTCAGGAAAAATTTTATTATAAAATTTATGCGATACCTTCGATGTGAGATACAGTCACCAACTGCGGTTACCATTGTAGTTCAGGATCTTATTATAACCCAGACATATAACTCCATATTATATTTTTTGAACCATACATGAGTTTCCTGAAGAAGTTTAATTTTAAAATATTTCCGATTTTTAAAGGATATTCATAAGTATATGCACAAAAAATAGTTTCGCATTTTAAAATTTTATCTGCGTATAGAAAGAGACTAACTTTACATATTATTATGATCAATTTTTATATGTTATTGGCCTATCAAACCTATGCATATTATGATCACGTGTATAAGTGCATGTGTATACGTATTGAAACTGACCAGTTTCACAAACAAATGACTGTAGAATGAGCCAGATCCAGAATATACATACGTTTATCTATATATGTGGACTATACTATTTATTCCTATGTATTATGTCTGTTATTTGTACTACGACCTTAATATAATACAACCTTAATATAATACCTTAAAATAAATCTAAAGGCTTTAGAATATTAGCTCATGAATAAACAAATATGCATATTAAAACAAGTAAGGTAGCAGCAGTCGAGTTTCCCGATTGCAAAATACCCTGTACCCTTAGACATGCTTACAATTTATTTATTTAGTATCAATAAATAAATGAAACCATATTCTATTAGAAAAGAGGACCATAACAATATAAATTTGGTATGATTTTGGTTATGAAAATAAGTTTCGTGTGTCATAAAGCCATACACATTTCGCTGTCAACGTCGCAGTCGGCGTCGCGCAATGCGTGTTTTGCTGCGCTTCTGCTTCCCTTGCCATAGATTTTGCATGTGGCATAACTTCCGTGTTTCTTATCCGATTTGGTTCAAATTCAAAAATTAGATAGCTTCTATAAGCACCAACGCATATGCCGAATTGCATAGCATTAGGACATTGTGGGCGTGGCAGTTTTTTGAGGTTTGCGGGGAGCGTGGTCGTGACAGTTTTTTGCTGTTTGCGGGGGAACGGGGGGTGATATCAAAATAAAAAAACAAACTTGTACTGCGTATGGTAATTACCTATCCAACGATATATGGCACATGTCTGTAGCTCTTGTAGTTTCTGAGATCTAGGCGTTGATACGGACAGACGGACGGACGGACGGACGGACGGACGGACAGACGGACATGGCTATATCGACTCGGCTGTTGATGCTGATCAAGAATATATATACTTTATGGGGTCGGAGATGCTTCCTTCTGCCTGTTACATACATTTGCACCATATTATGATACCCTTTTCACCCATTTTTAATGGGTACAGGGTATAAAAATAAAATTAAAATAACATAAATAATTAAAAAATAATTTTTTCAAACTGAAAATAGCTCTTTACAATTTTGTCATTCTGGAAGCTTTACTTTATATCAAATTGCAATCGCGAAAGATAAAAGATAAAATTAATATTTTTGATTTTGCCGAATCTTTTCTCTTTCTATCTTTTTCATGTAAACACCACCCATCTTTAAAATAATAACAAAATTCCTTGAAAATTTTGAAATGTATTTAATTATGTCATCATTGCCAGACGTCGTTAAGTTGTTTTGAGCCACCGAGATGCATCCATAGCCGATTCACCTTTAAATATGACATGCTGTCATTTTAAACAACTATTCTCCCTTCGATAACGTCGACTATGATATTATTCCGGCATAATCAGCAAAGATGTCAAATCAAGAAATTACGAAATTAAAATTATTTGTGTGTAATTGTAGTGTATTATTATTCTGCCACGTTAATGTTCAGTAATAAACGAAGATAACCCAGTGAAAATAAAAGTTATTAATTCAACCTTAAAAAAGACACGCATGATAGTAAATTATATATAAAGATAAAATTGTGTAACAGATAAAAATGCTCAAAAAGTATATATATATTTATAATTATTACTGAAAATGTTAGTGGGTGGATTAACTTCGCAACTTAATAAAAAAGGAAATATGCACTACTTCTTCAGTTGTTGTTGAATATTATATTAAGAGTAACCTATTATATTAAATATACAAATAAATATGCAAGCTTGAAACAATGTAAGTCACAAAGCATTCCAATGTACTTAAAACAAATTTTAGTTATTGTAAGTATATATATACATACTCTTTTTAATATCTGAGATTATGTTGAGTTTCATATAATTTATCTTTAAATAAAAAATGTTGTTTTAAAAAATGTGTAAAAGAGAGATTTGAAAGCTGTGCTTAGAAAACCGATTATCCTTAAAGAGTGTATTATAATCCTGTCAAAAATTATGCAAAGCCCGTGAAGGAGATCTGCGAACGGGGTCGCTATTTGCATGTTCGTTTACCCGTCTTTCTATCGTCCCGTGTGTCTGTTTTTATGAATACTAATCTCTTCTTACTTATTTTCTTCACACGCAGTATAGAGTCAGGAAATTTGTTTGCCCTTCTTCTACCGGGACACATATACTGTTATAGAAGCGACTACAACCCAATTACTAAAGCCAATTTATAGTTTTAATAAAAAATCTAAGTAGCAGCAGTCAAAAATAAAAAATGTGGTCAAAATGCAAGCAGTAATAGAAGTCGTTGTTTTTAATCTAATGTTTCTGATTCTACTTCTGATCCAAGCGCAAGTCAAAACAGCAGTCGGCGCCAGCTGTTCGACAAAAGCTGAACGTGATTCTCTAGAAAAATATCACTGTATGTATGAATGGGACCCGAAAAATCCCAAAATAAGAAAAAAAATGTCGCCCGCAACTTCTCAAGCGACTGCAGCTGGCTTCAACTTTAAGAACCGACAGCTTGCTACTGCTTCGACTTGCGCTTCGATCAAAAGAAGACGCTTGCTAGCTGCCCAATTTTTATTCTTGGCTGCTGTGCTGCTTTGATTTCTAAATTTTTAGAAGCAACATGTTAAAAGCATAACTTATAAGCACTTAAGTTAGCGAAGATATTGGCGACTTATGTGGTTTTGACTAATGTAATGTATACTATGAACAAGATAAATATCACGCACGCAGCTATCTATTTTTTACTCAAACTGCATTGCTAACGTTAATGTATTTTGAAATTTCCATTAGTTGCGGCCGTCCATATCAATTATCTGACGCGTCACTTGGATTAGTGGATTATTAATACATATATCTGCAAGGGTATAAAAGCTTTGGCCCGCCTGAATTGTGCTTTCCTTTTTATTGTGACTAGGCTTGCTAAAAATTTGTTATTGTTTATTTATATAAGATTAAAATTTTCACACTTTAATGAAAAAACAGAATGAAAATGTTACAATAAGCATTCATTTTGAAAACCGGTATTACCCCAACACATATTTGTTAATAATAAAGCTACATATGCCTCAAACACAAAAAACTGTTTAAAATTGATTTGGTTTGAATTTAAAATATCAATTATGTAACTCGAATCTCCATTTTTCTTGTAGTGCGGACAGAATCTGATCTTACATATGTATGTATGTTTTCATGACCGGTACGAAAGTCTGATTTCAGAGCTTCGTCAGCATTAAAATTATTAATTTGTAAACTAGGTGCTCTTTAAAATCCTTTTGAAAAGATCAAGATCAATTGTATATGTTATAATATTTAAATGTATCTCGAGCCCGGCTGATAAGAGCATCACTCATGGCGTCACAGTGCATTTCTCCCCCTCCATCTCGCGCTCAGACATCCTCTCGTACGTTCAGTCGATCGACCACCTACACTTGCCGTCTTGTTCGGGTCCCTCTTATCTCATCGCCTTGCCCTTTAGCCACTCGCCGTAGCTTGCTCGCTTACGCTATATTGTTTCATTTGTTGATCGCAATACACAAAGCCTATTTACATATAATGTATAAAGCTTAGTCTTTGGTGTTATTGTTTATAAAACAAAAAACTTCTAAATTATTTTTATAGCTGCCAAAACTTTTTTTGTAACTAAACAATATTAAAGGTAATTTAGGAATAGATATACTCCAATGTATCATTATTAAATACTAATTCAGGAAGTAAATTTTGTACAGATCTGTCAAAAATTGCACAAGTATAAATCCAATCAGAATTTTACCCGTTGTTATATGCATCAGAATTGGATACCTTTTGCCCATACTACAACAACCAAGACAGGTTGTTCTCGCTTTTACCAAAGTCATCCTTGGTAAATGGTTTATTTTTCTGCTAAAATAATGGGTAGTGGTGGACGCAATATATGGATTTCTATATCACTATTAATAACAATATATATTAAAATCGTGGTATGAATTTTTACTAAAGGTAAGTTTATTTATACTATGATAACAGTGGTAAAGATTTGAATTCAGGCCTCTGACGCCAAATGTTCGATATTTTTGCTGGATATAAAACGGTTGTCCTTGACTCTTGGTTTATACTCTTGTATACGACGAAGACCTAATAATATTTGTAAATACGTACATATATACATATACATATTGTATTACAAGTATTACAGTTAAAAGAACTTAACAAAAAATAATCTTTAAAAAAAAATAAAAATAATTTTAAAAAGAAATCAAATGTTTTGAAAGTATGGATTCTTAAATTAAAATTTTTGTTGTTTTAAATATATTTTTTTATACCCTGTACCCATTAAAAATGGGTGAAAAGGGTATCATAATTTGGTGCAAATGTATGTAACAGGCAGAAGGAAGCATCTCCGACCCCATAAAGTATATATATTCTTGATCAGCATCAACAGCCGAGTCGATATAGCCATGTCCGTCTATCCGTCCGTCCGTCCGTCTAAACTGCAAAAAACTGCCACGACCACGCTCCCCGCAAACCGCAAAAAACTGCCACGCCCACAATTGCTATGCAATTCGGCATATGCGTTTGTGCTTATAAAAGCTATCTAATTGTGAACTAAATCGGATAAGAAACACTGAAGTTATGCCACATGCAAAATCTATGGCAAGGGAAGCAGAAGCGCAGCAAAACACGCATTGCGCGACGCCGACTGCGACGTTGACAGCGAAATGTGTATGGCTTTATGACACACGAAACTTATTTTCATAACCAAAATCATACCAAATTTATATTGTTATGGTCCTCTTTTCTAATAGAATATTGTTTCATTTATTTATTGATACTAAATAAATAAATTGTAAGCATGTCTAAGGGTACAGGGTATTTGGCAATCGGGAAACTCGACTGCTGCTACCTTACTTGTTTAAATCTTTTTTGCTTAGAAAATCCACTAAGGTCAATTTGTTTAAAAAGGAATTTCAATTGCGAGAAGACGCATAGGTCAAGTTATCAATATGGTTAGTTATCGAAGTTATCGAACACGGATATGAGAAAATCAATACGCCATATTATAGGATAACATTGGAATTGTGGAGTTTAAAAAACTTGTGGTCTTTTTCTTTAGAAACCCATTAGAAATAGCGTAAGAATAACCGAGTGGAAGAATATATTGTATTATCGTCGCATTTAAAAAAAGATCAATTAAAACCTGGTCTATTCTTTATAAGGGAAGGTTTTCAAATAATTCTTTAAAAATCTCCTCTTATCTTGACAGCTAGTAACCGCCGCACCTAGAAACCTTGATTCCTATTAAAGAAGCAAACCAATTAATCAAACAGCTTCAATATTTTTAAAGAAACGCATATTATATTCTCGACCTTAATATCGCTATCTATCTGAGAGGCGAGCTTGAAGCAGAAAAAAATAGTAGTCTAAGTTTTATAGATATTCCGATTTGGTTAAATTTATGTTTGTAGGCTTAAATGGGCCATTAGAAAAGTGTAGAGTCAAAATTTTTCAAAAAATTTCTAAATCGTTGCTACTAAAAAATGAAACTCAAGTGAACGAAATTGGGCGTAAAAAAATTGTATACTAATATGATCGGAATTGGTATCACAGAGGTCTACATATTAAATATATCTTATAATTATAAAATAGACACCATTATACGAGCAATCGGACGAACATGGATAGTTGGAATCGGCTTGATGCCGATCAAGAATATATATGGTACATTTAAGATGTTTATTATAATATGTTTGTTTATTATTTTATATAAATGCTTCTACTAATGAAATTATGCTGCCAATGTTGCTCCACTGCCTTCTTCCTTCACTTCATTCCGTGTTGTTCCCTTTCTGCGTACAGCGTTGCCAACTTCATCATTTGAGGGGTTGGCAACACATCAGTTCGATGCATTGTCATACATTTTCGTCAGAATCGGGTTCCTCTTGCTGTTACATAAATTTCAATTAGTTGTACAACTTTGCCTGCAGGTAGATATTTTTGTTGTTGTCGATGGGTGCTACACACAAATACTATTATTGTGGGTAAAAGGGGGCGTGGCAAAATATTAAAAATTTTTAATAAACTTGATCTGCGTGGGCATTCAGACGAACATGACTAGATCGACTCTGCTGAAGCTGAGAATAGTGCCACGGTCATAATAAATACTTAATTTTGTTATAATAAATATATTTTAACAGTATTTTAATATCGATAGTTTTTATTTGATTCCTTCCAGCGATGATCCAGTTGCTTAGCGCTGCGATCCGTTGGTTCCTTGGTCTCCCAGTTCGTTCCCTTTTAGGATGATTACGATGGAGGGCTTGACTTCGCCCTCTTAATGAGAATTACTAGCCTTGGGATCCAATAATGAGATTGTTAAATAATGACAAGGGTTACTTACGGCTGATTGCCGGAGCAGAGTCTATTATTCAACGACCTTACAAAAACTGAAAAGCTCACATTATTAAAAAACTCAGTTTAATCTACGAAAGAATGCATCACGCCACCAAACCATGATCGGCAAGCTGACCCAGAATTTCTTGCAGCGCAAAGCAACACTCCAAATAGGAAGTGTAAGCTCCTTAGCGCGGGGCGCTGAAGCTACTTAGTTGCTAGGGGTCAGACATTAATCAGTTGTTAACGTAATAGTGAGAATTAAATTTTGAATTTCTGTAAACAACATTCTATTTCTTGTAGTAGTAGTGCTTCGTATAGGTGTGGGCTGTCAAACAAGTCGCTTTTTTGTGCCTTGATCACCTAATTAATAGTGTCAGTTAATTTGTTTATTTGCTTTTGAGTTTCTTAATCAGGTGTACCCGCCCCTATCTATTCCTAAGAAATCTAGGCTCCTAGCAATTCTGTGCTGCACTTTGATGACGGACAACAAGGTTCCCAGATGGTCTGTATCAACTTCTTGTAACTTGCGCATATGCGATTGGGGGAAGGACTCGGACAATTTCTCTGTTTTATTAATCATAATAGCGAACTCAGAAAGGTTGCTTGAATGTCTTAAGAGGTAACGTTGTTCCAATACCAGCACATCTCCATCTACCACATGGATGTAGTTGGCATGCGAAAAGTCGGTGATCCTGGCATTTGCTGCTGCCAAGGCGAGACTACAGTGCTCAGGTTTTCCTTAATGTAACCTACTAACTAACTATAAGGGGAAAGCCTACTTAAGGTGGTTCTTATAGACCACCCGCTCCCTAATGAAGACGCGGTTTTGCCTGGTTGTATTCCATCTTCCGATGCTGTCTTGCTGGACTTTCATCAATCTTGCCTTGATGTCTATGCGAGTCTTACTTCGAAACAGCACTAGGTTTCGCTTGAGCGGGAAACGTGCCTATTCCAGAGTAATCCGAGGTATTCTACGCTTTCTTTAAAAAACATAGTTTTTTCCTGGCTTACTCTCATGTTGGCCTTGATTAGGCACTTCAGCACAGTATCGATGTGGCGGATATGGTCGGTCTCATTCTCCGAGAAGATTATGACTTCATCTACGTAGACGTGACATATTTCCCAATTTGTTCACTCAGAACAAATTGGCTCAGGTTTTCTTTAATGTAACCTACTAACTAACTATAAGGGGAAAGCCTACTTAAGGTGGTTCTTATAGACCACCCGCTCCCTAATGAAGACGCGGTTTTGCCTGGTTGTATTCCATCTTCCGATGCTGTCTTGCTGGACTTTCATCAATCTTGCCTTGATGTCTATGCGAGTCTTACTTCGAAACAGCACTAGGTTTCGCTTGAGCGGGAAACGTGCCTATTCCAGAGTAATCCGAGGTATTCTACGCTTTCTTTAAAAAACATAGTTTTTTCCTGGCTTACTCTCATGTTGGCCTCGATTAGGCACTTCAGCACAGTATCGATGTGGCGGATATGGTCGGTCTCATTCTCCGAGAAGATTATGACTTCATCTACGTAGACGTGACATATTTCCCAATTTGTTCACTCAGAACATCGTCTAATGGTCTTTGGAAAATGCTGCTTGCGTTTCTTAAGCCGAACGGCAGACAAAAATTTGTATTTGCCGCCATTTACCGAGACGCCGTGTCTTCTCGCGGTCATGCTCCGCAAGATATATCTGATGGCACCCTGACTTAAGGTCAAAGGTGGTAAAAAATGTTGCATGGCCAAGCTACTTGTTTGGGTTACCGGAGGCGTCAGTGCCCTTTTTGTCCACAACGCAGGTTGGGCTGTTATAGGGTGACCTTGAAGGTCGATAATGCCATCTTTTAGCATTTGCTTGACTTCGTTGTTTACGAAGTCGGAAATACCCATGATATTTGGCTAAGCTTTGGATTACACCGATTCGTTGTCTACTGTGCGAATCGTGGCAATAAAAGCGGTGTTGAATGGGAGATCTTCATTTGAGGTAGAGAAGGCCTTTTTCTTCCTAATAATTGTGTTCTTAAACTCATTTTTAACGGAGACAGATGTCTGATACCACAATGTCGTATAAATCGGTGAAGTTAACGTTAGGGGAGCTGAGAACTGAAGCTTTTCAGAAATGCCCTAATATTCCAGAGAGTTCTCTGCTAGGTTCAACTTTACCCCGGCCTGTGTTAACAGGTTAAAGCCTATAATTGCATCATTTGTGTGAGTTTTATTGTGTTCAGGTTCTTCCACATGCAAATGGTATACCTGAGCAGCTAGGGAATTTATTTGGTTTATAAACTGAGATTGCTGTTGCGCCAATGCCTGCCTGACGGCATTGTCGATAAGAGCTTGGATTTGATTGGGGTCCATTGTGTTGTCTAATGGGGCATTAGCTAACGGCAGACCCACTTTATGTTTTCCTTGTGACTCCTCCCAGCTGTCCTCGCTTTCGTATTCAACCTTAATGTCCCTATAATCACCTGCCCAACTCATTGGTTGTTGGCTGGCACAACACGAATACACTTTTGCCGAGCACAATTGATCGGCACGTAATATAGGACAAGAAAAGGTGTGCAATAAAATTTAATAAAACTAGACTAAAAACAAGATTTGCGGACTGAGCTAGGAGGTGGAACATTGTAAATAATGGCAACAAATCTTACCAGATCCTGCCCACAAAGGAGACTTAACAGGCGACTTTCCAGAGACCTAATCGACCGGCTGCCAATAAGACGCACAGCGAAAAGATTATGAGCCTAACGATGTACTCCCAATCGTCTTTTCTTTTATTTTTATTAGTTTTTAATTATTGTTAATTTGTTAATTTATTTTAAATTTAGTTTATTATCGTTACCGCTAAGTAGACTTAGCAGGCGAGCCCTTCGGGCATAATTAATAAAAACTAAGGACACCAAGGAGTTCCTAGATTCTCTGTACTAAATAATATATGTATAAAAAAAAAAGAAAATGTTTTCTAATACTCGCCAAAGTGCCTTTCGACGAGTTGCACGTAAATAACTCCTTATGCGAGAAAAATATTAAATTGGACGCACGAAACTAATGTTAAGCCCACAATAGTGGCACAAACTGTAGATAGTGATCCCTAGATCCACTATTAGTGATTAAAACACTCAAGCACAGTGATATAAGCTTGCTGCAACAACAAACAAAATCGTGGCACCGCTAAACAGCGGACACAAGTAAAACAAAACAAATCAGCTGTTCAAAAAAGCTGTTCACAGCTTTTGTTTGTTTAAAAACATTTGGAAACTAGCATTTGTGGAGCCAAATGCAAAAACCATAATGCCCGCTCCGACCGAGCGCTTACTCAGACTTTTTGACAGCTCTTTGATATTGCAGTGAACGAAGCCTCTGCATCCGTGCCGAAACGGACGTCCAAAGTCTCCGGGACTACCAAGACATCGCCACCGCGCATGCAAGTCATGAAGCGGAAAGCATGTGTGTCTCCACTCAATGCCAAGAAGAAGGCAATACTTGATACCAAGATTCCTGTTCCCACCTACAGCGGCAGCTCAAACCGCTTTGGGTTGCTTGCGCAAACAGAAGAACTGAGTGAGCAGCCCAGTAGCACCCAGTACTGCTGCGGCCAAACGTGATGCAGCCTCATCTGGCATTATCAGCGCACCTTCCAGGGCGCCACCTAACCCCCTCCAATAGTTTTGGAAGGTGATGAAAGCGCACCCCTGCTGATAGACAACATGTCAAAAATCGCTGCTTTGCACAAGGTTTCTGCCAAGGCATCGATGGGCGGGGTTCTGAGGCTCTACGCGGCAGACGCTAGCATCTACCGGAGCATAGTCAGCTCGCTCGAGACGGAAAAGCTCGAGTTTCACTGCTAACAGCTCAAGGAGGACAAGCCATACCAAGTCTGCGTTAAAGGACTGCACCACAGTACGCTCTATCATCAAATTGTTGAGGAATTGGAAAGTCTCGGCTACAAGTGGCTAGACGTACACCCGCCGAAGAGGCGAAACTTGCCAGGTGCTCCAGCATCCAAGCCCTGTTCTTCTGAACATCGCCGCTGCGGCGAACAACAAGGAGATCCTGGCTCTTAAGGCCCTATGCCACATTAAAATTGTCATCGAGCCTCTTCGCAAGCGAAATACGACAACCCAATGCGATGGATGCCAGCAATTTGGTCATACGTCCAAATACTGCCGTAAGGCGCACATCTGCCTTACTCCGCCGGCGAACATCCAGCCAAAGAGTGTACGCGACCACGAAGCGAGCCATGCACTTGCTGCAACTGTGGCGAACAGCACCCAGCGAACTATTCCGGATTCTCAAAATTCCAGGCATTCCTTCAGAGCTTTAGGCCAGGAAGAGGTGTGGGCGGAAGAAGCGAGGTCAACAATCGACGCGGAGACTTCTACGCAGATGTAGCTAAAGCTAGGATGGGTCCCAAGCAAAATCAGCAACAGAAGCCACAGCCCAATCAGCAGCAACAATCCGAGACCAGGAACCGCAGGAGGCAAAGGAGTCGGTCTAGCGGCAGACATCAGTCGCATCCTGCAGTCGCTAAACGAAAGCATGAACGTTCTGCGCTCCCTTCAGGAAAAGCAGATTGAACAGAGGAGGATAATGCTACTACAGCAGGGTCAGTTTTTGCATCTGCTCACTGCAATACATGCACAGCTAGGGCAAAAATGATGCCGCTGCGCTCCGCGAAGCTGCCCGAAGTTGAGTGCTTCGTAGGGCGTTACGAGATTGATGTCTTGCTAATCAGCGAAACACATTGCAAAGACGCAGTCAATCCCAAGGTGTATGGTTACGAGGTCCATAGCGCAAACGACCCGTGTGAGGGTAACGCCAAAGGTGTTACCGGCGCGGTCTACTGCCCACCGAGGTTCGTTTGGACCACAGACGACTTCAAATCCGTCTTGGAGCAACATCAGTCCAAATACATCGTAGCAGGCGACTGGAATGCGTCCCACTGGCTTTTCTTTTTCGTATTTTCTTTTATTTATTGTTACCGCTAAGTACATTTAGCCGGCGAGCTCTTCGGGCAACATTAATAGCAGCTAAGGACACCAAGGAGTTCCTCGATACCCTGCATGTATGTAAAAAAAATATATAGCATAATTTCCTTTTTTTCAGAAATCAATGAAAACTATTGAAGGCATCGGAAAATATTTTTTTATTATTATAATGTAGGTACATATCTAAAGTTTTTACTTATATTTTTTTGAAGATGAAATCTGATAGGTGACGTCCCCCATTCTCCATACATTGCGTAAACCGATTTTTGGCGATTCTCGTGACTCTTGTTAGCATAGCATGTGTTATGTTGGCAATTTCTTCTTGGATGTTGGTTTTTAAATCTTGTAGGGTTCTTGCACGGTTCACATAAACACGGGATTTCAAAAAACCCCATAGAAAAAAAAAGCCCATAGAAAGGGGACAGATCGGGAGAGCGTGCCGGCCATTCCAAATCGCCTCTAATTGAGATAAGGCGCTCTGGAAAGTATTCCCTCAAAACAGCCATCGATGCTCTTGAAGTGTGTGCTGTTGCACCGTCTTGTTGGAACCAAGTGTCCCCCAAAATTCAACTCTGCTAGCCGTGGGGAAAAAAAGTTCTGTAGCATGTTTCACTGTCACTACAACCTCATTTTCCTCAAAAAACCAGGGACCAATAATTCGCTTGAAAAGTAGGCCTGAACGGCAAAGGCATGCTCCTCACTACTCCAACGCATGATGGCGACTAAACCGTGTCGGGACAAAACTTTGCAGGAGCCCCTCTTGAACGGGACCACTAGCGCTCCGCTATGACATCAACTAACTGAATGGCGCGCGTTTTAAAAAAGGGAAGTTATGCTGCCGCACCCTGTATATATATTATATCGCATCATGTATCAACATTTTACGCAAAGATGCAGACATTTAGAATTATAAATATATTGCCACAAATATAGTTGCTGTTGCGTTATGCATAAGGGTCAAAGTAATTTGTATTTATTGTATGATCACGAGGGATCACAAATAACACCAAAACTGTGAATTAGTGAATAGTATACCCTAGTTCTTTAAATAGATTATTCAGTTCGTAGAAAAATGTTTTTAATTATATTTTCACTATTTTTTGTGCCTGATACGGGTAAAGGGATATGTACTATATATACAGTATATATATATATATAATAATCTGTTTATATATATATATAAACATGATGTTCTCCTGATGTACTTCGTACGAAGGCGGGGGTAGTGGATTCCACTTGAAGATTTATGGTGATTTTGCTGGAAAGATGACTGTCTTCCTTTTGGCTTCTGGCCTAGGGACTCAGATAGCTATGATAGCTTATAATGATAACGACAGATTGCCGGAGTTGGTTTTATGAGCTTGTGCTCTTTATTACTCGATTGTCCAAAACGAACTGCTTAAAAGCTAACAAAGGAAAACCTTCATAGCGGCCCCTGCCAAAGTGCAGAGCTTTGCCGGCTATGTATGAGCTTCCGGTCAAATGCTTGGTCAGCAATTTGACCGGTACTTATGAACGGACGATCGGTCCGGTTAACTTAGTTAACTACTCGCTCTTCAAGATTGAGGCCGCCCTCGGCTGACCCTATTTGGGCGATAACTTCCTTCAACTGCGCTGCGGATTTTCTGGCCCTTGTGGCTCGCTGATAGGTTAGGCCGACACAGATAAGAGCACAGAAAATTGCTCCCACAATTAGCGCTATCTGGCTTAGTCGGTATCCGTCGACGTCTTCTTCGAATTTCCTGATTTGCTCCAGATTGCGTTCACTCAGGCGGTGAAGATATGGGCGGCTCAGGATCTCGTGTTTCATCGAGATATTCAGGACAGGAGAGTTAGCTACTCCCGGTGCCCTTTTCTGGACCATGTCGTGGTTTATAAAGACGGTCTCATTAACCATAGCACTCTCAGCAAATGTTATCAGGTGCGTGCCTTTAATGCGGATGTTCGTTCCATTATCCACACGCACAAGTGCTGGTCTATCATTGATGACGATAATTCCTTCGTCGACATAGGTGATCGGATGAAGATCGCTCTGATGTGTATCGCAATGCGCCACGACCCCAGCGTGGAGTTCTTGGGCGCACGAGCTCACCGAAGATAATTGACAGAACGTTGCCCCGGGTGATGTGGAGCAGTTCTTGACGGCGCGGACTTCTCCGTTACACCCCGCCACCACATTATCCTCTAACCTTAACACCGTATCGTGGTGTGCCACTAGTAGAATGGTGATCTTGTTGCAGGCTATCTTAATCTTGGGGAACTTTATTATGAAATGTAATATGTTAGGAGATTGTAAGACTTTGACGGACGCAACGGACAAAATTTCCCTTATGGGGGTGTCGGTGGGCTCCTCGACCCAAACATTCTCCAAATCTGCATGGTCCAGATGCTTGGACTAACTTTGTTAATTTTTGCGAGTGTGATTTTTAGCATCAAATTCTGTAGTTCCATAATGATGATTCTATTACGAGTTAATAACATCTCGTATAGATGGCCTGAATCAACTTGTGCAATTTTTAAGAATTTCAAGATTTGATTGACGGTGGTAGTGAGTTCATTGATGCGAACTTGTGTTTTAGTATTAATTTTAATTTGACTATTGTGTGCATCAACTAGTCGTGCTTCAGTGAACTTTATCTTTTCAAAATCTTCGGCGTCAGGTGTCCCAGCGACAACCTTTAACGCAGTTCCTAAGAAGTCTAGGCTCCTGGCAACTCTGTGATGCACGCTCAACGGGTTAAGCATGTCACGGAGATGAGCGATGTTCAGAAGCTTTTTCATGTGGGACTGGGGGTATAAATCGAGCATGTTTTCGGTTTCATCAACCACTCGCCTATACTCAGAGAGATTAGCTGAGTGTCTAACGTAGGTATATTCCTCCCAGACTAAGACTTGACCGTCGATGACGGGAATATAATTCGCTTGGGAATAGTCCGTGATATGGGCCGATATCACGGCCAGAAGACAGAGCAGAAGCGGTGGAAACGACCTGTAATTTGTGTGACTGATAAATAAATATTCGGATTGGAGTTGCCCACCACCAATTATGGTAAATATAGAATATAAACCAAATTATACTAAGAAATGTTAAAAAATTATGCCGAGTGGCTATGAATAGTGAAAAATGAAGAATATAAAAAAGATTATGCCAAGTGGCTATAATGAAAAATAATGAAAACCTATGCCAAGTGGCTATAAATAATAAAATTAAAAATTATGCCGCATGGCTAGGAATAAAAAATGTAAAAAGGCTCCGAGCGAATCGCAACTAGGGTCCTGCTCGGGTTACTTGAGGTTGTCTTTGTGGACCACCCTCCCTTTAATTAGGACTGTGGTCCCTAAGTCCGCCGCGATGGTCCTCTCCTCACATAAGGGAGTGAGTTTGTTGCCTAGTCGTCTGTTTGACTTTACTAGGACTTTATCGCCGACCTGGAACACTCTGTTCCGCCGAGTAGCGTTTTCTCGGTTCCTGGTCGTATTTTGGGCGTTTTTAATTTTTTCCTGGACATCATATTGTGGATTGTCTGGACTTGCCCGCATGACCTCGGCCGGTGTTTTGTCAATAACAGAGTGGATGGACTTGTTATACCTGGCAGTGGCCAGCAAAATCAACTCCACTGTGTCACTTATGCCTTTGTTGATTTTCAGGCATCTAGCAAGTTCAGTCAACGTGCTGTGGAAGCGTTCCACCTATCCGTTGGAGGCGCTATGGAGGGGCGGTGCATTCGAGATGCTGACGCCGAAATGGTTTTCCAGCATGGCCACTATTGTGTTCGATTTCAATGAGGGCTCATTGTCGCAGTAGATGGCTTTGGCTTTGGGGAAAACATTCATGAGTTGTAGTAGAGGTGGTTTTAGATCCTCTATGGTTCTAGACGGGATCGGCTGAACCATGGCAAATTTCGAAAACTTGTCCACGCAGGTGAGGAAGTATTTCCTATCCGTTGAGAAGATATCGACGTGCAATATCTCTCCTACATGGTCCGGGATCGGTGTTTCACCGAGCTCCTGTTTCTTTGGATGTCTATCATATTTCGCCTTGGCGCAGGTTTTGCAATTGGCGGCTATCTCGCTCGCCAATTCAGTCATCTTGGGGAAGTAGTACTCGGAGAGTACCTGTTTCACGTTTTCTTGGGCCGACCTGTGAGCTCTGTTGTGCTCTGTGGTGAGGATCTCGTTTCTCTCCTCGACCGCAAAAATGTCGGTGACCCTTTTTTTGCAATACCAGAATTTTGTGGCTGGAAATGGCCGAACCACGTTGTCCTGGATTAGCGCCAGCGTGTGAAGATCACAGTGGAAGGCGTTTACACCATTAGGGATAATGGTGTTGCTAAGTTCCTCTAGAAAAGTTTGTTTGCACGAGAAATTGATCGAGTGACGTTTCTTATTCTCAAATAATATAAAAGTGCGTTTCCAAGGGGAGCGCGCCTCTTCTAAAATTATCTGGTTCTGGAAGCAATTCACGGGCTTGTCCGTTGACTCGATTGTGTGTGTGAGCGAAAGTTCGCTGTGGACCGTGGCCGCGCACGATTGTGGTTCTTGGTCTCCAACAACATTGAGTTGTTGCCTGGAGAGTGCATCCGCCACGAGGTTATCTTTTCCGGGCTTGTAAAACATTCGGGCGCCGGACTCATCGATGCGTGCTTTCCACCTCTTGATCTTGGCGTTCGGATTGGATTCCGATACCGCAAATGTCAAGGGTTGGTGGTCGGTAAAAATGTTTATTTCTTTGACCGCATACAGGTAGTGCCGCAACTTGGCTAGTGCCCAGACTATGGCTAACAGCTCCCTTTCGTTGGTAGCATAGTTAACCTCTCTGTCGCTCAATGTCCTAGAGATCATTGTAATCGGACGTCCCTCCTGGGACAGCACTGCGCCAATGCCGTAGGCCAAAGCATCTGTCGTTAGATCAAACGCTTTTTTATAGTCAGGGTATCTGAGGATGACATCTTCAGATGCCAGGATATTACGCAGTTTCTCGAAGGCACGTTGCTGCGCATCGGAAAATTGTACCTGGATACCCCTGGACCTGTGTCGGCTAACACTCCCGTTCTCGCCCTTCAGTATGTCTGAAATGGGTCTCGCTATTGATGCGAAATCTTTGATGAAGCACCGATAATCGCTGGCCAAGCCCAAGAATGACCTTACCTCAAATACGTTTTTGGGTTCTGGAAATTCTTTTATGGCCCTAACCTTTTCTGGGTCAGTCGCCGCACCATTGTTGGTGACGATGAACCCCAGGAAGCTCACGCTTTTCTTAAAAAAACGTGACTTTTCTGCCGATATTCTCATGTTAGCATCGTATAAGCTTTTCAGAACCCAATCTACGTGCTTAACATGAGCATTTTCATCTTCTGAAAAGATGATGACGTCATCGACGTAAATGTAGCAGAACTTGCCGATCTGCTCTCGCAGAATATCGTCAATTGTTCTCTGGAAGATGCTTGCAGCATTCCTGAGTCCGAACGGTAGTCTTCGGAACTCATACTTCCCCCGTTCACTGATAATGATGTCTTCTCACGGTCGCGTTCAGCGAGCGTGATTTGGTGGTAGCCAGACTTCAGATCGAGTGTCGTGAAGTATTTGGCCTTTCCGAGATTCCCCAATATCATTGAGATATTTGGCATGGGGTATCTGTCTGGGACCGTTCTTTCATTTAGTTTGCGGAAGTCCAGTACCAATCGCATTTTTTTGTTGCCCGCTTCGTCGGTGCCCTTTTTGTCTACGACCCATGTTGGGTTATTGTAGGGGGACTTCGACTTTTGGATTATGCCATTCTTAAGCATTTCCTGAATTTCGCCGTTGACGAAGTCAGCCGCTCCCATGGGGTATGGGTATGGGTATAATAATAAATGGCATAAATGGGCTCCTCGTCAAGCGTCCGGATGGTGGCTACCACCGACGTATTGTAAGGAAGAGCCTCATTAGGATCAGCAAAAACTTTTTTCCTATTCCCGAGCATTTTTAAAAAAGTGCCCTTAACTAAGGGCGGTGCGTCCGAGCAATCTATTTTGGTAAAATTGACATCGGGGCAAGTGTGAAAATCAATTTGCTCTGCTTCGGAGCCCCATTTTAGCTGGCCGGAAGCTAGGCAAAGCGACGCTCCAGCCTGTCGCAAAATATTTTTTAGTGATTGTAGTCACACCATGAATCGAATAGATTGCAAATGAAGACTCCACCGGGCAGACGCCTTTCAACCCCTTAAATGGTCGGATGAAATTTTCATTTCGATCCTCTTCGTCCTCTCTTCGTACTCTTCGTCTGATGACGGGTAGCAGGGATTTTCCCCTAAAAAATAATTGCATCAGAGTCATACTCTAGTATGGAATCATCGTCGACTTTATTCGCTGCACTGGAGGCTGCGGTGGCATAAGCCGTGTCCGAGTTGCCTGAGGCCTGGGCAACATGGTTGACCCTTTGCCTTTTAGGCGGGACCGAGCGGCCAGACGTTGCCGGCTTCGATTTCGGGTAAGCCGGGGCGTGAGATTGTCGCATTCTGGACAACGACGGGTCAACGTCCATAGGTTCCGGTGTGTTCCCTCGAGCCATCCGGTCGCTACGTGGAGCAGAGTGCACCTGTGCTCTGTGCTGTTTAGTAAAGTGCGGGTTCTTCCCGGCACTTCCCTGCGAGTTGGCTTGTGGAGGGGCCTGCTGGCGCTCCTGCACTTTGGGATATTGTTTATGGTCCCTATCTTCTTGGCTTCTTGCAAACGAAGTTGCGAAGGTGTACCGCTCGAGATTGGACTCCACCTCTTGTGCCAGGGCGAGCGCTGACGGCATGTCTTTCGGCTTTGCCGCGAATAGCACGTTCGTGAGGTTGCGCCTGAGTCCCGAGATGAAAACTCGCAAAGCGTCATCCCGGAACTTTTCGCACAGCACCGTGGCTGCTGACGCTTCATAGGACATGGTTGCCTTGTTGGTGAGCAAGGTGAGTTTTTTCTCAACCTCGTCATAATACTGAAGGAGCGTCAGGCTTCCCTGTCTGAGGGTGCCTAGCTCCTACTCGATAACGTGTATCGGGCGTTTGTCGCTGTACGTAAAATCGAGGCGATTTATAATCGCATCGAAATTTAGCACAGTTCCGAAGGATGACAGAACTGCATCAGCAGTGCATTTAACTTTGCTCCTAATGATAACTACAGCCTGATAGTGTCGCGAACTATTCTCATAGTTTCTGAACATATGATAAGCGGCTTTCGCCGCCTGCCGCCAGGAGACGTATGTCTCCTGTGTCCCCATAAAGTCGGGAAGACATTTCTTGGCGTCCAATGTTTCATCGCAACGGATTTGTCCGGTGATATCTACCGGTTGGTAAACCCTAATTGGAGGCGCTGCTACCTGGACGGGGTTAACTTGTACCGCCGTGATTCGGACAGCTCTTCAATAGTTTGGCGTAGTTCTGCTTCTTTGCGACGGCTTTCTGTAGCTTGTTCTTGCAGCGCCTGAATAACGCTTCTTATTTGTTCTGAATCATAAGTTATGTTAATACACCCACAACCAATAAAATGTCTTTCGATTCAGAACAAATAAGAAGCGTTATTCAGGCGTTACATAAGCACTTCTCAGTGCAGAATTTGTTGTCGGCCCTTCGCCTTCGGATTCTGAATCGCTGGCGTATTGTCTCGAATACCTATACTGTCGGAATGACTTGCTCATGAGGAATTGAGTATATAAACACTCAAGTCGACTTGTCCATAGGGTACACTAGTACGGCGAGGGGTCGCGGGGGCTGAGTCGGCGTTCTAATAACATTGACCGAGGGCTCGTGGAGCGGAGCCGTTGCTACGTCCAGCAACGACAAGGTAAGGGGCTCGCGGCGAACGAGCATCCGCTGAGCCAAAAAAATATATAAATGACAAAAAACGTGACAGCAAAGACAAAGAGATATATAAAAGGCAACAAAGTTGCCACAGCAATGCATGCGCCGGTATCGGGTAGCAAAGTAGAGTGGGGTAACAACAACAAAGTTCGAGACGGCTGTGAAGTTAACGCAGCGAATTCAAGTTTAAATGAAACGACAATGTCCCGATGATGCACAAAAGTGGAATGAAATGCACACAATAAAATATAAATTGCAAAGTAAATTAATCTTTGCGACAGTGTCCAAGTAATACACTATGGTGGAAAAATATATCCCGCACGGTCAATCAAAATTTTAAGTTCAATAATTGAATTTTTGTAACAATAATATGTAAATTTAATTCGCAAAACATAGGGATGCTTGCATAGTTATGAAAATGCAAATTTTTTTGTTATTTTATTTAAACCGCAAAAATATTTAAATATTTTAGAGTTCTAAATGCAGTTTGAAGTTTGTGTGGGAACAGAATAACATAATTTGTGTGTAGTTTTGTGTGTACAAGGCGGGGGTAGTGGATTCCACTTGAAGATTTATGGTGATTATGCTGGGAAGATGACTGTCTTCCTATTGGCTTCTGGCCTAGGGACTCAGATAGCTATGATAGTTTATAATGATAACGACAGATTGCCGGAGTTGGTTTTATGAGCTTGTGCTCTTTATGACTCGATTGTCCAAAACGAACTGCTTAAAAGCTAACAAAGGAAAAGCTTCA
This sequence comes from Drosophila ercepeae, assembly GCA_018150545.1. Lineage (NCBI taxonomy): Eukaryota > Metazoa > Arthropoda > Insecta > Diptera > Drosophilidae > Drosophila > Drosophila ercepeae. The sequence continues at coordinate 696,633 of JAECWL010000010.1, read as the reverse complement.
TATCGGCCCCTGCCAAAGTGCAGAGCTTTGCCGGCTATGTATGAGCTTCCGGTCAAATGCTTGGTCAGCAATTTGACCGGTACTTATGAACGGACGATCGGTCCGGTTAACTTAGTTAACTTATATATATATATATATAAACAGAGAACAGACAGCCGATCAAACGTCGCACTTGGACTTGGGCGTCCCTATCACGACTACATCCTGAAAGGGGGACTTCTCTTCAAATTTATAAAGGAAAATTTTACTGTTCGTAGTTTCGAAAACTATGGAAAGAGAGGTTTAACAAGAAGCACACGAAGTTGGTCATTTTACAGCGCAAAACACCATACACTCCATCCGCCAGCAGTATTGGATCTCGCATCGAAAGAGTAAAGTCGTCGAATTTATTGCTAATTGCGTTAAATGTATAACAAACAGTTTGAAAAACATAAAGGCTGGTTTTACTGCATAGATAAACGACGATCGCCCTTTACACGCTGCATATTGATCACTAAAAACCATTAGATGCAACGTCGAAGCAGTACAAATACATCTTCGCAATGGAAGAAATCATACCAAATTTATATTGTTATGATCCTCTTTTCTAATATAATATTGTTTTATTTATTTATTGATACTAAATAAATAAATTGTAAGCATGTCTAAGGGTACAGGGTATTTTGCAATCGGGAAACTCGACTTCTTTATAAGGGAAGGTTTTCAAATAATTCTTTAAAAATCTCCTCTTATCTTGACAGCTAGTAACCGCCGCACCTAGAAACCTTGATTCCTAATAAAGAAGCAAACCAATTAATCAAACAGCTTCAATATTTTTAAAGAAACGCATATTATATTCTCGACCTTAATATCGCTATCTATCTGAGAGGCGAGCTTGAAGCAGAAAAAAATAGTAGTCTAAGTTTTATAGATATTCCGATTTGGTTAAATTTATGTTTGTAGGCTTAAATGGGCCATTAGAAAAGTGTAGAGTCAAAATTTTTCAAAAAATTTCTAAATCGTTGCTACTAAAAAATGAAACTCAAGTGAACGAAATTGGGCGTAAAAAAATTGTATACTAATATGATCGGAATTGGTATCACAGAGGTCTACATATTAAATATATCTTATAATTATAAAATAGACACCATTATACGAGCAATCGGACGAACATGGATAGTTGGAATCGGCTTGATGCCGATCAAGAATATATATGGTACATTTAAGATGTTTATTATAATATGTTTGTTTATTATTTTATATAAATGCTTCTACTAATGAAATTATGCTGCCAATGTTGCTCCACTGCCTTCTTCCTTCACTTCATTCCGTGTTGTTCCCTTTCTGCGTACAGCGTTGCCAACTTCATCATTTGAGGGGGTTGGCAACACATCAGTTCGATGCATTGTCATACATTTTCGTCAGAATCGGGTTCCTCTTGCTGTTACATAAATTTCAATTAGTTGTACAACTTTGCCTGCAGGTAGATATTTTTGTTGTTGTCGATGGGTGCTACACACAAATACTATTATTGTGGGTAAAAGGGGGCGTGGCAAAATATTAAAAATTTTTAATAAACTTGATCTGCGTGGGCATTCAGACGAACATGACTAGATCGACTCTGCTGAAGCTGAGAATAGTGCCACGGTCATAATAAATACTTAATTTTGTTATAATAAATATATTTTAACAGTATTTTAATATCGATAGTTTTTATTTGATTCCTTCCAGCGATGATCCAGTTGCTTAGCGCTGCGATCCGTTGGTTCCTTGGTCTCCCAGTTCGTTCCCTTTTAGGATGATTACGATGGAGGGCTTGACTTCGCCCTCTTAATGAGAATTACTAGCCTTGGGATCCAATAATGAGATTGTTAAATAATGACAAGGGTTACTTACGGCTGATTGCCGGAGCAGAGTCTATTATTCAACGACCTTACAAAAACTGAAAAGCTCACATTATTAAAAAACTCAGTTTAATCTACGAAAGAATGCATCACGCCACCAAACCATGATCGGCAAGCTGACCCAGAATTTCTTGCAGCGCAAAGCAACACTCCAAATAGGAAGTGTAAGCTCCTTAGCGCGGGGCGCTGAAGCTACTTAGTTGCTAGGGGTCAGACATTAATCAGTTTTTAACGTAATAGTGAGAATTAAATTTTGAATTTCTGTAAACACCATTCTATTTCTTGTAGTAGTCGTGCTTCGTATAGGTGTGGGCTGTCAAACAAGTCGCTTTTTTGTGCCTTGATCACCTAATTAATAGTGTCAGTTAATTTGTTTATTTGCTTTTGAGTTTCTTAATCAGGTGTACCCGCCCCTATCTATTCCTAAGAAATCTAGGCTCCTAGCAATTCTGTGCTGCACTTTGATGACGGACAACAAGGTTCCCAGATGGTCTGTATCAACTTCTAGTAACTTGCGCATATGCGATTGGGGGAAGGACTCGGACAATTTCTCTGTTTTATTAATCATAATAGCGAACTCAGAAAGGTTGCTTGAATGTCTTAAGAGGTAACGTTGTTCCAATACCAGCACATCTCCATCTACCACATGGATGTAGTTGGCATGCGAAAAGTCGGTGATCCTGGCATTTGCTGCTGCCAAGGCGAGACTACAGTGCTCAGGTTTTCCTTAATGTAACCTACTAACTAACTATAAGGGGAAAGCCTACTTAAGGTGGTTCTTATAGACCACCCGCTCCCTAATGAAGACGCGGTTTTGCCTGGTTGTATTCCATCTTCCGATGCTGCCTTGCTGGACTTTCATCAATCTTGCCTTGATGTCTATGCGAGTCTTACTTCGAAACAGCACTAGGTTTCGCTTGAGCGGGAAACGTGCCTATTCCAGAGTAATCCGAGGTATTCTACGCTTTCTTTAAAAAACATAGTTTTTTCCTGGCTTACTCTCATGTTGGCCTCGATTAGGCACTTCAGCACAGTATCGATGTGGCGGATATGGTCGGTCTCATTCTCCGAGAAGATTATGACTTCATCTACGTAGACGTGACATATTTCCCAATTTGTTCACTCAGAACATCGTCTAATGGTCTTTGGAAAATGCTGCTTGCGTTTCTTAAGCCGAACGGCAGACAAAAATTTGTATTTGCCGCCATTTACCGAGACGCCGTGTCTTCTCGCGGTCATGCTCCGCAAGATATATCTGATGGCACCCTGACTTTTTTTTTTTTTTTTTTTTTTATTAATTTCCTTTAAATTACATTCTGTTTCTTAAAGAATAACAATGAGTAATGGTTGAAGAATGGAAAAAAAAGGTAGCGGCCCTTCCCATTGCAAGGATACGCTAATACTTTAATAGTTTACTAATAATTACTAATAATTTAATTCTGTTGGAGTTTTTCGTTTTAATCTTCTCGGTTCCAGCTCTCTCATCGGTATTTGTCTCAGGTTTGGGTTTTGGTGGTTTAGTAGTTGATTTGTGTGTTTTTTGCTGCTTTTTTTAATAGTTTCGTTGACTGTCTCTATGTTTAAATCTTTATGAATATCTTCATTTCTAATATACCATTCGGCATTTGTCATTGTTCTGAGCATTTTCGATTGCGTTCGTTGAATTAGCTGTAAGTGAGATTTACTGGCAGTTCCCCAGATTTCTATTCCATACGTCCATATTGGTTTTATTATCGCCTTGTATATTGCAATTTTGTAATGTAATTTTAGTTTTGAGTGTTTTCCTAGTAGCCAGTTAAGTTGTCGAAATTTGTTTTTTATTTCATTTCGGTTATTTAGGATGTGCTGCTTCCATGTCAGTTTTGCGTCAATAGTTAGTCCAAGGTACTTGGCATATGGGCGTAACAATATTTGATTGTCGTTGATTTTAATTGCGAAGTTTTTGGGTTGTCGTTTTGTGTATATTACTTGTCGAGTTTTGTCTTTATTTATCTCGATGCCCCATCTCTCAAAACAGGATACTGTTCGTGTCATGATTTGTTGTAATGTACTTGCAGCTGTTTTTTCACACGCGCTTGACGACATTAACACAGTATCATCTGCGAACGTAGCAATCATTGATCCAGGGATAGTTGGCGCTGGAATATCAGAGGTGTAAATCAGGTATAAGATGGGCCCAAGCACACTACCTTGGGGAACACCCGCTGACACTGGCATAACATCTGAGCATTCATTGTCATATTTGATATAGAAATATCTGTCCGTTATATAGCTTTGTAGGATGGTATATAAGTTGTCTGGTAGTATATTTCTTAGCTTATGCAGCAGTCCTTTGTGCCATACTTTGTCAAATGCTTTAGCAATGTCCAGGTACACAGCATAGCAAAACTTCTTTTTGTCAAAATCTTCTGTTATTTTATTAATTACTCGATGGACCTGTTGGACAGTCGAGTGCTGCTTCCGAAAGCCGAATTGGTGAGGAGGTATTATATTTTTTTGTTTTAGCGTTGGCTCGATTCTATTTAATAGGACTTTTTCAAATACTTTTGAGAGGACAGGTAATAAAGTGATTGGTCTGTACGAACTTACAGTATTGGCGTTTTTATTTGGTTTTGGAATTGCTTTAATTTGGCCTACCTTCCAAGTTATGGGAAAGTATTGCAGTCGAATGATTCCGTTAAACAGGTTTCTAATATAGGTGATTATAGCGTCTGGTAGTTCTTTCAGAATTTTTCCTCCGATTAAGTTATATCCGGGGGCTTTCTTGTTTTTAATTTGTTTTATGTGAAATTTAATTTCTGCCTTTGTTATAGTCTTAATTGCACAATTTGAGTTGGTGATTTGTGTTGGAAGCTCAGCGTTGCCGTTGTCCATGTCATTGGTAAATGATGTTTTAAAGTGTTCAGCAAGAGTGTCTGCTTTTTCTTTGTTTGATCTCGCCCATGTGTTGTTGTTTCTTTTTATAGGCGGCTTGTGTATAGTTGAGTTCGTCAATAGCCGTTAGGGCACGGCTATTATTGCTTCTTATTGCTTCATACAGTTGTCTTTCCTTTGCAGTGGTAAGTCTGGACCCCCATGTTATGTGTTTGGCATTATAGTCACCTCCTGCCAAATACCGATTTCCCAGTGATTTTAGAAAATCGAGGTATTGGTCTTTTGTATTGTTAAATTTAGGTGGGCAATAAACTGCAGATATATTTATTGGACCCGTTGTGTCTGAGGTCGATATAGTAGTAGCCTGTATGTAGTCCTTTTTGAATCCATCGAGCTCTATGCACTTTATGCTTTTTTTAATTATTACTGCAGTACCACCATGGGCCTTACCGTCCGGGTGATTAGTAGAGAATATATTATAGTTAGGTATGTTTATATAGGTTTTCTCAGTTGAGTGAGTTTCAGAAATAAGCATGACGTCAATTAGCTTTTCATTTAAGAATGTTTTTAGTTCAAGTAAATGGCGTGAAAGTCCGTTAGCATTCCAGATGGCGATTGTTAGGTGTTTATTTGTCAAGTTTAGATACTAGGAGCGTGACAATGTTCATCATATTTGTCATTTGGGCTATTAATTGTTTCATCAATTGTTTTAGTTCGTCAAAATCATTTTGTGCGGTTTGGCTTAATTGAGTTGGAGCAGGCTGTATAACAGGTACACTAGCAGTTTGGATTGCTGAGTTGGTTTGATGGCTAGTTACTTGGTTTCTGTTTAAGACTTCGGCATAGGATATAGCTGGCGTCTTTAAGATTGCTGCGTTATTTGTTGTACTGTATTGTGTCGTTTGATTTGTTTCTGTTACCGGTATTTCTTTCTTCCGGAGAGGTGGGTATTTTTGGATTTGCAGTGCTTTGTACACCATACAACCTTTGTAGTTTGCAGTGTGGTTTTCACTGCATAATGCACATTTAATACTTGTTCGGTCCGATCTTGTATTTATAGTACACGATGAGGAGCTGTGTTTTCCAGCGCACTTTACACAAGTTGGGTCTTTGGTGCAGTAGTTTTTGGTATGTCCATATTTTTGGCAGTTTGTACATTGGGGAAGTGTTCGCTTTGGTCGCGGTGGCTCGAAAATTACTTTGCAGTGAAGAAGGTGCTCAATTTTATAGATGTCTTTATTATTTTCTTTCATTTTAAGTTCAATAGAGAATAGAGGCAATGGTTGTTTGGAGTCGTAGCGCTGGATATTGTGTAAATTTATAACTTCATGCCCTTGCTGAGCTAGTTCATTTATAATATCGTCTTTGTCTGTAGCGTGATGGACATTACGAAGGATTACCTTAAATCCTCTCTGGTCTTTTGGTCTGAAGGTGTAGTATTTGGTCGATTTATCTTTTAATAGTCCTAATATGTTGTGGTAGTGAGTAGTTTCTAGTGGCTGTATTTTTATTTCATTAGTTGAAAGTGCTTTAAGTTCATATCGTGTTTCTTTTAATGAATTTAAAGCAGTAGTTAGAGCGTAAATGTTTTCAACATTTTCAACATATATGGGGGGGGTTTTTGCTTTTTTGTGCTCAATTTGCATTTGCGTATTTATAGTTGCATTTGTCCCATTGTCAGTTTGGTTTTCGTCTTCATCATCTTGTGCTAGTAACTCAAAGCGGTTGCTTGAGTTTGGCTCGGCTAGCCAGTACTCTTTGAGAGTTTTTTGAGTAGCGGTTTGAGTTTTATTCTTCTGTTTCTTGTTGCCATTTAAAAGATCTTTGGAACCGTTTGGAGACTGGTTTTCTCGGTGACGTTTTAAGTTTTGTTTGTTTGGGAGAGAGGATTGAGTTTTGTTTATTGTTGTTGGAGCGGGTATTGAGGTTGTGGGTGTTTTAGTATTCGCTGAGGAAGAGCGTATCGGCATTGAAGCATAGCAAACTGTGGTTGTTGTTGCTATAGTTGCTGTAGTTGTGGTATTTGTGTCTGAGGTTGTTGAGAGCGGAAGAGTTGAGAGTGGGAGAGTTGAGAGCGTACCTGCTGTGAGCGGCGGAGTTGAGTGTGTGTTCATTTGTATCGCGGAAGTTGTTGTTGGTATACGCGCGGGTAAATTTGGCGCGCATTCAGGTCTTCGTTGCTGAGAGTAATTGTTGGGTCTCTCCAATGCTGGAGAGCAAGATCGCGCTCTTTCATCACTCTGCGGGTGCAAGTTTTGATAATTGTTTTGTAATTGTGTGATTTGATATGTGGGTGAGTGAGATGTAGGAGTTGTTTTTGTTTTGTTTTGCTTGAAGCTCTCGCTTCTGATTTTGAGCGCCGGGTGCGCTCATTTTTTGTTTAGTTTATTGTTTTCACTTGTTTTTGTTTATTTTATTCACAGGAGTATATAGGGTTTTTTTGAAACACATATAAATATGTATTAGCGTCTTTTCGCTTTTATTTAATGGTTTCACTTGGGCTTGAATTTTGCACTTAGACTTCAATATTAACTGGAGCTTTGTTAAAAACACGTCCGTCGGGGTTGAAGATCAAAGATCAATTTTAGCATTTGCTTGACTTCGTTGTTTACGAAGTCGGAAATACCCATGATATTTGGCTAAGCTTTGGATTACACCGATTCGTTGTCTACTGTGCGAATCGTGGCAATAAAAGCGGTGTTGAATGGGAGATCTTCATTTGAGGTAGAGAAGGCCTTTTTCTTCCTAATAATTGTGTTCTTAAACTCATTTTTAACGTAGACAGATGTCTGATACCACAATGTCATATAAATCGGTGAAGTTAACGTTAGGGGAGCTGAGAACTGAAGCTTTTCAGAAATGCCCTAATATTCCAGAGAGTTCTCTGCTAGGTTCAACTTTACCCCGGCCTGTGTTAACAGGTTAAAGCCTATAATTGCATCATTTGTGTGAGTTTTATTGTGTTCAGGTGCTTCCACATGCAAATGGTATACCTGAGCAGCTAGGGAATTTATTTGGTTTATAAACTGAGATTGCTGTTGCGCCAATGCCTGCCTGACGGCATTGTCGATAAGAGCTTGGATTTGATTGGGGTCCATTGTGTTGTCTAATGGGGCATTATCTAACGGCAGACCCACTTTATGTTTTCCTTGTGACTCCTCCCAGCTGTCCTCGCTTTCGTATTCAACCTTAATGTCCCTATAATCACCTGCCCAACTCATTGGTTGTTGGCTGGCACAACACGAATACACTTTTGCCGAGCACAATTGATCGGCACGTAATAATAGGACAAGAAAAGGTGTGCAATAAAATTTAATAAAACTAGAGTAGAAACAAGATTTGCGGACTGAGCTAGGAGGTGGAAAATTGTGAATAATGGCAACAAATCTTACCAGATCCTGCCCACAAAGGAGGCTCGACAGGCAAATTTCCAGGGACCTAATCAACCGGCTGCCAATAAGACGCACAGCGAAAAGATTATGAGCCTAACGATGTACTCCCAATCGTCTTTTCTTTTATTTTTATTAGTTTTTAATTATTGTTAATTTGTTAATTTATTTTAAATTTACTTTATTATCGTTACCGCTAAGTAGACTTAGCAGGCGAGCCCTTCGGGCATAATTAATAAAAACTAAGGACACCAAGGAGTTCCTAGATTCTCTGTACTAAATAATATATGTATAAAAGGAAAGGAAATGTTTTCTAATACTCGCCAAAGAGCCTTTCGACGAGTTGCACGTAAATAACTCCTTACGCGAGAAAAATATTAAATTGGACGCACGAAACTAATGTTAAGCCCACAATAGTGGCACAAACTGTAGATAAAGATCCCTAGATCCACTATTAGTGATTAAAACACTCAAGCACAGTGATATAAGCTTGCTGCAACAACAAACAAAATCGTGGCACCGCTAAACAGCGGACACAAGTAAAACAAAACAAATCAGCTGTTCAAAAAAGCTGTTCACAGCTTTTGTTTGTTTACAAACATTTGGAAACTAGCATTTGTGGAGCCAAATGCAAAAACCATAATGCCCGCTCCGACCGAGCGCTTACTCAGACTTTTTGACAGCTCTTTGATATTGCAGTGAACGAAGCCTCTGCATCCGTGCCGAAACGGACGTCCAAAGTCTCCGGGACTACCAAGACATCGCCACCGCGCATGCAAGTCATGAAGCGGAAGGCATGTGTGTCTCCACTCAATGCCAAGAAGAAGGCAATACTTGATACCAAGATTCCTGTTCCCACCTACAGCGGCAGCTCAAACCGCTTTGGGTTGCTTGCGCAAACAGAAGAACTGAGTGAGCAGCCCAGTAGCACCCAGTACTGCTGCGGCCAAACGTGATGCAGCCTCATCTGGCATTATCAGCGCACCTTCCAGGGCGCCACCTAACCCCCTCCAATAGTTTTGGAAGGTGATGAAAGCGCACCCCTGCTGATAGACAACATGTCAAAAATCGCTGCTTTGCACAAGGTTTCTGCCAAGGCATCGATGGGCGGGGTTCTGAGGCTCTACGCGGCAGACGCTAGCATCTACCGGAGCATAGTCAGCTCGCTCGAGACGGAAAAGCTCGAGTTTCACTGCTAACAGCTCAAGGAGGACAAGCCATACCAAGTCTGCGTTAAAGGACTGCACCACAGTACGCTCTATCATCAAATTGTTGAGGAATTGGAAAGTCTCGGCTACAAGTGGCTAGACGTACACCCGCCGAAGAGGCGAAACTTGCCAGGTGCTCCAGCATCCAAGCCCTGTTCTTCTGAACATCGCCGCTGCGGCGAACAACAAGGAGATCCTGGCTCTTAAGGCCCTATGCCACATTAAAATTGTCATCGAGCCTCTTCGCAAGCGAAATACGACAACCCAATGCGATGGATGCCAGCAATTTGGTCATACGACCAAATACTGCCGTAAGGCTGCCTTACTCCGCCGGCGAACATCCAGCCAAAGAGTGTACGCGACCACGAAGCGAGCCATGCACTTGCTGCAACTGTGGCGAACAGCACCCAGCGAACTATTCCGGATTCTTCAAATTCCAGGCATTCCTTCAGAGCTTTAGACCAGGAAGAGGTGTGGGCGGAAGAAGCGAGGTCAACAATCGACGCGGAGACTTCTAGGCAGATGTAGCTAAAGCTAGGATGGGTCCCAAGCAAAATCAGCAACAGAAGCCACAGCCCAATCAGCAGCAACAATCCGAGACCAGGAACCGCAGGAGGCAAAGGAGTCGGTCTAGCGGCAGACATCAGTCGCATCCTGCAGTCGCTAAACGAAAGCATGAACGTTCTGCGCTCCCTTCAGGAAAAGCAGATTGAACAGAGGAGGATAATGCTACTACAGCAGGGTCAGTTTTTGCATCTGCTCACTGCAATACATGCACAGCTAGGGCAAAAATGATGCCGCTGCGCTCCGCGAAGCTGCCCGAAGTTGAGTGCTTCGTAGGGCGTTACGAGATTGATGTCTTGCTAATCAGCGAAACACATTGCAAAGACGCAGTCAATCCCAAGGTGTATGGTTACGAGGTCCATAGCGCAAACGACCCGTGTGAGGGTAACGCCAAAGGTGTTACCGGCGCGGTCTACTGCCCACCGAGGTTCGTTTGGACCACAGACGACTTCAAATCCGTCTTGGAGCAACATCAGTCCAAATACATCGTAGCAGGCGACTGGAATGCGTCCCACTGGCTTTTCTTTTTCGTATTTTCTTTTATTTATTGTTACCGCTAAGTACATTTAGCCGGCGAGCTCTTCGGGCAACATTAATAGCAGCTAAGGACACCAAGGAGTTCCTCGATACCCTGCATGTATGTAAAAAAAATATATAGCATAATTTCCTTTTTTCAGAAATCAATGAAAACTATTGAAGGCATCGGAAAATATTTTTTTATTATTATAATGTAGGTACATATCTAAAGTTTTTACTTATATTTTTTTGAAGATGAAATCTGATAGGTGACGTCCCCCATTCTCCATACATTGCGTAAACCGATTTTTGGCGATTCTCGTGACTCTTGTTAGCATAGCATGTGTTATGTTGGCAATTTCTTCTTGGATGTTGGTTTTTAAATCTTGTAGGGTTCTTGCACGGTTCACATAAACACGGGATTTCAAAAAACCCCATAGAAAAAAAAAGCCCATAGAAAGGGGACAGATCGGGAGAGCGTGCCGGCCATTCCAAATCGCCTCTAATTGAGATAAGGCGCTCTGGAAAGTATTCCCTCAAAACAGCCATCGATGCTCTTGAAGTGTGTGCTGTTGCACCGTCTTGTTGGAACCAAGTGTCCCCCAAAATCCAACTCTGCTAGCCGTGGGGAAAAAAAGTTCTGTAGCATGTTTCACTGTCACTACAACCTCATTTTCCTCAAAAAACCAGGGACCAATAATTCGCTTGAAAAGTAGGCCTGAACGGCAAAGGCATGCTCCTCACTACTCCAACGCATGATGGCGACTAAACCGTGTCGGGACAAAACTTTGCAGGAGCCCCTCTTGAACGGGACCACTAGCGCTCCGCTATGACATCAACTAACTGAATGGCGCGCGTTTTAAAAAAGGAAGTTATGCTGCCGCACCCTGTATATATATTATATCGCATCATGTATCAACATTTTACGCAAAGATGCAGACATTTAGAATTATAAATATATTGCCACAAATATAGTTGCTGTTGCGTTATGCATAAGGGTCAAAGTAATTTGTATTTATTGTATGATCACGAGGGATCACAAATAACACCAAAACTGTGAATTAGTGAATAGTATACCCTAGTTCTTTAAATAGATTATTCAGTTCGTAGAAAAATGTTTTTAATTATATTTTCACTATTTTTTGTGCCTGATACGGGTAAAGGGATATGTACTATATATACAGTATATATATATATATATACGAGGGCGGGTCAATAAGTCCGTGACTTTTTGAATTTTCCGCCTCTTAATTGAAATGGTAACACTGCTCCCGTCAACAGTCATCTGTCAGTTGACTCTTGTCAAAAATTGAACAAGCTGCTACATTTAGTTTGTTTTTGACAGCCGTTAATATCAGACTACCGCGTTGACTGAGAAGAAAATGGAAAAAAGTGAATTTCGTGTGCTCATTAAGCATTATTTTTTGAGGAAAAATCCATTACGCAAACCAAGGCCAAGCTTGATAAATATTATGGAGACTCTGCACCATCCATTTCCATGGTAAAAAAGTGGTTTACTGAATTCCGATGTGGCCGTACAAGCACGGAAGATGCCGAACGTTCTGGACGCCCAGTTGAGGTTTCCATATCCGAAACAATTGAAAAAATCCACGATATGGTTTTAGCCCATCGGCGATTAAAAGTGAGAGATTGTGGAAGCCGTAGGCATTTCACATGGCTCAGTGGTTTTAATTTTGAATGATCATTTGGGTATGAGAAAGCTTTCCGCAAGATGTGTGCCGCGTTTGCTCACAATCGACCACAAATGCAACCGTGTGACAATTTCGCAGGAATGTTTAGCGTTGTTCAATCGCAATACGAACGAGTTTTTGCGCCGTTTCGTAACCGTGGACGAAACGTGGATCCACCACAACACACCGGAGACTAAACAGCAGTCAAAACAGTGGGTTTCTCGGGGTGTATCGGCGCCAAAGGTGGTTTTGTCAGCCAATAAAGTCATGGCGACTGTTTTTTGGGATGCACCCGGTATTATCCACATTGACTACCTTCAAAAAGGAAAAACAATCAATGGTGAATATTACAGCAACTAATTGGGTCGATTCGATGAGGCATTGAAAAAAAGCGACCGCACTTGGCCAAGAAAAAGTTCTTTTCCACCAGGACAATGCACGGGTGCACACATGTGCAGTTTCCATGGCAAAATTCCATGAAATGGGCTACGAATTGCTCCCTCATCCGGCCTATTCACCCGATCTAGCCCCGTGTGACTATTTCTTGTTCCCAAACTTGAACAAATGGCTCGGCGGAAAGAGATTTGCCTCCAATGACGAAGTCATCTCACAAACAAATGCCTATTTTGAAGACCTCGACAAATCATATTTTTTGGAAGGGATAAAAAAATTGGAGAAACGTTGGGCTAAGTGTATAGAGCTCAAAGGAGACTACGTTGAAAAATAAAATAACTTTTTATCTAAAAACCTGTGTTTCATTCAAATAGTCACGGACTTATTGACCCGCCCTCGTATATATATATATATATATATATATATATATATAAACAGAGAACAGACAGCCGATCAAACGTCGCACTTGGACTTGGGCGTCCCTATCACGACTACATCCTGAAAGGGATTCTTCAAATTTCTAAAGGAAAATTTTACTGTTCGTAGTTTCGAAAACTATGGAAAGAGAGGTTCAGCAAGAAGCACACGAAGTTGGTCATTTTGCAGCGCAAAACACCATACACTCCATCCGCCAGCAGTATTGGATCTCGCATCTAAAGAGTAAAGTCGTCGAATTTATTGCTAATTGCGTTATGTATAACAAACAGTTTGAAAAACATAAAGGCTGGTTTTACTGCATAGATACACGAGGATCGCCCTTTACACGCTGCATATTGATCACTAAAAACCATTAGATGCAACGTCGAAGCAGTACAAATACATCTTCGCCTGGAAGATGCTTGCCTGGCTTTTTCCGACTAGATCAAGAGGAAGTTGGGGATCCGGTTGCGATTAAAATAACTCAATATGTTGCGGGTCTCAAGCTAGCTCCTAAAACGGAACTGCCGCTACGAAGTAAAGAAAGCAGCAAACGTCGAAGGTCCTATTACTACAGCTACCAGTGACGATATTATGAAATTGTGGAGATATGTAACCAAGAACGAAGACACTAGAATTATAATTTAACAATAATTCTAATAATCAAATTCATTGTCATTAATTAATAAAAATATAAAAAACTATACATATATAGTAAAAAGTTTAATGTATTACAGAGTCGAACTAATGTCCCGTCAATTGACTAAGGACAACGCTAAGAAATAAAAGATCAGAGGAATAATTTCAAGTCTTTATTTTTTAAATCTCAGCTTAAGACTAAACTCTTGTAACAAAAATCTTTCATGTGTTGCCCTTTTATTTAGATTATTTTGGGAGTAAAATCCCCCGCTTGGGAGTAGAGTGCCTGTTAGGGGAGCATGGCTTACTCCGTGCTTTGTTTACTTTGGATGTGGATTGTTTACATTTCGTGGGATCTCCCACTCTGCATATTCTCATTTCTTTGAAAAGTACTCATTTTGTGAATATGTCACTATATGTCCCTTCGTACATTGGGTCCTTGGTATATTATATAAGCTAAGGCAAGCCATGGCTTGTCTAAGTAGTTTCGGCTCTAGTAGCCGCATAGCTCTCTTAATTTTGATAAGAAACATCCCAGCTGATCCCGTGGTAATCCTCCCTGAATAGACAAGTCGACTTTAATTCTGGTTAACGTTATAATTTTATTCTTAAATCTTTCGTTAAGTTGGGGTTGGTTCTTACCAGAGCTCTGGCTCTAGTGCTGAGGGCAGCTTTTGCATCCAGTGCAGGACGAGGGGCGACTCCGCATATTTGTTAGAGAAGTGGCCGAAATATGAGCCACGCTATGTCGGCGATCGTTTACCTAACGTCCGGCAACTCTGCTGTTCTAAGCAACAAAGTGTCGTCTGCAGACGCAGCAAATTGAAGCCAGCGCGATCGTCGGATATGTTGTCATGTTGATGTACAAGGGCGGGAGTCGAAGTCAGCGTTTTCAAGTGGGCTTAACCGTTACCTTTCTATCTTCAGTCATCTCCCCAGTCTTAAAAAGTGGTTTTTCTTTCGTTTAAATTTATTTTAAGCGACAAATACCTTGCCGCCATGACTGTAGGAAATTGGGTCGGACCTGGTTATATTATGAGCCGCATTTGGGAGCCCTTGCCTATACTCTAAGCCTCTAACATCCTCCAAATTAGTCAAATCTTGATATTTAATAATTTTCAGAGCGGTCGAAAAATAAACCCGTTGGCTTTTTTTTAGTTACCGATTGAACACAGTTGTTATACCTGTCCACTGCTATGGCAACTAATTCGTTAGTTTTGATGCCAGGGTGTTCGCATCTCAAACACCGGTAAATCTCGAGGAACGTCGAATAAAACCTCTCGATTTGACCGTTGACTTCGCTTTTTTGGGTCGGTGTGTGGTAAAGTCCGATACCCAACGTGCGCAGCGCCGTCGGGCCCAGAAGAACCCTCTCGTTGTCGGAGACCAGTACCTTTGGTACGGTAAAATAATGCAGTACCTCTACCAGTTAGCAATGGTGGTGAATTTGTCTATACAGCTCAGGTAGATCTTTTTTTCCTAGGTGAAAATATCGATGTGAAGAACCTCACATGGATATCTTGGGATAGGTGTCGGCTGTAGAAGCGGTTTATTGGGGTGTCTTATAGAGCTTACAACTGTCGCACGATGAAAGTTGCTTGCGGATGGTACTGAGTTAAATAGTATTTCTCCAGAAGCTGCAAGCGCACCTCTTTAGGGCCCCTATAAGCTCTACGATGTTCCCTTTCAGTAACTTCGCATATCTCTTCGGGATCTGACAAATCTATCACCAGCCTCTGCGTTATCCGAATTTTGAAGCATAGGCGTTGAAACGATGGCAGATAGGTTTCCAGGACTTTGACCCGTTGATCATTGATGGCTTAAGGTACTTTCCCAATGTAACGACTAAATCAGATAAAAGGCCAACCTCTACAGAAATCAGATGGCGTTCAAAGCCACTATGTGTTCGCATAAATATTCCCATCGTTCAAAAAAAACTAGTTGTTCAAAAACTAGTTGGTTATGGTATACGTTAATGGGAGCTTACAAATGGGGAAGTAAGAGCGACGCGTCTTCATCCGCACTATGCAAGCTCAAGGCTCCCTCGGTAGATGAGACAGTATCGAACGATCCCAATCAAAGTAATGATTCACGGAAACAATTCGTGAAAGGGCGTCAGCAACGACGTTGGATTTACCGGGCTTGAAGATGAATACACAGTTGTAATCCTCTATTCTAGCCTTCCAACGTTTTAATTTTGCGTTAAATTTCTGCTCTCTAGAGCATAAGTAAAGAGTTGGTAATCAGTATACACTTTGACTGACGCAGCGCCGTACAGATATGACCTGAGGTTATCTAAAGCCCAGACTATAGCAAGCATCTCCTTTCCTTTTCTTTAGTGGCATAGTTGGTCTTAGACAGGGTCCGTTAAATGTAGGCAATAGGCCGACCCTTCCCCTCGAGGTCTTGGGACAGAACAGTCCCAATAGCGTAATTAGAAGCGTTTGTAGTCAAATGGAATGGCTCGCTGAAGTTCGGAAAAGCAAGTACTTCGGAAGAGGAAAGGATTGATTTCAGATTGTCGAAAGCTAACAAAGCGGCATCGTCGAGCTCGACCGGAACCTTCTTAGATTGATTTGCTTTTAGTCGACCGGATTCGCCGCGAGTTAGGTTAGTCAGGGGTTTGTCGATTATGTCATAATCGCGGATAAACTTCCTATAGTAAGACGTCATACCAAGGAAGCTCTTCAATTCTTTTACATTTGTTGGATGCTTCATTTTCGATATAGCGTCTACCTTTATATTATCTGTTCTAATATCGTCATGACTGACAATATACGCGAGGAATTCAACCTGGGTTGGCAGGAATTGAGTCTTAGCTAGATTCACCTGAAGTCTGGCCTTTTTCAGTAAATCGGGTCTGAAGTGCTGGTGCGAAGCTCAGCCCTTACGCTAGTATTGACGGCCTCACCCGGCGACAGAGGGGCAAAAGGTTGCGAGTACTCGTCGAGAGTTGACGTTGAGAGACCTTTTGGCGAGAAGAGGGACCTTAAATCCAGGGAATATAATCAGACAATTGTTTTTCCTGTCTACCAGGGCTTTTAAATCTTTGCGGGTGTAGTCCCCGATAATCCTATCGAAGGTATTCAGGCCGGGGAGGACAAAAAAGGGAAGTGTCGAGTCGTTCAAAAAATCTGCCAGCCACGCGGTGTGTTAATTTCACACTACCCGTTGCCGATTGTACACAAAAAGGGGTGGCGAGGACAGAGGATCCGGCGGCAATTCTGCTAATTAAATTTTTGTTCGCATCGGTATTCATAAAAAATTGTAGTTTAACCCCATCTTTTCCCTCATACTTTAAGTAAAGGACGCTTGAGAGGCCTCGGTCATAAAGTTTGAGCAATGCAAAACTCTCCTAATTTTCTCCTCCTAGAACTCTCCTAATTTCCCGCCAGTCATCGTCTGGAACCCCATAAGAGTCAAGGGCCTCTTCAACTTCGCCTTTTATCTTTTGCCTAATGTGGCAGACTATTGCGCGGAACAGAGGTCTCCCTTTGATAACCTCGTAGTCGTTCAGAATTGCTTGCGCCCGGTTCACCCAAGACACATATCTCTCAGGCTGCCGTTCGAACGATTGAAGTTCCTTTACGTAATCTGGGAGCACAATAGTTTCTTTTAACTCAAACTCATTGCGCGCCCGCGCCAAGAGTACCGGTGGGGTAACCACCGGGTTACGGGCTTCGTTTTTATTTATTTTCTTCATGTCATCCTTAAGCACGGTTATTTGGGAAAGGGGTACATTCAGAGCTTTCTTAATTTCTTCCATTTTCTTTAATAACAGACAACGGCGGAGGTTCATAGACTTGGATAGGAGTGCAAACAGACATCCAAGAATTTCTTAAGTAAACGATTTTTTAACCTTTTAACTTGATAGTGTTTACGGACAACTTTTTTGAAAAGCGCAGATTGGATGATCATGTTGTTTTACTTACCCTTGACAAATTGTGTTGCTCCTAGTTTGTGTGTCTTTCCGTGTGCGTGTTTCTTAAAATCTGAGGGAAAACGATTTTTGAAAACGATGAGAAGACGATTTTTAGAAAAATGGAGTAATATTTACTGACAATGCTTTTTCAATATTCGTTTATGTTCTTATTTCGTTCTTAATTTCATGTGGCGTCGAACGTAGCTTTGGGCCACCGTCCGTATTTTTTCTTTTTCTCCTTTTCCTACTAAGGTACGGTTGCCACACAATCCACTGGGCAGCTTTTTCGGGTGCCTTCACACCACTCAGCCTATCCAGCAGAT
The DNA here is from genome assembly GCA_018150545.1 of Drosophila ercepeae. Classification (NCBI taxonomy): domain Eukaryota; kingdom Metazoa; phylum Arthropoda; class Insecta; order Diptera; family Drosophilidae; genus Drosophila; species Drosophila ercepeae. The sequence continues at coordinate 678,814 of JAECWL010000010.1, read as the reverse complement.
TGCCACACACTTTACTCCCAATTCATTTGTTTATCAAATTAGTTATTCTAATTCTTCTTTTATTTCGGACATTTTAATGTCTCTTTCGGTATTTTGACACTATGAACATTGCACTCGCAAATAAGCTACATGGAGTGTGTGGACGAATCGCCGCAGTGGTTCGTTACATACATGAAGGTGCTTTATATACCCTTGAAAAATGGTATTATAATTATGTCCAGAAATGTGTAACGCATTAAAGGAAGCATCTCCGACCCCACAAAGTATATATATTCTTGATCAGCATCAACAACCGAGTCGATATAGCCATGTCCGTCTGTTTCTATTCAAAAAATAGACAGTAGTTTTAAAGCTACCAGATCATTATTTTTGTCGCACGCAGATCAAGTTTAAAAATCGGTCGGATCGGACCACTATATCATATACAAGGTGCGTTCCAAAGTAAACAGGACTTTTTGAATCTAGCGCCCTCTAGTGGCGTCATCCATATGTCGACTAGTGCGTTAGAATCTGCTATCCTTCATTGACTTCCAGTAAAAATTTCATAACATTCCATCTATTAGAAGTGAAGTTATTGCCTTTTAAGTGTCAGTATGTTTTTGTCATCGGTGCGAATGGATGAAAGTTGGCGTTTGTTCCACGATAATGCACCGTCCCATCGATCGACGCTTGTGACCGATTATTTGACCAAAAATCACATTTTAACGATCAACCACTCCCCGTATTCACCTGATATGGCACCGTGCGACTTCTACCATTTCGGAAAAATGCATTTGCCGATGAAAGGAAAGCGTTATGCAGACGTGGAGGCCATTCAAAAGGCTTGCACCGGCATACTGGCGGCCATACCGGGCAACGAGCTAAAACACTCGTTCGACAAACTTTTGGACCATGCAAAAAGCTGTATTGAAGCAGGAGGAGACTATTTTGAATAAAATTAATTAATTTTGCCGATAAAACCATTTGTTCTGTCTATTTTTTAAAAGTCCTGTTTACTTTGGAACGCACCTTGTAGCTGCCATACAAACCACCGATATGAAAACAAGTCTTTGAATGGAAAACTTTTTTGTTTTCCAAGCTTTTGCAACTGAATTCAACATTTATTTTTTTGACATAGCCATACATGATTTGTGAAAGTTTGATCCGGATCGGATCACTATATCATATAGCTGCCATACAAACGACCGATATGAAAACAAGTCTTTGTATGGAAAACTTTTTTGTTCTCCAAGCTATCGCAACTGAATTTAACATTTATTCATTTGACATAGCTGTACATAATTTGTGATCTTTGATCTTCAACCCCGACGGACGTGTTTCTAACAAAGCTCCAGTTAATATTGAAGTCTAAGTACAAAATTCAAGCCCAAGTGAAACCATTATATAAAAGCGAAAAGACGCTAATACATATTTATATGTGTTTTAAAAAACTCTATATATTCCTGTGAATAAAATAAACAAAAACAAGTGAAAACAATAAACTAAACAAAATATGAGCGCACCTGGCGCTCAAAATCAGAAGCGAGAGCTTCAAGCAAAACAAAACAAAAACAACTCCTACATCTCACTCACCCACATATCAAATCACACAATTACAAAACAATTATCAAAACTTGCACCCGCAGAGTGATGAAAGAGCGCGATCTTGCTCTCCAGCATTGGAGAGACCCAACAATTACTCTCAGCAACGAAGACCAGATGCGCGCCAAATTTACCCGCGCGTATACCAACAACAACTTCCGCGATACAAATGAACAAACACTCAACTCTCCCGCTCACAGCAGTTACGCTCTCAGCTCTCCCACTCTCAACTCTTCCGCTCTCAACAACCTCAGACACAAATACCACAACTACAGCAACTATAGCAACACCAACTACAGTTTGCTATGCTTCAATGCCGATACGCTCTTCCTCAGCGAATATTAAAACACCCACAACCTCAATACCCGCTCCAACAACAATAAACAAAACTCAATCCTCTCTCCCAAACAAACAAAACTTAAAACGTCACCGAGAAAATCAGTCTCCAAACGGTTCCAAAGATTTTTAAATGGCAAGAAGAAACAGAAGAATAAAGCTCAAACCGCTACTCAAAAAACACTCAAAGAGTACTGGCAAGCCGAGCCAAACTCAAGCAACCGCTTTGAGTTACTAGCACAAGATGATGAAGACGAAAACCAAACTGACAATGGGACAAATGCAACTATAAATACGCAAATGCAAATTGAGCACAAAAAAGCAAAAACCCCCCCCATATATGTTCAAAATATATACGCAATATTGAAAACATATACGCACTAACTACTGCTTTAAATTCAATAAAAGAAACACGATATGAACTTGAAGCACTGTCAACTAATGAAATAAAAATACAGCCACTAGAATCTACTCACTATCACAACATATTAGGACTATTAAAAGATAAATCGACCAAATACTACACCTTCAGACCAAAAGACCAGAGAGGATTTAAGGTAATCCTTCGTAACGTCCATCATGCTACAGACAAAGACGATATTATAAATGAACTAGCTCAGCAAGGGCATGAAGTTATAAATTTACACAACATCCAGCGCTACGACACCAAACAACCATTGCCTCTATTCTCTATTGAACTCAAAATGAAAGAAAATAATAAAGACATCTATAAAATTGAGCACCTTCTTCACTGCAAAGTAATTTTTGAGCCACCGCGACCAAAGCGAACACTTCCCCAATGTACAAACTGCCAAAAATATGGACATACCAAAAATTACTGCACCAAAGACCCAACTTGCGTAAAGTGCACTGGAAAACACAGCTCCTCATCATGTACTATTAATACAAGATCGGACCGAACAAGTATTAAATGTGCACTATGCAGTGAAAACCACACTGCAAACTATAAAGGTTGTATGGTGTACAAAGCACTGCAAATCCAAAAATACCCAACTCTCCGGAAAAAAGAAATACCGGTAACAGAAACAAATCATCAAACGACACAATACAGTACAACAAATAACGTAGCAAGCTTAAAGACGCCAGCTATATCCTATGCCGAAGTCTTAAATAGAAACCAAGTAACTAGCCATCAAACCAACTCAGCAATCCAAACTGCTAGTGTACCTGATATACAGCCTGCTCCAACTCAATTAAGCCAAACCGCACAAAATGATTTTGACGAACTAAAACAATTGATGAAACAATTAATAGCTCAAATGACAAATATGATGAACATTGTCACGCTCCTAGTATCTAAACTTGACAAATAAACACCTAAAAATCGCCATCTGGAATGCTAACGGACTTTCACGCCATTTACTTGAACTAAAAACATTCTTAAATGAAAAGCTAATTGACGTCATGCTCATTTCTGAAACTCACTCAACTGAGAAAACCTATATAAACATACCTAACTATAATATATTCTCTACTAATCACCCGGACGGTAAGGCCCATGGTGGTACTGCAGTAATAATTAAAAAAAGCATAAAGTGCATAGAGCTCGATGGATTCAAAAAGGACTACATACAGGCTACTACTATATCGACCTCAGACACAACGGGTCCAATAAATATATCTGCAGTTTATTGCCCACCTAAATTTAACAATACAAAAGACCAATACCTCGATTTTCTAAAATCACTGGGAAATCGGTATTTGGCAGGAGGTGACTATAATGCCAAACACATAACATGGGGGTCCAGACTTACCACTGCAAAGGAAAGACAACTGTATGAAGCAATAAGAAGCAATAATAGCCGTGCCCTAACGGCTATTGACGAACTCAACTATACACAAGCCGCCTATAAAAAGAAACAACAACACATGGGCGAGATCAAACAAAGAAAAAGCAGACACTCTTGCTGAACACTTTAAAACATCATTTACCAATGACATGGACAACGGCAACGCTGAGCTTCCAACACAAATCACCAACTCAAATTGTGCAATTAAGACTATAACAAAGGCAGAAATTAAATTTCACATAAAACAAATTAAAAACAAGAAAGCCCCCGGATATAACTTAATCGGAGGAAAAATTCTGAAAGAACTACCAGACGCTATAATCACCTATATTAGAAACCTGTTTAACGGAATCATTCGACTGCAATACTTTCCCATAACTTGGAAGGTAGGCCAAATTAAAGCAATTCCAAAACCAAATAAAAACGCCAATACTGTAAGTTCGTACAGACCAATCACTTTATTACCTGTCCTCTCAAAAGTATTTGAAAAAGTCCTATTAAATAGAATCGAGCCAACGCTAAAACAAAAAAATATAATACCTCCTCACCAATTCTGCTTTCGGAAGCAGCACTCGACTGTCCAACAGGTCCATCGAGTAATTAATAAAATAACAGAAGATTTTGACAAAAAGAAGTTTTGCTATGCTGTGTACCTGGACATTGCTAAAGCATTTGACAAAGTATGGCACAAAGGACTGCTGCATAAGCTAAGAAATATACTACCAGACAACTTATATACCATCCTACAAAGCTATATAACGGACAGATATTTCTATATCAAATATGACAATGAATGCTCAGATGTTATGCCAGTGTCAGCGGGTGTTCCCCAAGGTAGTGTGCTTGGGCCCATCTTATACCTGATTTACACCTCTGATATTCCAGCGCCAACTATCCCTGGATCAATGATTGCTACGTTCGCAGATGATACTGTGTTAATGTCGTCAAGCGCGTGTGAAAAAACAGCTGCAAGTACATTACAACAAATCATGACACGAACAGTATCCTGTTTTGAGAGATGGGGCATCGAGATAAATAAAGACAAAACTCGACAAGTAATATACACAAAACGACAACCCAAAAACTTCGCAATTAAAATCAACGACAATCAAATATTGTTACGCCCATATGCCAAGTACCTTGGACTAACTATTGACGCAAAACTGACATGGAAGCAGCACATCCTAAATAACCGAAATGAAATAAAAAACAAATTTCGACAACTTAACTGGCTAATAGGAAAACACTCAAAACTAAAATTACATTACAAAATTGCAATATACAAGGCGATAATAAAACCAATATGGACGTATGGAATAGAAATCTGGGGAACTGCCAGTAAATCTCACTTACAGCTAATTCAACGAACGCAATCGAAAATGCTCAGAACAATGACAAATGCCGAATGGTATATTAGAAATGAAGATATTCATAAAGATTTAAACATAGAGACAGTCAACGAAACTATTAAAAAAAGCAGCAAAAAACACACAAATCAACTACTAAACCACCAAAACCCAAACCTGAGACAAATACCGATGAGAGAGCTGGAACCGAGAAGATTAAAACGAAAAACTCCAACAGAATTAAATTATTAGTAAACTATTAAAGTATTAGCGTATCCTTGCAATGGGAAGGGCCGCTACCTTTTTTCCTTTCTTCAACCATTACTCATTGTTATTCTTTAAAAAAACAGAATGTAATTTAAAGGAAATTAATAAAAAAAAAAAAAAAAAAAAAAAAAATTTGTGAAAATTTGGTTCGGATCGGACCACTATATCATATAGCTGCCATACAAACGACCGATATGAAAACAAGTCTTTGTATTGTAAAGTCTTTTGATTTAGACACTTTTGCGCCCGCGTATAATGTGAGTTGGGGCTTGTTCTTATCAGAGCTCTGGCTCTAGTGCTGAGGGCAGCGTTTGCAGCCAGTGCAGGGCGAGGTGCGACTTCGCATAGCTGTTGGACAAGTGGCCGAAATATGAGCCACGCTATGTCGGCTATTGTTTACCCAACGTCGGGCGACTTTGCTGTGTTGATGGACAAGGGCGGGGGGTCGAAGTCAGCGTTTTCAAGTGGACATTGCGAGAGTTTGTTGATCGTCAAGTGGCGCAAATGGAGAGAGCTCGTGCAAGATCGGCGGTCGATAGAGGGGAGGGGAAAGGTTCATGGAGAGGGTTCATAACTTATATTATTATATTATTGATTAAATTATAATTATTATTCTAGTGCCCACTCGAAATTTTATGATACCTGACTGCTCCGACTTCTTGATGTTAACTTTTCCACAGAACTCTTTTGACTTACTGTTCTTGTCGATCTATGTTAATTTTCTCGCCTCTGTTAACTTTGTCGCCTCTGTCTGCACCTCTGTTTACATATATACAAGTTGTTGTACAAGCGTTGCTACCATCGTGCTCAGCAGTTAGTTTTGCTCGTAACTGGGTCACGCACAAAACTTACTGGTCTACATCAATTATGGACATCATGGACTACTACTACTTAGCTACTTTCTGAATAATTTGTCCTCTTATTGTCTCTTTCCTCTCTTTGCCCTACGATCAGACCTCACTCAGCGTCAGAGCCTCTCTTAATATTCTCTGTCGCCTTGCTGCGAACAAATTCCTAGAACACACACATTTCTTATTTCTTGCTCTAATACTGCGACATACAGGGTGCGTTATGAAAGTAATGCGCATGGTTTCATTGTCACGTAACTACCTGTCGTAGCACGCTCGGACCTGTCTGAAAATTTGGGGCGGAGTCTCTCCTCTCCAACGCGCTCGGTCTCAGTTCGCTCTGAGCAATAGAAGTGGTAGGACGTGTCGTAGAGCGAAGTCATTTTTTCTGTTGTGTCACGGTGCGATGGAGCGTTCGCTGGAACAGCGGTACGCCATAAAGTTTTGTGTGCGACTTGGCAAAAATGCACCAGGTTTTTTAAATTTTACTGTAACGGAATGAATCCTGGATGTTCGAGTACGATCCAGAATCCAAACGACAGAGCTCCGAGTGGCACACACAATTTTCTCCCAGACCCAAGAAGGCGCGCATGAGCAAATCTCGTATCAAAACAATGCTGATTGTCTTCTTTGACGTCCGAGGAATCGTCCATTTTGAGTTTGTACCGCAAGGACAAACTGTCAACGGAGCCTTTTACCAAGAGGTACTCAAGAGACTGAAACGCCGAGTCGTACGCGTTAGGCCAGACATCAAAGACGTTTTCATGCTCCACCACGATAACGCCCCCAGCCACACGGCCTTCGTCGTCACCAACTTCTTGACCCAGAAGAAGATCTCAGTTGTGCCCCAGCCTCCTTACAGCCCTGACTTAGCTCCGTGCGACTTTTTTTTGTTCCCCCTACTGAAGAGGGAGCTAAAGGGAAAACACTGGGAGTCGGTGGAGAACATCCAAGCTCGCATAACAAGGTTCCTGAAAGGCATTTCTGTCGAGGAGTTTCAGGGTGCTTTCAAGGCGTGGCATACACGTCTCCGCAAGTGTATTGACGCAGGAGGGGACTATTTTGAAGAATTTTAATAATTTGTACTGATTGGATCAACAAATATATTTTTCTTAGAACAAATATATTTTTCTTAAATGCGCATTACTTTCATAACGCACCCTGTATATGTCATTTCCTTCTTCAGGTGGTTTTGTACTGCTTTTCAATCACTACTGCCTTATCCGAATTGAGGACTTTCTTTTTTTTTATTGGAACTCTATAGGCGATCTGCAGATGAAACACTCAATGATTGAATGCAAGTGGACATAGTGCATTGTAAAACACTCTTTGCAGGATAAATTTTTAACCATTTTTAAATCGTCCATTCCTTTTTGGTAATGTATCACAATTTCCACATATTAAAGATCATGATTTCGCCACAACACTAAATACCTTACCTCATATTCATATTAATTTGATGATGAATTGTATGGTTATCGAGTCTAATCGGCTGTATTTGGGCAACTTGATGTGGTAGGGAGCTTTCTGAGATCACGCCAATATGTGGGTCTTCCAGTGAATAGACATAGTCCAATTTTTTTTTTCAAATTTAGATTGTATAACTGCCTTTCTTTAGGAGTTAGTGACTTCAGTTTGCCCCTTATTTCATAAATCAACCTTTTGCTTAAATGACTTCCTTGATGGCTTAGACGACTCTGCCGTTTTCCAGCTTAACCCTATATGGAAGTCCCGTAGCAGATCACTTGACCTCATTTTCTCAAATATTACCTCCCCTGCCATAATAATAAAGTCTCCTCCCTTATCTACTCCTGAGTACTCACACCATCCAACACTCTTGGTTCCGCTGATTATCGACTCTCCTGAAGTCACCATACCCAAAAAGGTTTCCATGTTTTCATATCGGTCGTTTGTATGGCAGCTATGTGATGTAGTGGTTCGATCCGGACCAAACTTTAAACAGGCATGTATGGCTATGTCAAATGAATAAATGTTTAATTCGGTTGCGATAGTTCTCCGAACAAAAAAGTTTTTCATACAAAGACTAGAAATCTGATTGATCGTTTGTATGGAAGCTATATGATATAGTGGTCCGATCCGACCGATTTTTAAACTTGATCTGCGTGCAACAAAAATGATTATCTGGTAATCTAGCTTTAAAACTGTCTATTTTTTGAATAGCAACAGACGGACAGACGGGCAGACGGGCAGACGGATATGGCTATATCGACTCGGCTGTTGATGCTGATCAATAATATATATATTTTGTGGGGTCGGAGATGCTTCCTTTAATGCGTTACAAATTTTTGGACAAAATTATAATACCCTCTGCAAGGGTATGAAAACTGACTATTGTGACCTTAGAAATCACTTGGCTAATATTGACTAGAGGCAAATGGACTAAGTCGAATTTCAAACTTCAGCAATATCGATGCTACTACGGACTCTTTTTATAAAGTAATTCATAACGCATTTAATAAATCTGTTTCTGAAATATTGACTCCATCAACGTCAAAACCGCCATGGTTTAATAAGCAACTCTCTCTCCTAAAAAATAGGAAATCTAGAGCTTACAAAAAGTGCCTAAGGTCTCGAACCATGTTACATCTTTTAAATTATCTACTCATCCGTAACCAGTTTGTTGACCTTAAGAATCAACTATATAAAAATTATATTATAAAATGTAAACTCAATTTTCGAAAGGATCCAAGCTCTTTTCTTTTGTAAACTCTAAGCGAAAATCGAACCTTTTCCTCCCTTCCCTCTCATATAATAATAATTCTGACTCTTCACATCTCGGTATTGGTAATCTTTTTGCGTTATTTTTTCAATCAACCTACTCATCTGATTCTTTTTATCCCTTCTCTAATTATATTTATCGCTTACCCTACATAAATAACATAAATTTTTTATAAATTCCACTGTCACGATGTGTTTTCGGCTCTTTCATCAATCAAAATCTCATTTTCACCAGACTCAGACAATGTACCTAGTTGCGTCCTCAGACGGTGCTCCGATCATCTTAGCTTACCTCTCACTATTTATTTTACCTATCCTTGGAGCTAACATCTATACCCAAGTTATGGAATGAATCATACGTTATACCTATTCATAAAAAAGGTTCTAAGGCTTTCACTGACAACTACCGCGTAATTGCTAAGCTATCTGCAATTCCCAATCTACTTGAGGAACTCATCACATCGCAGCTGCAACATGCATGCAAGAGCATAATCTCCCCATCACAACAGTTTCGCTCAAAAACAACTAATCTTCTAAAATTTTCTTCAATCATCCACCGAGGGTTTGATTATCGCTTGCAAACTGACGTAATTTATACTGACTTTAGCAAAGCATTTGATTCAGTGAATCACCAGCTTCTCCTATGGAAACTCTCGCTCATTGGTGTTCCAGCGAATATCCTTATGTAGATTGCTTTATACCTTTCAAATCGAACTCAGCATGTTCTATTTAAAACTATCAAGTCGAAGGTCATCCTGTCTCATTGGTGGTCCCACAGGGTAGTCATCTATTGTAGAACCACTGCTGTTTATACTCTTTGTCAACGATCTTCCCAATTTGATTAATTATGCCTTTACGTTTATGTCCGCTGATGATGTCAAGTTGTGCTCTTCCTTCTCGGAACACTTTTCTAACAAGGATCTGCAATTGGACGTAGATGAGCTCTATTCGTAGTTCCTAAACAACCTTCTTTCGCACACGTCAGCAACAGAAATATAAAAGTGAGGGACTCGTATTGGAGTAGTCGTGCACGACAGTCGTTGCAATCGAGAGCAGTCCAGTCGCGGTCGTTAAATTAGCATTATTGTATTTTTATTTCCACATCATATCAATAAAAATAGAACCTACATTTAATATAAATAAACATTAATATAATAATCAATCTGGGGGGTCAACCGTAGCCAAGAAGCAAAAAAAGGTGTTAGTGTCGTAATATTCAAAGCAGCAATTGTATTTTGAATAAAATTGTTAGTACCGTGGTGTTTGTGAGCAGTAATACTAATACGAGTTCAATAAGCATTAAAAAAGAAAGAGTTGAAAAGTAAAATTCGAAGATTAATTGAAAAGGGTAATGTCATGTTTCGCAGTTAGAGAAAAAGAACTGTTAATTTTATGAGTGGAGACGAAGAAAAGAAGAAACAACCGGCAACGTCGTAATTGAAAGTGAGACAGCCATATGCTCTGCGATCGTTCCAAAATGTCAGAATACGAGAGAACGAGAACGAAAAGCATTTACAGCTCACGCTAGCGAAAGCAGGAGCGCAAACCCAGGAGGACAACAGAGAGAAACAAATCAACAAATTAAAGATGATAACAGAGCAAAACTGTGACCAGATCAGTGAATCCAAGAAAAGTTGCGGATCAGACACCAATAGAACGCTACAAGAACTAGATCAATTGCTCACGCTGAAAATTCAAATTCACGAAAAAAGCAAAAATGATTGTACAATTGTCGCAGAGAGCTTTACAAAAATTATTCTTGAGTTTGATGATGAATTGTATGGTTATCGAGTCTAATCGGCTGTATTTGGGCAACTTGATGTGGTAGGGAGCTTTCTGAGATCACGCCAATATGTGGGTCTTCCAGTGAATAGACATAGTCCAATTTTTTTTTTCAAATTTAGATTGTATAACTGCCTTTCTTTAGGAGTTAGTGACTTCAGTTTGCCCCTTATTTCATAAATCAACCTTTTGCTTAAATGACTTCCTTGATGGCTTAGACGACTCTGCCGTTTTCCAGCTTAACCCTATATGGAAGTCCCGTAGCAGATCACTTGACCTCATTTTCTCAAATATTACCTCCCCTGCCATAATAATAAAGTCTCCTCCCTTATCTACTCCTGAGTACTCACACCATCCAACACTCTTGGTTCCGCTGATTATCGACTCTCCTGAAGTCACCATACCCAAAAAGGTTTCCATGTTTTCATATCGGTCGTTTGTATGGCAGCTATGTGATGTAGTGGTTCGATCCGGACCAAACTTTAAACAGGCATGTATGGCTATGTCAAATGAATAAATGTTTAATTCGGTTGCGATAGTTCTCCGAACAAAAAAGTTTTTCATACAAAGACTAGAAATCTGATTGATCGTTTGTATGGAAGCTATATGATATAGTGGTCCGATCCGACCGATTTTTAAACTTGATCTGCGTGCAACAAAAATGATTATCTGGTAATCTAGCTTTAAAACTACTGTCTATTTTTTGAATAGCAACAGACGGACAGACGGGCAGACGGGCAGACGGATATGGCTATATCGACTCGGCTGTTGATGCTGATCAAGAATATATATATTTTGTGGGGTCGGAGATGCTTCCTTTAATGCGTTACAAATTTTTGGACAAAATTATAATACCCTCTGCAAGGGTATGAAAACTGACTATTGTGACCTTAGAAATCACTTGGCTAATATTGACTAGAGGCAAATGGACTAAGTCGAATTTCAAACTTCAGCAATATCGATGCTACTACGGACTCTTTTTATAAAGTAATTCATAACGCATTTAATAAATCTGTTTCTGAAATATTGACTCCATCAACGTCAAAACCGCCATGGTTTAATAAGCAACTCTCTCTCCTAAAAAATAGGAAATCTAGAGCTTACAAAAAGTGCCTAAGGTCTCGAACCATGTTACATCTTGTAAATTATCTACTCATCCGTAACCAGTTTGTTGACCTTAAGAATCAACTATATAAAAATTATATTATAAAATGTAAACTCAATTTTCGAAAGGATCCAAGCTCTTTTCTTTTGTAAACTCTAAGCGAAAATCGAACCTTTTCCTCCCTTCCCTCTCATATAATAATAATTCTGACTCTTCACATCTCGGTATTGGTAATCTTTTTGCGTTATTTTTTCAATCAACCTACTCATCTGATTCTTTTTATCCCTTCTCTAATTATATTTATCGCTTACCCTACATAAATAACATACATTTTTTATAAATTCCACTGTCACGATGTGTTTCCGGCTCTTTCATCAATCAAAATCTCATTTTCACCAGACTCAGACAATGTACCTAGTTGCGTCCTCAGACGGTGCTCCGATCATCTTAGCTTACCTCTCACTATTTATTTTACCTATCCTTGGAGCTAACATCTATACCCAAGTTATGGAATGAATCATACGTTATACCTATTCATAAAAAAGGTTCTAAGGCTTTCACTGACAACTACCGCGTAATTGCTAAGCTATCTGCAATTCCCAATCTACTTGAGGAACTCATCACATCGCAGCTGCAACATGCATGCAAGAGCATAATCTCCCCATCACAACAGTTTCGCTCAAAAACAACTAATCTTCTAAAATTTTCTTCAATCATACACCGAGGGTTTGATTATCGCTTGCAAACTGACGTAATTTATACTGACTTTAGCAAAGCATTTGATTCAGTGAATCACCAGCTTCTCCTATGGAAACTCTCGCTCATTGGTGTTCCAGCGAATATCCTTATGTAGATTGCTTTATACCTTTCAAATCGAACTCAGCATGTTCTATTTAAAACTATCAAGTCGAAGGTCATCCTGTCTCATTGGTGGTCCCACAGGGTAGTCATCTATTGTAGAACCACTGCTGTTTATACTCTTTGTCAACGATCTTCCCAATGTGATTAATTAAGCCTTTACGTTTATGTCCGCTGATGATGTCAAGTTGTGCTCTTCCTTCTCGGAACATTTTTCTAACAAGGATCTGCAATTGGACGTAGATGAGCTCTATTCGTAGTTCCTAAACAACCTTTTTTCGCACACGTCAGCAACAGAAATATAAAAGTGAGGGACTCGTATTGGAGTAGTCGTGCACGACAGTCGTTGCAATCGAGAGCAGTCCAGTCGCGGTCGTTAAATTAGCATTATTGTATTTTTATTTCCACATCATATCAATAAAAATAGAACCTACATTTAATATAAATAAACATTAATATAATAATCAATCTGGGGGGTCAACCGTAGCCAAGAAGCAAAAAAAGGTGTTAGTGTCGTAATATTCAAAGCAGCAATTGTATTTTGAATAAAATTGTTAGTACCGTGGTGTTTGTGAGCAGTAATACTAATACGAGTTCAATAAGCAGTAAAAAAGAAAGAGTTGAAAAGTAAAATTCGAAGATTAATTGAAAAGGGTAATGTCATGTTTCGCAGTTAGAGAAAAAGAACTGTTAATTTTATGAGTGGAGACGAAGAAAAGAAGAAACAACCGGCAACGTCGTAATTGAAAGTGAGACAGCCATATGCTCTGCGATCGTTCCAAAATGTCAGAATACGAGAGAACGAGAACGAAAAGCATTTACAGCTCACGCTAGCGAAAGCAGGAGCGCAAACCCAGGAGGACAACAGAGAGAAACAAATCAACAAATTAAAGATGATAACAGAGCAAAACTGTGACCAGATCAGTGAAGCCAAGAAAAGTTGCGGATCAGACACCAATAGAACGCTACAAGAACTAGATCAATTGCTCACGCTGAAAATTCAAATTCACGAAAAAAGCAAAAATGATTGTACAATTGTCGCAGAGAGCTTTACAAAAATTATTCTTGAGTTTGACGGGCAAAGCATAGCGGTTCCGAAACTTCGAGTTGAATGCGGAGGCGTATGGCCTCACCGATAAGCCGAAGTGTGTGCAGGCACGAGCAAAAATAACCCATACGGTTAAGTTGTTCTTAGTAGTAGTACAGAAGTTTACGGCTATGCTGACCTAAAGATACGGTTGGAGGATGAGTTTGATCGCGACTATAAATATAGCGCCGATGTACATGCCGAGTTGCGTGAACGCCGTAAACACAAACAAGAGTCGTTCCACGAGTATGTGCTCCATATGAGAAAGATTGCGTTGCTAGGAGCTATTGACACACTGTCAATAATACGCTACGTGGTGGATGGGTTGCAGCTGCAGAGCTATTTTAAGTACACCCTTCTTAATTGCAAATCTTTTCGTGAGCTGCAGGACCAGTACGAAGTTTATGAATGAGTAGCTGAAAAATCCAAAGTGGAAGAGAAGTCGTTCCAGCCGAACTGGAAATCATCGCCCGACAGTACACAAAGGAAGGACCACTGCTTCAACTGCGGTTCTGTTGACCATCTAAGGAAGGATTGCCAAGCAGCCGTTGTTTCCGTTGCAGCCAAAGCGGTCACGTATCTAAAAATTGTTCAACAAAAGCAGCTACAGCAGAAATAAATATTACACAAAATGAAAAGCGACTCGAAACGCTAAGAGTGAACAACGTAGAGGTAAATTGTCTGGTGGACACAGGAGCAGATGTGACACATTTCAAGAAAAGTGTTTACGACCAAATTCATAAGGTCCAGCTGCAGAGTTATATATTGAATTTACGTGGTCTAGGCAACAACATCACTCGTCCAGTTGGTTGCTTTGTAGCAGAGGAAGCTGTCGATGAAGAAAAAATATCCCACAAACATGTCGTGGTTGCTAATGAAGATCTCCAATATGATGCACTGTTGGGGTATGACTTTAGCAGCCAATTTAATTTCACGTCGTCCGGAGCTGGATACAAGTTTTCGTCCCTGTTGGAGGAGAAAACTTGTGGAAACCTGAAGCAGATAAGTTTTTATAATGTTGCAAATAAAAATGCTGATATAGATGTGCCGTTACAGTTCCAGAACGAGGTGCGTGCGATGATTAACGACTACAAACCAAACCAGTCAGAAGAGGTTCCAGTGTTGCTGCACATTGTTCCCGGTGGAGAAAGTGCACCGTTTAACCAGTCGCCCAGTCGCCTTTCCATTTCTGAAGCCGAAGCAGTCAAAAAACAGATCGACGAATGGCTTGACACAGGCATTATTCGGCAGTCCACTCAAAATTTTGCCAGCCGTATTGTTTTGGTAAAGAAAAAAGATGGCTCACACCGTATGTTCGTCAATTTCCGAAAACTGAATTCAATGGTGTTAAAGGATTGCTTCCGTGCCGATCATTAATGAGGTACTCGAAAAGCTGCAGAATGCCAAATTCTATACTGTTACGGATTTGGAAAACGGGTTTTTCCATGTGCCAATCGCCGAAAGCAGCAAGAAATATTTGGATCTCGCCAGCTGCATTTATGCGATATGTAAATTTCATATTTTAAAACCTGCTGAATCAAGATGTGCTAGAACTTTATATGGATGACATTATAATCCATGGAGTAACCGTCGACGAATGTTTGTCAAAAATTAAGTTGGTCTTTTCAACAGCTGCAACGTATTGTCTTAAAATAAAGTGGCAAAAATGTAATTTTCGGAAAATTACGGTTAATTTCCTTGGACATTTCGTTCAAGACGGATACGTGTGGCCAGGAGAAGAGAAGACGCATGCTGTTAGTAAATTTGCTGTGCTGAAGAAAATTAAAGCCGTACAGTCGTTTTTAGGACTTACTGGATTTTTTCCCAAATTTATAAAAAGCTATTTAGAAGTTGCCAGGCCGTTGACTAATCTGTTGCGTAAAGATGAAGAAGAACTTCAGGGTTTTAAAAATTTTTAAAATGCTCTTATTCAAGAACCTGTGTTGAAGCTTTACGACCACAATGCCAGAACGGAAGTTCACACTGATGCATCAAAGGAGGGATTTGGTGCTGTTCTCATGCAGTGGCTCGACAACAAGCTGTTCCCAGTACACTTCTGGAGTAAGAAGACAACGGAGGCAGAAGCAGCTCGGCATAGTTATATCTTGAAAGCAAAGGCTATTTATCACTCAAGAAATTTCGCCATTATTTGTTGGGCATAAAATTCAAGCTGATAACTGATTGTGCTGCGTTCAAACAAACGCTGAATAAGAAGGAGGTTCCACGCGATGTCGTACAGTGTGTAATTTACCTTCAGGACTTCGATCTTGAAGTGGAGCATCGTCCGGGTGAGCGGTTAAAGCATGTAGACTGTTTAAGTCGTTATCCGCAGCGAGCTATGCTCGTGATATTGGAAATGACTGCAAGAATCAAGAATGCCCAAGCAAATGATACAATGATTAAAACTTTTGCAGAAATTCTCAAGAGTCGGCCATATAAAGATTTTAAGGAAAAAGGAGGTCTGATTTATAAGGCCGTGTCTGGAAACGATTTGATAGTTGTCTCCAAGGTAATGGAGCGTGTAGTGATTGTCGACGCTCATAATGTCGGCCATTTTGGGGTACAAAAAACAATGCACGCAGCACATGGATACACATGGAGCAAAAAGTAAATGAAGTTGTTAACAATTTCATAAAGTGTATCATTTACAACAAAAAGCTTGGCAAGAAGGAGGGATTTCTGAGTTGCATTGACAAAGAAGATAAGCCGCTTCAAACGCTTCACGCAGATCACTTGGGTCCTATGGACGCTACTTGCAAACAGTACAAATATATTTGCTATTGTTGATGCATTCTCCCAGTTTGTATGCCTTTTTCTCACAAAGACAACCAGTTGCGAAGAGACTCTGAAAAATTTCGAAATTTGGTGCAACACGTTTGGAAATCCAGCCCGAATCATAACAGACCGAGGAGCTGCATTCACGTCGAACATGTTTGAGCAGTACGTCAAAGAGAATAACATTGATCATATATGGAGTACAACAGGCGTTCCCAGGGGGAACGGTCAAATTGAACGAGTTAATCGTGCCGTACTTTCCATCGTTGCAAAATTGTCGTCCGAAGAGCCAGCTAAGTGATATACCAACCGTGTACCAACCGTGCAGAAAGCTATAAACTTCAATTTGCATGCGTCGACAAAGAGAACTCCATTTGAACTGATGTTTGGCGTAAATATGCACAATATTCCAAGCCAGTATACGTATATTGGATATACTTCAGAAATAAATTTAAGATGCAGCGAGTATTTGGGGCCGTACGAGGTAACAAAATTAAAGAGAAACGGCCGGTATGATGTTCGAAAAGCAGCCGGTGTTGAAGGCCCTAACCACACATCCACAAGTTACGATCATATGAAGCTCGAATCGTTTGTTGGTGTCGGCCAGCTGCGAATGTATGCAGTTATGATTGCCGTCAGAGCCGTAGTGATGCCTACCGGTCATGATGGCGTCAGCGCTTCGTACCAAACTGTCTTAACGAATTGTATTGATGCCTGAATCTTGAAAATGGAAATGGAAATTAGCTACATGTTGGTTTAAGCACACATAAGTGAGTATGTGAATGAATTTGGGAGCAAACGCTCGAGCTGTTTAAAGTGGACAGCTTTGTCCATTGGCTGATTATCCATGTGTTTCCGCATAGATGTCGCACATTAAGCGGTCGTCGGAGAGTGCTGCGCATTTGACGTATGTTTTGGAAGTTATGCAGAACTGTCGATCCTGGTGATCATTGGTAGCTAATTTTGAAGTTTCTATTAGAGTTAGGCTAAGCCCGGTTGCTTCACGTAAGGAATTGGTGAACAATAGTACACGTTGATTCCGTCTGCGTAATCAGCGGAATATTGATATAGTAAACTAACTTATGTTTGACTTTTTGAACCTCGACCGTTGTACACGTTGTGAAGATTTACGTGTGTCACAGGTAACCTCAGCATGGTGCAAAGATTATCCTGGGTGATTGTTAATTCTTCTCCAAGTTGTGCCACTGAAATGAGAGAAGGGCTGACAGTGTTTTGATGCACTATACAAGGTCCGTTCCAATGTAAACAGGACCTTTAAAAAAAAGGCAGAACAAATGGTTTTATCGGCAAAATCAATTTTATTCAAAATAGTCTCCTTCTGCTTTAATACAGCTTTTTGCACGGTCCAAAAGCATGTCGAACGAGTGTTTTAGCTCGATACCCGGTATGACCGACAGATTTTTTATGAATTCACGCACAGTTTCGATGGAATTTTCGGTGATCACGGATATTGGTTGGCCCACATGTTCATCGTCATTTATGTCTTCACGACCACTTTGAAAACGTTGAAATCACTTGTGCACTCTGCTACGGCATAGGCAATCGTTTCGGTAAAAGTTTTACTAATTTTGAAACAAAATTTAATGTCAGCTCTTTTTTTCGAAGCTCATTTTCGCACCGATGACAAAAACATACTTAAAAAGCAATAACTTCTCTTGCAATTGATAAAATGTCATGAAATTTTTAATCGAAGTCGATAAAGGATAGCAGATTCTAACGCACTAGTCGGCATATAGATAGATATATAGATAGATATATAGCGCCACTAGAGGGCGCTAGATTCAAATCCTTTTTTATTTTTTGAATAAATCTGCATCTATCTAGGTTATTAATTTTTCCAACATTGATATTAGATTCGATCGTATTTAGACATAGCTCTTCATTAACATCCACATTACTACCGGACATGTATAGGGGTCTCGAATTTAAACCGGCTTCTATTTGGCATAACAATGTTGACATTTTATCGTATGTTAATACATTCTCTCCAATTATTTGCTTTAAATGATAATTCGTCGACTCTACTCCTAGTTCTCTGATTCATCCGAAATAAGGATTTGCCGGGGGATAAAATGCCACTCGATTCTTTCTCTTTGTAGTTGCGCTGCTACTTTACTATTTTCTTGAATGGATTTTTGTAACTCCTCGTCTAATTATTTTACTCGTTCCTTCTTGATGCGCATACAAAATTGGTCCCATTGTCGGAATATATGTTGACAGTTTGACCTTTTATACAAAGAAACTACTGAAACACTGCTAGGCATTACATAAATGTAACTTGTTTAAAATTACACGATGCTTAACTTCAAAGATTGCTTTTTAATTCTGTAATCTTGTTCCTACTCGAAGAAGTTTATTAGGATCTAGAATCTAATCTTTTGCTGCTTAATTGACTTTCCTTGTTATTTTTAAACAGTTGATTTTTTTGATAAATAACAATTTTTGTTGTTTCTTAATTATTATTATTTCCGTTTATTTTTTTTTTTTATGCTTGTGTAAGCTGTTTTAGTTTTAAATTTTTCAAAACTTTCAACGTAAACCCATATTAACCGTATTTACTTATGCAAATCCTTTATGCATGAATTCGGTGATCGCGTCATATTTGGCTTTTATTTAGCAATTTAATGCTACTTTTTCTGCATCCGCAACAACTGTCAAAGGTTTTTCGGGCTCAGCCAACCATTTGGACCGTTTACCAAAGATCACAATATATCAATTGACTTTTGTTGTTTCCTCTTGACGCCAAATCTGCAGGAACTTCGAATTTAATATGATTTCATTCAGTATCTAAATTTTTAAATTTCATCTGTTTTAAATTTAATAAATTTTATCTCATTCAATCTTATTATTTTGACATTGTTATGTGCTAATGTTGCTAATATGTGCTAATAATTGTTGGGCTAATGCTGTACCATAAGTAACTGTATTTAATTTAGATGTATTAATATTTGTTTCTGGGTTATTTCTACACAATATTATTGATAGTTTTTTATCACTGTTTTGTATTTTAATTCGTCGGTACATCATTTTAATGTCCGCTGACCACATATGTATTCTTATTAACGCCAATTGATAGATACATCGAAAATCTTGTGTATCATCGGTCCATTATGCTTTGTATTGTATCAAATATAATTCTAAATTTATAGTGAAACTGGCTTCTCTAATCATGGCTTGTGATCTAAATGTACTATACTGTAGTTATTATACAGGTTTACAATTACATCTACGACGATTTCTTTTTGGTGTTCGGCGTGTTCGGCTGAAACCATTTCGTTGTTCTTACGATTGTGGATAGATTCTCTCGAATCCAATCCAGCAAGTTGTCCAGAAATGAAGAAATTCGTAAAGGGTTAAATTGTAAGGGCCGATGTTGATTTTGAATAAAACACAAACTATTTAGGAAATTATTGAAATTTTATTTTATTATGATATATTTGTATTACTCAATTATGTATGTAACAAAATATCGGCCAAATGAGAACCGCGACCTCGGCGGCACACCTCCATACGATGGTCCAAATTTTCGATGACTCTAATGCACCCACAAAGAGTGACTGTTTGGTGCGGTTTATGGGCTGGCGGCATCGTCGGGCCGTATTTTTTCCAACATGAGGCCGGTCAGGCAGTTACTGTGAATGGTGTTCGCTATCGTGAGATGATAACGAATTTTTTATGGCCACAATTGGAAGATATGGATGTGGACGATATGTGGTTTCAGCAGGACGGTGCCACTTGCCACACAGCTAACGAAACAATGGCTCTTTTGCGCAACAAATTCAATGCCCGTGTTATCTCACGTAATGGCGATGTCAATTGGCCCCCAAAATCATGTGATTTGATACCGTTGGACTTTTTTCTTTGGGGTTATTTGAAAGAAAAGGTGTACGTCGATAAGCCAGGAACAATTCAAGAGCTAAAGGATGAGATAATTCGGCACATTAACGGCATAGAACCTCCATTATGCCTCAGCGTCATCGAAAATTTGGACCATCGTATGGAGGTGTGCCGCCGACGTCGCGGTTCTCATTTGGCCGATATTTTGTTACATACATAATTGAGTAATACAAATATATCATAATAAAATAAAATTTCAATAATTTCCTAAATAGTTTGTGTTTTATTCAAAATCAACATCGGCCCTTGAAATTTAACCACCCTTTATTTAGTCCTAGTCCAATACACTCCACTCGAATTACCGATCAAGAAATGATTCGGTCTTAAGGCTTCGGAATTCTCGGATTGCCTCGAAATATTACCTTGGCGACTGTATTTGTACATTTGTTTGGTACCGGTACCGTTAGTAAATTTTTTGCGTACTGATTTTCATCTTCGCTGTATGGGAACGATTCTTTCATGTCTATATGCCGCTACAGGTTTCTGTTACTACCATTGGTGTTTTTATGTGTCTAGTGATTTTTATACCCTGTACCCATTAAAAATGGGTGAAAAGGGTATCATAATATTGTGCAAATGTATGTAACAGGCAGAAGGTAGCATCTCCGACCCCATAAAGTATATATATTCTTGATAAGCATCAACAGCAGAGTCGATATAGCCATGTCCGTCTGTCCGTCCGTCTGTCCGTCTGTCTGTCCGTCTGTCTGTCCGTATCAACGCCTAGATCTCAGAAACTACAAGAGCTACAGACATGTGCCATATATCGTTGGATAGGTAATTACCATACGCAGTACAAGTTTTTTGTTTTATTTTGATATCACGCCCGCTCCCCCGCAGACCGCAAAAAAATTGCCACGCCCACAATTATTAACCTAATGCGTTGGTGCTTATAAAAGCTATATAAACACGAATTGCGCGACGCCGACTGCGACGTTGACAGCGAAATGTGTATGGCTTTATGACATACGAAACTTATTTTCATAACCAAAATCATACCAAATTTATATTGTTATGGTACTCTTTTCTAATATGGTAGAATATTGTTTCATTTATTTATTGATATTAAATAAATAAATTGTAAGCATGTCTAAGGGTACAGGGTATTTTGCAATCGGGAAACTCGACTGCTGCTACCTTACTTGTTTATTGTTGAAATTTGGGGCAAGTTTTTCCAATAATAATTTATTTTTATTTGTCTGCTAGTAATTATACCCGGTGCTATTAGAGTACAATGCAAATGTATGTAACACAGAGAACACGCGATAAAATATATATAATATATTCTTGATCAGTATCAACAGCAGAGTCGATCTAGTCGTGGTCATCTGTATGTTTGTCCGTTTGAACGGGTGGATCTTTGAATAGAAAAAATATAAACGGCCGAGAAATTGTGTTTGGTACGTAGACTCCTGTAATACCCACACAGATCAAATTTGGTTCAAATTTTAGCCCCGCAAAAAATGTTGTTTTTTACAACAAATTACAGAAATTTGCTTGTGCTCTTGCCATAATTGTTTATATACGAAAGCTATTACTTGTTTATTTTATTAACGTTTTTAAAAATGTGTCTGCAATCATTCAAATGTAACGAAATTTCTGGAAACTTTGTGTTTCTGCTTGGCACACGCCACGAAGGCGCCTTCTCGATTCGTTTAAAGCACGGCAGGCAACCGTTGTAGTGGCTGTCGAACGTAGTCTGGTCGCTGGTAAGAGCGAGGGCGGAAGTAGATGTATGCACGAAAAGGAAAATTTTACAGAATAGAATAACTCTCCACATTGTGTTGGTATTGGGAAACGCATTCTTAGCTTTTTGTAGAAAGGGATAGTCAGTCCGATTTTGATTATTGTGCAGAATAGACACGCCTCGCCAACGCGCCATAAAACGTTGCGCTAGCGAATGTGAGAGTGATGAGCATGAGCAACATTCGGATAATGCTCCTACATATACCTGTATATTATATACATGTATGTTAATTTCTTCTTTTTTATACCCTTGAAAAATGGCATTATAATTTTGTCCAGAAATGTGTAACGCATTAAAGGAAGCATCTCCGACCCCACAAAGTATATATATTCTTGATCAGCATCAACAGCCGAGTCGATATAGCCATGTCCGTCTGTCCCTCTGTCCGTCTGTCCGTCTGTTTCTATGCAAAAAATAGACAGTAGTTTTAAAGCTAGCGTTTTGAAATTTTTTCCAGATCATTATTTTTGTTGCACGCAGATCAAATTTAAAAATAGGTCGGATCGGACCACTATATCATATAGCTGTCCTACAAACGACCGATATGAAAACAAGTCTTTGTTTTCTAAACTATTGCAACCGAATTCAACATTTATTTATTTGACATAGCCATACACGATTTGCGTAAGTTTGATTCGGATCGAAGCGCTATATCATATAGCTGCTATACAAACGACCGATATGAAAACAAGTCTTTGTATGGAAAACTTTTTTGTTCTCCAAGCTATTGCAACTGAATTCAACATTTATTTATTTAACATAGCCATACATGATTTGCGAAAATTTGATCCGGATCGGATCAGTATATCATATAGCTGCCATACAAAAGACCGATATGAAAACAAGTCTTTGTTTTCTAAACTATTGCAACCGAATTCAACATTTATTTATTTAACATAGCCATACATGATTTGCGAAAATTTGATCCGGATCGGATCAGTATATCATATAGCTGCCATACAAAAGACCGATATGAAAACAAGTCTTTGTATGGAAAACTTTTTTGTTTTCAAGGGTATACCATCTTCGGCAAGCCGAAGATAACTTTTCTCACTTGTTTAATAGTATTTTCATTGGTTTTAGTTGAAAAACCACGGTGTACTTAAATTTTTTTGCTACTGTAGGCCGCCAGCGCACATACCAACACATTGAAGTGGTTGGGGGCATAATTATATAAATAATTTAAAAGAACTCTTTTTAGTACATAAGAACGTGATTGTAAGATTTTTGTATGTTTCTTCAGATGTTGAAGCATATGAATAAAACAGTTTCTAAACCGAACTCATTGGAGTAAGACCTATTCTTTGGAGCTCCTCCTAACAAGTGTTCTACTAATAAAAGATATAGAATGACCGTTTTGAGAAAGTACAGCACCGAGGGCTAAGTTACTTGCGTTAGTGGTTAAAACCAGTTTTTTTTTCAAAATCAGGTAATTGTAATTTTGGGTTTCGAATTATTAAACCGGTTATGCGGTTATGCATATGTATCTTTGTTCCTTTTTTTAAGCAATGGGTCAAGGGATTTGCTATGTCTGCGTAAATTTATCTATCTCTAATATCTATTACCTTTAAAGGGATTGGGTATGAGATTATGGCTTTAAATTTAAGAGGTTTTGTTTTAATACCATCAGCAGCTACTATGTGACCATAGCATTAAGTTAGCTTCTTTTTTTAAGAGCTCACATGTGTATAATTACAATTTTAAATTGTCTTCTGTTATTTTGGAAAGAACTAGTTGTAATGAATTTATGTTTTCTGTAATAAAGTAGAGAAAATTATTATTTCATCTAAGTACACAAGTAATATATTATTCATGCATCTTTTAAAAGTAGCGGGTGCATTTTTAAGACCAAATGGCATACGAATATATTCGTAATGACCATTTTTGGTAGAAAATGCTGTTCCAGTATTGATTCCGGGTCCATTTCTTTTTGGTGGAATCCTTTTGCCAAATTGATCATTGGGTATTGGCATTTACCCACTTTGCCAAGGTGTAGTTATTTCAAAATCCGGATGCTTCTGGCAAAATTAAGTACAGAGTACTAATTGACTATAGGAAGCTCTGTCAGTTATAGTTATTTCATTTAGCTTGCTATAGTCAATTATTACTTTGTACTTAATTTAGCCAAAAGCATGCGGATTTTTGGGTACTACCCAGGTAGGACTATTATATGGTGAATTTCTTTCTCTGATTAATCCATGATTAAGCATCTCCTGCACTTAGGTTTTTTTTTTTTTTTTTTTTATAACATTCTTAATTTGTATTTAAAATCTGTCCAAGTGGACAATCATTAAATGGTTTGGGGGAGACCTTGACTTAAGGGAGGTACATGGAATGTATATTGACTTAGGTGTCTATTGGTTGGGGAGGTCAAGCGGGTGTTTCCTTTTCAAGATGGGTCCAAGAACACTGCCTTGTGGTACTCCTGCTCTTATGGGCCTAGGGGTGCTGATTGATGATCCGCATCTCACTCTGAATTCTCTTCCCTCTGTGTATGACTTGAGGAAGGCGAAATGGGAACTTGGGAGGTGGGTTTTAATTTTGAAAAGTAGTCCTGGGTGCCAGACTCTGTCAAACGCCTGTTTGACATCAAGCATAACGGCGCAGCAGTACTTCTTCTTTTCGAAGGCCTCAAGTATAGTCTCAACAATCCGGTGGCATTGCTCAGGTGTTCCATGAAGGCGTCTGAAGCCAATCTGGTGGTCAGGGATCAGACCGGCCTCTTCCAATACTGGCAGTACTCTACGTAAAAATACTCTTTCAAGTATTTTGGAAAGGATTGCCAGCAAACTAATCGGACGATACGATGCTAGGTTGTCTTCAGGTTTCCCAGGCTTGAGGAGGACAATTACTTCTAGGGAAGTACCCTAGACGGAGGCAGCTGTTGAATATGTTGGCCAGCCTTTGGGAACAGATTAGGGGCAACATTTTCAGTGCTGTTGCATCGATACGGTCAGGACCCGGTGACTTGCCATTTTTTAGGGAGGCGATCTCCTGCGCAATCTCCTCTGGTTCGACGGGCTGTATTGGCGGGCCAGGAGCATGAACCTTATGGTTGCAGCTCTCTATTCGCCAGTGCATCTGTCGAACGGTGAGAATGCACTATGTAGATTTCTTCTGCTAGATTGTAGATTAGGCTTCTGCTCTTTCGACCTCAGTCCGACACCAGGAACCGTCCACTTTTCGCACGGGTGATATCTTCTTCGCAGGTGTTTTTATGTGCCTCGTGACATTCCACAGATTGTGTTGCGGGTCCCCAGGTTCCAGCTTCATAAGGAATCTATGAAACGAGTCCTGCCGTAGGATGAATAGCTTGTCCTTCAAATCCTTGGTGGCACGATTAAGTGCTGTCTTGTCCCTGGGGTTACGCGAGGAAAACCACACTCTTCTGAGGAGCCTTTTTTCGGCCACGAGGGCCGCGATTTTCGGAGACCACAAGTGCACGTCTCTTTTAGGTATTCTCGGGGTAGTCGGAGGAGGTGGATTCGCAAACTCAGCGGCATTGTGCATCTCTTTGGCTAGTTTTTCTATGGCCGCATCTATGTTGCTTGGTGTGGAAGAGGGGTATCTGGGTACAGGGAGGAAAGCATCCAAAACGTAAACTTGGGGGCATTTGTGTGTTTTCCGGTGAGTCTTCTAGGCGGGGTTTTTCTGAGGACGGGGATGTTTAGGAGCAAGTTTACTGCGCTGTGGTCAGATAGCAGTTTATCATAGCTTGAGCATGTTATGTGTCCTATGCCCTTGGAGACGGCGAAGTCCAGCAGGTCCGGCTGCTTTGAAGGGTCGGTAGGCCAGTGTGTGGGTTTTCCAGTGGAATGGCAGTGCAGACTCTTCCGCTGCAGGTACTTATAGAGCTTTACGCCTTTGGGGTTGTTTGTGCGGGACCCCCACCAGGAGTGTTTGGCGTTAAAGTCTCTGGCTGCTATAAACCGCGGACCGAGGGACTCGAAGAAGTCCTGATGGTGGGTCTCGGTTATCGAGTGTCTGGGTGGGAAGTAAACCGCACCAATGGTGATATCTTCCTGTGGGCTACAAATCCTGGTCACGGCGCACTGAGCCCATTCCTCCTGAAACGCGGTAAGTTCCGTGTACTTAATGCCACTCCTGATGAGCATAGCTGCTCCTCCGCGTGCTCTGGCAGATGGATGGTTGGCATGTAACAGTTTGTACCCGCTAATTTTAAAGTAGGATCTGGGACAAAAGTGGGATTCCGAAACTAGAAGAACATCGATATTGTCTGTTTTGATGAGATGCTCTACTTCGGCTTTGCTCTTCTGCACGCCGTTTGCGTTCCAAAAAACTATGTTAAGGCTTATTTGCATTACTTTTTGTTGAGGATGGGAGCTATAAACTGCATCATCTGTGAGAACATCTGCGATAACATCTGCGATATCAACTTTTCCATCATCCTTTCAATTGATCCTTCCATGCGGGCAAGCATCGTATCAAACTGGTTGGTTTGTGGGGCTTCGGGAGTGGTATGAGGGGTTTGTTGGGGATTCGTTGGCTGTGTCACTTGGTTTCCTAGGAGTACGTCCCTATAACTTGTACCATTAATGATAGTTGGTATCTGGATGAGAGGTGGTTTGTTGCTACTCTCAACGGGTCTGGCTTTAGGAGATTGCTGCGTTTTTGCCTTTTTGTAGGCAGGGCATCCTCTGAACGACGCAGGGTGATCAGCTTGGCAATGTAAACAGCATGCTTTCTCGTCTATCTTTTTGGTGCATGACCTAGAGTCATGAGAATCACCGCATTTCACGCAGCGATTCCAGGAAGCAGTAGCGCTGGGTGTGTCCGAACCCTTGGCATCTGAAACATTGTGGAACATCGTTGAATTTCAGTGGAATTTCACTGCAAATCCTCTTTATTTTAAAAACCTCTGTGTTGTTGCTTGCTGGTTCTAGATTGACAAAGAAGATCCCCAGTGGTTGTTTGGATATCCTGCCAATGGGATTGTGCAGATCCCTCACAGTATGGCCGTATTTGTGGAGTTCTTCTTTAATTTCAGTCTGGTCCGTTGAGTGGTGAAGTCCCTTGATGACCGCCCTGTAAGCTCTCTCATCCCTTGGTTGGAAGGTGCGGAGTCTTTTGTTGCCTTGTCTTGTGTGCCACGAGGTGCTGGCGTAGGGCTGTGTAGGACTCCTTGTCTGGCATCATTACGCGTACGTTATTATTTCTCTCCGTTTTATAGGAGAAATCCTTTTCGGATCCGACTAAAGTCGATATCATCTTGACAACCGCTGTAATGTCGGTCACGTCTGGGATGTAGATCGGGGGAGGCTTGAGGGTCTTCGGGATCGGGATTGGTTTCTCTTCTGTTTTAGATGCCACTGCCTCTGAGGCAGTTTCGGGTTCGTCATGATCGTCGTCATCTTCTTTGCTTGAGAGGAGGGCAAAGGGGTTATTTACCAGCTTGCTGCGCAGAACTGCGCTGGTGCTAGGTGTGACGTTTGGCTTCTCACCTTGCCTATTACGCGCGGACTTGCGCTTGATCTCACTGGGCTCCGAGAAAGAAGATCTCCAGGCACGCGGCGGGGCCTGCCAGTCCATATTCTAGGTTGGCGTTCTATAACGTTTATGCAGATAATAAGTCACAGCAGCAACGGCAGCGAAGGGGCAACGGACACAGTGGGACTCCGCTCTTGGCAGCCCGACCCGGCCCGTAAAATGCGCAATCAACCATGTCCAACAAAACACAAAATTCCGAAAAATAATTCAATTTAAAACCGAAATCAAAGTTCCTTTTTGATGAACTTTTTTTTTGATTTTTCAATGAATGCACTTAGGTTTTGACTTCAATTTTATGCGCTTGAGCAAGTGGCTATTGTTTTGAATGAATTGGAGAATTAAAACATACTTAATTGTGTTTGTAAATGCTAAGTTCTCTTTTCTTGATATTGAAGATTTTTGAATTTGTTTAGTAAACTTTTCAATTTTAAAGTTTCCTCCTGAATAATATGATCTAGTTGATACCTGATCTGATAGTCTTGGTTGATTCAATGTTTTTTGAATACAAAACATTTGGTTTCTTTCTGCATTTGAAATAATCAAAGGGTATGCTTTATCAAAAAGAATAACTGTTCTATTTGTATAATTTGTAATTGATTGTGTTCTATTTCTAGCAGTTTTCTGTAAAAAGTAACTTTCCCAATTATTTTTCGAGTGATCAACATGGTTTATTAATGTATTATCATACATTATTGGAAAGATCGATTCTTTGTCAATTTTTCAACATAATCACATTC
Organism: Drosophila ercepeae; assembly: GCA_018150545.1. Taxonomy (NCBI): domain Eukaryota; kingdom Metazoa; phylum Arthropoda; class Insecta; order Diptera; family Drosophilidae; genus Drosophila; species Drosophila ercepeae. The sequence goes on along the minus strand of JAECWL010000010.1, from coordinate 650,369 downwards.
TCTTGCAATACATTTTTTGAGCCTCTTAATCCAGTTTTGGTATTTCGCCGCGAAGAACTCCTCCGCCAACCCAGCGTGCGCACACCTTCGTGTACCCTAATTTTTCTGTAATAAAGTTATGGACAGATTTCGGGCATACATCTGGCACACGTAAAGCGATATCCTCGATCGTCATCCGGCGATCTTCGCCAACATCTTGATAAATTTTTGCAACAATGTCGTCCGAGATCGACGGCCGTCCGCTTCGCTCTGCGTCATGAACGTCTGTTCGGCCATTGCTGAATTCTCTACACCATAAACGGAATTGTTGAATAGAAATGAAGTTTTCTCTATACACTGTGGTCAATTTTTGATTAATATTCACAGGAATCATCGATTTCGCATGGAAAAAACGTAAAACAGAGCGGATTTCGCACTTGGCGGCAAGAGCGATCGGATGATCCATCTCGAATGGCTGTCAAGCCGGCAATGAGCGTCGCAGGTACTTGCTCAGGGCACGTATAGAGAGTAGGGGTACTAAGCTACACGGCGGTTTTGCCAAATGTTGCGTAGCACCGCTCCTTGCGAAGCTATCGCAGTGGGAAAGTTACTTTTTACATGGCCCTCGTATAAGTTAGAAAGGCTTACCTGTAGTAATAATACTATTGTTGGGTAACATAATCAAACTGTCCAAAGTGATAGAACCACTTGATGTAAAAACTTCACGTTTAGTATTCTGAACAGGAAGACAAATATATTTTTATTGATCATATTTATTGTGGATCCTGTCTCTATGAGGCATTTGTATGTGAAAATGTATGTATAAAATTTTTATGTATTGGTGTTGTCCGAGGATAATCTGACAATTTTCGTTTGGTTTGGTTCATGTTTATGTTCTTTGCGTTTTTCTTGGTATTGTACCCTGGTATTGGTTGTAGTCATAATATTGCTGTTCATGGTTCGGTTGAAGTTCATAGTTTCTTGAAACCTTAATTCATTTTGGTGTAAAGACATCATTTAAAGACATTTTGGTTTGCTCACTGTCCGATGGTCTTAGTTGTTTAGTTATTTGTTTTACAGGGAAATTAGTATTAGATGTAGAGGGTTGTCGTGGTTGAAAATATGTATTTGTTCTTAAATTTTGTGATGTTTGAGGATTTTGAAATTTATTAAAACTTTGGGAAATTGATTATCGTTAGAATTTGGTTGGGTTTGTAGCTATTAGGTGCGAAATAATTTTTCCACATAGGTTGGATGTTAGGCACTTGCTGTGTATAGGTGGGTTTAAATGATTGCGAGTAAGGATTAAAAAGGATTAAACTGGAATGGTTGGGGATATTGTGTTTGGTTAATTGTAGAAATTCTCGGTAACGAGGTTTTCCGGATTTTTATTAAGCTCAAAATTTACATGTTCTTCGTAAATTCCCTCATTTTGTGCAATGCTAATTAACGATTATAGATTGGCAATATCATGAAGGGCCAAAATTGTAATAAATTGTCTTGGTAATTTTCTTATTAGTACTTTAATGGAATCTTTAACGTGTAGATAAATAAGAAGATCCGTTTGATTACCTTCTAAGTGTAGCTTGAAAATGAGTAGCTGCCGACGTTTTTCTGCTTCTTCGCAGAATGTTCGTAGATTACTCTTTATAAGGTGTCTCCTGAACTTCGGTTTTTGGGGCTTGTATTCCGACATCAGACTGGATTTCAGCGTAGGTTCGATTCTGATGTTCTGTAGGCCCAATGATCGAGTCACGTGTCCGTCCAAGTTCCGCTCGATTCGATTTCCTAGTAGAATTCTTTGTTGTCGGACATCATTGGTTAGGTAAAGAGATAGCACATAGTCCACTCTACTGGCGAAGGTTAAAAGGGTTGCCGGGTCACCCTTAATGGAATGAAATCTTTCAACAGCCGACGAGCTTCAGCAAGGTTATTGTCCTTCAACGTCACGAGTTGGGGTGCGGCGATTATCGGTGCAGCTATTATTATGACAAAGTCTTATTTTTGTTATTGTTTTTTTTTTATTGTTTTATTTACTTCAAATTTTAAAACTAAATGTAAACGTAATTTATTTTCCACTTGCGCTTCTTTTTATTTGGATACTTTTAGTTGTATCCTACCGACTGCGCCATTAAATAGTTATTATATTTTTATCGAAATAAGCAAATGTCAAAGATTTTTATTTTACTTCTTTATTCGGATATCAGGTTAAGACTGAATTCTTGTACACAAAATCTTAAGTGTACTGTGTGCTTACATATTTTGAGAGCGGGATCGCTCGCTTGGCATATTGTTATGTTACATAATTTTATTTACATAAGTTGATAATTTAAGTTGCATTAAAATTTAATTTAAAATTTGAGATTTACTAAGATTAAGTAAATTGTTTTTATAAAAGATTTACACATGAACAACATACATATGTCAAAAAATTTATTTAGTTATGTGATCTTGCAAGTATATTCATGAGAGAATTATTAATTAATACAATCAAAACTTTTTTTTTATCTTCTCAGACGTATCACAGGAGCCATCGGAGCAGGAATTACACAACAAACGGGTGCAAATCGCTATGTTCCGGAAAATGTGCGTGGACAAGTTAATCAAGTTGTAGGGCAAGCAGCTATTAATGAACTATCAAATGTATTTTCTCCAAGATTTAAGTAACTAAACAAAAATATGGAATACAAATATTAAATAAAGCTAAAAACCGTTGTAAAATACACAAACGCTTACATAAAAGTTTATAAAACCAAAATGGAAGTTTTGCGGGATTGACATTCTTCACGCTGGCGTAGGCGGCAGGGCTATCTGTAAATTTACATTCTTTTAGTGCAATAATTTATTGAAATTATTGCTCTTAGACAATGTTAATGATTTCTTAGAAATTTGTTTATGGATATTTTTGCTATATTATATTAATTATATTATATTATATTATATTAATTATTTATATATAATTATATATATAAATATATATATTTGTATATATGTATATATAAATTTATTTATATATATAATTTTTCAATTCTGTTATTTGGTGTTGGCAATGGTTCTTGTTGTATGGATTGAATTATTTTTCCTTTTTGTTTTAGACAGAATTTTGAAATAATTATGATTATTGTAATAACAAAAAGGAATATAGTCCCTCTGTTGGCGAGTTCCTTTAAGCGTTTAAGATTTTTAATATTCAGAGCCTCTAGAGATTCTAGGGTTAATACTTGGAGTCGTTCGGCCTCTATTGAATTCATTTAAATTATTGATATTCCTGGTTTTAATAAAGTTGTTGCTTTGTTTGTAAAGTCGTCGTTATTTATTTTCATTGTTTCATTCCAAAAATGTATAAGATATGTTCCATTTAGGTTGTAACTTTTGTAACGTTTAGTAGTATAAGACTATTGTTGCTTATTTCTACCGTTTCTATGTGTTCCGCGTTGCTATAATCGCAGAGCGCTTCCTTTTTCTGAGCTAGTTTAAAGATAATTTAGTCTGATTTACATTAACAGTTTTTTTTTACTAGAAATTTTAAGATTATTGGAGGTTTTACAATCATTTGGTATTTTAAGCAATACATTTTTGTTAAAAGTTTCTTCTATTTCTGAAATTTTTACAATGTAGATAAGTGTAGTTTTATTATTTAGTACGGATACGTCAACCAATTCTACCATTTCTTCAACCGATAAATTTGTAATATTACTATTTAAAAATTTTACATCATTGAGATTATATTCTATTATCAACAAATCGTCGTGGCCTGGGTGCCCGGCATCATACTTGTATTTCAGAACTAATTGATTGGTATACGATATCGGTCTTTAACTTCGGTCTTTTACTTAATGCAGACAAAGCTTGAACTATCTCGTTCGTCGGATTTTTATAAGTTTGTTTTCTATTTGTTGTAGATCAAATTTAGTGGTTACTATTTGTAATTTTTCTACTTTTTTATAGATAGATAAGGTATGTGCTTCGGTGTAGTTACTAATTCCAATGCTTGTCAAGATCATTGGCAACTATATTAGAATTAAGGAATGCCTAAAAAGATAAATCGTAGACTGGTTAATTTAAACTCTAAACCTTTGTTTTTGGTCATAGGCCGATCACGATCGGATACCCATATGCGGACTACTGTTGTGTGTGATAGAAAACATTATTTTAATATTTTTTATTATTTATTTATACTGTTTTTTGTGTTTTTTTTTATGGATCAGACTGATACGACATAAGTTTCCGTAAGTGGTGACGGAGTTAATTGCTTTAAATGTTTTTTTTATGAACGACTCGACATGCTTCTGTGTTATGGTTGTGCTCCTATTTTCCTTTACTATTGCTTTTTTATAATGAGGGGATAGTTATTTCGGATGGAGTAGAGTGGAACCTTTCGATTTGGCCATTAACTGAGCTTTTATATGAAGGAGCCTTGTAAATTTCTATGCCTAATTGGTCTTTCATCATAGAGATAATAGTCGCTGAATTAATTGATTTTTCATTATCCATTAATAGAAATTTTGGGACACCGTTGTAAAATAATATATCGTTTAATGGTTTGTTAATGTGCTCTATTGATTTTGACTTTATAATGTTTGCGTGTACTAGCTTAAAAAATTTGTCTATTGCTGTAAGTACTAATTTTTTTACATTGGAGAATATGTCAATGCAAATGGTGTCTCTGCGTTAGGCGGATTTCTATCGTATTTTCCCTCTTTACAAACTTGGCATTTCTGTACTAAAATGTTTCATTTTAGGAAAAAATATTTTTCTGGGAGTTGTATTTTGTTTTCTTCATCATTCCTACTTGCTCTATTGTGAATTTTTAAGATAAGTTCGTCTTGTTTAATTTATTTTATTAGATCTTTTACCTTTGATTGTGTAAATCTTATTTTTAAAGTGGAAAAATTATTAGGATATAATTTTTGTTTTTGCCCCATTATGTCTTCTGTTGTATGAATGCCGTTTACAACGAACGGATTTAAGTGTTTTTTTCAGTATTTCGATTAAGCCAATATCAGAGAAGGTTGGTTAAAAATTTCACGTCTGTGGAATGTTGGGAAAGTTATTGTAAATCTATAGCAAATATTGGTACCTCAATGCTCGGAATAAGATTATGGCTAGAGCTAAGAGCACCAAGTTGTTTCATTGTAATGGAGTTCAATTCGACTTGGTTCAACATTCGAGATAGCATGGTTTATTTAAATAAAAATGTTTCTAAACCGAAATCATTGGAGTTAGACCTATTTTTTGGGGCTCCTCTTAAAATTAATACTTTCGAGACAACCTGACGTTTTCCCCCAAGCGGTAAGAGACAAAGAGAATACAAGGGACAACAACGTGAAAAAAAGATAAGCCATGTCAGCGGCGGCTACGTCGAAAAACGACAGACGCGAAAACACCGGCGATCAGAAGAACCGGTGAGCAGAGGCATCGGCGGCATCATCGGCAGCAACACAGGAAGCATCGGCGGTATCATCGGCGGCAGCACAGGAGGCATCGACGAGTACATCGGCATCAGCGGCGCGATACTAACGGTACCATAGGCGGAAGCATCGGCGGCAAGTCCAACTAGTTTGCTTTCCCTTTTTTTAATTTTTAAAATATAAGTCAAAATATAAATTAAAATGTCTACGAAAGAGAAGGCAAACCTGGTCGAAATCGAAGATCAGGTTAGGATAACTAGGTTAGTAGATGGGATTTTAATGAAGGATAGTGCCGAAGAGAATTATAAGGTACTATTACCTTAATTAGAATTCCAAGGTTGCGAAAATCACAACCAATTATTGAAGCTAGGGCCAGTAAAGCATGAATATTTTTCAAAAGAGCAATTTAATAGCATGATTAAAAAAATTTAAAGCAGAGAAGATAGCTAGAGATATTGCCAGGAATGAGTTAGTTGCCAAGCTTAGCGGTTCCATCGACCAAGTGGTGAGGTATTTCACCAAGCATTTTCAAGCATAACATATAAAGAAATCCAGGAAAGGAAGGTTGCAACCTTTCCAATCAGGGATAATAATTAAAAATATGTATCAGAACTGAATAAAAACTGCTCCTGATTTAATAAGATTGAAGGGTTTCCAAATAAAATTAGCGCGGAGGTTTTTGAAACAAAAGAAGACATAGGCATATACATGGAATTAATGGAGACGCAAATCCATGAACATGTAGAAAAAAAAGTAGAAGGTAAAAGTCCAAAAATGGACGATAGAGTGGGTACTCTACCAAAAATAGAGGTACTCACATTCTCTGGTGCGTCCAAAGATTGGGACCATTTTTTCGAGCTCTTTAAAGAGCTAGTTCATTCAAGGGCAGACTTAAGCTCATCGTTGAAGCTAAGCTACCTCAAAACTGCATTGAAAGGGAAAGCTAGAAATGTTGTTTCCCATTTATTGCTAGGTTCTGGCAATAATTATGAGGCAGCTGGGGAACTGCTAACAAGAAGGTACGAGAATAATAGAAAAATATTCTCGGACTAGTAAAACCGGCTAATGGAGCTTACAAAAATAAAAATGAACTCATATAGGCATTTAAAAAATTTTACTGACTATTAATGAACCTAAATAGGTAAATACCATATATGATGCGCCTCAAAGCAAATCTAACTGAACAATGAGATTGCATTTTTGTGCACATCACTATTAAAAAATGTAGTAAAAAAGCTCTACAGAAATATGAGTGCAATATTAAAAAATCAAATGAAATCCAGACACTGAGAGATGTCATGGAATTTTTAGATCATCGGCTTAGTTCGTTGACCTTAGTGCCGGAAGAAATCGCGGTAAAAAAAGGTATTTAAATATGACACCAACGAAGTAAATTGTCCGATGTGAAAAATGCCCGAGCATCAAATGATATATTGTCATAAATTTAAAGTAATAAGTCCCCAGGAATAAGTAGACGAAGCTAAAAAATTGAGTTTGTGTTTTAAGTGTTTGGAGCATTAAGGCATGAAGGCATTATCCACAAAAATGTACTAGTGAGTTATTATGCTCCTATTGAATAAGTAGACGAAGCTAAAAAATTGAGTTTGTGTTTTAAGTGTTTGGAGCATTAAGGCATGAAGGCATTATCCACAAAAATGTACTAGTGAGTTATTATGCTCCTATTGCAAAGGAAACCACCATAGCATGTTGCACATTAAAAAAAAAATATTTAAATACATGCATTAAAGGCTTACATTCAAATTAAAGGAAAAGATGGGAAGTTTCAAAAATATGGAGCTTTGATTGATAATGGTTCACAAAGCACAATAATATTAGAAAAGGCGGCACAAAAATTAAATTTGACGAATTTAAGATCAGGAGATAAGTGGTACGAGGGCTGCTATATATATTTCTGGCCTAATAATGAAAATACGAATATTTATCAACGAAAATGGTTTTATTGTTTTTCAAAATATTCTCAATCCATTTATACACTTTTGCATGCGCTCAAACCAATTTTCGAAGCACTTTTTCCACTCCAATTGAGACACCTCCAAAATATGATTTTTGAATGCTTCAACAGCATGTTCTGGCGACGAAAATCGTTGACCATGCATTATTTTCTTGATGTGTGGGAATAAAAAGAAGTCATTGGGTGCCAAGTCAGGGCTGTACGGCGGATGACCCATCAATTCGACGTTTTGGTCGGTCAAAAAGGCGCTGGTTTGAGCCGATGTTTGAGAGCTCGCATCGTCGTGGTGGACAATGATTTGTCTTCTCTTGTTCGTTTTTCGAGTTTCTCCGAAGACTTCAGGCAAACAAATGGTGGTGTACCACTCAGAATTGACCGTCCTACGTTGCTCAAGCGGAACAGTCGCCACATGACCAGTCTTGCCGAAGAAACAGGCGACCATTTGCTTCGAAGTGCTTCTTCCACGAAAAACTTTCGTTGGATTTGGCTCGTCTTGGAAGACCCACACGGTCGATTGCTGTTTTGTTTTGGGCTCATACGCATAGATCCATGATTCGTCACCTGTGACGATCTTATAAACGTCTTTTGAAGCAACCTTTTTTACGGCCAGGTGTTCATGCAATATCGAATGTATGCGGGTGGGAGAAATGCATAGGCATGCGTCTATCTAAAGGTATGTTACAAGTTCAAGTACGGCATCGATGTTTTCTGGCACAACGGTTGTCTTTGGACGACCTTCACGGAATTCGTCTTTGAGCGAGCGTCGATCACGATTGAATTCGTTGTACCAGTTTTTCACAGTGCTATATGATGATGCTTTATAGCCATACAAAGATTTCAGTTCATCGATGCACTCTTGTCGTGATCCACGTCGAATGTTGTGAAAAATGATCGCACGAAAATGTTTACGAGTTGATTCCATTTTTTGGCCGAGATGAATTATGACCCTCTGGAGCAAATTTGGGTCGTCGCGGACAGAGTCCAACATTTCTTTAGCATTGTTCATGCGATGCTGTTTTTGGTCGCAATTGAACAATTTTGGTACGAAAAATCGAAGACGACCCAAAACACGTGCAAGCAAAGCCGCTGTCAACACTTAAGTGAACATTCAAAATTCCTCGAAGATAAGAGGCCTCACGGTCGCCATGTAATGAGTAGTCCCAATGCAAAAATCAAAATTATTAAATGGGAGCAGGGAAGGTCCCGCTCCGAAGTCTATCTATTGAGTGATCTCATCTCTTCATATAAAAAGTTCGGTTAGCCTAAAACAGCGGAGATGCGCTGCCGGTGAGCAGCGCGGAACAGCTTTTATGTATATTTATTATTTTAGCTTATATATATATTATATATTGCTGCTACTCAGCGCTGACGGGAAGGGGGAGCGTTATATGCGCGCATGTTATAATGGCCAGTATATGGCTAGCGTGGGATCGCTGATTATGCACTTTTGTGTTAACGGGCCGCTCAAGTGAGGGATCTTCTTACACTTACACTTGGGGTCAACCGTTTTCTTTAAAATTGTATAAAAGTTTTACAATGTGTTAGTGTTTATATTTTGATAAAATATTGGACTGTATTTGTATACAGTGGATACTTAATAAATACGCATACCACACAAGGCAGAATCGGAAGTTTTAGAAAAATTCAAGGAGTTTTAAAACTTTGCCGATCGGAAGAATGGAAAGAAGCTAAAGATGCGATCAGACAATGGCACGGAATATACGAACAACGAGTTCAAGAAGCACCTAGCGGGTGCGGGTATTCAGCACGAGTTCACAATCGAGTACACTCCACAGCAAAACGTAGTAGCTGAGCGTAAGAATAGGACGCTAGGAGAAATGGCGCGCTGTATGATGATATATAGGCAGCACTACCTCCTAGCTATTGGGCTGAAGCAGTTAACACTGCAAATTACATAAGGAACAGATGTCCGTCGAGTAGCCTGTATGGCGAAACACCGTTTTAACTATGGAATATACTCCCAGTAGTGAATCCCAGTAGTGAAACATCTGCGTACATTTGGGAAAATTGTGTATTCTGTCAACAAACGATCAAAAGACAAGTTCACTCTAAGATCGAGGAAATGCATATTCATATTCATACTGCAATTATGCAAAGAAATACAGGCTGTATGACTCGGGAGCAAGTACTGTGCTAAAAAGTCGTGACGTGGTCTTTACAAAACAATTTGGTAAAGGCAACAACTTTGAAGAATTTACGGAAACGAATGAAATGAACGTAGAGAGCATGCCTACTAGTCAAGAAGAAACTGATACCGAGAGTGAAGGTTCATCAGAGGAAGTCCATCCAGAGATGCGTGGACCTGGCAGGCCAAGGAAACAGTGTACAGGTAAACTTGGTAGACCAAAACTAAACTACAATCAGATCGTTGCAGCTCCAAATGAATCTAAATCGGAAGATGAGTTCTTCGAATCCATATGTTTAGTAAAAAACAGCGACGAGCTGAATGCGTACGATGCTCTCGAAGGAACACATGGGCCTGAGTGGAAGGACGCCAAGTTGAGCGAGTACAGGGCTCTCCAGACGAGCGGTATATGGCAAGTTGTAAGACGCCATCCTGAAATGATAGTCATCGATACCAAGTGGGTGCTACGCAGCATGTACAAGTCGAGTGGTGAAGTGGATTGCCGCAAAGCGTAGCTGGTAGCCAGAGGATTCACGCAGAGAGAGGGGATTGACTACAACGAAACGTATTCCCCCGTAGCCCGAATCAGTTCCATTCTTTTGCTTCTCCTTTTGTCGCAATATTTGGCCAAATTCTGCTGGGACGCTTATGTAGAGTTCCTCCTGTATGTCTCCATTCAAGTAAATTGGTATACATCAAGCTTTAACTCAGCAGCAGGAGCTTTAATTAAAGCAGATTTTGGCCAAATATTGCGACAAAAGGAGAAGCAAAAGTATGGTCAAGGATATGTATGCAAGCTGCTAAAATTGTTATACGGATTAAAGCAGAGTGGTCGCCAATAGTATAAGAAGCTGAACAGGAAATTGAAGGACATGGGTCGACGGACACTTGCAGCAGATAAATGTGTTTATCTAAAGAAAAAGGCAGACAGGATCATCATTGGGGCACTATATGCGGATGACCTGATCGTCGCTGCAATTAATGAGCAAATGGTAGCTCATTTGAAATCCGAGTTGTCAAGGAAGTTTGACATGAAAGCCCTGGGTAAGCTGTCGTATTGTTTGGGAATCGAGTTCTCTCAAAACAAAGAAAAGACGAGTTTTTCGATGTGCCAGTCGAAATACACTCAAGAGCAATGATATTACCTTGCTGCAAACAATCTAAATCGTGGCCCCGCTGAACGGCGGCCACAACAACAATTCAGCTGTTGTAAGCAGCTGTTCACAGCTGATCGAAGTTTGTCGACGAACTTTTGGAAATTGCAATTTTGGACCCAAATGCAAAAACTATGATGCCCGCTCCTACCGAGCGCTTACTCAGCCTCGGCGAGCTCTTCAATATTGCAGTAAACAAAGCCTCTGAGACGAAACGGACATCCAAAGTGGCCAACACTATTAAGCCAGCGCCTCAGCGGATGCAAGTCATCAAGCGAAAGGCAAGTGGGTCTCCACTGAATGCCAAGAAGAAGGCCATACTTGATAACAAGATTCCTGTCCCCACCTACAGCAGCAGCTCAAACCGCTGAGTGAGCACCCCAGTTCCAGCCATCAAGCAGCTATTGCTGCTGCCAAACGTGATGCAGCCTCATCTGGCATTATCAGTGCACCTTCCAAGGCGCAACCTAAACCCCCTCCAATAGTTTTGGAAGGTGTTGAAAGCGTACCCCTGATGGACAACATCTCAAAAATCACTGATCTGAGCAAGGTGTCTGCCAAGGCATCGATGGGCGGAGTCCTGAGGCTCTACGCGGCAGACGCTAGCACCTACCGGAGCATAGTCAGCTGGCTCAAGAACGAAAAGCTCGAGTTTTACTGCTATCAGCTCAAGGAGGACAGAGCATACCGAGTATGCGTTAAAGGACTCCACCACAGTACGCTCCATCATCAAATCATTGATGAACTGTAAAGCCTCGGGCACTAGGTGCTAGACGTTCATACACCGAAAAGGCGAAACGAGCCAGGGGCTCCTGCTGCCAATCCCTTAAACATGTTCTTTTTGAACATCGCTGCTGTGACGAACAACAAGGAGATCCTGGCTCTTAAGGGTTTAAGCCACATGAGAGTAGTCATCGAGCCCCTTCGCAAGCGAAATACGACAACCCAATTCCATCGATGCCAGCAATTTGGTCACACGGCCAAATACTCCTGTAAGGCGCACATCTGCCTCAAATGCGCCGGCGAACATCCTGCCAAAGACTGTACGCGACCACGAAGCGAGCCATGCACTTGCCATAACTGTGGTGAACAGCACCCAGCGAATTATTCCGGATGCTCCAAACTCCAGGCATTTCTTCAGCGCTCTAGGCCATAAAGAGGTGTGGGAGGAAGAAGCGAAGTCAACAATCGACCTCCTATGTCCCATGTTCCTACTGGATGTATGCCGATTGCACCTCTTCAAAGCGGAGTCTATTACGCAGATGTAGCTAAAGACTGGATGGGCCCCAAGCAGGATCAGCAACAGGTGCCACAGCCCTTCCAGGAGCAACCTGAGACCAGGAAGCACAGCCGGCAAAGGAGTCGGTCTAGAGGCGGACAACAGCCCCCTTTGGACAATAACACTTTTAGCATCCTGCAGACGCTAAACGAAAGCATGAACGCTCTGCGCTCCCTTCAGGAACAGCAGATTGAACAAATGAGGATGATGCTACTACAGCAATGGCAGATGACAAAATGACAAAATGAAGCCGCTACGCATCTTAGTATGGAACGCCAACGGCGTCTCCGCGAAACTGCCCGATGTTGATTGCTTTGTGCGGCGCTACGAGATTAATGTTTTGCATTGCAAAGATGTAGTTTTTGAAAATATTGTTAGATTATGCAGCTAAAGCCTGGATGGGGCCCAAGCAGTATCAGCAACAGGAGCCACAAACCTTCCAGCAGCGACCAGGAAGCACTGTCAGCAAAGGAGTCGGTCTAGAGGCGGACATCCGACTGGAGCGCCATCGCAACCGACTCGCTAAAGGTCCTACCAGACCTCGCCCACAAAGGGGGCTCAACAGGCGACTTCCACACAGCAGATGCACAGCAAGATGATGATGAGCAAAACGAGATATTCCCCATCGTCTCTCTTTTAAATATCTTAAGTTTTAAGTATTGTTAATTTATGTTAGTTTGTTAAGTTAGTTTAAATTTAGTAATTATGGTAACGCTAAGCACACTTAGCCAGCGAGCCCTTCGGGCAGTATTAATTGATACCAAGGACACCAAGGGGTCCCAAGATACCCTGTATGCCTTAATAAATAGTTACAAAAAAAAAAAAAAAGTTTTGTTTCTATTTTATTTCTTTTCAATGTGCACGCGCTCGTCGTCTACTAGCAACTGAACTCGATCTCAGTGTTGCTAAGAGACAGAACAAAGTTAACAGAAAAGAGAGAGACAGCGACTTCTTTTTGTGAAATAGTCCCGTTAACATTTTCATATATATCGGTCATATTCTTTGCTCTACCAGATCAATGAGGCTTTTGCTCACGTCCACATATGGTCACACTCACGTATTCGTATACACATACACATATACACATATACATAACATACACACATATGTATTTACATTTGCATACATTTGCAACACTATCAGTCGAGATGTACCCGCAGACTGAAGAAGAGAAAGCTGAGTTATTGAACATCCCGTACCAGAGTTTGGTTGGAGCCTTGATGTGGCTGGCAGTATCTACAAGTCCAGATATCGCACACGCCGTCAGTGTCCTGAGCCAGTACAACACGTCTTATGGCAAGCAACACTGGGTTGCTGCTAAGAGGGTATTGCGTTACTTGAAGGGGACTCCAAATCATGGATTATTGTTCACGCAAACTGGTGAACAATTGGTCGGGTATGCAGATGCCGACTGGGCAGCAAATCCTAACGATCGTAGATCTTTTTCTGGTTTTGCATTCAAGATGTCCGATGCGGCGGTATCGAGAGTACATGGTGCTGTCGGAATCGTCGAAGGAAGCCGTCCACCTACGAAGTTTTCTTCAAGAGATTATGGGGCAAGTGGGTGCCACCACAATTTACAACGACAACCAGGGAGCTGGCAAACTTACAAGGAATATTCCATAAACGGACAAAGCACTTTGATATCCGTTACCATTTTGTACGAGAACTGGTTGAGAAGGATGACAACAATGTGAAATACACCCCAACAAACGAGATGCCGGCGGATGTATTGAATAAGGGACTATCGAGTCCAAAGCATTTCTCATGCATCGAAGCGTTAGGCATGAGACAGATCCATAAGTAAGGTGCCATCTGAGGGGAAGTGTTGGAAATGCATCTGGCAACCTTACATGCTTGTTTCCTCTGGTCACACCGAATTGTGCCATCCGTTTCAGTAAGTCTGTCCAAATGCCTTGCCGGTCTGTGTAAAACGGCAATAGTACGCGCCGTCAATAAATACAACACAAACAATAACTAAACTTTGTACATCCGCATTAACATAGCATTTAAAATACCAACAGCAAACTAAGCAATCATGGTTTTTGGGCTCACAAGATGTCTCTGTTTGTTGCATACGCTTTTCTCTATTTAACTCGTTAGATTTAGCTCTTATTCGTAAGCGTTTGTCGGTTGTTGGTCATTGTCAATCCTAGATTGTTATACCCTTCAAAAAGGGTATTTTAATTTTGTCCAGAAATGTGTAACGCATTAAAGGAAGCATCTCCGACCCCACAAAGTATATATATTCTTGATCAGCATCAACAACCGAGTCGATATAGCCATGTCCGTCTGTTTCTATGCAAAAAATAGACAGTAGTTTTAAAGCTAGCGTTTTGAAATTTTTTCCAGATCATTATTTTTGTTGCACGCAGATCAAGTTTAAAAATCGGTCGGATCGGACCACTTTATCATATAGCTGCCATACAAGTCTTTGTATGGAAAACTTTTTCGTTTTCCAAGCTATTGCAACTGAATTCAACATTTATTCATTTGACATAGCCATACATGATTTTTGAAAGTTTGATCCGGATCGGATCACTATATCATATAGATGCCATACAAACGACCGATATGAAAACAAGTCTTTGTATGGAAAATTTTTTTGTTTTCAAGGGTATACCATCTTCGGCAAGCCGAAGATAACTTTTCTCACTTGTTTTTTTACTATAACCTATTTACCGCACAACACTTATTCTTCATTATTGCATTGAAGGCATCTTTACGACCTTCACATGCTAGGTGTTTCATGGGCCGCAATGCTAAAGTATACAAAAGTAGTATTAGAATTAATTATTGACAACATTTTTTATTGACATTAATTATTACAACATTAATTATTGACAACATTTTCTTAAAATGAGGGGTGGCTTTACTCAATGTACTCAGAGAATTTCTAATGCAAATAATATTTAGTAATTGAAAAATTGTAATAGCAAAAGTTCAACATATGATTTGTCATATATAGTATAGACGCAAATAATTTATATGGTTAGGTTATGAGCCAACAACTTTCATATTCAAAATTCAAATTTTTAAGTCAAAATGAAATTAATTCGTTTGACATTAAAAATATCGACGTTAATGGTGAAACAGAAGAAGTTGATTTAGATTATCCTGATAGTACACATGACAAACACAATAGTTTACCATTTTGTTTACCCCGGAAGGAATCAAGCTAAATTAATTGCTGTAATTGATCTAACATCTAAGGAATTTTGTATAATTCATTTACAGCAGCTCCAATTATGGTTGCAAAATGGTTTGATTTTCATTCATAAAGTTCTACCATTCAGTCAATCGTACTGGTTAAAGCCATATATAAATTTGAATACTAAATACAGGAAATTATCGAAAAATGATCTAAACAAAACTCAACAGGCTTTAGGTTACACATTGCAATGCAATTTTCATTGCTTAGAAGTTTTTGGTCCCAAACTAGCAGCAATTGAATCTAAGAGAACTAAAATTATTTATGATAAACCCATTTCCATAGGTTCTACAGTTTTGGAATTATCAAAATGATTATAGATTAATGATTTTTTATATATAAAATAAACAAAGCCAAATATAACTGACAAAAAAAAATAACAGCGAAAGCGAAGCATTCAATTGCACCACAGCCTGCATGGGCAGGGGGCGGTTGATAAAGTACGGCGGCTCATCGTTCACGCCCTTCACCAGGATTATGACGCGTTGGTTGTCCGTATACTTGATGCCAGCTGGAAGGAGAGAGACGAAGGATTTGTTTATTTTTCAATTTTTGGTTTGTTTGTGTTTTGCTCTTTCGGTTGGTTTGCCGCAACTTTTTCCTTTTGTTATTACAACTAATGGATAGTGGTTTAAGATGTATAAAAATCAACAAACCCATGGTCTGCTAAGACTTCCAGCATGCTAGGGACAGTTGAAAATTGGATTTAAATTAATAAAGATTATGTAAAAAAATGAATTCTTCAAAAATCTTTCAATTATTCAGAATCAGCGTATCAAAGCAGCGCTTAATTCTTATTTTAATAATGAAAACATGCAACGTAAAAATACAAACGACACCGACACAAATAAAGACGAAATAAATATAAAAGAAAAAATGTATTAAATATAATCACATTCCCAGAATCAGTCCATTTTTAACTAAAAGCGATTTAAAATAAATAAATTTTAATATGGCAGACACATCAGCAGCCGTAAGGTCGTATATTTGAGAATCCGTTCGAAACTTTGAAACGAAAACAATATTAGAAGCTAGCACATTTGGTGACGTGAGATGAAAAGTAATCTCTTTGACCGCCAGAATGCGATGCTGGCAACATGTTAGGTATTAAAAAAAAACGAGTTTGGTTCCCTCATAAAACAATATTTTTGAGAGGCAAAATTGAGAAAATTTGGATTAATATTATGGGGCTAATGCTCCGTCAGATTACTAAGAATTAGTGTTCAAAAATCAGGGTATAGATGGTGGTGTAATATTAGCTAGCATTTCAGCTGACTAAAGTAACACTTTTGTGCGAATACTCAACAGCATCTATTACAATAAAATAATAAGCAATAAAAGTAGTACAAAAGTAGATTATGAAACACTTAAAAAAATTTCGCATGCCACAAAACAGACATATTCGAGCTAAAAAACAACACTCTGCGATATAAGCCGGTCGAATGCGTCGAAGATTATGAAGAATCAAAATGCGGGTACAATAATCAACTCTTCTGCTCCAAAACGAATCTATTTCGACTGTTAGGTTTCCCATGATTAGACGCATTTTGTCTTGACGAAACCCATGTCATAGTTTAATCATTTACAAACTAATATTTCCGGCACGTAAAGCTTGAGTACCTCAATGCTTTTTTTCTTTCATGTAATTCTTCCCGGATCATTTTTATGAGTGTCTTATGGTGGGGGAGCAAAACTGGATGGTTCCAAACGGCAAGATTAATTTTTCGAGCCTGCCTCCTATTCGAATTAGTCTTGTCTTTCCAGCGAATTAGAACCTAGGTTAGATTAGTCTATGTTACACCAGCGGTCGGGCTATGTCCGAATCACATACACCATAAGGTTAATTATAATAACTCATGTGCGTGGTCTTTCCTTTCAAAGTTCCCTTGCCCCCCAGTCAGAGGCTTGGTTTTGGATTTGGATTTTCTTGGAGTTCGCAAGTGGCTAAAGGCATGTACATACGCTCCATCTTTTGTATGAGTGGCGTAGTACTAATGTCCATCTGCCTTTTGCACTCTTCACGCATCTTGATATTACTTTTCTTGTATCCAGCTCACTATAATATTTAAGGGGAAACTCCACATTTGTGTTAAGTTTATTTCCCAGTTAAATTTTAATCTACTACTACCGCAAAGTACTTATAGTATTACTAGAAACGCATATTATATCATAGAGTGATTTTTTAGAGAGTGGACATTTGTGTCTGTGGATTTGCTATCTTGTGGGCGTGTTGTGTGTCTGTGATGAGGTACAGATTTAGAATTGATCTTAAATCTAGTCTTAAGTATAAAGGATGATAAACTGATGGGTCTTGAGGTTGGATCTTTAGAGATTGCGTGTGATGATTCTCTTGCGATTGCAGTAGTTTTCCAAGGACTAAGGATATTTGAAAATTGTTGGTTATTTTATGACTACTATTTCCGCGTAATGGATTTGTGAGAAAATTTTGAGAAAATTTTTTTTTCTTTATTGTCTTGTAATGTTTGACTTGTTTATATTCTGCAGTAAATCCAATTTGCTGAATAGTTGGAGTACATAGTTGGACCTCATTGATTCCTAAAGGTGAAGGTCATCTAATTCATATGCGCGTTCTGCAGTCCTATCTATAACTTCAAATAAGCCCCTTTGTTTTATCCACTGGGTATCGGGACTTTAAATTACTCATAGACGGTTTGGTGAATTTCGGTCCATTATGTTTGCAGTAGTTCGCAAGTGGCTTGAACTTCGTTTCCTTAATATCTTATTAGTTACATTGACAGGTCTTTGTTAGCCTTTAGTGTTATTAATTTTTTGTTGGCCTAACATTTTTATAGATTCAAATATATTTTTAGAATTTTGTGCTGGACATAGAGGTGCTCTTGAGCCAACCGCTCGTCTATGAATGGCGCTTTGGGGCAATAATGTCCTATTTATTGGTTTGTCTTTGTTCCTGTCCGTTTCAAGTGTGACCTTTAATCTACCAACATTGCACGATGTATTGTGAATGCTAATTACCTTTTAGACAGGTATCCATTTTATCTTTTATCTTATAAGAAGAGCGTGCGTCCTGTTTGGAAGAAGTCTTTTTTTCTTCAAATCGAGGTGATTAAGCAATGGGTACCTATACAAATTGCTGAATTTTAAAAAGGAATTGGGTATAGGCAGAAGCGGCACCGAAATCGCTTTCGGTTTCTGCCAGTTGTTAGTGTAGTTTTTTGTTTTGTTCAGCGTATTATTATTTCATGCCAAAGTTAACCAATTTTGGCATACTCTTTCCAACATTTCGGCCGACATCTCACGTATAAATGCATCAATGTTGTCTTCCAATGCGTCAATTGAAGCAAACTTGTCTGTATAGACAGTAGATTTAACATAGCCACACAAAAAACAGTCTAAAGGCATTAAATCGCACTATCTAGTCGGTCCCGAACATGAAATACAATTTTCACTGAACTCGCTTCTCAATAAGTCCATTGTTACGCGTGCTGTGTGGCATGTGGCACCGTCTTGTTGAAACCACATGTCAAACAAGTCAAGCTCTTGCATCTCACTGTAGCGCTACCACTCACAGTTATATTAAGATTCGCATTATCTTTGAAAAATGCCAATGATGCTACCAGCCCAAAAACCGCACCAAACTGTGACTTTTTCTGGATTGGTATTGGTAGCTCTTGCAATACTTCTGGCTGATCTTCACTCCAAAATCGACAACTCTGCCTATTTACGCACTCATTAAGCCAAAAATGAGCTTCGTGGCTCAACACAATTTTTCGATAAAAAAGTGGATCTTCGGCTTTGGATTCTTTAACATTCCTAGAGTCCATTCACCAAAAATTCTGCGTTGCGGTAGGTCTTTCGGCTTGAATTCTTGCGGCGACGAACTCATTAAGCGCGCAATGAACTTTCTTAACAGAGCACACATTTTGATAATAAAATTCAATAATTTGCAAGCGTTGTAAGTTTGTATGATGATTCAAAGTTAAATTATAGACCAAACTGAAAATGCTTGACAGTGATACAAAACACGAAACGTGCCTCACCTGTTTAAACCAGTGTTGCCAAAAAGCTAATAGCTAATAAATCACCTTTTATTATATTGTTACATATGATTGAATTAAATGACTTAAAAATCTTGAACTCGGAGCGTCCTGCGATCAAAGGCCGATTTACAGGAAGTTAACGAGGAAATGAGTCCGTTATTTTCTATTATGGCAATATAAAGAAAATCGCATTGTTTTAATATATACCTGTGACCTAGCAGGAGGTACGAAAATGTGAAGACGAGAAGCTCGTATACGGGCGATATGGAACGGATGAAGTCTTCCCACAGCGTGTAATGTATATTTGTTGGTACACTTGCTCTACGGGAGCACTTGATAAAGCGTTGATGGCGTACTTTTTATTAAAGTCTATTGGCGTGTGCGACGCTGTGATACCACTGCGGTATAAAAAGAATTATATCTGAAAATTCCGAATGAAACTATGAAGTGCATTGGCAACGATGTTGGAAGAATGGTCTACTGTGGAAACGCGAGAATATTGGATTGCCTGATTTCTATTCAATGGTTATCGAATGACTCAAGCCACTGATGATACATGATTGGAAACTGAATAAGCTTTTGATCGATACCATGAGATACTACGAGTCGAAAGGTTGCATTTGAAAACTGTATGACCGTAAGTTGACCACTAACTGATTTTCTTGGTACCTTTCAGTCTTTAAATTAACCTACCCAAATAAGATATAGAAACATCTGGATTTGGATGCCACGGCTTAAAAACTAATGAAAAGAAGAGGCTTACCAGGGTCCTTACCGGGAGCTCTGTAACGATTCAGAGAAAGACCTTTGTCTGTGACAGAAGTTATGGGAGAAATATTTCAACTCCGTCTACCCAGAAGATTTTATGGCAAAATGGAGAAATTGGTAATCTCCGGATACCTTTTGTAATGCGAATGATCACCTTCAGCACCGCCTATTCGCCGTCGCTTGCCAACCTTATACGAAGGCGAAATGCATATCGATTCGAAGGTAATCGATGGAGACGAAGTAATAAAATTCGTTTCTCAAGGATTGTCGATAGCTTAAGTCAATATATGTGAACGATCAAATGGTTCAACTAGTGAACAATGTAAAAGAAATCCACGCGAAGGGTGAATTTTGGTTTTTTTAATATCTTGCTTTATTTATTGAATCTTCTCCCATATTGAGAGCCAGCAATAGGTTATCAAATCTTCAAATTATATGTATATGAGCTAAAGGTTGGTAGACGGCGATGAAGAACGGAAGGGCTGCCCAACCTTTTCAAATCTTGTACGAGATGGTTAACATACGAAAGAAGCTTGAGCAGGTATATTTCCTTGATATGTCATATCGAGCTAAAGAAATACTTAAGTCTCTTTGGATGTTCTTATAAAACGTGATCTGCGTGCATTTTCGTTCTTTACCTTTACCCGCCAAGCAGATAGCCATTTTACTTTTAATAGACGAAAGTGTAATAGCTATGATGCTTTTATGGGGCATCTTGAGCGGCTGAGTATATCTTTATTGTCAGCAAAGGTTTAAGTTGTTAGATTACCATTCGTATGAATTACGGCTGTTTAGAGGACACATAATGTTGGGCCCAAAAGAATTCCAGCGCTAATTAGTGGTCATCGAACGTAGCTGAGTTACATTTCACTAAGATACTAGAGATAATATTCTAGTAGTGTGTTATATTCATTCAGTCCAAACCACAAGGGCAGGTTACAGTATGGAGCAGCACGTGCAAATCATAAAATTGTTTTGTGAAAATGGGTCTTCAGTTCGAGCAACGTTCCGCGCACTTCGGCCGTTTTACGGTCGCGATGATCGTCCTGCCGAGTCGACTATCTGTCGATTGGTGGACAAATTCGAATCAACCGGGTCAGTAAACAATGAGCCGATTCCCGTGCGTCAACGTAACGCGAGATCTACCGAGAATATCGGCGCTGTGCGCGACAGTATCCTCGAAAACTCGCGGCAGTCAATTCCACGTCGCGCACAGGAACTCGGCCTTTCGCAGACGACAACTTGGCGAATTTTGCGTCGGGACTTCGGCCTGCAGCCGTACAAAATCCAGCTGACTCGGGCTTAAGGTTAACGACCATAGACAGCGCCGTGTGTTCGCTGACTGGGCATTATAACAGTTGGAAGTTGACCCCGATTTTGGCAAAAAAATCATCTTTAGTGGCGAGGCGCATTTTTGGATGAATGGCTATGTCAAGAAGCAAAATTGCCGTATTTAGAACGAGACCAATCCACGCGAGGTTCACCAAGTGGCAATGCATCCGCAAAAAGTGACTATTTGGTGCGGATTTTGGGCCGGAGGCGTAATTGGTCCGTATTTTTTCGAAAACGATAATGGTGTGGCCGTCGCCGTCAATGGTGAGCAATACCGGTCGATGATAACCTACATCTTTTGGCCTGAAAGAGAATATGTATCTGGACAACATGTGGTTTCAACAGGACGGAGCTACGTGCCACACAGCACACGCTACGATGGATGTTCTGCACGAGCAATTTCCGGACATGGTCATCTCGCGCGGAAGCGACGTGAACTGGCCACCGAGATCGTGCGATTTGACCCCGCTGGACTTGTTTTTGTGGGGTTTTCTTAAGTCGCAGGTCTATGTCAACAAGCCGCAAACCACCGATGCCCTCCAAGTCAACATACGCCACGCCATCGATCAAATACAGCCCGATTTGTGCGCCAGAGTCATCGAAAATTGAGTGTCAGTGTGCCTAAACTTGCATGCGCTCTCCATAAGCAGTTGGTTTTTTGTGAAGTCAGTCAGGTCCAGAGTTCTGCAGTATCCGGAAGTCAGAGTATATTTATTTTAATAGGCGAATGATCAGAGACAGATCCGAGAGACATTTGGTACTGATCAGATTTTTTGAAATATTTTTAGTAATTGCGAAATCAATGAAATCTGACGGCCCGAAGAAACGGGGTAAAGTTTATTGTTAGCTTTCATAATTGCATTATAGAGCTAACTTCCCTTTGGTTAATGTATGGCATTGTAGTCTCCTATTGCAATAAAGGGATCTCCTTGCGAATAGAAATACTGCATGAACTCACTTTCAGATATAGTGAAATAAGGAACACAGTAATCACAGCATTGTGAGTTTGTTACCACTGTCAATTTGTATAGTTATAAATGTGGCCTATAGGTAGTTTTCGGCGATCTCCTTTTGGTGGGGGTGTATAATACTGTATCTGACTAGAATACCGGTCCCTCATGATCTTTACTTTAACGCTTTAATGATTAGTGCCGTAAAATGAATGGCCAGTAATATTAAATTTTTATTTGTTTATGAGGTGGGTTTCTGAAAGACGCATCATGTCAGTGTGGCTGCCGAGTGGAAATTGAGTTAGCTCAATTTCAATTATTGTGATACTTACATTTTGATCAAAAAGTTCTGGATGGGTAAACTCATAAAAGCTTTGTTATAGGGTTAATAGCATTGTCTCAAAGAGGTTTTTTTTGCTGCTCCGGTGGTACTTGTTTTATGCTGCGATAATACTGAGTATGCTTGTTAAGGCATCGGATTAAGTGCACTGTCGCAAGTCATGTTGTTTTAACTTAGTGCTTGAGCAAAGGATACTCTTAGTGTAGTGGTTGATGGAACATATTGTACTTTTGTAGGTAGGTTCCAGGCTGCTGTTAGTTTTTGGCTTAGATAATTGTTCAGTTCTTTATAAATGAATCAACCTCTGTATGGGTGATGGTGCTTTATCATTGTTTGCTCGCAGATTTCCGGCTGTTAATGTTATTGGTACCACAGGCAATCGAAAAATAAAATACTCGCTGTTTTTCATTGACGGGAGACGTGGTTCGTGTTGTTGTTGTTACCGAGATTGACTCATTTTTAATTTTCTGGCAAAACTTGCGCCTTTATTCTTTTACATTTGACTTAATTCACCTTTACTAGTTATATGTTATTTTAAAAATTACTAATTTTCAGGGCAACTCAAGCACAAGTTTCGAAGTTGATTGCTTTTGATTGTAGTTGCACTACGAATCTTCATAAAAATATGCCTGATATCGTTTAAGGTTGACGGAATTTTATTATTTTTCATAACAGCTTATAATTCCAAGGGTGTGATTGGGTTCTTTAAAAGATGGGAAAAAAAATGAATAACCCTTACATAACTAAAAATTTATATAAATCTTAAATCAGTCCCATACTAAAAAGTTGCTCGCTTAGCAATAGCGAAGAACCTGATAAAGCATTGAATCTGACGACCGCCAGTAGAGAACCCACAAAACCAAAGTGAAAGAAAATAACGTCTAGGGAACTGCGCGGATAACACCGACTGTGCGTATAAGTAACCGGGGAAGGATCAACAGAACTGATCAAGATTTCGAGATCAAAACACTCTTGAAGAATGTTGCGATTAAGAATGGTGATCTATAGAGGAAAAAAAAGGAGAGAGAGTAAATTTTCAGAAGACAAAGCTCAGGAAAAGCCAAACAAAACGAGTTGATCTTTGCTAAACCTATCCAACACTAGCAGCCTGTAATGAACAGTTGTTTTCGATGTGCTTTCATGCCGATCATAGTGGCAAAAATCACTAACCTTTAGTTCACCATCACAAAGAGGTCCAAAGAAGAGCTTGATTGCGAGGCGACCTTTGCTCGAAATTGTGTCCGGCTTGAAAAAGGGAAATATTCCGTCTGTCGTCTAGCGAAAAGCAGTTTTAATGAACTTGGGTACTCTTACGTGCAGGCCTTGAGGGGCTTGCATTCTCTAAAAATAAAGCAATTACGTCAGCCAGAATTGTTCAGTACTCTGCCTTTCTAGATGAATATCTGGTCCCTTGTTCCATCCGAGATTTTGTGATACCAGCAGTAGGGCTGATGGGGCGTCCATATATGTGATTTCGCAACTTCCCGGTACTCAGAGTCGCCTTCTATGCTCGTAGTCCCGGTTTGCTCTTAAAACGTTGACAGTACAAAGCGCATATCAAGGCGCATATCAAGGTCTGTTGGTTCAATTTAGCTATTACGTTGTCCTTAATTCGTGCTTAGGCGCGAGGTTTAACATCCTTGAGTCGAATCGCATTATTAAAATGAGTTCCATGGAGTGGCGATTTGGTCGCACAGTCGGAAGCACTTCCGACTGAGCTGGACGAATCCGGTCTGTGATGTCACGGTACTAATATTATTCCCCAATATCGGGATAAGCTATACCGGGCCAGTTTCTATAGTGTACTAAACAACCTATCTGGTGCTTCAGTCGTCCCTCTTTCTCGTAAATTCCGCGTACCTGGACGTCTAAGCGATACCAACTTAGGTCTCTGCCGCTCTTATTTGGGTATTTATAAAAATTTTGCAAACGTATTCATCATAAAGTATCTCAAAGATGGAACTTTGTCCATCTCATTAACTTGCCTGACGCTGTTCCTAGACCAATTTAGGCTACTCCACGTAAATGGTCGGCTCAAGAAGTCATCCTTGGGTGTTGATAGTCAGCATTAATCCAGAAGCCATTTAGTCATTCTGAGCAAAATTAGCAGATTAAATGAACAGAACCTGCACATTGGATCGCGAGCCTTGTTGGCAATAATCCTATCCTAACATTAGTTCGTTGGAGGAAAACTTTGGTTAAGGATATTAACAGGTGCGTTAGTTGCTTTCGGGCCAAGCGTCTATTAGAGCAAGTGATAGATCTGCCAAGACTGTAAAACGATATCGGGTCTTCGATGCTACCGGCATAAATGGCTGCGGCGCATTCTCATTCTTACGTATTTCCTGATGTTTCTCTGCATTCACGTCCTATTTCAGCTTTCGTTTTTCGGCCGCCTAAATGGTCAGGTGTAGGCGCCTCATGGTTCTCTATCCCTAGTCCTAGTATGTATTTCTATGGATCCGCCTTCATTTTTCCCTTTGGCACCCGTATCCAGACGCATTGGCGCCGTTTTTAACCAAAGCGCTCCTTAACTTCTGCTCCAATGGTTGTCGGAACAGGTTAACAGGTTTTTAGGTTAAAAGTTTTTTAGTTTTAATGGTTTGGCGCAGTTCTTCAACAGACAACCTTGTACTCTATCAGAACCTGGCAAATAGACTTGTTGTACTTACTGAACTGCAAACTGCATTCGTATAAGCTGATCTGAAAATAAGATTAGACAATTTAATATTATGAGTTAGGTTGATCAATAATTATTGGAGATGAATACGTTGTTGAAACAGATCGAAAAGATCGGCGATGGCCCCCCCTCGGGAACCGGGACGGAACAACAGAACAACTTGCCTGTCATCTTAAAATAGTGAAAAAATGGTTTGCGGACTGGCACATCACGATAAACCAGACCATAAGCAGACATGCAACCTACACACAAACCTGCCTACCCTGAACCCTGAACAATACTTTAATCCTAAAGCAGACGTTATAACGCATCTCGGCGGTTCACCTAGATAGACGCCTCACCTGGCGGAGACATATAGAATCCAAAAGTAGCCAATTTTCACTGGCTTATAAACTGTAACTCTCCCCTTAGTCTGGAATACAAAGTACTTCCCTACAATACCGTGCTAAACCCCATCTGAAAATACGGCTGTGAACTATGGGGAAACGCTTCAAAAACCAACATTAAAATTATACAGCGAGCTCAGTCAACGATTCTGCGAACTATTACTGGGGCACCATGGTACCTTCGCAGCGAAAGCATCCACAGAGACCTCCATATAAATCTTGTCAACAAGGAAATTCAGATTAAAAAGAGTAAACGTCAAGCGAAGCGTGCCGCACACGAAAATCTTCTCGCAAAGTCGCTTACGCAAGTCGGCAGTCAGAGCCGACTGAAGCGCAAAGATTCTCCAGCCCAGCAAAGAAATCCTACGGCCGTCTCTAACTAATACAATTTCCTCACATTGTTAATAATCTAGGTTAATAAGATTTGAATAATCTTATTAATAAGAGAAGATACAATAAAGAACACAATAAGTATGAAAAAAAAATAATTTTTAAAAATTATGTGTCTTAAATATTAAATATAATATTATATATATTATTAATTTTGAACTTCGACTATGTCGAAATCGAAACCACAATGGTTATCTGACCAAAAAACATAAATATCATTGACAGTCCCTTAATTTACAACAGCTAGACGGCGGTTAATTAACGTAGTCCGTTTCGAATAGAAATTTTGGGTGCTCTTCGGCAGTCATTTATCCTGGCGGGAAAATCTTGAAAATGTTAGCTTAGTTTGCATATATACATAGATATAACATTTTATCTTCACAGGTTGTAGGCCTCTTTTATGTTTCATTTACAACTGTTCCGTCCGACCGATATATTTATTGTGCATAGCTTGATTGATTAAAAAAACTGAATAACACACGCCAGTCTTCTATTAGTGTTGTTGGATTAGAAAATGATTGATATTAGAATATATCTTATATACTTAAAGAGTTTGTCAAACATATTTTAAAAGTTAGGCTTCAGTTCACACACTTTATCAAAATCCAGGGCACGTTCTACCAATATTGCAACCATGAAGAGGTACGTAAAATATTTATTGTATTCGTAAATAGAATATTAATATTACGTTAATAGATACCGAGAAGAGTCTATTGTGGAGAATATAAACGCGGACCAAGATGCTATTAGTAAAATTCATTCTTTGGATGATTTGTCATTACCATTAAAAAAAAAATCGACCGAAAATGATTTGGATATTACAGAAGATGGTGAGTATTCGGAAAGTGATCCAAGTTAATCCTAACACAAAGATGTTTTAGATATACTGCGCAACTACCTTGCCGTTGGCGTTCAATGGGTTTCACTAGTAACGGAAAATTTACTTAGTCACCCATTTATTGTCTTGCGTCGACAGTGTCAAGTTTATAACTCTTCAATCCACTACCACATACACCCATTAAAACTACTGCCAAGTATTTTAAATTTGCAAAGGAGGCAAGGGGTAGCTACTTTATGGAAGGGTGTGGGTAGCTGTTTACTTGTGCGTGGAATGACCCTGGCAATTGACGATATAATTTCCAAATTCACTGGTTGGCCCAAAGAAGTAGACAGTAAAACAACATTGAAAAGATTCGGACAACACGTTCTCCTAAAGTGGTAAGACAGGACCAATCAAGAGTATTTACAAAAATAAAACAAGTGAGAAAAGTTATCTTCGGCTTGCCGAAGATGGTATACCCTTGAAAACAAAAAAGTTTTCCATACAAAGACTTGTTTTCATATCGGTCCTTTGTATGGCAGCTATATGATATAGAACTCCGATCCGAATCAAACTTTCAAAAATTATGTATTGCTATGTCAAATAAATAAATGATGAATTCGGTTGCAATAGATTGGAAAACAAAAAAGTTTTCCATACAAAGAATTGTTTTCATATCGGTCCTTTGTATGGCAGCTATATGATATAGTGGTCCGATCCGGACCAAACTTTCACAAATCATGTGTGGCTGTGTCAAATGCATAAATGTTGAATTCAGTTGCAATAGCTTGGAAAACAAAAAAGTTTCCCATACAAAGACTTGTTTTCATATCGGTCGTTTGTATGGCAGCTATATGATATAGTGGTCCGATCCGACCGATTCTTAAACTTAATCTGCGTGCAACAAAAATAATGATCTGGTAAAAATTTCAAAACGCTAGCTTTAAAACTACTGTCTATTTTTTGCATAGAAACAGACGGACAGACGGACATGGCTATATCGACTCGGCTGTTGATGCTGATCAAGAATATATATACTTTGTGGGGTCGGAGATGCTTCCTTTAATGCGTTACACATTTCTGGACAAAATTATAATACCCTTTTTCAAGGGTATAAATATGTACACATTCTGGCAAATTGTCATTTATAATGTTATATTTACGTAAACGTTATGAAAATTTAAATAGTACCACTATCAACTAATCCTTTATACCAAATAATAGCAATGTTATTTTAGAACTTTTTTCCTTGTTATTAAACTTTTAGTGATACATCATTACATTGTTCTAGGGTTCCTATTGCAGTCGCGCGATAAGTTTCGAGTTCTTTTAGCTATTCTTGATTTTCTGTTGTCGTTTGCTGTTCCTATGACACAAAAAGTCCATGTCTTTGTCATTGAGAAATATGATTTTCTTCAAAGAGAACAGTCGTGTTTTTTGTGCGCACTGGATTTTGATTTTATTTTTGTTTTAAAGCAGAGCTGGCAAGCCTTGGGCTTCAGGATTTGAACATATTTCGCTTTTAGCACAGACAGTAACCGCACATTGCCAAACAACTACAGTATTGCTAATTACTTAACGTTTTTAATACGTTTTTATACCATAACTAAAGATGCATTAGAGTCGTGCGCTCTTGCCAGTGCTGTTTTAAACGAAGCTTTGTTTGAATACATAATTTAATTTTATTTTCGACTAAGTATAACTTATCCGTATCGCTTCGCTTTGTCCAGAACCCTGTTCGGCTGAGAAGTTAATTTCATTTGCAGATCCTACTATAGTTGTTTCGTTTTGCACTAATATTTTCTGCATTATCTTAGTACCATTTCTCTTTTAGTTTGGCTCTTCGTGCATCTCGTGCACTCATGATTTCTAATTAACTCTCTGTTTGTTGTAGTGTTTCAAGGTACTGATATTTTGAGTACAATTTTAATTTTTAATACTATAGAGTACATATTATAGTGTTGTACATGCTTAATCCTCCTCAGGGCCATTTCCCTTTGTGCTGGCCTCTACTTTCGTTGTACTGAATGTAGTGTTTAGAATGAGATGCGGTCTTTTAGGCGATAGACTTAGAAGGGGTTTAACGAGCTGCTTGGTGGTTTGATTAAAGACAGCAATCAACTCTCTGCGTTTGGTCCCCAATTCAATAGCCTTCAGCTGCTGAATGAGTCCAATAGTAAAAAATTCGCTGCCTATGATGCAATCCATCTATGGAATAATCGCTTGTCAGCCTGATCACCTGACCACCATGCAGCCTTTTATATAACTTTCTACCCCTAGAGCTAAATTTGTACGTGTACGCTGATCTGAGGTAACCATAGTGGTCGGAAGGACCTAGTTATTCTATTAAGGACGGAAATAGGGACGGAATAGGGAAATAGGATTATAGGTCTAAAAGTTGTTTGGTTTCAACGATACCATAAACAAGCATATGCAGAAACATGAACCCAGCACAGGTTCGGCGCTCCTTCAGGGGAGGTAGCTTCAACAAGTTAAACCTGCAACTGTACGGCGCAAGGCGATTGACAGGATCCCACGCTTAAATTTTTCAGTAAAAATAACAGGAACTGCTTTTTCACAGATTAAATACTATTTTGGTGAGAAGAATATTGTGCACTCCAAACGCAAGAGCAGTATACGAGGAGGGGACGAACTAGAGGGGTATAAAGAGTTTTCCAATAGGGACGCTCGAACTTTGACAGCTTATTGCGGCCATGTTGTTTGAGTGACAGATGTCAAATGCAGTGTCGAGCAGCACGTGCAAATCATAAAATTGTTTTATGAAAATGGGTCTTCAGTTCGAGCAACGTTCCGCGCACTTCGCCCATTTTACGGTGGCGATGATCGTCCTGCTAAGTCGACTATCCGTCGATTGGTGGACAAATTCGAGTCAACCGGGTCAATAAACAATGGGCCTTTTCCCGTCCACACGTGGTTCACCAAGTGGCAATGCATCCGCAGAAAGTGACTGTTTGGTGCGAATTTTGGGCCGGAGGCGAATTTGGTCCGTGTTTTTTTGAAAACGATAATGATGTGGCCGTCACCGTCAATGGTGAGCGATACCGGTCGATGATAACCAACTTTATTTGGCCTGAAAGAGAATATGGATCTGGACAACATGTGGTTTCAACAGGACGGAGCTACGTGCCACAAAACACACGCTACGATGGATGTTCTGCACGAGCAATTTCACCAACTGAAGCCGTGGCGGTCATTTGAATGATGTCATGTTCCATACATAATGGGGTTGATGAACTTTTCAAATAATTTCGCAAATATCGCTCCTACATGTATTTTTTTTCCTTTTAAAGATCAAGCGCCCTTAATGGAAAACCCTTTATATAAAATGACATATCCAAATCTCCATGTATCCTATTGTCCAATACATTTCTTTTAACCCTTTGTAATTGTATCACACAAAGTAATACTAGATCAGAATATTTAAACACGCACCCTAAGTGCAATCGGTCATTAACATTCCCATGCCCGATCAGACATAAACACAAGCGTCCACTGCCACGTCACCATCATTAACCAGACGAACGCTCAAGTTTCGGCAGCCCAAAAAAGCAATTCTTAAAATAAAAATTCTAGGACATCTAGACATATCGGCACCAAAGAAAGCCATAAACATTTTGGAGACAAGGGAAAACCCTGAAACTCCCGATCAAATTTAAGAACTCACTCCATTCTGAAAGCTTATTGAAGTTCACTCACAACATACGTACACTCAATAAAGTAAAAGCTCTACAAAATATTTGTTCAATAAAATAAAAGCTAAAGAATATAGTGCACCAGGGTCCAATTGCTAATGTCTGTTAAAAAAATTTTTTAAGAAAAGCACAACTTAACATCATCAGCGTACACTAATATTGGGGCATAAATAAAAAAAATTGGGAATATTATAAATGACTACCTTGTGGAACACACGATTTAACCTCGATAAGCTTTTTGAATTAAAACACGCTGTGATCGATTTGAATGAGAGATAGTTTTCGTATCCAAAGATGAGGATTAACTGAACCAAATACTTTGCTAAGGTCGGTATAAATAACGTCTATTTGCAAGCTATTCTAAAACTTCGATAGATAATTGAACAAAATTCTAGGAGGTATGTTGTTATCGAGCGAAGCTTAACAAAAAAATGTTGTGATGGGGAGATTATGCTCTTGCATGCGTGTTGCAGCTGCGATGTAATGAGTTTCTCAAGAAGCTTGGGAATTGCAGATAGCTTAGCAATACCGCGGTAGTTCTCAATTAAAGCATTAGTGCCTTTTTTATGAATAGGTATAAGGTATGATTCATTCCATAACTAAGGTAGGCATGTTAGCTCCAAGGATAGGTTAAATAGTATAGTGAGAGGTAGGGTAAGAAGATGGGAGCACCTTTTGAGGATGCAGCTAGGTACATTATCCGAGCCTGGTGAAAATGAGATTTTAATTGATGAAAGAGCCGTAAACACATCGTGATAGTGGAATTCAGAACCATATATACAGGGTCCGCCATATAACATTTTTTTTTTGAACTAGTGGTTATTTTGAGTGTGGTAACACTGATGTTACATCTGATTTGCAGAAAGTTAGTTTTATCCTTCCGCTGAACGAAAATGGTTGTATATACGATTGCCGAATGGGCAGATGAGCGCTTGGCCGAAGGCCCGCAATTTTACCAAAAAATCATCTTTTCCGACGAAGCTCATTTCCATCTTGGCGGCTACGTCAATAAACAAAATTGTCGTATTTGGGGGACGGAAAACCCGCACGTGATCGAAGAGAAGCCAATGCATCCTCAGAGAGTTACTGTTTGGTGCGGATTTTGGGCCGGCGGCATCATTGGCCCATTTTTCTTCGAAAATGCGGCAGGAGCCGCCATTACGGTCAATGGCGAACGCTACCGCGCCATGTTAACGGATTGGTTCTTCCCGGAAATCGAAGAGGAGGACTTGGACAACATTTGGTTCCAGCAAGACGGCGCTCCGTGCCCCACAGCCAACGTTACGATTGATCTTGTGCGCACTGTTGTCGGAGACCGAATTATCAGCCGAAATTCTGATGTCGTTTGGCCGCCTCGGAGCTGTGATTTGACACCGTTGGATTATTATTTGTGGGGCGCCGTCAAAGACAAGTGTTATGAGGACAAGCCAGCGACAATTCAAGCTTTAAAGGACAACATTCGCGTCGTCGTTGCCGAAATACGGCCGCAAACAATCGGAAATGTCCTCAAAAATTGTGTCGGCCGTATGGCGTACTGCAGCCAGCCGAGGCAGCCATTTGAACGAACTTGTATTCCATAAGTAACCGGAAGGATTGTACTTTAATATGAAAATATAAATTTGATGATCGGATGAACCGTTTTTGTTTTATTGCATTTAAACAAAAAAAAAGTTACGTGGCGGACCCTGTATGTATATTATTTATGTAGGGTAAACGATATGAATAATTAGAGAAGGGATCAAGTGATGATTGGAAAAATGACGCAAAAAGATTAGCAGTACCGAGATGTGAAGAGTCAGAATTTTTATTATATAAGAGGAAGGGGGAAATGGATGAATTTACGTTTAGAGTTTACAAAAGAATAGAAAGAGCTTGGATCCTTTCGAAAAATTGAGTTTACATCTGGAAATATAATTTTTATATAGTTTATTGTTAAGGTTAATGAACTGGTTACGGATAAGTAGGTAATTCGAAAGATGTAACAAGGTTCGACACTTATTTTAAGGATCTTAAACTTATTTTTAAGGATCGCCCTCGCTTATTAAACTAGGGCGATTTTGACGTTGATTGAGTCAATTTTTCCAGGACAGATTTGTTTAAGGCGTTATGAATTACTTCATAAAAGCAGTCCGAGCTGCACCAAGATTGCTGAAATTTGAAAAATAACTCTGGTTTCTGCTCTGGAACTCAACTGGAACGCATAAATTCACTTGCTTTCTTATTATATCAGACTTTTGCCAAGTAAC
This sequence comes from Drosophila ercepeae, assembly GCA_018150545.1. Taxonomy (NCBI): domain Eukaryota; kingdom Metazoa; phylum Arthropoda; class Insecta; order Diptera; family Drosophilidae; genus Drosophila; species Drosophila ercepeae. The sequence goes on along the minus strand of JAECWL010000010.1, from coordinate 617,573 downwards.
TTACCCTTACTAGCAAACTGAAGAGCTATGCTCGGTGTCGTTTTCCTACATAATCATATAAACGTTGATGTAAACAGCCAAAATCTACATCATTTTGGTTTACTATAAGTAAAATATTTTCCAAAACTACTAACTATTTAATGAATAATACACAAAATTAACGGAGGATTAAAGCGCCCCTTAAAATGTACTTTCGTCGATCTTTAGTATATTGATTCATAAACGTTTTTTTAATTTCTATACTGGATTCTGTATGCATCAAGATATTTCATAAAACTAACTTAGTGTAATTTACAAATCAAATTTAAAATAAGAAGTTGGGGAGATATGTCAAAATTATTATCCTTATATATTTGATCTTAGTATATGAAGCTAATTTTTTTAATACCAAATCCGGTTTCATTTCAGTTTAAGCCTTGGTGTGGTGGTACCATTCTATTCATCCTCTTTAGTTGAAACTGTACAAAGTGACATAGCCAGTGAAAAACCAGGACTTTTCGATGTGTTTCGAGAAGGAAGTCTTCGATTTTTGTATTGGAGCTCACCACAAAAGGGCAGAATGCTACCTGCTTGGGCATTAATAGGCCCAAGTGTATCTTTGGGAATTATAAAATACTTATTTAGTTTAGTGATTCGTGGTTTGTCTTCTCGGATTATGAGAAGACGGGTAACTGTGTTAAGAAAAAAACACTCTGAAAAAATTCCCGATGATGTGCTAGAAAATCAAAATGCTGAGATATATGCCAATCTTATCACAATAATAACCACTGAGGTCATTTTCTATCCATTTGAAACCGTTTTACATCGTCTTCAACTTCAAGGTACACGCACTATAATTGACAATTTAGACAATGGCTATGCAGTGGTCCCGATACTAACAAACTACCAAGGAGCCATCGATTGCTACCAATCGACTATATTCTCCGAAGGTGTTTCTGGACTCTACAAGGGATTTGGCGCAATGATGTTGCAATTTATTGCACACCTTGCTGTCCTTAAATTAGCTAAGTGGATTGTAAGCAAAATATCGGAAACTTTTTTGAATCGTCCATCGTCACGCGACTTTATACACTACTATAATATTGATAATGTTGTTTGTAGCTCTAGTACTTCAAGCTTGTCACCAAGCATTACAAGCTTCGTTTAAAATGTATTTAGTACTACGTACTGAACTTAGGATTAAAAATATATGTAATTTCTTAATTACCCAAAAATTTATTTTATTTAATTATTCCGAAAATATACATATCTTTAATATTTTTTTTAATAAGAGGTTATTGCATAAATATTTTTGTAGTGTGATTAACAAATGCCAAAAGTTGGCTGCGTTCGTGACGTTTCTTTTGCTTATACTATGTTGGGGCCAGGGCGTCAAATTTCAAGTTGAAGTCCAACTGTGACTACTGGCCCTGACGTGGTTGAATGAAAAAAATAAAGATAAAACGTTCTTGAGGCTTCTCTAGATGAATTTTATTATCTTCCAAATCATCCGCGAAATTTACATTCGTGTGCTGTAGCGTGAAGACGTGTTTTCATTGAGCTCCGTATAAAATCGGTTGATTTTAGTGAAGTGAATGGTTATTAAGGGTAATATCCACCAAATGCTCAAAAAACAAAGGCTTTTTCATGATTTTTTTTTAATTGACATTTAAGATTTAAGATATATAAATTGGAAGGTAAGGTATCATTGGATTAAGCAACTCTTGAAGAATAGAAAAACAATTTTTTGTTATTTTTTTTTTTTTAAAATGGCGGCTGTGCAGCGATTTCCGTAAACCGCCTTTTTTAAAAAGTTTTTCCACGGCGAGCAGTAAAAGTCGTGTTCAACTCCACTTTAAACAAAAACAAAAAATTTGTCATTATCTACATGAGTTTCGCTAGAGAAATACACATGATTATATTTTTGGATTTTTTTTTCGCAAAATTGCGACGGTTTGAAAAAAAAATTTTTTTTCGACAAAAAAAATCGACTTTAATTGTTTATAACTTTCGTTGTTAATCAATCGAAAAAATCGTGGGTACTTCACTAGATAAACTAATGAAGAAGTTAAAATTTCAAGTCAATCGGATGTAAACTTTTTCAGTTTTGAGAAAAACGCGTTTAAAGTTTCAAAATGCTATACAAGGAGCATAAAAGTTGTTCGGTAAAAAAATATTTAAACGAATTTTGAGTTAACTGTACTTGGGCGTTGCAGATTTTTATTCAAGGATAGTTTAAGTTAAGGATGTCACCCCTTAATAAAAAAAAAATAAATAAATCGAAAGTGAAAGCGAAAGAGATGCTCCGTGTGATGCATCATCGCTCGATTAAATATTCTGTGTTTGAAATAGTATAAACAAGTAATCCTACATCTTCAAACAAATAAAAAGAAAAAACAAAAAAAAAACACCATGAGCCTGAACGCGTTCAGCGACAACGCGTGCAAACGATCGCCGGCTCTCATTGCAATGAAACAACACGCACTTCTCTTACATCTCCGCGACACCTGCAGACAGCGAGCGGTCCATCAAGAAAGAGCGAGAGTGAGAGTGAGAAAGAGTCTTGCTCTCCCTCACTAATGATCTCGTCACAAAACCAGCAATCTCGAAACACTTGCGAAATCTCTCTGCGCCTACCTACTGTGACAACAACAACCACTGCAACTGCAATCACAACTACAATTGGAACGGCATCGTCAGCTCCCTCTATTTCGTCGACGCAAGATTTCCCTCTCATTGAACCGATCAAAACAAAAAAACAACTAAACGGTTCTGCTGCATCATCAACAACTCAAAAACTAAACAAGAACACCGGGTCGACCAAACAGACTGGAATAGATCGCTACATAACAATAAAAAGAAAACTTTGCCCTCCAAAGTACAAAAATCAACAAACAGAAAATAAGTCAAAAATTACACGCGACAACACTAACATTCTCACTAAAAAAGCGCCATCAAACACCATAAGATGTGAGCTGCTGACAAATTCTACTGGCGAAAATATACAACCGGGAAAGTAACCTTAAGAGGAACCTAAGAAGGTTAAGCCTCCTCCAATATACATTCGTGAAAAAAACTCAAGTGCATTAGTGAATAAAATTGCCGCACTAATAGGAGAAAACTCATTCTACGTAATCCCCTTAAGAAAAGGGAACATAAATGAAACAAGGGTTGAAACGGTTCAAATGGTCAAAAACATATTAAACAAAAATAAGGAACCACAACCAATGGTAAAAATCGAATTGGAGGCAGAGAGCCGGATACCAAAAACAAAAAAAGTTCACCCAATCTACAAGCCGCAGCTCCTACTGCATCGGCGTAACACAGTGGGAGCGCAATTGCCCAGTGCAGTGCACTAACTGGCAAGAATATGGCCATACCAAGGCTGTAAGCTAAAATCTATTTGTGTAGTTTGTAGTGAAGCTCATAGCACAGCGAACTGCCACAAGAACAAGGAAGACATCTCTGCAAAAATGTGCGGCAAGTGCGGCGAAAGTCACACAGCGAACTGATGACCCACATCAGGCACACTTCGCCACAACCGGGTCCGTTCTACACGCCATTCCCCCCCCTATATATCGTAGCAGTCCTAGCGTTCCCTTCGCTAGTGCCTTAAAATCGGGAATTGTGCATCCGCCCGTCACCCTGGCCGCAGCCTACCGCCCACCCCATTTTGTAGTTTCTGAGGACCAATTCAACTCACTCGGCGAGCGATTTAAAGCGGCAGGTGACTACAATGTCCAGCATACGCACTGGGGATCACGCCTCTTGAAACCAAAGGGCAAACAACTCTACAACGCGCTGATCAAGCCGCGAAACAAGCTCGATTATGTGACTCCGGGTAGGCCTAAATATTAGGTGATAAACTTAGTCTTGATCAGCGACATCTATCGAGCAATAGCTATCACTATTGGACCTGGACTCGACTCAGACGCAAAAACAACTCGCGCAACATCTCGGAGTAACATCTATGGCCATCTCGAAGCGTCTACATGTCATGGGGAAGGATCGTCACTGGCGATGAAAAGTGGATATATTTTGATAATCCAAAACGTAAAAAATCTTGCTTGAGCCCGGGAGAACCATCAACATCGATGTCGAAGTGCAATATTCATGGCCATAAGGTCTTGCTATGCATTTGGTGGGATATGCAAGGCGTGGTCTATTTTGAGCTGCTCAAACCAGGAGAAACAGTTACTGGGGACCGCTACAAGAACCAATTGGACCATTTGAATGATGCATTGATGGGCAAAAGGCCGGGAGTAGCCTCAAATCGCCGTAAAGTTATCCTGTTGCTGATAACGCCAGGCCCCACGTTGCGAAAGTCGTCAAGGATGCCCTCTTAAACCTCGAATGGGAGGTTCTCCCACACCCAGCGTACTCTCCGGACATCGCCCCATCGGATTATCACCTCTTCAGGTCAATGCAACACGCTTTCGAGGACACGCACTTCCGAAATCACGAAGAAGTGCGAAAATGGATCGCATCAAAAGACAGCGCATTCTACCGCCGTGGCATCAACACCCTACCAGAAAGATGGGAAAAAGTCACAGCTAGCGAGGGAAAATCTTTGATTGATGTATCTCGAACAGTTTTCTCGCAATAAACGTTCCAATTTAGACAAAAATTGATCAAAACTAAGTTTATCACCTAATACTTGCCAGCAAATCCAAATAAGCTCCCGGACCTCATTAACTTCGCAATGATAAGAAATTTTACGGCCGAGTCACTTGCAGAACTATCATCAGATCACTCTCCAGTTCTAGTTACTCTCAGGCATCGACCATATATAACTGAGCGGTCCTACAGGCTAACAGACAACAGGACCACCCGGGCAAGGTACGCGAAATATGTTTGTACGCATGTGGAACCAACTCATACGGTATTCACCGAGGAGGATGTTGATAGCCTGGTTAAATCGATTGAGGCAACACTTGTTTCGCAGCCAAGGCCTCTACCCCTCCAGACACACACAAAATGAAAAATCATAGCATTTGTCTTGCGAAGCAGCTAGTACTTGAAAAACGAAGACTAAGAAGAGAATGACAGAATCACAGCTTCCCAACGGCTAAAGAACAACTAAAAATAGCTACACGTAGACTAACCATGGCACTTAAGCTTGAGGAAGCAAACTATCGGCCGCCAGAAAAAGAACCCTTTGTGGAAAGCACACAAAAATATCCAGCCACCGGCAGAAGAAGTCGTTTCACTGCGAGGCCCCTCTGAAGGCTGGATACGCAGCGACGAAGATAGAGCCAATGCGTTCGCCGATCAGCTGCAGAAGGTATTCCAACCTAATCCTGGTAGCAACTCATATGTCCTACCTGCAGTCACTAAAAACTTACCACCTGTTATTCCAATTACATTCAGCAAAAGTGAGATAGCATCCACGATAAAAGATCTTAAGCCCAAAAAATCACCTGGACATGACTTGATGACACCAAAAATTATAGAAATTATGATTATAGAACTCCCACTGTGTGCGGTTCTGACCTTAGGCTTGGATACTATCCCCAAAGATGGAAAAAGGCGGTCATTACTATAATGATTCCCAGGACTGGAAAAGACAAAACCCAACCATCATCCTGCAGACCAATCAGTTTTCTAACATGTCTCTCGAAACTGTTTGAAAAGGCATTCTTAAAAGCACTAACTCCCTACCTAAAAAGACGGAATACAATACCATCGCGTCAATTTGGCTTTCGCAAAAATAATGAAACGATCGAACAAGTCAATCGCAAAAGAAATTCGTAACGCTTTTGATCACCGGGACACAAGCATTTGACCGAGTCTGGCTGAACTAATGCACAAGATTACGAAACTGATACCCCAGAATACACACAAAGTGCTCAAATCTTATCTCTTCATAAGAGTGTTCTCAACCAGGTGTAGCAGTTCGACTTCACATGACCGCGTTATCAATGATGGAGTTCCCTAAGGTAGTGTGCTGGGCCAGGTTCTGTACACCCTATACACAGCAGAAATGCCTACAAACTATCAGCTCACAACCTCTATATTTGCTGACGACACCGCAATACTTTGCCGATCTAGATGCCCAGCAAAGCCAATAGAACAACTTGCCTTGGAAAGATGGATTGCGGACTGGCGCATCAAAATAAACGAGACCAAAAGCAGACATGTAACTTTCTAATTGAACAGACAAACCTGCCCACCCTGTACCCAGAACAATACGTTATACATTACGATACACAATACACAAGCAGACGTTGTAACTTATCTCGGCGTTCATCTAGATATAGAATCCCAGGGGACTTATATGAAGCTTAAAGCAGCCAATCTTCACTAGCTTATAAACTGCAACTCTTAGTTGCCTCAGTCTGGAATACAAAGTACTCCTCTACAATACCGTGCTCAAACCCATCTGGACATACGGCTGCGAACTATGGGGAAACGCTTCAAAAAACAACATTGAAATTAAACAGCGAGCTCAATCAACAATTCTGCGAACTATCACTAGGGCACCATGGTACCTACGCAGCGAAAGCATCCACAGAGACCTCCACATAAATCTTGTCAACGAGGAAAAATCCAGATTTAAAAAAGTAAACAACAAGAAAAACTTGCGGCACACGAAAAACCTCTCGCGAAGTCGCTTACGCGAGGTTGTAGTCAGAGCCGACTGAAGCGCAAAGATTTTTCAGCCCATCAAAGAAATCCTATGGCCGTCTCTAACTAATACGATTACTCTACATTAATAATCTAAGTTATATAATAAGATTTGAATAATTATTTTTAGTCTCACAATAAGAGAAGATGCAATAAATAACACAATAAGTATTAGTTTACCATATATGTACTATATATAGTTTCTGACGGTGTGGTTAAACTGGGATGAGCTTTCCATAGTGAGTTTTTACTGCTTGAAATTGAAAGTTGTTTTTGTTGGGTTTCTCTTCTCTGACGGATCTGATGTTAAGGTCTCTTTGTATATTATTAATTCGGATATACCAGTGATTGTTCTCAGTATCTTTGATTAAGCTCTTTGCATGATATCAATGTTACTACTGCTCGCACTTCCCCATAGTTGGGAGCCGTACCTCCAAATTGGTTTTAGTACGGAGTCGTAGAGTAAGACCCTGTAGTCCAGACCGAGTGGTGACCGAGAGTTGATAAGCCTTAAGCGTAAGGTGTGTTCTTTAAGTTTTGATGTGCCTGCGCCAGTAAGACATCGGTCCAGGTGCACTCCAAAATACGTCACTTCATTTGCTTTCGGAAGTACGGTGTTGTTTAAGGTGATCGAAGGACAGTCTTCTGCTTCAACGCATTGGAGAGTTTTCATGAAACATTTTTTAATTTTTGCCACTCCCGTCGCATACGTCGTTTTTCAAGATCGAGCCGCTCGATGTCTACGTTTGTCTTCCTGGGGCTGCGAGGTGCGCTCTCTATTTAGGGTGTAGAGGGTGGGCGGCTGTAGCTAAGACACTCTCCAGCGTATTTGCAGAGGATTTAATGTCGGCATCAAAGTTTAGCCTGCGTTTCAGCTCAATATGTGAACTTATGTATTTTCTGTATTTGACCCAGTTTGTTTTCTTTGATATTCGGCACCGATTTCGACGGATATTTTTAGTTATTGCGAAGTCGATCAAGTCAGGAATTTTGGTTCGGGTCGGTAGGCCAGTATTATGGTCTGGATTTAAACATTGAAACGAGGGGGACAATATACCGCTGCGAGGGTAAGATTGCCGCTTCTTAATTGTAGCTTTATAGCTGTGGCCTGCAAGTAGTCGCTATGTTAGTGGTGTTTGATGCGGTTCCTAATCAGGATACCGGTTCCGCCATATGCTTTTCTATCTGAATGATTTGTTCCGTAGAACAAACAGCCACTTATTTGAAAGTTTTACTTAGAAGTGAGATGTGTTTTTGACAGTAGTAGGATGTCAATATGATTGTCATGAAGGAATTGAGTTACCTCAAGTTTATGACTTGAAACGCCGTTAGCGTTCCACAATGATATTCGTAGAGCAGCCATTGATTATTTGAAGTTTTGGGATACAAGCATCTCCATGAGGATATTTTGGTTCCGCATAAGGTGTTGCATGGTAGTCCCTATGAAGGACAGGAATTCGATCATACGTTGCTGCAGAGTATGCATCATAGTTTCAAAGCTATTTCGTTGTTGCGTCGTTGAAGGGGGTTTCGGTGTCGGATCACATTGGGCAGCATGCAGAGTTGTTGTCGTAGAGCTTGGTTCTGTAAGTCCCGATTTTAGGACGTTTGCGAGGGTCATATTTTGGAAGGTGGTCGGAGGACCAAATGAGGACTCCATTGCCGTTGCAAAAAATACTTCTAGGGATGTTTTTGATTTTTTAAGGGTATTCTGTGCTTTATGGAGGATTGCAGACGTTACTCGGTGATTAATTCGGTTTTTGAGGTCTTTGAATATTGGACAGTCACTATAGTTTGCTGTGTGGTTACCCCCACAATTTCGGCACTTTTTGGAGCTGGGATCACTTTTGTTGGTCGTGCAATGAGCAGAGTCATGAAGCTCTCCACAAACGATACAAACTGAACGCAAAGTGAAGTATGATCTTGTATGGCCATATTCTTGGCTATTAGTGCATTGGACGGGGCCTTTGCGCTTGTGTGGTTCTTCTTTGGCTACTTTAGGTCCCCTTCGCCAGTAGATCCTTATCAATATCTGGGTCTCAGATCGCTGAGTTAGAGAGTGCCGATTGATTTTTATTTTATTTCCTACCGCAGAATTTTTCTGTGGGCTCAATTCTCTTTTAATTTTGATGTAGCGATTCAACCCAGTTTGCATTGTTTTTGGCATTGTTGCTGAATCAGCAGAAACGAGAGTTGCAGTAGCCACCGTGGGTACCACTGTTGCGAGTGCAGTGGTTAATGAGATCGAAGTTTTGGTTGTCGTGGGAGAGGTTAGTTTCTTCGGCTCATCGGGGGAATTGCCGGTGAGCAAGAACGCGCTCTCGTTCGTTGTTGGCTTAAGTTCATGTGTCGCGTTGGGGTTGATTGACCGTGGCCGATCGACGCTTACATTTATTTCGTGCACTTCCGCAAGTTGCGAAGACACATATGAGAAATACGCGTTGTTTCGTATCGACGACGTTTGTCTTGCTTTTGTTGACGTTAAGGGCGAATGTCGTTTCGACTCATTGTGAGAGTTCGTGGCTTGGTTTTTTTTTTTTTTATTAATTTCCATTGAAATATAATAGTTGTTCAAAAGCACAACTATTTTAATGAGCGATTATACATCGCAATGAGCGACTTTTCGCTAAACTTTTGTGGTAAATTGTTAGTAGTTATTCACTTTTCACTTGAAGGATTTTGTATATTTTTGGAGCACAGAAAATAAACACGTCCGCACTGTTCGAGTATCGATGCGGACTAGCCCATATCAGCTTGAACTTGAATAACATCAACCGTTTTCTGAACTCCAACCGATTTGTCACTTTCTTTTGACTTTTTACTTGGCGTGCAGTTTACCTTATGCATTGCGTATTTCTCGTTATGTTCTTTGTACACACTACCGAATTTTGTTTTTGTTGTCCTTCTGTTTTCTTTATGTATCACTTAACCGACTCTCGGCTGTTCTAACTGTAATATTCCAACTGTAATGGAATTCCTGGAACGTTCGACTTGGTATTTCACAACTTTTGGGCTTCTTTTGGCTTTTCAACTTTCAGCATTTATGTATATTGATCGTTTAAGAACCCGACTCCATCAACTTGAACAACTTGTGATTAATTATACGACCAATTATCAACTTTAAGCTTTTATGAAACTTTACACCTTTTTGTTTATTCATTTAGGCAACTATGTATATGGTACACACGCGATCGAACATAAATGAGATCAACACTAGAACTGGTTGAGCCATTCTCATTAATATACCCTTTTTTTTTATCAATTATTTTTATATTATTGATTAAATTATAATTATCATTCTAGTGCCGACTCGAAATTTCATGACAACTAACTGCTCCGACTTCGTGATATTAACTTTTTCACACGACATTTCCGACTGACTGTTTTTGTCGATCTCTGTTTACTTTATCCCCTCTGTTAACTTTGTCGCCTCTGTCTGCAACCTTTGTTTACATTTATGAGAATAAGTAATTGAGTGCGTGCATCTACGTCTTACTCGCAAAAAGTAATTACATGAATGGGAGTGATGCATTAATGGGTTTTAAGGTGTTTTATGTACCATGTCCATGTCCATTAAAACTGCCCGCGCTGAATATTTTCAAGCACTGAACTACGAGAGGGAACTAAAGCGATCCCAGACAGCGCCTACAAGGGATGTTTTGATTGGAAAAAGAGGTGGCATATGTGTATCGCTTCAGAAGGAGCATATTTTGAAAGCGATAAATAATATTGATGAAAATGAAATAGAAATTTTGCATTTTATTCACATTATTCCGAGAACTTAATTGTCTTAGCGTAGAATCAAAAAGGGAAGATAAACCAGGGCGGATCCGCAGTTTATATACCGTTGAATCCAAATATACGCTTTTTATAGTAAAAGAGAATCCAAGTATCGGATCAAGATTCTACTCCCAAAAACTCCAATTGTGGCATTTCCGATCGGTTTGTTATTTAGCGTCTGATTCGTTTAAAATTAGTCCCTTGGTTCTTAAGCTATCGACTTCAAACTTTGCATACACTATTATTTTCTTTGCAAGCAAATTATACGTCAGAATTGAAGTGGGTTGTTACTTTATAGGGTCGGAGATGTCTCCATCAATGCGTTGAACACTTGTGACCATGACTATTGTCCTTGTGGTAAAGATGCCGTCCAAGGGATGTCCTGGTAGAGTCCTAGTAGGGTCCTAGTAGTGTCCTGTCACGGTCGCCATGTTCTGACACCCTCTTGATGGTTCGAGGTTCTTTTATTGAATGATTAAAGTGTGCTGAAGTTGGGTTCAGCTAACCCGCACATACATTGCTTATATCTATTTATTCTTTCTTATATTTATACATTTACATATGTATGCAGAAGGCATTGACCACTTGAGCTGCAAAGTGCATGCTCAGCATTCCCACGCTCCGCGATCGGCTTATGTATAAGCGTTAGATCGTATTACTGGGGCGCTGGATTGCTTACGTAGTTTTGGTGGTCTTTTTGTATATTTATATATTTATATTTATTATGACAAAGTGTCACAATGTATTGACGCTAAGTTATACCCAATCATTTATTGTATTGTTAGGGTAGATTAGTTCAATATGCTACACCTCCCTTTTTAAAGAAATGACGTAATATATGTAGTCATTTAGTTCTTAATATTATTATTGTTATTGATTTTTCTTATTAACTATTAGCAATGTTTTGTCTCAAAGCATTTTTGTATAATGACAGAATAATACAAAAAATTTATGTTGAATTACGATATTTTTGGATTTATGTTTAACTTTCTTAGAAGGAAAAATAATTAAAATTTTTTTTTTTTTTTTTGATGTTGATCAGACCTTTTCTTAAGTGAAATGAAACGTTTCATTGATTATATATTTTTAGTCTATCCTTATGTACTTTTTGCTTCTTTTGTTTTGTATCTCTAATTACTATGTTATCTCTGTCTTCTATGGTTTCAACAGTATAAGGGCCTAGATATACTGGATCTAACTTATGACCCGATTCGTTCCTTAGTATAACTTTATCTCCTATTTTTAATTAAAAATCTGAAGTTTTCTTATCATAAAGTTGTTTTCTATAAGACTTAGCTTTTTCTAACATAAGTCTAGCTCTTTTATATGCTATTTCTAATCTAAATTTTATTTCCTTTGAGTAATCTTCTATATTATATAGTGGTTCTATCCTATCTGTTTTATTAAAATTTGCGAACTGCCTTGGTAATCTTCCAAAGACTAGTTCATATGGACAATAATTATGCATGACTGATGGTGTTGTGTTGAAACAATATGTAAAGTATTGTATCCAAACGTCCCAATCAGTTTTATCTGCAGAGATGTATGAACGAATGTATTCATTGAATGTTCTATGACTTCGTTCGATTGTCCCTAAAGTCTGGTGGTGATATGCAGTGGATGTAAGATTTTCAATCTTCATATATTTACACATATCTTGAATTACATTGTTTTTATACTCGGTACCCATGTCCGAAATGAACGTCTTCATTGGACCGTACTTTAGTATAAAATTTTCGAATATAGCTTTTGCGACAGTATTTGCGCTCTTATTCGCTACAGGTATGGTTACTAGATACTTCGTCAAATCACATATTAGTGTGACGATGTATTCGTTGCCATATTCTGATTTCGGTAGTGGACCAACTGTGTCCACTATCACTATATCAAAAGCATTTGTTGGGGTTTCTGTGTGAGTCATTGGGGTCTTTGTATGTGTCGTTGTTTTTGACATTTGGCATTTATGACATCTACGTATGTACTCTTTTATATGACGAGTCATATTTTTCCAATAATAGTGTCTTTTTATTTTCGCTAGCGTTCTTGTAATGCCTGTATGACCTCCTTGAATTGGATCGTCATGATATGTAGACAGTATCGATTGTATCTCTTTTTCAGTTTTTATAATGGTCACCGGCTGGAGTAGCGCTACTCTTAATGATTTCAATTTTATATTGCCCATATTTTTGAAATTATCTATTGAAATGGTTTCAAAGATTTTTTCACTCGGTGCCAATTTGAGTTGGCTGATTTTTAGTATACCGGCTTGCATTTCAAGCCTTTGGAAGAACTGACCTAAATCAAAAATTCCATTGGTATATAAATCGTCAACATCAATTCTTGCAATAACTTTATTTCCTCGTTTTAGTAAACAAATAGATTCAGTTATTCGCAAGGTCACTACTTTTCGTACTTCATCATTTGTTATGACTTCGTGTACGTTGGGCTTAGATACATTTTGGATACTTTGCCTAGGCAATAGTTCCTTATTTGTTACTGTACAGTTTTCTTGTCTACTTTGTTGCCTGGTAGTGACTTTCAGGACTTTATGTTGCATGTCTTTGAGTTCCTTTATATTTATACGTGAGAGTGCGTCTGCTACAAAATTATCTTTCCCCCTTAGGTATTCTACTGTGAAGTCGTATTCTTCAAGCTCTAGCCGCATGCGAGTTAATTTAGAACTGGGATTAGTCATAGAAAATAGGTACGTTAATGGTCTGTGGTCCGTTTTAATGGTGAAATGTTGGCCATAAATGTATGGTCTAAAATGGGTAATTGCCCAATGAATTGCCGCTAGTTCTTTTTCCGTTGTACTCTTATTGCTTTCTCCTTTTGTAAATGAACGTGATGCATAAGCTATTGGGAGCTGAATCCCGTCACGGTTCTGAGTTAGAACCGCTCCGCAAGCTTGTTTACTAGCATCCGTTATAATGCAAAATTCTTTGCGAAAATCAGGATATTGTAATAGTGTGGGGTGCATAAGATTTTCTTTAAGGTATTCGAATGCGTTCTGGCATTCGCTTGACCATTCAAAAGGGACATTCTTTTTACATAATCTAGTTATGTGCCGTGAATAGTCGGCGAAGTTCCTTATAAATCGACGATAATAGTTGCAGAATGCTACAAATCGTCTCGCACTGTCCGCATCATGAGGGACAGGATAATTTTTGATGACGTCATATTTCTTGTCATCTGGCAATACTCCTTTGTCTGTGCATTTGTGACCCAGGAATGTCACTTCGTGCATGAAAAATGAACATTTTTCTGGATGCAACTTTAGGTTATATTTCCTACATACATTAAAAACGTCAGTTAAGTTTTTAATCATTTGTTTTTCGGAACATCCTATCACCATTAAGTCATCCATGTAAAGGAATGCCTGAGAGGGTTCTAATCCCGAGAATGATATAGTCATCATCCTCTGAAATGAATTTGGTGCTATTTTAAGACCAAATGGTAATCGCGTGAAGCGATATGAGCCATTGCTCGTTGAAAAGGATGTTATATTCCTAGAGTTTTCCTCAAGTTCTATTTGGTGGAAACCTGACATCAAGTCAAGGCATGAAAAGTATTTAGCTCGACCTAATTGATCTAAAATGTCATCAATTCTAGGGAGTGGAAATTTGTCAGAAAGAAGTTTTTTGTTTATTTGACGATAGTCAATTACTAATCGCCATTTTTTCTCTTGTGAATTTGGTAATGATTTTTTTGGTACTAGCAAGAGTGGGCTGTTATATTCAGATACAGACGGTTCGACGATTTTGTCGCTTATTAATTTCCCTACTTGTTTTTGAATTTCCTCAATATGGCTATGCGGGCTTCTATAGTTTTTTATATAAATGGGTTCATCATCTTTAAGTCTTAATGTTTGTTTATAAAAATTATTTGTTGATATTGGTTCGGTTTCCAGTCCGAACACATCACTATACTGTGTGCATAATTCTGTTAATTGATTTTTAAATTGGTCTGGAAAATTTTTCTTTAGTTTTGAAAGTATTTGCTCGCTTCTATTTCCAGTGTCGGTATTATGAATGTCATAATCTTTTAGATTTTCATATTGTATTTTATTTACTTTGACCACTTGGTCGAAATTAGTTGTATTTAGAAGTCGAACGTATACATGTTTGGATGCTGCTATTGTATTTGCAACATAAATCCCACCGTGTATTTCTTGATTAGGAACAAATATGAAATCATTTACAACATTAATGTCTATTTTCCGAATAACTTGTGATCTGGCTGGCAGAAGAACTGTATTGTTGCCAGCGCTATATGTTATCGGAACATATATTGGATAATTTAAATTTTGGGGTCTAATTATAAACCAGTCTTCACTTGGTTTGAAATCTAGTTGACAATTGAATTTCTTTATAAAATCAATGCCTATTATTCCATCACATGGTATTGCAAAATTTGGGTTTACCAAATGAAATTCATGTGGAATAATATATTTTGTTGATTGGAGTTCTATTAAGGTTGTTCCTTGAGACTTTCTCACACCTTGGCCTATGCCTTCGATGTTTATTATTTTTTCATTTTGAATTATGAAGTTATCAGAATTTACTTTCAAAAGTGAGATATCTGCACCAGTATCTATGAGAAATGTTAGTTTATTTTCAGTTGAATGATTATAGAAAGTTACGAATATATTAAGACTATAATTGATGGAATGAACTTTTACATTTATTGGTTGTTTCCTAAAGGGTTCTGTTAGTTTTCCGACGTATTTTGCGCGATTCTCACACTGCTATTATTATTATTACCATGGTTGTAGTTTCCGCGGCCTCTCCCTTGATTTTGGCCTCGTCTACCTCCACGGTTATTATAGTTATTATTATTGTTGTTATTGCTGCCTCGGTTGTAATTGTTGTGGTAGTTATTTCTTCCACGATTATAACCCCGGGCGCCTCTATTATAATTATTTGCACCTCGTCGATAATAGAGTACAGTGTTACTTTGACCTGTTATCTCTGTGCAACTGTTTACAAATTTGGAGATGGCATCATTCATGTTTGTGAATGTGCCTGCTTGCATGATAAGTTTTATCTTATCAATGGAGCAATTCTGTGTCATTGCTTTTACAGCTGTTGTAGTGCTGTATTTATTTGCTAAGGATTGGCTGAGACCTTCACTGATATAGGCACCTTCAAGGGCCTTTGTCAGATTCTCCACCTCTTGGGTGTATTGGTTAGCCGTTTTATTTCTCTGTTGTAGATTCAGAAGTTTGGCAGATATCACTTCTACCGATTCTCCTTTTACTGCACTTGACAGTTGGGTAATGATTGCAGCAATCGTCTGCTCATTACTTATAAGGTTTCTTACATGGCCTTTAAGTTTAGTTTTTATTAGGCTTATTGCTGTCGTTTCATGTGTGCCCTTTAAGCTATCTAGTAGACCTAGAGCATCCAAAAAACTTTGTAGATTTTCTGGTTTACCATCAAACTCTGGTATCAGAGATGTGGCTAGCCTGATAAATTCTATCAACGTCTGTGCCATTTCAGAAATTGTTATTGGTTCAGATTTAAATTCAATTCGGTCGCTTCCTTCTAGCGTTTCAATGTCACTATCGGACTCAGCGCCGCTTGATTGAACAGATTCGTTTAGTTCTTTGAACTGGTCTGTGTTGAATTCAACCAATTGACTTAGACTTTCTGGTACATCTATCAGAATATGCCTTCTTTTTCTGATGTTATTTAATCTTGTGTTTAGGGATTTTATAACCCTTAAACATTTGTTATTATGTTCAGATGTGAGCCTATTTGCATATTTATTTACTAATGTAACTATATTATTATATTCACCTACTAATATCTCTATATGATTTTTCAGAGTTTCGGATTTTATTATTGCGTCTCTATTGATACATTTATAAGACTTATCGAACCTGAAACGAAATTCGTCTATTCGTATCGCTATTTCGCTCCATTCCATTCTTTTCGTAAGAAAAAAGTTTTTATTAAGCTTTCTTCTAATCCATATTATTATTTTTTTTTTTTTATATCTGGTCTAAACGATTTGCCCTATTTATGTAACGTCTTTTAATGATCTTGTTATGCTTAACATAAATTGTAAGCAGAAATTGTAGAAGTAGTACTATTGTAATAATCAGCAATAAGATCCACAACGCATTTATATCGTCTGTGTGATCTATAATTTTTACTTTAGTAACTACGTTGGCAGTATTGGCCTTTGCCTCACTAGAATCGCCATCCCAATAAACCATCCCATTTTTTTTTTTTTATTTTCAATGAAACGTTTTGTTTGAAGGAGAAGAAAAAAAATGAGATTTTCTATTTATGAGTTTTTTCTCATTATTGTGATATTTATTTATTCTTCTAGAAAATCAAAAATAAAAAAAATGTTTACGTTTAATGAAGATAAAAATTCTTCTGTCATTAAAAAAAAATTTTTGCAGCTGAATATATATATATATACTCAGTAGCGGAGACGTGGAAATATTAGTTGTTAATAAATGTGGTTGGCTCACATATTTGTTTACAATATAAAAAAAAATTGTCCAACCGCATTGTTAGTAAAAAGCCTAACAGATATTAGTGTTTTTCAAGCAGCGGTTTCCCGCATCGGCTTGGGTTTAGAAATTAAAATTAAGGCAAATTGGGGCATTGGCATTTATTTATGCAGCCCGTTTGCGTTGTTTCGCACCTTGCGAAATCTGGCTTTCGATGTCCTCAAGACGCTCTTTGTAGCGTTGTCGGGATGCCTCGTCTCTGGCCAACTGGGTCATTTCCTTGACCAGTCGGCGTTGCCTAAGTAGCTTTACCCTTTGTCCGGAGCGTTTGTGCTTCTTCGGTTCCTTCCTTTCCTGCCTTGCCCGGTACTCAGCTATTGTGAGTGGGCGTGGTCCATCTGCAGGATTTTGCTGCAGAGCTTCTTCCAACGTTGGCAAGTCCCTTTGCGTCGTGGGCTGTGCGGTTGAGAATTGTGGCTCTTCCGCCATCAATTATTATGTTTTTAGTTAATAATAATAACTTCTTGTAGCATAGAATTCTTCCTGCTACGGAATTACCGGAATCTTCGTATGGGTACAGACCGATGCGGTGTCCAGGATGATCCAGGCTGGATCGATGTGGTGTCCAGGATGATGCAGTATCCAATGGAGTGGGAAACAATGGAGCAGCTATCCGTGTGGCGCAGTTGACATTCGTGACAGCCGCATTGATGGCGTCCCAATCTCAGAGCTTGTCCTGTCACGGTCGCCATGTCCTTGTGCTAAAGATGCCGTCCAAGGGATGTCCTGGTAGAGTCCTAGTAGGGTCCTAGTAGTGTCCTGTCACGGTCGCCATGTTCTGACACCCTCTTGATGGTTCGAGGTTCTTTTATTGAATGATTAAAGTGTGCTGAAGTTGGGTTCAGCTAACCCGCACATACATTGCTTATATCTATTTATTCTTTCTTATATTTATACATTTACATATGTATGCAGAAGGCATTGACCACTTGAGCTGCAAAGTGCATGCTCAGCATTCCCACGCTCCGCGATCGGCTTATGTATAAGCGTTAGATCGTATTACTGGGGCGCTGGATTGCTTACGTAGTTTTGGTGGTCTTTTTGTATATTTATATATTTATATTTATTATGACAAAGTGTCACAATGTATTGACGCTAAGTTATACCCAATCATTTATTGTATTGTTAGGGTAGATTAGTTCAATATGCTACACTATAATACCCTCTTCAAGGGTTTAACAAGTGTAAGAAATATCTTTCGCATAATTTGTTCTAGGTCGGATATCATAAAAACAAGATAAACGTGGTCGCTAGACATAATGCTAGATATTGATCAAAACCCAGGGGCCTGACCAGACAACGCAATTATCTACCCTCATGGGCCACTGACGAAGATTTGTTGGAACCAAATCACCGCTGGAACAGCGGAGTATGTACTTGGGAACATAAAAAACTTGAGAATAAGACAAACCACAGTATTCAACTGAAAAGCACGATATTAAGAATTTCATACGCAAATGCGAAAGTTGTCAGGTTTAAACTGAATGGTACTAGGGACACTAAAAAGTGCATCGTCAGAAACAGTAAACCTGAGCCTGATGAAAAGGATTCTGAGGAGATAGAGCACTCCAAAAGTGCTTATTTCGGAAAATTGAATGGAGTTCAAGACGCAGCACAACCAACAAATAGCATCTTATTTACCCCAGAAGATCTCGGCTCACAGGTAAAAAATAGCACCAAAAACAATGATACCACAATCTTCGGTAAATAAGCACAACAAATGGGTAGAAGATTAACCAGAAATATTGTTGTCACTCAACAGATCATATTGAAAGGTTAGAATCAACCGGATAAATTATTATGTTTGGCAGGGAGCTATTTCTGTCAGGGAACCTATTCGACGAAACTAGAACAGGATCGGGAATAATAATTAGGTGATTAGTTTAACACATTCACATCCAATGAAGACCTAAAGATAAGTAATCTGAAGACTCTGGTATTTAACAGTAGCAACTTAGCGTTGGCTGGCTTCGCCAACTAAAATCGAGACGACTTATTACTGGAATCCCATCAGCTCTTAAAATATAAGGTTCGGAGCTGAAAATCCTGTGATCCAGAAAACAGTGTCAGGATGAGTTATATGTGGAACACAAATAGCGTTTCACGGCAGAAACTCGAACTTTCCCAGTTTTAGCCGAAAAAAATATTGACGTCATGCTCCTCTCCGAGACACATCTAACAGACAAGCACAACTTCCATACTTCAAGATACCTATTCTACGCTACAAAGCACCCGGACGGCAAAGCCCATGGCAGCACTGGAATACTCATTACAAGTCGCATTAATCACCCTCTATATAATAGAACAGAAATGGACTACCTGCAATCCACTTCCAAAAGCATACAATTCAGCAGCGGCCCGTCATTCTGGCCTACTACTCACCTCGTTTTGTAGTTCCTAAGGACCAATTCATGGAATTTTTCAACTCACTCGGTGAGCGATTCATAGCGGCCGGTGACTACAATGCCAAGCATATGCTCTGGAGATCACGCCTTTTGAACCCAAAGGGCAAAAAACTCTACAACGCGCTCATCAAGCCGCGAAACAAGCTCGATTAAGTGACTCCGGGTAGGCCTACATACTGGCCAGCAGATCCAAGAAAGATCCCAAAAAATAATATTACGGCCGAGTCATTTGCAGAACTATCATCGGATCACTCTCCAGTTCTACTTACTCTCAGGCATCGACCATATATAACTGGCTGACAGATAACAGGAACAACTGAGCAAGGTACGCGAAATATGTTTGTACTCACATGGAACCAACTGTAAAAGTATTCACCGATGAGGATGTTAATAGCCTGGTCAAATCGATAGAGGGAACACTTGTTGCTGAAGCCAAGGCCTCTACCCCTCCAGATACATAAAAAGACAAATCATGAAATCGAACATCTAGTACTTGAAAAACGAAGACTAAGAAGAGAATGGCAGAATCACAGATCCTTAACGGCTTAAGAACCACTAAAAATGGCTACACCCAGACTAACCAGGGCACTTAAGCTTGAGGAAGCAAACGCCCAGCATCGGACAATTATCGCCCACCAGCAAAAATAACCTTTTGTGGAAAGCACACAAAAATATCCAGCCAAAGGCAGAAACAGTCGTTCCACTGCGAGGCCCGCGTTCGCCGATCACCTGCAGAAAGTATTTCAACCCAATCCTGCTAGAAACTCATTTGTCCTACCTGCATTCACTAAAAACTTACCACCTGTAAATCCAATTACATTCAGCCAAAATGAGATAGCATCCACGATAAAAGATCTTTAGCCCAAAAAATCACCTGGACATGACTTGGTGACGCAAAAAAATTATAATAGAACTCCCAACGTGTGCGGTTCTGACCTTATGCCATCTCTTCAACGCTATTACGAAGCTTGGATACTATTCCCAAATATGGAAATAGGCGGTCATAGTAATGATTCCCAAGCCAGGCAAAGACAAAACCTACAGACCAATCAGTTCTACAAACTATCAGCCCACAACCTCAACATTTGCTGGCGATACCGCAATACTTAGCCAATCTAGATGCCCAGCAAAGGCAACAGAACAACTTGGCTGTCATCTTAAAATAGTGGAAAGACGATTTGCGGACTGGCACATCACGATAAACCAGACCAAAAGGAGACATGCAACCTTCACATTAAACAGACAAACCTGCCCACCCTGTACGCTGAACAATACGTTAATCCCACAAGCAGACGTAGTAACGTATCTCGGCGGTTCACCTAGATAGACGCCTCACCTGGCGGCGACATATAGAATCCAAGAGGTCTCATAGGAAGCTTAAACCAGCCAATCTTTACTGGCTTATAAACTGCAACTCTCCCCTTAGTCTGGAATACAAAGTACTCTTCTAAAATACCGTGCTGAAACCCATCTGGACATACGGCTGTGAACTATGGGGAATCGCTTCAAAAACCAACATTGACATTATAAAGCGAACTTAGTCAACGATTCTGCGAACTATCAGTGGGGCACCATGGTACCTACGCACCGAAAGCATCCACAGAGATCTCCATATTAATCTTGTCAACAAGGAAATACAGATTAAAAATAGTAAACACCAAGCAAAGCTTGTGGCACACGAAAATCCTCTCGCGTAGTCGCTTACGCGAGTTTGCAGTCAGCGCCGACTGAAGCGCAAAGATTCTCCAGTCCAGCAAAAAAATCCTAGGGCTCTCTCTAACTAATACAATTTCTTCACATTGTAAACAATCTAAGTTATATAATAAGATTTAAATAATTATTGTTAAAAAAAAACATCATCCGTAGAGCAAAAAAAAAAATACAATGAGCTCCATAGAAAATACCATAAAAATATATTGTTCCTTTTGCTGCTGTTTCAATATTGTTCTACATGAACATTCCGCCCCTTTGCTCCAAAATTTCAATGTTGATCGGGTCGAAAAGGGAATCTCAAGATCATCAGCTACAGAAACCGGAAAGGACCCATCCAAATACGATTTTCTGGGCCAAAGGAGCTTCCTGGTTGCCGGGAATAACACCGGGCAGAAGGATTTTCCCGAAGACGTCGGCGCCGAGTACCAGGGACACGGTACTTGGCTCGAAGAAAGACTCATTGTCGCGCTAAGGAATGCCTCCTTGAGAGTCTCTGGAATGTTTCTGAATGGAGTGCGTATTTGGAGCTGGGCCTCGGTCTTCAGCACCACTGCCATAGAGGTTGAAATTGTCTTCTTCAGTCATTTAAACTTTCAGCCAAAAATTAGATATATTTTTTTTCCGATATGCACGTTGAGCTAACACAATGGAGCGGTTGTTTTTTATGTAAAGTGTCACTATTTCAGCGCGTTGTTTGGGTGTAAAGCGATCTATGAATAAAATTGTACTAAATTGATGTTTCCAAAACATATCTGATGCAATCGCTAGGTTGGTAAATGTGAAAGTTATTCAGCGTTTCCATACCGACATAAAAGATGGAGCACCCTGTACTAAGCTCCATATACTTTATTCTAATAGTTCCTTATTTGCATTCCATACTATTGTGTTTACAGAAACCTGGTCAAAGCTAGACATAGTAGGCGCCGAAGATTTTATAGATTGGTGCATTACTTTTAAACGGGACCTCAGCGAAGGGGAGGGAGTCCTAATTTCTGTAAACTCCGATTTCGCCTCAGGCAAGATGCGGTTCCAAATTGTCTGCGTTAAAAACACTTTTCTCATCAATCGCTGTTTATTACCTGTTCTTAAATACCACCTTCATCCAAACCGCCTACGCACGGGAACCACTTAGTCGGTTTTAATCTTATTTACGATAGCGACTTTCCAGTGACTCTACGTGACTTCAATCTACCAGAACTTGTTCAAATATTGAATATTCCCTGTCTTTATCCCTATATCAACACACTATCATTTCACTGACCACATAAGCAAGCTTAGATTGGCTGCTTCTCGTGTGTTTTTTACCGGATCCTGAAGAAATCGTCCTTTTCAGAGTATTGCCCTATTCGATCCATACCATCGAATGCTTCAGGTTTCCATCGAAATCCTTACCTTTATTGACCTTTGGTATCCCCGTAGCTTTTAAAACGTTTTTAAGTTAATTCTTAAATTTTATTGGTCTGATCTTTTAGCATGCACCGATATAAATATCGCCTTACAAAATTTTTAGAAAACTTAAGTTTAGCGAACTTAAAAAAACACAAAAATTGACTTTTGAGCAAACATAAAAACTTGGCTGCAATATAAAATTTTCAAGATACTTAGTAGCGCGGCCAAACTTCCTCATTTATATCTTTCTTATGTATCTTTCTCATTTTAATTTCGTTAAGTCATTTAAATAAAAAGCATAAGGTCCTAAATATTAACTCCGACTACCGCCGTTAAATTGCTATTAATTACCCCATTAGTTCACAAGGCTGATAGGTAAAAGGTGAAAGTCACCTCTCAACCTAGTTATCAACTGTATCAATGCTTAAAGTCAACCCGCTCCCCGGATCCCCGGAGCATTCAGCCAAGGGCTGCTTCTGGAATCCACAGCTGCCAGTGGCACTTTATGTCTTTCATCTCTGTGAAGCAGCAGTGCGCCATCCCCAAGTCCCAACTCTCAGTCAAAGAGAAAGGAACTGGTACTTATGCTCGCAGACGTCGTAAAGCTTTGTCTTTCATACAAATACTAGTTTTCCCAATGTACACTGTCCTTGACTTTATTAAGAGATTTTAATGTAAATAAGAATTTAACAATGAGCTGCTAAATATAATTTAAAAACAAAAATAGTTTACTGTTTTAAGAGGTTTGAAACTTATATTACTGTAATCTTATAATATATTATATCTTTAGTTTGTCCGATACTGGAGTTCGGGTCATTCGTCTGAAGCCCAAAATATGCGGTTCATCGAATCTGCATTGAATGTCTACAAGAGGACATCTTAATATTCGCTCTTAGGGAACTCGACTAGGACGCAAAAATTCACCTGCTTTCCTGTTATAGCAGACACGTACTAATTAACTTACCCTTACTAGCAAACTGAAGAACTATGCTCGGTGTCGTTTTACTATATAATCTTAAAATATTGATGTAAACAGCCAAAATCTACATCAATTTGGTTTACCCGTTTTTTTAAGTGAAATATTTTCGAAAACTACTAACTACTTAATGAATAATACAAAAAATTAACAGAGGATGAAAGTGCCATTAAAAATGTACTTTCGTTGATCTGTGATAAGCTTTAGTATATTGATTCATAAACGTTTATTTTTTTAAATTTCTATACTGGATTCTGTATGCATCAAGATATTTCATAAAACTAACTTAGTGTAATTTACAAATCAAATTACAAATAAGAAGTTGGGGAGATATGTCAAAATGATTATCCTTATATATTTGATCTTAGTATATAGGATGAAAGTGCACTTAATGGCAGTTAGGTGGTGCCTATAAATTATTGCATCACACATAGGAGGAATGTAGGAACAATTAGGGAAAAGGTTAAAGAACTCAAAATGAATTTAATTGACTATAAAATTCCGGAAGAATTCGTTCCGCTGAGTAACTTCTTAAAGGCAATAAGAACGCCAGCTCCAAAAGATGGGCGATCTTCACGAAAGACATTGTACTTGGAGACGAAAATTGCATTGTCTGTGACAGAGGAGTTTAGCCAGGATTCAGTTAGCACAATAGCATCAAAGTCAAAAGAAACACCGTTAGTAAAAAATAGGCTAAGTTTATCAAGAATACTGCGAACGTTTTGGTAGCAACAAGAAACAATCTTATTGTTCAGTTTTTTGGAATAGCTACAGGACTGGAACCTGGAAAATCTCTGGCCAAGAATTTGTGAACGGTGCTGTGGTATCGGGCCAGGTTACGGGATCTAGAACTTTCGCAAGGCAAGTATCCGGTAGAATTATTTTAAATAAAGATATGATACGTCTGTGTTTAATTAATTTTAATTTTCTGTGTAAAATTAAATTTGGTCAGGGATAATTCGGAAAGAGCTACGTTAAGATAGTTGAAGAGGTGACACCTAACGTCATCTGCAGGGGCATCAGGCATAAGACGGGATACGAAAATGGATGTCCGGGTAGCAATAGCCGTAAGTCCTCTAGATATTGTTTCCAATGGCACACCCGTAAGTGGCTTGGGTGATATCACTGCAGGTTGGCTGATAGGCGCAGCGGCAGGCCAACGGATTGACGGAGCCCCATGCTTACTGGTTAACTAGACAGTTAAAGAATTTTCATGCATTTGGCCAAGTAGGGGATTCCCACTGGCAGGTTCCGGTGGACCAACTTTTGAAGTAGTAAGACCTAGTTTTCGAAGAGCCAGACTGGCTGGCTGTTCGCCCGGGGCAACATCCATCACATTGTTGGAGTTGTGCATATATTCATTTGTTGGTTGACGTTTGGAATTTTTCGACGTGGAGATTCACTTAGGAGTTTGAGGCCCATGAATAGAGATTCGAGATGCAGAAACTGTTAATTTAATGAGATGAATTGATTCTGAACCTCCCGAAAACCATTTCGAGTGTACCGCGTAAACGTGCGCAACTCTCCTTCTATCCTAACTCTCCTTCTCGACAGGCCAAACAGGACCAGGTCAGACCGATGCCTTTACCCAAGAGATCACCAAGGCGGCCATAATGACCGACTCCAGCGCATTCCATATGCGAGCAATTATCCCAAAGCCAGTAAGTCAGACAGGAGTCACCCGTAATAGCGACTCCAAATTCGCATTTTTTTGAGGTACATACTAAAGACATTTTGAGTCAAACAAAATGCACTCAAAACACATGGTCCAGCGCTAAAAAAAACAATGCAGAGGAAAAAATGCGATGAGAGAGCGATCCAACGACAGCAACGTGGGAGCAGCAGTCCAGAAGAGATTGAAAAGCTTAACAAAAGGGTTAAAGCCAAAGAGCAGTGAATAGATTATGGTTACAAAGCAAAAAAACAAATTTTTTTGGTGACTTTGTTGTTGTTTGCAATTCACTATTAAACGGCGAAGTTGAAAGTAAACGACAATAGTCCGTTGAAATAAAACTTTCAGATTGAACAACTCTGCGGAACCACAAATTAATTTGACCAGTTCAGCACTGAATTTAAATAGTTTATTCGCACGGGAAACGATGAAATTAAGGAGCGGTAATAAAACGAGGTGATGTATGTGCAAAGACGATAAGATATAAAAAATATATACATATTTGAGGTAATAGAGCGAGAATAAAGAAGATGTAAGAAGAGGACAAACTGTTAAAGATGAGGCGCTTGGGTATTGCAGAAAAAAGTACTGCAAACAGAGGGTAGAAATTAGAAAACAATACTATATCTGTATATTTAAAATAAGTAAATTTATCACCAAATATGGGTGATTTAATTTGAATGAATGTAATGTTTTTTTAGTTTTTATAACAAACACCGGTGAGCCCAAAAAAAACACGAACGTTTTCTATAAAAAGAAAAATCGATTTTGGGTCAAAGAATTCTGAAGAACTGAAGTTGTCTTATTATTCTGTCTTATTCTGTTATCTTATTTATCTTATTATTCTTACAATCTGAAGGGTCTTAGTCCTCATGGCCGATATTATATGTAAGAAGACCCTTGGTCTCTTGTTAGTACCGGAGTCAATATGACATCTGCGGCTAATATTGGGAATTTGCCAGCTTGGCACAAGTGCAAGTGCTACCGTATCCTACGCGCATAGCTACGAATATATCCGACACACATACACTTTTCTGACTCAACGTTTGGTAGATTAGTGCCTAGCTGTACGGAGTCCTAGCAGACAAGTCTACTTGCGGTTGAAGGGTTCATTGGTTGTGTGCTTTAAGAGAGAATTCAAAGTCCAGCGCGGGTAAACTGTACTCGTAATAAATGTAAGAAGGCTAACGGCGTATGGTTGGCAGAGGCGCACACTTCAGCAGTATATATATATTAGTATATAAAAGTCGAGGATCGGCAGTAACAAGAAAGAGAGAGTCAACAAGTCGTATTGGAGTCGTCGTACAGGACAGTCGTTGAGCAGTCGTCGGGGAGTAAAGTCGAAACAAAGTCGTAAAGCAGAAGCAGTGTCGCAGCAACTCGTCGATCGTCTCAGTGGTATTAAACTAACATTAAATATACCATAACCTTTTGTTTGTAATCTATTCTTGGCGAACCTATAATAAATATAATAACTAATATAATTCTACATAAATACCATTCAATATCCGAAATTTGGCAAGGACAAAGTTTGAGATGTATAAGTATCCTAGTCGTGTAAAAGGTGCGTCATTGAATGCGCATTATGGTGACTTTTCTTCACAGGCCCAAATGCCCTATTCAAAAGTATTCGAAGGTCAAAGGTGTGTAGAAAATAAACTAATCATCTGGGCAAAAGCTTTGCATATATCCATCAAGCAGAGTACACTCCAAGCATCCCAAGTTTCCTTTCTTTTCCATTTTTTGCTGGAGACCCACAAACGAAGATAGAAGGTAAACAGTCCAACTTGGACTCGGCCTTTGTTGTTATAGAATAGTACGCAGCAAGAATAACAAATCCAAACATGGATTGGAAATGGAAGACATACCGGCACCTTGATATTGGGCTTTTTTGTACCGATCCAGGTTATTATTAGGGTAGAATTCCAGGAAGGTCAATGACCTTAGTAGTCTCTCTATGGCCGAAATATGGCAGACTGTCATTTTTCTGAAAGAAGGAGTGAAGTGATCAATTCAGTAGGCATCCTACCACACCCAATTAGGTGTTCCAAGCCATGTTTACTGAGAGCTTTGCCGAACGCCGACACAAAGTCGTTATATTATTAAAAAAAAGAAACACACAATGGTTTATAAGCCTCGGATCCAACTGAAGTTAACTATCATTTTTAGTTCAATTAATAAATAGTAATATTACTCCGATAGTTTTTCTAAATTGATTTCCCTTTGTCTTTTTATAGGATTCTTTACAATTTATTAATACAATTTATTACAGTATAATTTTAAGGTAAACCAAAAAATTTGAAGTTGACTC
This sequence comes from Drosophila ercepeae, assembly GCA_018150545.1. Lineage (NCBI taxonomy): Eukaryota > Metazoa > Arthropoda > Insecta > Diptera > Drosophilidae > Drosophila > Drosophila ercepeae. The sequence continues at coordinate 590,192 of JAECWL010000010.1, read as the reverse complement.
GTGTTAACTAACGCTAATTTCCAAACCACCGATAATTGTCAACGTTTTACGACTACCTCTTTACTTCGTTGTTCTTCATTGCTGCCAAACAGTATTGATCACATGGAACTGTTCATCTTCTCCACCTAAAAAATATAAAAATAAAGACATTTTTAAAATTATTATTATTGTTAATGGTAGAAAGTTAGGTATAAAATTCTATAATAGCCATTTATAAACACAGCTCGTGGACTACAAATGTATATTGTAATTATATATATTTATGTCACACAGACAAGGAAATGTCTTTGACCCCATACAATAGCGAAGGTTCGTTTTTTTTTTATCTTTAAACAAACCGGTGATTGTTAACACAATCAAATTAAACATAACTTATTTAATTTCTTTTACCATATTGCTTCGCGTTATGCAGTGCCATATTTGTATGAAAAATTCACTTTTTTTCATTATCTATCCTCGGTTTCGCTTTGCAGTAAGATTTTCTGCATAAGCCTCATCTCTATTTGCTTGTGCCTCTGCTGCATGCTCGCTCTCTAACCGCAAATGTCACTCTTAGGCACAAGGGTTTAAAATAATTTATTTGTGTATTCATTTTTTATATATATAGTCACATATCGACAGTACCTAAGTACTTAGCACATGCCTACATAAATCACACACCTACTAAATAAGTACACACATAGCATGTATACCACATATACTCTACACTACCCTACACTATTCAAATGTAATAAATAAAACCAATACACCTATGTTACCCTTTGCTATCCAGTCAATACCAGATAAGAATCGGACTCGCCAAACTCGAAAACAAAAGTATTAGATTACAAGATCGGAAGACCAAATCAAAGAGCACTTGTATCCAAAAGCAAACGCACTTGAATCCAAGGATAAATCAAAGTAAAGAAATCCAAAGTCCATATTCAAAAAGCTCGAGACCGAGGCTCGATCGTAAATCAATGCAGATAATAAGTGGAGTTTAGTTTGAGACCTAAATTAAATCAGTCGGTGTTCTTCAACATAAATAATCAAAAAGTAAAATTCGGTAAAATAAAATTATATTTATTTTTACTTACGAATTAAACAAAAATCGTGCAACAGGCCGATTTCTGCGCCCCTGCCTAGCATCCCCTGCTGCCTGTGAGATAACGTTGTACATGCTAAATGTGCAGGTTTTACCGCCTTAGTTTCGTATGCAAATTTCCCGTAGTGGTCGCTATCACTATTGTTTTACTGAATGTCGTATTGTTTATAAAGAGAAGCGAACTTTCATACGACAGACTAAGAATGTGTTTAAAGAGTTGATCTTTGGTTTCCGTAAAATCAACGATCAACTCTCTGCGCATGATTCGCAATTCAGCCGCCTTCAGCTAATGAATAAGTGTTCCAAGTGTACGGCATCCCGCTCTTGGGGATGCCGTATATGCCAAGATCGCTCTTTAGCCTGGTCAGCCAACAACCAGGCAACAGCTCATATCTTTTGCTACCCCAAGAGCAGGAATTTTAAATAAAAATGCAGCACCCGATTATAGCACAACATTTGAGCAAAATTGGTACGATTAGTTCTGCATGGCATCTCTTCAAGTGATTCCTCCCAGTAGAATTGAACCCCTCTAAAATCCACTCAAGATCCACAGAATTCAGGAGAGATGTCGCGGTCTTACCAACCGTAACACCAAAGCCCCCTACAGGTTATTCCACCCTCTAATCCCATTTAAGTTCATATCATACTTCAAAATACGTGTACTTTTACCGATATTCGACACGATTTGTTCGCCCAGCTTCGGACCGCAGAATACATTCGTACAAAAACATCAGCCGAATACAAAAAAGACAAAAAATTACCAAAACTGTGGCAGTTAACCTATCAAAAGTTTAGACCACTTCATTAAAAAACCATTACTATATATTATTATTACCCATCATTATACTAGGGGGTTATGTAGTAAGCTCCCTACACTTTTCTACTATTCATTCGATTTTTAGTCTTATGACTGATAGGGACTTGGTCAAATATTAAAAATCCACCATCCCTCTCCCTTTCAACACACCATGATTTCACTTCGGGTATGTTCGACATATCCCGCGGTCAAAATAAACACGTAAAAAATTCTTAAAGTCAGGTCGTTGACCTGGGTTTTGCAACTAATCGTGATTTCCAGAGCCATGCCACTTTCGACTTCAGAAGATCTATACCATGCAACACTTGAGGTTGCCATCAAAACCCCCGACCTTAAGTCTCCCATGTAGTTTATAAAACTAGTTGCTTTCGTAAGGCGAAGACTTAGTAACCTTATTCTTACATTTGATTGGTCCGATCTTTGGTAATGCACCGATGTAAATACCGCCTTACAAATTTTCTATAAAATTTGAAACTTATTCTTTGACTCATGTGTACGACATTGTGCACACCTCTTCTAAAACTTTTCTCCCTATCTCTGGAAACTTCGATCTTCCTCCATATGCAAAAGAAATATTTTATAATGATCTGAAGCGTAAACAATTTTTCAAATAGCTTTTGAATTGCTGAAAATTTAGAAATGCGTCTATAATTTACCAATTTACCAAACTGCAGTAAATGAGGCGAAAACAATTTTTCAAAAAGATTTGGAATTACTGAAAATTTAGAAATGTATTTCTAATTCGTAAAAGCTTATTGCGACAAGATATCCGATTTGGTATCCATGCTTGCTTTTTCTTTTTGTGTCGTAATGCTTTTTATACGAATCCTGTGCCCGCTGTATTTCCAATTTAGCGTTGTGCCTCATTTGCTGCCGCTCTTCATCAAAAGCATCGTACATTTCTTTCTGAAATATATCAAATATACGTATAATGGCTTGGAATATTGTGCATCTTTACGCCAAACATCTGTTCAAATGGAGTCCTCTTTGTCGACGCATGCACATTGGAGTTTATAGCTTTCTGCACGGTTGGAACAAACTTATATCACTTAGCTGGCTCGTCGGACGACAATTTTGCCACGATTAAAAGTACGGAACTCGTTCAATTTGACCGGTTCCCCTGGGAGCTCCGGTTGTACTCCATATATGATCAATGTTATTCTCTTTGACGTACTGCTCAAACATGTTCGACGTGAATGCAGCTCCTCGGTCTGTTATGATTCGGGCTGGATTTCCAAACGTGTTGCACCAAATTTCGAAATTTTTCAGAGTCTCTTCGCAACTGGTTGTCTTTGTGAGAAAAAGGCATACAAACTTGGAGAATGCATAAACAATAGCAAATATATATAACTGTTACTGTTACTGTTACTATTACTATAATATACTGTTTGCAAGTAGCGTCCATAGGACCCAAGTGATCTGCGTGAAGCGTTTGAAGCGGCTTATCTTCTTTGTCACTGCAACTCAGAAATCCCTCCTTCTTGCCAAGCTTTTTGTTGTAAATGATACACTTTATGAAATTGTTAACAACTTCATTTACTTTTTGCTCCATGTGTATCCATGTGCTGCGTGCATTGTTTTTTGTACCCCAAAATGGCCGACATTATGAGCGTCGACAATCACTACACGCTCCATTACCTTGGAGACAACTATCAAATCGTTTCCAGACACGGCCTTATAAATCAGACCTCCTTTTTCCTTAAAATCTTTATATGGCCGACTCTTGAGAATTTCTGCAAAAGTTTTAATCATTGTATCATTTGCTTGGGCATTCTTGATTCTTGCAGTCATTTCCAATATCACGAGCATAGCTCGCTGCGGATAACGACTTAAACAGTCTACATGCTTTAACCGCTCACCCGGACGATGCTCCACTTCAAGATCGAAGTCCTGAAGGTAAATTACACACTGTACGACATCGCGTGGAACCTCCTTCTTATTCAGCGTTTGTTTGAACGCAGCACAATCAGTTATCAGCTTGAATTTTATGCCCAACAAATAATGGCGAAATTTCTTGAGTGCGAGATAAATAGCCTTTGCTTTCAAGATATAACTATGCCGAGCTGCTTCTGCCTCCGTTGTCTTCTTACTCCAGAAGTGTACTGGGAACAGCTTGTTGTCGAGCCACTGCATGAGAACAGCACCAAATCCCTCCTTTGATGCATCAGTGTGAACTTCCGTTCTGGCATTGTGGTCGTAAAGCTTCAACACAGGTTCTTGAATAAGAGCATTTTAAAAATTTTTAAAACCCTGAAGTTCTTCTTCATCTTTACGCAACAGATTAGTCAACGGCCTGGCAACTTCTAAATAGCTTTTTATAAATTTGCGAAAAAATCCAGTAAGTCCTAAAAACGACTGTACGGCTTTAATTTTCTTCAGCACAGCAAATTTACTAACAGCATGCGTCTTCTCTTCTCCTGGCCACACGTATCCGTCTTGAACGAAATGTCCAAGGAAATTAACCGTAATTTTCCGAAAATTACATTTTTGCCACTTTATTTTAAGACAATACGTTGCAGCTGTTGAAAAGACCAACTTCATTTTTGACAAAAATTCGTCGACGGTTACTCCATGGATTATAATGTCATCCATGCCAGAGCCATGCCACTTTCGACTTCAGAAGATCTATACCATGCAACACTTGAGGTTGCCATCAAAACCCCCGACCTTAAGTCTCCCATGTAGTTTATAAAACTAGTTGCTTTCGTAAGGCGAAGACTTAGTAACCTTATTCTTACATTTGATTGGTCCGATCTTTGGTAATGCACCGATGTAAATACCGCCTTACAAATTTTCTATAAAATTTGAAACTTATTCTTTGACTTATGTGTACGACATTGTGCACACCTCTTCTAAAACTTTTCTCCCTATCTCTGGAAACTTCGATCTTCCTCCATATGCAAAAGAAATATTTTATAATGATCTGAAGCGTAAACAATTTTTCAAATAGCTTTTGAATTGCTGAAAATTTAGAAATGCGTCTATAATTTACCAATTTACCAAACTGCAGTAAATGAGGCGAAAACAATTTTTCAAAAAGATTTGGAATTACTGAAAATTTAGAAATGTATTTCTAATTCGTAAAAGCTTATTGCGACAAGATATCCGATTTGGTATCCATGCTTGCTTTTTCTTTTTGTGTCGTAATGCTTTTTATACGAATCCTGTGCCCGCTGTATTTCCAATTTAGCGTTGTGCCTCATTTGCTGCCGCTCTTCATCAAAAGCATCGTACATTTCTTTCTGAAATATATCAAATATACGTATAATGGCTTGGAATATTGTGCATCTTTACGCCAAACATCTGTTCAAATGGAGTCCTCTTTGTCGACGCATGCACATTGGAGTTTATAGCTTTCTGCACGGTTGGAACAAACTTATATCACTTAGCTGGCTCGTCGGACGACAATTTTGCCACGATTAAAAGTACGGAACTCGTTCAATTTGACCGGTTCCCCTGGGAGCTCCGGTTGTACTCCATATATGATCAATGTTATTCTCTTTGACGTACTGCTCAAACATGTTCGACGTGAATGCAGCTCCTCGGTCTGTTATGATTCGGGCTGGATTTCCAAACGTGTTGCACCAAATTTCGAAATTTTTCAGAGTCTCTTCGCAACTGGTTGTCTTTGTGAGAAAAAGGCATACAAACTTGGAGAATGCATAAACAATAGCAAATATATATAACTGTTACTGTTACTGTTACTATTACTATAATATACTGTTTGCAAGTAGCGTCCATAGGACCCAAGTGATCTGCGTGAAGCGTTTGAAGCGGCTTATCTTCTTTGTCACTGCAACTCAGAAATCCCTCCTTCTTGCCAAGCTTTTTGTTGTAAATGATACACTTTATGAAATTGTTAACAACTTCATTTACTTTTTGCTCCATGTGTATCCATGTGCTGCGTGCATTGTTTTTTGTACCCCAAAATGGCCGACATTATGAGCGTCGACAATCACTACACGCTCCATTACCTTGGAGACAACTATCAAATCGTTTCCAGACACGGCCTTATAAATCAGACCTCCTTTTTCCTTAAAATCTTTATATGGCCGACTCTTGAGAATTTCTGCAAAAGTTTTAATCATTGTATCATTTGCTTGGGCATTCTTGATTCTTGCAGTCATTTCCAATATCACGAGCATAGCTCGCTGCGGATAACGACTTAAACAGTCTACATGCTTTAACCGCTCACCCGGACGATGCTCCACTTCAAGATCGAAGTCCTGAAGGTAAATTACACACTGTACGACATCGCGTGGAACCTCCTTCTTATTCAGCGTTTGTTTGAACGCAGCACAATCAGTTATCAGCTTGAATTTTATGCCCAACAAATAATGGCGAAATTTCTTGAGTGCGAGATAAATAGCCTTTGCTTTCAAGATATAACTATGCCGAGCTGCTTCTGCCTCCGTTGTCTTCTTACTCCAGAAGTGTACTGGGAACAGCTTGTTGTCGAGCCACTGCATGAGAACAGCACCAAATCCCTCCTTTGATGCATCAGTGTGAACTTCCGTTCTGGCATTGTGGTCGTAAAGCTTCAACACAGGTTCTTGAATAAGAGCATTTTAAAAATTTTTAAAACCCTGAAGTTCTTCTTCATCTTTACGCAACAGATTAGTCAACGGCCTGGCAACTTCTAAATAGCTTTTTATAAATTTGCGAAAAAATCCAGTAAGTCCTAAAAACGACTGTACGGCTTTAATTTTCTTCAGCACAGCAAATTTACTAACAGCATGCGTCTTCTCTTCTCCTGGCCACACGTATCCGTCTTGAACGAAATGTCCAAGGAAATTAACCGTAATTTTCCGAAAATTACATTTTTGCCACTTTATTTTAAGACAATACGTTGCAGCTGTTGAAAAGACCAACTTCATTTTTGACAAAAATTCGTCGACGGTTACTCCATGGATTATAATGTCATCCATCTAAAGCTCTAGCACATCTTGATTCAGCAGGTTTTAAAATACGAAATTTACATATCGCATAAATGCAGCTGGCGAGATGCAAAAACCAAAAGGAGCACGGTTAAACTCATATAGCCCTTTCTTCGTTATAAAAGCTGTGTATTTCTTGCTGCTTTCGGCGATTGGCACATGGAAAAAGCCGTTTTTCAAATTCATAACAGTATAGAATTTGGCATTCTGCAGCTTTTCGAGTACCTCATCAATGATCGGCACGGAAGCAATCCTTTAACACCATTGAATTCAGTTTTCGGAAATTGATGTACATACGGTGTGAGCCATCTTTTTTTTTTACCAAAGCAATACGGCTGGTAAATTTTGAGTGGACTGCCGAAAAATTCCTGTGTCAAGCAATTCGTCGATCTTTTTTTTGACTGCTTCGGCTTCAGCAATGCAAATGCGTCTGGGCGACTGGTTAAACGATGCAATTTCTCCATCGGGAACAATGTGCAGCAACACTGGAAATTCTTCAACTGACTGGTTTGGTTTGTAGTCGTTAATCATCGCACGCACCTCGTTCTCGAACTGTAATGGCACATCTATATCAGCATTTGTATTTGCAACATTATAAATACTTATCTGATTCAGGTTTCCACAAGTTTTCTCCTCCAGCAGGGACGAAAACTTGTATCCAGCTCCGGACGACGTGAAGTTAAATTGGCTGCTAAAGTCATACCCCAACAGTGCATCATATTGAAGATCTCCATTAGCAACCACGACAAGTTTGTGGGATATTTTTTCTTCATATTTGGGATATGTGAGATATTTTTTCTTCATCGACAGCAACCTCTGTACAAAGCAACCAACTGAACGAGTAATGTTGTTGCCTAGACAACGTAAATTCAACATGTAACTCTGCAGCTGGTCCTTATGAATTTGGTCGTAAACACTTTTCTTGAAAAGTGTCACATCTGCTCCTGTGTCCACCAGACAAATAACCTCTACGTTGTTCACTCTTAGTGTTTGGAGTCGCTTTTCATTTTGTGTAACATTTATTTCTGCTGTAGCTGCTGTTGTTGAACAATTTTTAGATACGTGACCGCTTTGGCTGCAACGGAAACAACGGCTGCTTGGCAATCCTTCCTTAGATGGTCAACGGAACCGCAGTTGAAGCAGTGGTCCTTCCTTTGTATACTGTCGGGCGGTGATTTCCTGTTCGGCTGAAACGACTTCTCTTCCACTTTGGATTTTTCAGCTACTCATTCATAAACTTCGTACTGGTCCTGCAGCTCACGAAAAGATTTGCAATTAAGAAGGGTGTACTTAAAATAGCTCTGCAGCTGCAACCCATCCACCACGTAGCGTATTATTGACAGTGTGTCAATAGCTCCAGCAACGCAATCTTTCTCATATGGAGCACATACTCGTGGAACGACTCTTGTTTGTGTTTACGGCGTTCACGCAACTCGGCATGTACATCGGCGCTACATTTATAGTCGCGATCAAACTCATCCTCCAACCGTATCTTTAGGTCAGCATATCCGTAAACTTCTGTACTACTACTAAAAACAACTTAACCGTATGGGCTATTTTTGCGCGTGCCTGCACATACTTCGGCTTATCGGTGAGCCCATACGCCTCCGCATCGGTCTCGGTCATTCTGACTTTTAAGGACGATCGCAGATCATATGGCTGTCTCACTCTCAATTGCGACGTTGCCGGCTGTTTCTTCTTTTCTTCGTCTCCGTTTTTCATTATTCGTTCTTCGTTATTTTTCTCTAACTGCGCAAAATGATTTCTGCCTTTTCAATTAACCTTCGAATTTTATTTTTCAACTGTTTCTTTTTTACTGCTTATTAAACTCGTATTATTATTACTGCTCACGAACATCACGGCACTATTAATTTTATTCACAATACAATTGCTGCTTTGAATATTACGACACTAACACCTTTTTTTGCTTCTTGGCTTCGGTTGAGTCCCCAAATGTAGAATAATATTAGTGATTATGTTTATTATATGTTTGGTCCAAGAATAGAATACAAAAAATGGTTAAGGTGTATGAAATGTAAGCTTAATACGACTGAGACGATCGACGAGATGGCGCAGCACTGCTTCTGCTCTACGAATTTACTCCACGACGACTGCTCAACGACTGTGCTGTACGACGACTCAAAAACGACTCCCTCACTCTTTCTTTCCGACTTCTTGTTACTGCTGTACTGCTGATGTGTGCGCCTCTGCCAACCATACCGCCGTTAGCATTCTTACGTGTATATACCGAATACTCGTAAAATTAAAGGGATGAAAATGCATGAAACAAGGATAAATCGTTTTGAACCCCATAAATCATATATATTCAATTTTTTCGATTCCGATTGGCTATGTCTTCTCTATTTCCCCTTCAAAGCGAATGGATGTTTTTTTTGTGAGCAAAATTAAGGAACCAGGTTATTTGCAAAAAATCAGAAACCCCGAGTGCATGCAAAAAATTGGCTATCAGACTGGCGAATAAAAGCATGTCGCGTTCATCTTTATTTTAACCATGCAAAACTGTCCCCAGTTAATATAAATAAAAAATTTCGCAAACAAACGAAGTGACGTACTTAGGAGAAGACCTCCATGGACGACTTATATAAAAAAAATCCAGCTGAAACCTACAACAAATAGCTTTCACTGGCTTATAAACGGTCTACCTACTCTCTTCACTACAAAGTCCTGGTGTACAACGCGGTCCTAAACCCCAATTGGACCTACTTGTATGGCTACCAGATTTGGGTCAACGCAAGTAATAGGTACAGTGATATAAAAATCTAGGTAAATAAATTAGAAAGCTCCTCTCCATCATAAAAGCAACTGGTATTATATAAAAAAGGTTACCCCAGACTGCGGAGACTTCAATACCCGCGTGTGCGAGTAAACCTGCTGGGCCACCAAACGCACTTCAATACGGAATTCATAGAGCAAAATTATCGTGGTAGAGCAATTGGACGTGGTCACTACAATAGTCATTATTATAAAAATGAAAATAATTCTGGTCGTAATAAATTTAATAATAGTGGAAAATTCCGTAAAAAAATTAATCATATCTGAATTGTTCAAAAATGTCATCGTATAGTTTAAAATAAAACTAGAAAATTTATCTAGTACATATCACAGTGGACGGTAGTCCACGAAAGTGACCAACCACACGCTGTATTGTACGCTAGAAAGACACGATATGTGGCCGAAAAATTAAAAATTTGCTGCGCTTGTTCGATCGAAATAGGTGATTCTCGAAATCGTAATTCTTAATCGAAATTCGAACTGTGTTGGAAATACGCATCGATTGGTTAAATCATCCGATCGTTCTAATGTTATTCAACAAATAACATTTTCTCAATGCTTTCGTTATTTATTAGTTAAACAATAAGGTAACTGTTTTAAAAGGAATTCAATAATTAAAATTTTTTTACATCAAGGGACAGTTCAGGGTATAATAAATAAGACAAGAGGTTACAGTTTTTACATACCTATACTACGAAAAGAAACATGTTCAGCATGATTGGATCTGCGGATCGGCAACCGTAGAAGTTAAAGGGACCTAGTTATTCTGTTAGGAACGGTCCAAAAGGTTGGAGTCAATCAGAATATGAACAAGCACAAAGGGCCGACCCCCGGCAGTGCCTGTGTGCGGAACCTATGAAGAGCCTTTTTTTTAACGAATCAGCATATTATAAAAAACGAATTTAAATTTTTAACGAATATTTTTAATTATTAATTTTGACTGAAATAAATTTTATCCAAATTCAAGAATTTTCACCACATTATTTAATTTCAAGACAATTTCTTCACAAAATTCATCGGCGTTAATATCCAATGAAACATTGGCTAAAAGTTTATTCTGTAAAAGATGACAGCTACTTATTTTGTCTTTGATTTTGGTCATCACTTAAAGTAAATAAAAAATTAAATGTATAAAAATCTATAATGTATAAAAAAATGAATTAATTTTAGTTGCCTTTTTATTACGTCCTCCTTCTTGTTTTCTTTTCCTTATTAGATTGTGGTAACCAGATAAATTCTTTTGTTTATCAATCAATAACAATCAATAACACACAAACTATTTATTATGAAAATTCAATGCGCACCACCTTACACACACTTTAAATCAAATGATTGTTCAATTGTTTTGTTTTGCTTTGGCTATCTCGCTCGTTAAAATCTGGGAATCCCCGTGATCCCACATCGAACGCATCGCATCGGGTTGCGTTCACAACTCACTCATACTCATACAAACTCGGCGCCCCTACGGTTTAAAATAACTAGTACTTTTCCTCTGGTTTAAAATACGAGGGCGGGTCAATAAGTCCGTGACTATTTGAATGAAACACAGGTTTTTAGATAAAAAGTTATTTTATTTTTCAACGTAGTCTCCTTTGAGCTCTATACACTTAGCCCAACGTTTCTCCAATTTTTTTATCCCTTCCAAAAAATATGATTTGTCGAGGTCTTCAAAATAGGTATTTGTTTCATCCATCTTTGGCGCCGATTCACCCCGAGAAACCCACTGTTTTGACTGCTGTTTGGTCTCCGGTGTGTTGTGGTGGATCCACGTTTCGTCCACGGTTACGAAACGGCGCAAAAACTCGATCGTATTGCGATTGAACAACGCTAAACATTCCTGCGAAATTGTCACACTCAATCTCTTTCACTTTTAATCGCCGATCGGCTAAAACCATATCGTGGATTTTTTCAATTGTTTCGGATGTGGAAACCTCAACTGGGCGTCCAGAACGTTCGGCATCTTCCGTGCTTGCACGGCCACATCGGAATTCAGTAAACCACTTTTCTACCATGGAAATGGATGGTGCAGAGTCTCCATAATATTTATCAACCTTGGCCTTTGTTTGCGCAATGGATTTTTTCCTCAAAAAATAATGCTTAATGAGCACACGAAATTCACTTTTTTCCATTTTCTTCTCAGTCAACGCGGTAGTCTGATTTTAACGGCTGTCGAAAACAAACTAAATGTCGCAGCTTGTTCAATTTTTGACAAGAGTCAACTGACAGATGACTGTTGACGGGAGCAGTGTTACCATTTCAATTAAAAGGCGGGAAATTCAAAAAGTCACGGACTTATTGACCCGCCCTCGTAACTGCAGGCGTTGTAATGTTGAGCTCGTAAGTAATGTAAACTGAACCCCTAAGCGTAAAATGAAACCATAAACGTTATTATTCACGTTAAAACATTAAAAATTGAGAGAATTGTTCAATAAGCGTAATAGATGTTTTGTTGTTTACAACAATTGTACCTACTTACATATCTTAGAGATCTGCTTTGACAAGGGCAGTTTTCGAGAAAAGTCCTCATGGTGACGTCAAAAATGTTTGACCAACATTTAATGACGGCAAACATTGCAGTGGTTTCATTCACTGCCACATAAATATTGTCGTTAAACAAAAACTTATGATCAGAAAGGACCCCAAGATAATTGATTCAAGAAACACGATCAAAGACACAAATCCCAAGGAGTACAATACAATATGAGGGACGCGACGTCATAAGCTTAAAATAGATTTCCTCAAGATCCAATTTCAGGTGCAGGAAAATTTTTTTTTTTTTTTTTTTTTTTTTTTATTGTTATTATTTAAGTAATGAAACCGTGCTACAATTTTGCACCTTAACAAAACAAGCAAAAAATTATTTTCAATAAGCCCATCGCCGAGCGCTTAGCACGGGGATTTATGATAATGGTGGATGAAACGGGGACTTATGTTCGTGGAGGGGGAAGCGTCTTCACGAAGCCTTGTCTTTTTAGCCTTCTAAGCGGCCTAGCCTGAAGTAAATTCCTGGCTAGTTCGCTGCGATGCGTGGTGAGTCTGTCTCTGTACCTGCTGGTGTGTCTATTGATCTGCTCCTCCACAGTATGCAGATTGAGGTCTCGGTGTAAAGTTGAATTCCGTACATACCAAGGACAGTTGGTTATCTGCCTTAGGGTACGATTCTGCAGTACCTGGATGCGATTGCAGTTAGATTTTGCTGCAATCCCCCAAATTTGCAGCCCGTAGAGCCAGATTGGGGCGACACACTGAGTGTACACTTTTCTCTTCACCCTAAGTGACATACTGCTCTTTCTGCTCAGCAGCCAACGTAATTGCTGAAGTCTTAGGACGCACCTCTTGCGAGTGGCTTTAAGATGCGGCAAGAAAGTGAGTCGCTTGTCAAGAGTAATGCCAAGATACTTCACCGTTGCTTGTTGCTCCAGGATCTGTCCTTCCATTTGGATTGGTGGGATTGTTCTCATCCTAAGTGTGAAGGTAGGGTTGGACGTTTTTCGGAGGGTTTATCTTAAGGTTCCACCTCTTGCAACACGCTGATAGGACTGCAACGTATCCCTGCAGACCGTCTGCTGCCTCAAAGCGACATTTGGAGCTATACAGAACGGCAATGTCGTCTGCATATGTGGCAATTAGAGCCTTCGAAGGGTCCTCCATGTAGTCATCATCTGGTACGGGCAAGTCTGCAGTATAAAATGAGTACAGGAGCGGGCCAAGAACACTGCCTTGCGGGACTCCAGCTCTCATCTGGGCAGGCGCAGAGTAAGTGTCCCGAATCTTGACTTTAAATATCCGCCCTTCCAGGTAGGACTTTAGGAGCAAGTAATATGGTGCTGGTAGTAAATCTTTCACCTTGCAAAGGAGACCGTCGTGCCACACCCGATCAAAGGCTTGTTGAATATCAATAAAAACTGAGTTGCAGTATTCAAGGTTATCAAATGCCTGTAGAATGTGCTGCGTAACCCTGTGAACCTGCTCGACAGTGCCGTGTCCCTCTCGAAATCCAAATTGATGGTCCGGCACAATTCCGCACTGAGTTATAATCCCACTAAGTCGTTTAGCAATGAGTCTTTCCCATACCTTTGATAAAGAGGGGAGAAGACTTATTGGCCGATAGGATTCCGGGTCGTCTTCCGGCTTGCCTGGCTTATAGATCATGTGGATTGCCGCTATTTTCCATTGGGAAGGGAAGAACTGAATCCTTAGCATAGCATTAAAAATAAGTGCCATGTAGAGGATCGCACGATTTGGCAGGGCCTTCAGTGTGACGTGACATATTCTGTCCATGCCAGGAGCCTTGTTTTTCGGAAGAGCTTTGATTGCTTCGGTAATCTCCTGAACTCTGATTGGCGTGATGGGGAGGGACATCTGGAGCGGGGTTTGCAAGCTCTCCTGGGTCTCTTCGATATCAGCAGTGTAGCAACGTTGTGTGGGGTGAATCTAGCCTCCAGGTGTTGAGCAAATATGTTTGCCTGTTCCTCTTCATTCTGTGCAAGGTCGCCGCCATGATGCCTAACTGGGACCTGTCTAAACGGCTGGTTTTTCGTAGCCTTTGTGCATTTCCACAGTGAGTAATTGGCGTCAACAGTGTAGTCCATCGAGGACAGCTTGTGCTCAAAGAAGTTATTTCTGAGCTCCCTTAAGAGGATCCGTAGTCGCTTGGCTGCTCGGTTCCACAGGACTCGATCCCAAGGGTCTTGGGTTCGAATTGCTTTTCTTCGTAGGCGCCTTTTTGCAGCTAGTAGCTCTTTTGCCTCCCTGATGAGTGTGACGCCATATTTTGTCGGCTTAAGTGGGCTCGCAGGTGGAGTGGATGCAGCAGCAGCCCTGTGGATATTATTGGTGAAGATTTCCACTGCCATTTCTATATCCTCCCCAGAATTCAGCTCCGTTTCAAGATGGATGGAGCTCTCCAGATTCCGGTGAAATAGAGTTAGGTCAGTTCGATTGCTGATCAACCTTGCATTAGAGCGAGCATTAATCCCATTGGTATCTATGGTGACTACGAGGGCCAGATGGTCAGACTCTAAATCCCAATTTTGGGTAATACTCGCACAGTAGTCCGGTACTCCATGGTGGACGGCAAAATCAATACATGAGGGCGTATGTGTGGTGACGTATGGGTATCTGGTAGGGGCTCCTGTGGCAAGAATCTTTGCCCCGGTGGCGGAGATGGCTTCAGCTAGTTCTTGTCCCCTAGGGGAGTTTCAGGTGTCGCCCCATAGCCAATGTCGTGCGTTCCAATCGCCACCAACCAGGTACCTTTGTCCACATTTTCGAAGTGTACTGGTAAAGAGACTTTCCCGTATCCTGTGTCCTGGAGGGCAGTAGATGGAACTGAACTCCATATCAGCAAGACCCGTAGCAACTTTCACCGATGACATTTGTATACTGCGCGTCTCTATTACCCTTTGGGGAAAATGTCGGAGAGTAGTCCTGACTAGCACCGCCACTCCACCTCCACTGTGCCTATTGGAAGATGGCTTGTAGGCAGGATAAAATGTGTATCCAAAGACTCGAACAATTCCGCCGCGGTTTAATCTGGTTTCAGTCAAGAGAAGGATATCAATGTCGTTGTTGTGTGCAAAAAGTTCGACTTCTCCCACTTTTCCTGAAATGCCGTTGACATTCCAGATGAGAACTTTAAGTGAGTTCAAGGCGAGGCTGTAGCGTTGATCTGATTTCCAGCCCATTGCTTCATGGTGCTGGCCATCTCAGTCACTATTATTTCTAGCCGTGCAAGGCGTTCATTAGCTAGCTTATTTTGCTGTTGTTGTTCTTGTTGTTGCTGTTGGAGCCACATGAGAAACTGCTGTTGCTGCTGCTGCTGGAGGTGCTGTTGCCATTCCTGAAACTGCTGTTGCTGCTGTTGCTGCAGCGACTGGATATCGATCGGCTGTTGTTGTTGTGGACTTAGCTGCGTTTGAGCATAGTTCAAACTACGTTGAGCATTTCCAGAATTGCTTGGCGCTGAAGCTGCGACTGCTGCATAGGAGACACTTGTGCGGGCACTGTAGCTTCGTGGTGTCATCTGCTGTGTTGCTGGTTGGAATGCAATTTGGGGCACTTGTTTCCTTACTATTCTAGCGGGGCCAGGCATAGGAAATTCCTGCACGTACCTTGTAGGAGAATATTGATTGGCCACATTGCCATTAAGTGATCTAGTTTCGGTTGCCGATTTTTTTGAAGACTCCGATGACCGACGAAGATACTCTTGGTACGACTTGCAGCCTTTGTAGCTAGCTTTATGAGCTCCTGAACAATGGAAGCAGGTAGGTGTTGCGTCAAGGGGGCGTATACACTCACTTGTTTGATGACCCTCGCCACATCTGGCGCAATTGGGGTGTCGTCGGCAATATCTGGCAGTGTGGCAGTACCGCTGGCACCGTTTGCACTGTGCGACGTCTGTGGCTTTTCTCATTCGCTCCACCCTCACCTTTTGTCTGCAGAGGATTGTGATTTTGAAGACGTCATTTATCGTAGCGCACGGTTTGATGTTTATAAAGAAGAGATTTAGCTTCTCTTCCCTGTTAGCCCTGGATGCAGGATTATGAATGTGGAGTACCTCAAAGCCGTACTTTTGCAGACTATCTTTGATATCTTTGTTTAGAGTGCTGTGGTGTAGGCCCTTGCCAACAATCCGATGTGGTTTTTCAGTCTGCATTTGGTATGTGTGGAACTCCACACAATGTCTGTCCAGATGGTCAACAATAGCCCTGTAGGTGTCACTATCCTTGGGGAAAATTCTGGTGGTTCCTAGATTGCTCTTGGTGACCACATTGTTCACATTAGTGACCTCCCCTATGAACTCAAAGAGGTCATTTATGCTGCAGTCCGGGACAACAATTTGAGGTGGCTTTTCCATTTTCCTTACTTGTTCGGGCTGGGCAGGGTCGTTGCTTTCAACAGTTATTTCGTCCTGTTGATTCTCTGCTGTGTCTTCTGCTTCTACTTCCATGTCAAGTAGCGCGAACCTGTTGCTAGAGCTTGGAAGGTCAGATCTCTAGTCGCTCTCTTAACACTTGCGATGGGTGAAGAAGGCTTTGCGTTTTTCCTTTTCATGCTTTTTTTGCACTTGGGCCTGCAACATTTTTGGTGCGGCCCCACTGATCACTGTAGCTAAGTCAGTAGTGACACGCGGGGCAGCAGAAGAACACTGAAGCGACGATTGATCATATTTTACCGGGTTCAATCCAGGGCAAAGTTTGCTTGTTGTAGCAGTTGCCATGGTGTCAGTGCTTGTGCTGTTTACACTGGTGAAGGTCCTGGTGCTGGTCGTGGGAGTGATGATGTTGGTACTTGTATTGCCAATATCAGTTTGGTTAGCTCTGCAAGCAGCCCGAAGCTCGGATGGGGTACGCGGTATTTTCCGGAAAAATTTATTTATTTTATTTTATTTTTTTTTTTTTCAGGAAATTTATAAATAAGCAAAAACGTGTTGACACTTCGGGCTCTGATCACTTTCCCCCGGTGCAGGAAAATGATCTAAGAAAGGAAAGCACAACTTGACAACGTCAACGTACATAAATGTAGACTCATAACTTAGGTATGACATTCGAAAAGTCGTTGACAGAGAGTATAAACAGCTAAGGTCTTAAGTGAATATCCTGTGGGATACCCAATGAAACCCAGCAAACCCGCATACATTTCGTCTGTTTGCAAACGATTTTGAAATCATCGTTGGATAATCCAAGAATATTCTAGTAAGTTTGTTGTTGTCGAGCGATGCTTGACAACACCATGTTGTAATGGGGAGTTCTTGCATAATTGCTGCAGCTGCTTGGGAATCTTAGCAATTCCGCTGCGGTTCTCAATGACAGGCTTAGAACCTTTTTTTGAATTTTTGTTACGTATGATTTATTTCCTCGCTTAAGCATGCAAGCTCCAAAAATAAATAGTTGAATAGCATTGTAAGAAGTATGCTTAAAAAATCAAAGCAGATACAGGTAGGTACATTATCAGGAGTTATGATATGCATTTTAAACGCAATGAATATGATCTATTTTTGAAGCAAATCATAACTGAAGATGAAAAATGGATTGTTTACAACAACGTCAATCGAAAAGGATGAAGCGCCTCAAACCACTTCAAAGGCTGATATTCACCAAAAGAAGATTATGGTGTCACTTTGGTGGGATTGGAAGGGTGTGGTATTTTGAGTTGCTTCCAACTGTCAACAACTGGACAAGATGAATACAGCCATCAAAGTGAAGCGACCAGAAATGGTCAATCGTAAAGGTATCATATTCCAGCAGGACAATGCCCAACAAATCTTTGGTCACTTGCCCAAAACTGAGGAAGCTTGACTTGGAACTTTTAATTCATCCACCATATAGTCCTGACCCTGCACCCCTAAAACTACCATTTGTTTCGGTCTTTTCAAAAATCTAAGGACGAGGATATAAAATCGCACTTGCTCTAGTATTTTGCAGATAAAGACCAGAAGTTCTGTGAGCATGAAATAATGAATTTGCAGGAAACATGGCGAAAGGTTATCCAACGAAATGGTAAATTTTGATTGATTACAAATTGATTAAAGTTCATTCTAAAATTTATAAATATGTATTTACTTTCTTTTAAAAAATCACCGATTTCTTTTCGATCAACTCAATATGGTTTTGTGGTATGTCGCATTACTCAAAATGGCTACGTGACTTGAATGCCATGGAGCTGCCATTTTGTGGGTGACAAGTCCCCTCATTTTCCGACCCATCTGCGTGGAAGTCCGCCACATTACGTAATGAATACAAGGAGCTTGCTCATCGAAATCCAGTGCTAGGATGTGGAAATAAATACTGTAGAGGGGACGTTGAGAGGAAGCCTACCATATGGTAAAAAAAATATATCTATATTTATCTATTTGGAATATATTTACCCAAAAAATGATTTTTTTAATCCTGAAAAGCTTTTATTTAGATTTTCGTAAACCTTTTATGGTTTCTTTCTACTTACAAGGCTTTTCTTTCTAATAATTTTATTATATCGTGTTCTTGTACTGATTGTTCATCCACGACTGACTTAACTGAATGTTGCGACATGCAAGGCGCTTACAAATATGTATATACAAGTATATGTGTAATGAAGAGTGCTTAAAAGAGTGCGTTGGCTATTAGCAATATGTATATTTCTAACACTTTCCATATTCCCTGAAATATATATTTAATTTCATTTTATTTTAACAAAAACAGATATGTGACAGTGCAAAGTTTTTGTCCAAAACAAAAAGGTTGTCCAATAAAATTAAAACCAACTATAATCAAAATCCAATTATCAAAAAAACCCAAGGAGATTAAAGATGATAAAAGAATCTATACAGAAATAAGTCATATTCAGAAAATATATACAAATGTTGAAGAAAAAACTTAAATCCTTAATATCCTAGTTTTGGAAATTTTTTTATAGGAAACCAAGTTTTGTGATATAAATAAATATAATAAATAATAAAATTTTAAATACAAATTCATATCCAATATTAATTTATTTGGAAATGTTAACCTATATATTTTGTTTACCATCTCTAAACTTTTCCTATTTTTTTTTCTTGGGAACTTTCACACAATTTTAACACAGGCACCAGCTGTTGTTCAAGTTTCGGGTCAAAAAGGGGCGTTGGTTTTGGCCAACACAGTTTGTTTTTGGCTTGCTAGATAACTAACCTCGTTTATCAGGATTGTCGTGTCATGCTCGCGTAATTTACCCATACATAAAATCTCTTGCCACATTTCATAAATTCCCTCTCCCTCCCTCTCCCTATACCCCTTTGAACAAGTCAAGTGCAACTCGAAGCACTTTTGTGGGCCATGTGCGACTCTGGCCAAAAGACTTTCTGCCACGTTCATTGTCATTCATTATCTGTCTGCTTACGAGCGCCTTCCTTCAGCACTTTTACTTTGACGAATTCAAATGTGGCCAACTCATCGCGAGTTTCTAATGCGACCACGAAGTTTTTCCATGTATCGAGCAAGCTGCTCAACAAAATGATAAAATTCACCTCCTCTTTGATTTTAATGTCCAGTTCCGCCAACCTCTTAATTGGCTCGACAAATGAGTTAATATGTGCTCCTACATTTTTGCCTTGCTGTTCGTTGAAACGTAATAGTTTCTGATGTAACTTTACTTTCTGTAGAAGATCAACTTGTGTGTATAGATACTTTAGTATCTGTGCCGTTGTGCACGCAACAGTATTCTTGTATGGCTCTTACCTTCTGTGAAGCGCATTTTGTTAAATTTTTACTTACTATGTAACCGAGGTAGTCTACGCTTTCCTTAAAAACCTCATATTTTCGTGGCTTACGCTCGTATTAACATCTATTTAGCATTTCGTTATTTAACGATATTGGTCTCATTTTCTGAGAATTTTATGACGTAATCTTCATAGATGTAGCATATGTTTCTCATTTTCTCCCTCAGAACATCGTGTAATGCTCTTTGGAAAATTCTGCTTTGGGAAATGCTTGCATTCCCGAGGTTCGCTAGAATCTTTGGAATATTGAGACGTGATTAGTAGTAAAAATTTGTAAGCGTGCTGAAAAACATTCGTTAGGAACTTCTGTTTAACTTCTGTAAAGCCGTTTATTGAGCTCATCGAGAATGATATATAATTTTTTGCCGCGCCTGTGTCGATTAATGTTCAAGCATTGAACATGTGTTGAATTTTAAAATATAACAAGTGAGAAAAGTTATCTTCGGCTTGCCGAAGATGGTATACCCTTGCAGATCTTTACAATGGCAGCTATTAATATAGTGGTCCGATCCGGACCAAACTTTCACAAATCGTGTATGGCTACGTCAAATGAATAAATGTTGAATTCGGTTGCAATAGCTTTGAAAACAAAAAAAATAATCTGGTAAAAATTTCAAAACGCTAGCTTTAAAACTACTGTCTATTTTTTGCATAGAAACAGACGGATAGACGGACAGACGGACATGGCTATATCGACTCTGCTGTTGATGCTGATCAAGAATATATATACTTTGTGGGGTCGGAGATGCTTCCTTTAATGCGTTACACATTTCTGGACAAAATTATAATACCCTATGCAAAGGTATAAAAAGAATGTAAATCGGATCGGACGAACAGCCAAATATTCAATTCATTAATTTTATGAACGATATCTTCAAAACAAACGCGCATGTAAATGCATGCGTAAGGTGACACTGCCATGCACTTGATAAGGTCGCAACTAGATAATGGATTTTATGACCGAACCCTTTAAGGAACATATACTCCCATGCGTAAGATAACACCACGCTGCTAGGGTAAAAGTCATAAAATACTTAGGCCGCCAGCGCACATTGAAGTGGTTGGGGGCATAATTATATAAATAGTTTAAAAGAACTCTTGTTAGTACATAAGAACATAATTGGAAGATTTTTTGTGTTTCTTCGGATGTTGAAGAATATTTATAAAATAGTTTCAAAACCGAACTCATTGGAGCAACACCATTTATTAATGGGCTCCTCTGAACTTTTGGTCCTTCGAGACAACCTAAAGTTTTCCCTTTGTGGTAAGAAACTTAGATATAAACTAGCACCTGATAAGTGACTGCAGATTCGTGTTAAAATCTCAGTCCATGGTAGCTAAAAAATAAAGGCTTCGGACTAAAGAAAAAATACCTAGTCAAAAAACGAAAGCCTCTGCTGTTTCTGGTAGGGAACACAGAGAATAAAATAAATGCCATTGTATTAAGCAAAATTAATATAGAACAATTTTTTTTCTGTATTAAAAAAAAATTTGTGGGCGTGTCCGTAGCCATACAACGGGCAAACAAGCTTCGCTAGCTACATCAGCAGCAACATCGCCAGCTACATCAGCAGCAACATCTCCAGCTACATCAGCAGCAACATCGCCGGCAGCATCACCAGCAACATCGACGGCAGCATCGGCGGCTACATCTGCGGTAGCAGCGGCGGCAGCAGCGGCGGCAAGTCCTTTTCAATTTTTATTTATTTTTCTTTGTATTTACGTTATAAGTAGATAGTAAAAAATAAAAATGTCTACAAAAGAGAAGGCAACCTTAATTGAAGATCAGGTTAGGATTACTAGACTAGTAGATGGGATTTTAATTAAGGATGGTACCGTAGAAGATAAGGTACTATTAGGCTCATAAGAATCCCAGAGTTGTGAAAACCACAACAAATTATTGAAGCTAGGGACAGTAGATCATGAGTATTTATCTAAGGAACATTTTAAAACAATGTCAAAAAAATTTAAATCAGCTAACGAGAAGGTAGCTAGAAATATTACAAAAATTAAATTAGATGCCAAGCTTAGGGGTTTCATCGACCAAGTGGTGGAATACCTAAGCGTAACTTATAAAGAAATCCAGGAAAGGAAGGTTGCTACCTTTCCAATAAGGATTAATAAATTAAAAATATATCAGAGCAAAATAGAAACTGCTTCTGATTTGATAAGGATTGAAGGGTTTCCGAATAAATTTATCGCGGAACAATTAAGAAACAAATGAAGACATAGGCATTTATATAGAATTAATGGAGACGCAAATCCATGTAAATGTATAGTAAATAGTAAATAAGTTAGAAAGTAAACGAAAAAATGGGCGATTTACCCACTCTACCAAAAATAGTGGTACCCACATTCTTTGGTGCGTCCAAAGATTGGGACCATTTTTTCGAGCTCTTTTAAGAGCTTGTTCACTCAAGGGGAGACTTAAGCTCATCATTAAAGCTAAGCTACCTCATTGCATTAAGAGGAAGAGCTAAGAATGTTGCTGATTGCTGGTGCCATTTATTGCTGGGTTCTGGCAATAATTATGAGGCAGCATGGGAACTGCTAACAAGAGGGTACGAGAATAATAGGAAAATATTCTCGGAAAAGTTAAATCGGCTAATGGAGCTTCCAAAAATAAATGTGGACTCATATAGGCAGTTAAAAAGTTGTATTGACTCTATAAATGAGTCTATTTATATGATGCGCCAAAGAATCAGATTGCATTTTTGCGTATATCATTATCAACAAATTTGGTAAAGAAGATCTTCAGCAGTATGAGTGCAATATTAAAAAATCAAACGAAATCCAGACACAGAGAGATGTCATGGAATATTTAGATCCACGGCTTAGTTCGTGCCAGAAGAAATCGCGGTAAAAAAGGTATTTAAAACAAGTAAGGTAGCAGCAGTCGAGTTTCCCGATTGCAAAATACCCTGTACCCTTAGACATGCTTACAATTTATTTATTTAGTATCAATAAATAAATGAAACAATATTCTATTAGAAAAGAGGACCATAACAATATAAATTTGGTATGATTTTGGTTATGAAAATAAGTTTCGTGTGTCATAAAGCCATACACATTTCGCTGTCAACGTCGCAGTCGGCGTCGCGCAATGCGTGTTTTGCTGCGCTTCTGCTTCCCTGCCATAGATTTTGCATGTGGCATAACTTCCGTGTTTCTTATCCGATTTGGTTCAAATTTAAAAGTTAGATAGCTTTTATAAGCACCAACGCATATGCCGAATTGCATATCATTAGGACAATAATTGTGGGCGTGGCAGTTTTTTGAGGTTTGCGGGTGAGCGTGGTCGTGACAGTTTTTTGCTGTTTGCGGGGGAACGGGGGGTGATATCAAGATAAAAAAAAACAAACTTGTACTGCGTATGGTAATTACCTATCCAACGATATATGGCACATGTCTGTAGCTCTTGTAGTTTCTGAGATCTAGGCGTTGATACGGACAGACGGACGGACGGACGGACGGACGGACGGACGGACGGACAGACGGACATGGCTATATCGACTCGGCTGTTGATGCTGATCAAGAATATATATACTTTATGGGGTCGGAGATGCTCCTTCTGCCTGTTACATACATTTGCACATATTCCCGGGCATCAAATAATATATTGCTATATATTTAAAGCATTAAGTCCCCAGGTAAGAATGGAAGCTAATAAAAAATTTAATTTATGTTTTTAATGTTTAAAGTCGCATTATCATAAAAAATTTACTAGTGAGCTTTCATGTTCCTATTGCCATAACAACCACCATAGCATGTTACACTTTAAAAAAGAAAGGGCAAATACATGCAGAACTTCTGAAAAGGCGTTGTTAGCTACGGCTTATGTTCAAATAAAAAGTCAGAATGGAGACTTTGAAAATTTTACCGCCTCGATTGACAATAGATGTCAAATTACCCTTATTTCAGAAGAAGCGGCACAAACATTAAAATTACCGAAAATTAAGTCGCACACTGAAACTGTAGAGGAGTATCCTCTACAGGTAGATGTACGTCAAACCACAAATTAGATATAACGATTAGAAACAATAACTCAAAAAATAGAAATGCAAAGGCAATAATTTTGCTAAATTAATGAAACCTCTTCCATCAAATGAAACACCCATTAATAAATTGGATTGGATCCAGATTTTAACAAACCAGGTCGAATTGATTTAATAATAGGAGCTGATTTATACCCACAAATTGTAGTGCCGGTAATAGTGAAAAAAGGATCACTTCTCGTCCAAAAGAAAAATTTTAGTAGTGCAACCACCTTTGTAAACTTGCAAAGGAGGGGAAAATCAAAAAATAATTATTAAAATTACTCACAGCAAAGATATAAGGGGGAAAAAGATTTTCCAAATACTTAAAAAAAAGGATCGTAATATTAAAAGAAAATAACTGTCATCCAACTAGGAGGCCTTTGGGAAAGGTAAAAGAATCCCATTTAGGTAAAGACGATAAAGTTGGATTAGTCACACCAAGTTTGAAGAAAATTTAATGAAAAGATCTTAGAAATTGAACTTAAGTCAAAAACAAATCAAAATAGATCAGTATATCCCCAGGTTACAACAAGTGTATCACTACTGTCAAAACTTAGTAGAAACAGTTTTGGGATAGTCGAGATTAGAACAACAAACGGTAGAAGAAATGCCGGTAATTGATTGGAACCCCTTAAAGCCTTCGATTATTAATCATATGGCAGAAATAGCTCAGCTGGCAAAAGAAATTAAATATTTGAAAACAAACAAGTAAGGTAGCAGCAGTCGAGTTTCCCGATTGCAAAATACCCTGTACCCTTAGACATGCTTACAATTTATTTATTTAGTATCAATAAATAAATGAAACAATATTCTATTAGAAAAGAGGACCATAACAATATAAATTTGGTATGATTTTGGTTATGAAAATAAGTTTCGTGTGTCATAAAGCCATACACATTTCGCTGTCTACGTCGCAGTCGGCGTCGCGCAATGCGTGTTTTGCTGCGCTTCTGCTTCCCTTGCCATAGATTTTGCATGTGGCATAACTTCCGTGTTTCTTATCCGATTTGGTTCAAATTTAAAAGTTAGATAGCTTTTATAAGCACCAACGCATATGCCGAATTGCATAGCATTAGGACAATAATTGTGGGCGTGGCAGTTTTTTGAGGTTTGCGGGGGAGCGTGGTCGTGACAGTTTTTTGCTGTTTGCGGGGGAACGGGGGGTGATATCAAAATAAAATCAATATATTGTTATGGTCCTCTTTGCTAATAGAATATTGTTTCATTTATTTATTGATACTAAATAAATAATTTGTAAGCATGTCTAAGGGTACAGGGTATTTTTCAATCGACACTCGACTGCTGCTACCTTACTTGTTTTTATATGAAGAATGTAAAAAAAAACTTTTGTGGCCCTTGGGCGAATGTTTAAATGTAAAATTGTGTAAAATTAAACAAAACGAAAAATACTTTAGGAATTAATTAAATACAGTCCACTTCAAAATTGAAAAGTTATCGAAAGTATAATGTAATAAAAATGTATAATAATCCACACTTTTATGGCCCTTGGAAGAATGTGCACTTGTACATGTATTAAATATTAATATACAAAATAATGTAAAAGGAATCGGACCAACACCCAAATATATTATACATGCATTTTATGACCGCTCCCTTCAAAACAAACGCACATGTAAACGCACTTGATAAGGTCACAACTACATAATGGATTTTTATGACCGAACCCTTTAAGGAACATATACTCCCATGCGTAAGATAACACCACGATGCTAGGGTAAAGGTAATAAAATACTTAGTGTTTCTTCGTATGTTTAAGATTATTAATAAAACTGTTTCAAAACCGAACTTATTGGAGTAAGACCTATTATGTTGGGCTCCTCTTAACAATTAACCTTTTTTACAGTTCTCCCAGCTAAACGTCGTTTAATGAACGGCAATCGGGATCGGGAGTCGTCACTTGGAGCGTAATCATTCTCACTTTCAATCTCTTCAACTGCAGCCCTAGCAGCCTTTTCGTGTTACTTCTTAGGATCTTTTATATTTTCTGGGAGCCAGTCGAACCATCTTAATAATTTCTTATCTTTGGAGCATTCGAATCATTTAGCCTTAACCTGGAAAATGAGCCAACCTTTATTGGCTGTGGGGCTTGCGCTAGATTTTCATTTTTAATATTTTCGTTTCCAGCTGTTTAAGCTCGCTCCTCCACAGTCTTAGCGTACGAATTCCCGACCATGCTCTATTTAATGCTTGCTTCCGCTTCTCTGGCCAACTCCAGCGCAGATGGCAAGTCTTTTGTGAGACCCGAAGCGATTGCAGGGTGTCGGCTTTAGTTTCAGCGTTGAACAGATCGTTGCCCTCTTGTTCGTTTGTCATCACAATAATGAAATTCCCAACGTTAGCATTTTCTGGTCAGATCACATTGTCTTTTCATCCTTAAGCCTAGTAGGCCTAAGTATGTTTTATCCGAAAAATTACAATCTAATCTGACCCAGATGAATTCGAAGTGTACAGAAACTTTTTAATACGTGGTGATTTGAGGTCCTTCCACCTCCAAACTATGTTCTCAACCAGTTAGGGAGTCCAATTGGGTTTAAAACTGATATTGTTATTACGCCAATACCTGTCTGATGGCATCTTCAATGGGAGCTTGGATTTAAGCGGGGTCCATAGTTTTGCCTACTGGGATACTAGCTAACGGCTAATCTACTAATCTGTGCAACTGAAAAGTAACTTTTTTTTAATTTTACATTTTTTAGGAATGGATTAAGTACTCATCAATTTAACGATGACCAGTGTGTGGTGCTTGCCTTCGTCAACTAATCACTGGACTTGTGGCTCAGCGATTTGATTATATAAGCCTTTGGTGCTGCGCTGTCTTGGATTTTAAAATCTATTAGCTCTATATAGGACTTTACGTTATCTTTTATTTCAAAAATATCTGAAACAAATTTGTTCGGAAACTCTTCAGTCCCTATAAAATCTGAAGCAGATGCAGCAGAATGCTGAGATACATTTATAATTTTTTAATTTTTAATGGAAAGGGGTCTATTTTATTTTCATGGATTTCTGTATAAGCCTCGTTTAAGTATTCTTCTACTTGACCGAAGGAATAATTCGGCCTGGCATCTAGTTCTTTTTTGTCATTTTCTCTTTCTTTTTTTTTCTTTTGCTGCTTTACATTTATTTAGCATTTATTATTGACATGATTTTTTGGCCTATCGGCCCTAAATGTACTAATTTTTTATGATTTTTATGATTTTTATGATGATATGTAATTAGAAATTCATATTTGCTTTCTATAAAACAATCTTTCCCTAGACGCCCGTCAACTAACTTTGTAATTTTTACTTGATTCTTAATCAAGAGTTTTTTTTGTTAATATTTTACTTATTATTAATTTTAAAACTAAATTGATTTGCCGCTCTTGGGGATGTTGTTGTTGCTATATATGCGGCCGGTTTTGCTGCCGCCGATGTTTCTGGGGTGTGCTGGTTTTTTTTGGTAGATGATGCTGCCACTGTCTGTTGTTTTCAAATTTGGTATTTTTTTTTTTTTATTTATGACTAGTTTTTATTTTCATACATATGTCCTTTGGATGGCTCGGACACCTCTACAATTTTTTTTTAAATAAATATAAATTCAAAGAACATTTTTGTTTACAAAATTTTAATTTTTTTTCTTTTTAAATTGTTTGTGCTCAATGGAATTTATTATTTTTTTCTCTTTTTCCTTCACCGTACGGGAGAAGTGTTATAACAGAGTGCGACGATTTAACCAAATTTTTTTTTACTTAGTTCAAAGCCTTATTTTAGCAACCATGAACGGAGGTTCCATTGCACATCCTCAGTCACTTACATGGTGCTGGTTCAACCATAGTCGGTTGTCACAAAGGGGAAAACATCATGTCTTGAGGGACCAATGTTATAAGCCAAAAATAAGTCATTACTCCAATGTGTTTCGTTTAAAAACGTACTTTCTTCTTTATTCATATATTTTCTCACCTTACGAAATTTATTTGAAATTTTTATGTACTATACAAAAGTGCCTTTCAGGTATGTATACTTATACCCCCAGAGACTTCCATGCGTTGGTATGTGCGATGGCGGCCTTAGTGTCTTGAGACCCTTTTAAGTGCATGATTGTGTCACTTGAAGCATGCGTTTATATTTGACTTTAAGAGGTCAGTCAAAAAATGCTTTATTTATTATATAGTTCGGTGGCCCTTTCAAGTTGATTTATTTTTAAGGGGTCGGTCGTAAAATGGTTTTTTGTTTATAAGATTAATTGTTGGTCCAATCCCATTTAAATTATTTTAAATATTTTCCTTTATTTACATGTTCAAGCATTATAGACTTGACCTACTATCCCAATTAAAGGCAGGCGAAAGTTTTCGTAGATTCGACTAAACGGTTGTCGTTTAACATAAAGGTGGTGGCAAAAATCCAGACAGAGGATAATGAGCCTGTCAAATTTAAATTGTGCCCATTCACCATGGGGGCTACTGCCGAGGTCGCCCTATTAGTGGCTTTTTAGGTTGTAAACAAAAAGAGCCGTCGCCGTATTTGTTCACCGGATAACGATGGGTCTCCTTCAGAAAGTCAAGTTTTACGACTGTTAATAAATTATTGCCAATGACAAGTATCACCATAATACTTCCGAACCTTACTAAAACAAGTTTTTGTTACTACACTCGACCCTAAATCCGGATACCGTTAGGTAAAGCTCCTTTTCTGTCAACGGCCTCTTGGCTTAAAGAATATACACATTCTTTAAGCCAAGAGCCATAGACAATGCCATTCGCGTTGATGTTATTTCCAGAGGGCAGGGAAGAGAATGTAGTTAATTTTGGCCAGGTTCTTAAAAATATACACGAAAAATATTAGTTGCAAAATTAAATCAAAGTTCTTTAAAGAAAGCGTCGTCACAGCGTTGTCGCCACAAAAGACGGCATTAAAACTAGCCCATTTAAGTTTAGATCTGATATTCCCAAAACTCCATAACGTCCTTAATTCGCTGGTTACAACAGATGCTTTATCCGGGATTTCGTAAAGATATAATGATTTATGACCATCATTCTAAAAGTGATGAACTAGATTCAGAAGGTTCTGATCAAAAAATAGGCGGGTAGTTTTTAACGAGCCCAAGTTAAAACCTTTAACAAACTGATAAAAATCCTTGTATCAAAACACGCCATACTACATTAAGCAGACTTTTCATATTTCAACAGGATTACGTGCAGGTCTTCAACAAGGAAACAGACTAAGCTCAACGATTTCCCAAACTCTGTAGGACAGGGAAAGGAATTACGGGAAAAATTAAAGGAAACTTCTGGAAATTATCAGGACACTGGATACTCTTTCGCATTATTGGAACGGTAAAAGGGACATTAATATTTATACAGTCCACCAGGCTCTTACATATGTTGTTTCGATAACCAAAATATAATACTAGTAGCCGGGCATTGATATAAGCTGTGCCACTTTCAATAAAAGCCAGAAAGAGGAAACTTTATATCATACCCATTTTCACATAAGAAGGTTCACTCCTTACATAGTCGGACGCTGCTGCGGTTCACAGTGAGGGGTCCCTGACATATGCCATTGAGACTGCTGATAAATCAATAGATTGATTTTAAAAGCTCTTTTTCGGGAAACAGCTGCCCCTGATCATCAAATGTTTGCCCCGGGACCATATCAAATTTGAACATAAAGAGACTATCAAAGAGGTTGTACCCTATAGTGGTAACTCATAACGAACTACCCAAAATTGAGCCCACATTCAAGGTAGGTTGGTTTACTTGACACTAAAAAAAACTCAGAAGGAAAGGAAGATTTGTATTCTCTCAAGAGAATGTAAAGCAATTATAGCTCGACTAATATAATAAAATATATAATAATATTATATATATATTATATATATTATTATATTATATATATATAATATATAATATATATATATTTTTAATTATTCTCTAAAATGGACTTCCATAGTGTCAGCTATAAAATCGTGCAATACGCCGATTTCCACGTCCCAGCCTAGCATCTTGTGCTAGGTATCGTTCAAAATAATTTTGAAGGCAGAAAAAACAGTTTTTACAGATTTTTTTTTGGGCGTACGGTGAAAGTAAATTTATTTCTGATTATTTTACATTAAAGAGTAGTAATTGAACTATATTCTGTAAAATATTGGTGGAAAAGGCAGGCGCCTAAAAAAAAAAATACATTTTGCGGTGCACGTTATACCTCAGCACTGGATCACATGAAATGATTTCATTTCAACCAAAGGTTTTCCATCAATTTTTATGTCCCTCTAGGTATCCCTGTCGAGTTTTTCCATTTTTTAAAATTTTTGAACTTTTTACAAGACTTGAAAGTGAAAATACCGTGAAAGTGAAATTTTTGGCCAAAATTCATGACTATTGTGTTAATAATAAAAATTAAAATCAAAAACAAAAAAATCTCGACAGGGTTACCTCATAAATTATGTAAGGAAATACTTTAAAAAATTTTAGGACGATCGGTTGAATAGATTTTGAGATACAGAGTGCACCGACTCAAAAAACATCGATTTGAGAAAAACGCGTTTAAAGTTTTTCGTAGCGAAGAGACCCTGATAAAACAGCTCAGGTAGTCGTTTGAGACCCACCTACTTCCAAAGCTATATCTTTGTAAGTTTTGCTCCGATTGACTTCCTATTTACAGACAACACACATCTTGTGTTACTATACTTTCATAATATGCAATAAAAAAAATCATTTTTTTTGAACCCTCAAACGCCCTCAGGTACGTCGTAAATACGTGATAATTTTGGCATCAATTATCGCTTCGTAAGGGAATCCTGCTTTCCTGTAGGAAAAAACTTTTCAAAAACTTCGACAGGGAATAATAGTATGGTGATCCTTTAAGCCCTAGTTTAGTTGCCTGGGATCATAACATCGGTCGTCTCCTGGCAAGGCTTTTAAAAAGTACCTACAGTTTGAACTTCACTTCCGCAATTTAAAGTAAGCGTTTTCCAAAAGTTAAATGAAATTCTTTTTTAATGGCACCAAATTCTGGATAGTGCCGGGATCGTCATCTCCATAAGCATCGTTGCTGATACGTCGAAGTTCTGCTGGATGATTATAGCAACTCATCGGCTAATTGGTGAGTGTGTCCAACCATAAGAAACCGTCAGAAGCCTGAAATGTCGATTTGTCTCGCTCTTTTCGTATCTTCAAACGATGCGTTGATAGTTAATGTGCTTTTTAGTGACTTCTGTCCAACAAAAAATCGTTCTATGTCCACGCAGAACACATATTGACGCTGTCTATATCGCAGGCAAACTCCAAAAAGATCGCGCTGAATGTGAAGTCGGGTCCAATGTGAAGACGATCATTGAGTAAAGTGCCAAGGCCGTCGAATACTACTCGACATTTGGTTGTGAGACTGTCGAGTTTTAGGACCGCGTGGTGCGGCAATTAAAATTCTGTACCCGCCTTATCTTCCATCTCAGCTGCTACATGTGACCACGCTCGAGGTAGTCGACCAAATTTTATTATACTGCTTCTTTAGCTCTGAAAAGCGACGAAAGTTCCAGTGGTGCAAATCGGTTAAGGGCCTAAGGTTAGGATGTTCCGATGGGTGCGGCGGATTCCTTAAATGGGTATTCTACGATGTGTTTTCCCTTTTGCTGGAAACGAGGAAACGCGTGTGGGTAGTTGTGAAGTGAGGCTCTATTGTATCACTTACGTCATGAACTACCGGTGCATCTCCATGAATGGTGCGTGGCGGCTTTGTTGTTTTCGTCACATGTATGTAAGATTATTATAATGATGTTTATTTGTATTAAATGTAGGTTCTATGGGTAATGATATGATGATACAATACGACTAATTGAACGACCGCGACTGGACTTCTCTCGACTGCTGACGACTGCGCAACGGCGACTGCTGATCGACGACTGCCTCGTGCCAGGGCTGCCCACTCTTCTCCAGAGCCAATGCTAGTAACTCCTCTGAAACGTCAGGGCTGGCAATTCTTTTCATATCTTGCATCTTACATTCGACCATCCTGACCTTCGTCCTCCGACCCGGATGACAACAGCTATTCAAAGGCGTGCGATGTAAACGCCGAGCCCCTGTCGCTTATAATACGTCTCGGGAAACCAAAGACTCTTGACCACTGCATCAGCTTTTTGACCACCAAGCGGATTGTGCTTCATTCTTGAGCTTCTCGATCTTCTCCTGAGCCAGTTCACTCCGGTTTTGGGCCTGCACCTTGGCTTGAGCCAACTCCTCCTTGAGAGCTTCGATTTCCTGGTTTTTAATCTCCTTTGCTTTTTTGTTATTCTGTTCCTCCGAGATCTTCTTCCTGTGCTCAAAGAGTTTTGCTTCCTGCTCGTAGTGATCTTGTCCATTATTGTGAAATATTTGGCAGCTTGTAGTTTCTCCAGGACATCTTCGATTAAAGGCACAGGAAAGCAGTCCTGCAAAACCATACTATTTAGCTTGCGGCAGTCTATGCAGACTCTGAACGTTTCATCTTTCTTCTTAACAACAACGACTCTGCTTGCTACGTGGAATGACGACTTTCTCACGATGCCTTTCTCCAACCAATACTTAACTTGGGCTTTGACAGCTTCTTTGGTGGACAACCGACTCGGTGATTGGCAGAACGGTTTCAGCACTCCATCTGGATGGATTTGCAGCTGGATTGGACACTGCGTAAGGACAGCATGCGGCTAATAGCTGTTCTTAATCAATTGCTCGACTTGATTTTGATACTTCGGCGGCGCTGAGATGATATTTGACTCTTCAAATACGCTGTATACATTAAACGGATAGTCATCTGTTGCAGTCTGTTTTGTTTCTAGCTCATGAAACAAAAACCCATTACCATCGGAAGCCAAACAGAACTTTTTAATGAAGTCATACCCCAACAGCGCTTCATGGTTCAAGTTGCAGCTTGATACAACGAGGAATTTATGTTCAGTCTGCACTTGATCTACTTTAACTTTTGCGTTAAAACATCCGATTGGTTTGGTACAGGCATTGCCCAAACCGCGCAACGTAGACTCGCATTTGTTCATTTCAACATTGTTCAATTTTTTTTTAGCACATGCTCGTTTACAATTGTTACATCAGAGCCTGTGTCGACAAGGCTTTCAACACTTACGCCATGTATAGCAATTGTTTTGACGCAGCTACGATTAAAAATTATTTGTACTCGACTTTCTTTCTGCAATCACGCGCATTTAGTTTCCGCGACGCATTTTTTTCTTTTTAAAACAAAATTCCTTCTTTTTCTCTTGGTTTGTTTGTTTGTTTACAGTCCCCAACTTTTTTCTGAGTTCTTATTTTCAATATAACGCAACACGGCAGCACCTTCGACATTTCCGATACTAGCTAGTTTTTTCATGCTCAGCATATATTCATGGAAAGACTCTGAGCTTTTCTTTTTCCGTTCGCGCAACAACATATGTATATCGGCACTGTTCCAACTGCACTCAAATTCTTCTATGAGTTTCTCTTTGAGCTCTTCAAAATCACTTACGCACTCTGACTCTAAAAACAAATTGGCCGCACCAGTCATTTGCATCAGCATTACGTTCAAACATTTCGAACCATTTTGCGACAGACACTGAATAGCTATCAAAATCACTCACAATTTTCTCAAAATTGTCAACCGATATTTTCGTTTGTGTTTCTCTTCGTTCGTCAGCTTGGACCTTTAACGCCAGCAACTGTATAAGTTGTTGCATTTGAACTGTAACGCCATTGATTTTGTTGAAATCTCAATTACGTGTGTGGTCTATTCAAATGAAAAGTGTGCTGATACACGCCGAATTATGGTCAGTGGCCGTTTGCTGAAAAATGAAAATGACACAGTAGAACAAAAAGCGTCTTTCGATGCTAAAGACGAAAAGGCACTTGCAAGTATAATGCTATGTATAAAGCCGACGCAAATTAATCATGTGAAACATTGTGTAACTGCTATGGAAGCTTGCAAAAAACTTGCTGAAATTCATATGCCATCCGGTCCAGCGAGACGCATACATTTGTTTAAGCAGTTGTTGTACATGAAAATGAGTGAGACAGAAAGTGTGAAGGAACATTTAAATAAATTCAGTGCATTGGTAGAAAAGCAGCAAGAAATTGAACAAAGTGTGCCAGAAGAAATGCTCGTCATAATTTTGCTTTCGAGCTTGTGTGACTAATTTGAAAATTTTGTTGTCGCCATAGAGACGCGCGACACATTGTCGAGGCTGAGCGCTGTCAAGGTTAAACTTCTAGAAGAGAGAGAGAGGCGCAAGACAAACGAAACGGTGATAGAAAAGGAACAGAAAATGTTCACGTCGGGTACAGAAAAACTATACTCAAAAAGGAATATCGAAAAAGGTGTCGAATGTTGGTCATGTGGTAAGCACGGTCATATTGCTGCAAAGTGTAGATCGAAAGAAAAATTGGCAAAACATAACAAAGCAAAAGAAGGAAATTCAAACGGGAATAAGCCAAAAGCGTTTTCAGTTTTCGGTGCAGATAAAAACGAAATAGACAGTAAAAGTACATGGTGTCTAGACAGTGGAGCAACAACTCATTTGTGTGCCGGAAAAACAATGTTTGTATCAATGCGTGAACACAAGGAAAAAATTATGTTAGCAGGCGATAATTACGTAGAAGCCGAAGAGCGCGGTACAGTTAATTTGTGCTATGGAGAGAATACGATCAAACTGCTTGATGTATTGTACGTAAAAAATTTGCAATGTAACTTTATTTCGGTGCAAAAGGCAACTGCAAAAGGATTGAAGGTGATTTTTAGTAAGAACGAAGCGAAGGTAATGGACACTGACGAAGACACTTTACTAGTTGCTAAACGCAAAAATGAATTGTTCTTATTTGAAAATAAATCAGAAAGAGTGTTCGCAATTAATGGAGAACAGTATGAAATGATTAAGTGGCATAATCGGTTTGGACATTTGAACTTGAATAGTATGCAGAAAATGATTAACAAAGACATGGTGTATGGTTTGAAAATAAATTCGTGTGATTTGAACGGTTTTGTATGCGAAACGTGTGCCAAGTGCAAAATTTGTGTAAAACAGTTTCCAAAACGCGTCAGAAGTGAAGTGTTAGGACTTATACAAATTAATAATAGTTCAGGTGCTGCAGGGGGGATCCCTCGCCGCAGTCACTGGTATATTGCCGGTTGGCAGATGATCTCCAGGCGTCCCTCGTACGGAAGGGGGGGTTGTGAATTCACTTGAAGATTTATGATGATTATGTTGGGAAGATGATTGTCTTCCTATTGGCTTCTGGCCTAGAGACTCAGATAGCGTGATATTAAAAAGATGTGACGGCGGATCGCCGGAGTTTCGGTATAGGAGCTAGTGCTCTTTATTGAATCAGTATTCAAGACGAACTGCTTAAAAGCTAACAAAGGAAAAGCTTCATAAAGCGGCCCTTGCCAAAGTGCAGAGCTTTGCCGGCTATGTATGAGCTTCCGGTCAAATGCTTGGTCAGCAATTTGACCGGTGCTTATGAACGGATGATCGGTCCGGTTAATTTAGTTAACTACTCTCTCTTCAAGATTGAGGCCGCCCTCGGCTGACCCTATTTGGGCGATAACTTCCTTCAAATGCGGTGCGGATTTTTTTAGCCCTTGTGGCTCGCTGATAGGTTAGGCCGACACAGATAAGAGCGCAGAAAATTGCTCCTACAATTAGCGCTATCTGGCTTAGTCGGTATCCGTCGACGTCTTCTTCGAATTTCCTGATTTGCTCCAGATTGCGTTCACTCAGGCGGTGAAGATATGGGAGGCTCAGGATCTCGTGTTTCATCGAGATATTCAGGACAGGAGAGTTAGCTACTCCCGGTGCCCTTTTCTGGACCATGTCGTGGTTTATAAAGACGGTCTCATTAACCATAGCACTCTCAGTAAATGTTATCAGGTGCGTGCCTTTAATGCGGATGTTCGTTTCATTATCCACACGCACAAGTGCTGGTCTATCATTGATGACGATAATTCCTTCGTCGACATAGGTGATCGGATGAAGACCGCTCTGCTGTGTATCGCGATGCGCCACGACCCCAGCGTGGAGTTCTTGGGCGCACGAGCTCACCGAAGATAATTGACTGAACGTTGCCCCGGGTGATGTGGAGCAGTTCTTGACGGCGCGGACTTCTCCGTTACACTCCGCCACCACATTATCCTCTAACCTTAACACCGTATCGTGGTGTGCCACTGGAAGAATGGTGATCTTGTTGCAGGCTATCTAAATTTTGGGGAACTTTATTATGAAATGCAATATTTTAGGAGATTGTAAGACTTTGACGGACGCAACGGACAAAATTTCCCTTATGGGGGTGTCGGTGGGCTCCTCGACCCAAACATTCTCCAAACCTGCATGGTCCAAGATGCTTGGACTAACTATGTTAATTTTTGCGAGTGTGATTGTTAACATCAAATTCTGTAGTTCTATAACGATGATTCTATTACGAGTTAATAACATCTCGTATAGATGGCCTGAATCAACTTGTGCACTTTTTGAGAATTTCAAGATTTGATTGAAGGTGGTAGTGAGTTCATTGATGCGAACTTGTGTTCTAGTATTAATTTCAATTTGACTATTGTGTGCATCAACTAGTCGTGCTTCAGTGAACTTTATCTTTTCAAAATCTTCGGCGTCAGGTGTCTCAGCGACAACCTTTAACGCAGTTCCCAAGAAGTCTAGGCTCCTGGCAACTCTGTGATGGACGCTCAACGAGTTAAGCATGTCACGGAGATGAGCGATGTCAATGCTCAGAAGCTTCTTCATGTGGGACTGGGGGAAAATATCGAGCATGTTTTCGGTTTCATCAACCACTCGCCTATACTCAGAGAGATTAGCTAAGTGTCTAACGTAGGCATATTCCTCCCAGACGAAGACTTGACCGTCGATGACGGGAATATAATTCGCTTGGGAATAGTCAGTGATGTGGGCCGATATCACGGCCAGAAGACAGAGCAGAAGCGGTGGAAACGACCTGTAACGTGTGTGACTGATAAATAAATATTCGGACTGGAGTTGCCCACCACCAATAATGGTAAATATAGAATGTAAACTAAATTATACTAAGAATTGTTAAAAAAATATGCCGAGGGGCTATGAATAATGAAAAATTAAGAATATAAAAAAAGATTATGCCAAGTGGCTATAATGAAAAATAATGAAAACCTATGCCAAGTGGCTATAAATAATAAAATTAAAACTTATGCCGTGTGGCTATGAATAAAAACTGTATGGTGAATAAAAACTGTAAAGACTGTGGTCCCTAAGTCCACCTCGATGGTCCTCTCCTTACATAAGGGAGTGAGTTTGTTGCCGAGTCGTCTGTTTGACTTTACTAGGACTTTATCGCCGACCTGGAACACTCTGTTCCGCCGAGTAGCGTTTTCTCGATTTTCTCGGTCGTATTTTGGGCATTTTTAATTTTTTCCTATACATCATATTGTGGACTGTCTGGACTTGCCCGCATGACCTCGGCCGGTGTTTTGTCAATAACAGAGTGGATGGACTTGTTATACCTGGCAGTGGCCAGCAAAATCAACTCCACTGTGTCACTTATGCCTTTGTCGATTTTCAGGCATCTAGCAAGTTCAGCCAACGTGCTGTGGAAGCGGCGGTGCATTCGAGATGCTGACGCCGAAATGGTTTTCCTCTATGGTTCTAGACGGGATCGGCTGAACCATGGCGAATTTCGAAAACTTGTCCACGCAGGTGAGGAAGTATTTCCTATCCGTTGAGAAGATATCGACGTGCATTATCTCTTTTACATGGTCCGGGATCGGTGTTTCACCGAGCTCCTGCTTCTTTGGATATCTATCATATTTCGCCTTGGCGCAGGTTTTGCAATTGGCGGCTATCTCGCTCGCCAATTTAGTCATCTTGGGAAAGTAGTACTCGGAGAGTACCTGTTTCACGTTCTCTTGGGCCGACCTGTGAGCTCTGTTGTGCTCTGCGGTGACGATCTCTTTTCTCTCCTCGACCGCGAATATGTCGGTGACCTTTTTTTTGCAATACCAGAATTTTGTGAGTGGAAATTGCCGAACCACGTCGTCCTGGATTAGCGCCACCGTGTGAAGATCACAGTGGAAGGCGTTTACACCATTAGGGATAATGGTGTTGCTAAGTTCCTCTAGCAAAGTTTGTTTGCACGAGAAATTGATCGAGTGACGTTTCTTATTCCCAAATAATATAAAAGTGCGTTTCCAAGGGGAGCGAGCCTCTTCTAAAATTATCTGGTTCTGGAAGCAATTCACGGGCTTGTCCGTTGACTCGATTGTGTGTGTGAGCGAAAGTTCGCTGTGGACCGTGGCCGCGCACGATTGGGGTTCTTGGTCTCGAACAACATTGAGTTGTTGCCTGGAGAGTGCATCCGCAACGAGGTTATTTTTCCGGGCTTGTAAAACATTCGGGCGCCGGACTCATCGATGCGTGCTTTCCACCTCTTGATCTTGGCGTTCGGATTGGATTCCGATACCGCAAATGTCAAGGGTTGGTGGTCGGTAAAAATGTTTATTTCTTTGACCGCATACA
The DNA here is from genome assembly GCA_018150545.1 of Drosophila ercepeae. Taxonomy (NCBI): domain Eukaryota; kingdom Metazoa; phylum Arthropoda; class Insecta; order Diptera; family Drosophilidae; genus Drosophila; species Drosophila ercepeae. The sequence goes on along the minus strand of JAECWL010000010.1, from coordinate 551,773 downwards.
GGTAGTGCCGCAACTTGGCTAGTGCCCAGATTATGGCTAACAGCTCCCTTTCGTTGGTAGCATAGTTAACCTCTCTGTCGCTCAATGTCCTAGAGATCATTGTAATCGGACGTCCCTCCTGTGACAGCACTGCGCCAATGCCGTAGGCCGAAGCATCTGTCGTTAGATCAAACGCTTTTTTATAGTCAGGGTATCTGAGGATGACATCTTCAGATGCCAGGATATTACGCAGTTTCTCGAAGGCACGTTGCTGCGCTTCGGAAAATTGTACCTAATTACCCCTGGACCTGTGTCGGCTAACACTCCCGTTCTCGCCCTTCAGTATGTCTGAAATGAGCCTCGCTATTGATGCGAAATCTTTGATGGCCAAGCCCAAGAATGACCTTACCTCAAATACGTTTTTGGGTTCTGGAAATTCTTTTATGGCCCCAACCTTTTCTGGGTCAGTCACCGCACCATTGTTGGTGACGATGAACCATAGGAAGCTCACGCTTTTCTTAAAAAAAAAAAACGGGACTTTTCTGCCGATATTCTCATGTTAGCATCGTATAGGCTTTTCAGAACCCAATCTACGTGCTTAACATGAGCATTTTCATATTCTGAAAAGATGATGACGTCATCGACGTAAACGTAGCAGAACTTGCCGATCTGCTCTCGCAGAATATCGTCAATTGTTCTCTGGAAGATGCTTGCAGCATTCCTGAGTCCGAACGGTAGTCTTCGGAACTCATACTTCCCCCGTTCACTGATAATGATGTCTTCTCACGGTCGCGTTCAGCGAGCGTGATTTGGTGGTAGCCAGACTTTAGATCGAGTGTCGTGAAGTATTTGGCCTTTCCGAGATTCCCCAATATCATTGAGATATTTGGCATGGGGTATCTGTCTGAGACCGTTTTTTCATTTATTTTGCGGAAGTCCTTTACCAAACGCATTTTTTTGTTGCCCGCTTCGTCGGTGCCCTTTTTGTCTACGCCCCTTTGGGTTATTGTAGGGGGACTTCGACTTTTGGATTATGCCATTCTTAAGCATTTCCTGAATTTCGCCGTTGACGAAGTCAGCCGCTCCCATGGGGTATGGGTATGGGTATAATAATAAATGGCATAAATGGGCTCCTCGTCAATCGTCCGGATGGTGGCTACCACCGACGTATTGTAAGGAAGAGCCTCATTAGGATCAGCAAAAGCTTTTTTCCTATTCCCGAGCATTTTTAAAAAAATGCCCTTAACTAAGGGCGGTGCGTCCGAGCAATCTACTTTGGTAAAATTGACATCGGGGCAAGTGTGAAAATCAATTTGCTCTGCTTCGGAGCCCCATTTTAGCTGGCCGGAAGCTAGGCAAAGCGACGCTCCAGCCTGTCGCAAAACATTTTTTAGTGATTGTAGTCACACCATGAATCGAATAGATTGCAAATGGGGACTCCACCGGGCAGACGCCTTTCAACCCCTTAAATGGTCGGATGAAATTTTTTGACGCGCCGCAGCAGTTTCATGTCGATCCTCTTCGTCCTCTCTTCGTACTCTTCATCTGATGACGGGTAGCAGGGATTTTCCCCTAAAAAATAATTGCATCAGAGTCATACTCTAGTATGGAATCATCGTCGACTTTATTCGCTGCACTGGAGGCTGCGGTGGCATAAGCCGTGTCCGAGTTGCCTGAGGCCTGGGCAACATGGTTGACCCTTTGCCTTTTAGGCGGGACCGAGCGGCCAGACGTTGCCGGGGCGTGAGATTGTCGCATTCTGGACAACGACGGGTCAACGTCCATAGGTTCCGGTGTGTTCCCTCGAGCCATCCGGTCGCTACGTGGAGCAGAGTGCACCTGTGCTCTGTGCTGTTTAGTAAAGTGCGGGTTCTTCCCGGCACTTCCCTGCGAGTTGGCTTGTGGAGGGGCCTGCTGGCGCTCCTGCACTTTGGGATATTGTTTATGGTCCCTATCTTCTTGGCTTCTTGCAAACGAAGTTGCGAAGGTGTACCGCTCGAGATTGGACTCTACCTCTTGTGCCAGGGCGAGCGCTGACGGCATGTCTTTCGGCTTTGTTGCGCCTGAGTCCCGAGATGAAAACTCGCAAAGCGTCATCCCGGAACTTTTCGCACAGCACCGTGGCTGCTGACGCTTCATAGGACATGGTTGCCTTGTTGGTGAGCAAGGTGAGTTTTTTCTCAACCTCGTCATAATACTGAAGGAGCGTCAGGCTTCCCTGTCTGAGGGTGCCTAGCTCCTACTCGATAACGTGTATCGGGCGTTTGTCGCTGTACGTAAAATCGAGGCGATTTATAATCGCATCGAAATTTAGCACAGTTCCGAAGGATGACAGAACTGCATCAGCAGTGCATTTAACTTTGCTCCTAATGATAACTACAGCCTGATAGTGTCGCGAACTATTCTCATAGTTTCTGAACATATGATAAGCGGCTTTCGCCGCCTGCCGCCAGGAGACGTATGTCTCCTGTGTCCCCATAAAGTCGGGAAGACATTTCTTGGCGTCCAATGTTTCATCGCAACAGATTTGTCCGGTGATATCTACCGGTTGGTAAACCCTAATTGGAGGCGCTGCTACCTGGACGGGGTTAACTTGTACCGCCGTGATTCGGACAGCTCTTCAATAGATTGGCGTAGTTCTGCTTCTTTGCGACGGCTTTCTGTAGCTTGTTCTTGCAGCGCCTGAATAACGCTTCTTATTTGTTCTGAATCATAAGTTATGTTAATACACCCACAACCAATAAAATGTCTTTCGATTCAGAACAAATAAGAAGCGTTATTCAGGCGTTACATAAGCACTTCTCAGTGCAGAATTTGTTGTCGGCCCTTCGCCTTCGGATTCTGAATCGCTGGCGTATTGTCTCGAATACCTATACTGTCGGAATGACTTGCTCATGAGGAATTGAGTATATAAACACTCAAGTCGACTTGTCCATAGGGTACACTAGTACGGCGAGGGGTCGCGGGGGCTGAGTCGGCGTTCTAATAACATTGACCGAGGGCTCGTGGAGCGGAGCCGTTGCTACGTCCAGCAACGACAAGGTAAGGGGCTCGCGGGGAACGGGCATCCGCTGAGCCAAATATATAAATGACAAAAAAACGTAACAGCAAAGACAAAGAGATATATAAAAGGCAACAAAATTGCCACAGCAATGCATGCGCCGGTATCGGGTAGCAAAGTAGAGTGGGGTAACAACAACATAGTTCGAGACGGCTGTGAAGTTAACGCAGCGAATTTAAGTTTAAATGAAACGACAGTGTCCCGATGATGCATAAAAGTGGAACGAAATGCATACAATAAAATATAAATTGCAAAGTCAATTAATCTTTGCGACAGTGTCCAAGTAATACACTACGGTGGAAAAATATATCCCGCACGGTCAATCAAAATTTAAAGTTCAATAATTGAATTTTGTAACAATAATATGTAAATTTAATTCACAAAACATAGGGATGCTTGCATAGTTATGAAAATGCAGATTTTTTGTTATTTTATTTAAACCGCAAATATATTTAAATATTTTAGAGTTCTAAATGCAGTTTGAAGTTTGTGTGGAAACAGAAGCTCACTTACATAATTTGTGTGTAGTTTTGTGGATTCGGTTTCCTGTATTTGGGTGCCAATTAATAATAGTTCAGGTGCTGCAGGGATCCCTCGCCGCAGTCACTGGTATATTGCCGGTATATTACCGATGATCTCCAGGCGTCCCTCGTACGGAAGTGGGGGTTGTGAATTCACTTGAAGATTTATGATGATTATGTGGGGAAGATGACTGTCTTCCTATTGGCTTCTGGCCTAGAGACTCAGATAGCGGGATATTAAAAAGATGTGACGGCGGATCGCCGGAGTTTCGGTATAGGAGCTAGTGCTCTTTATTGAATCAGTATTCAAGACGAACTGCTTAAAACTAACAAAGGAGAAGCTTCATAAAGCGGCCCCTGCCAAAGTGCAGAGCTTTGCCGGCTATGTATGAGCTTCCGGTCAAATGCTTGGTCAGCAATTTGACCGGTGCTTATGAACGGATGATCGGTCCGGTTAATTTAGTTAACTTACACACGGACATATGTGGTCCAATGAACATAAAATCAAACGGAGGTGCACGATTCTTTGCAACTTTCATCCATGACAAAACACGATACATGTCAGTATACATGTTAAACACTAAAGATGCGGTTTTTGAAAAATTTAAAGAGTTCCAATCGTTGGTCAAGAAGCAAACAGAAAAGAAAATAAAAAGGATCCGTAGTGACAACGGTCGAGAATATGTTTCCCGAAGGTTTGAGAATACCTGCTGAGTCAAGGCATACAAAGACAGCTAACAGTCCCCTATACTCCTCAACAAAACGGAGTTGCAGAACTTGCTAACAGAACCCTCCTGGAAATGGCTCGCAGTATGTTAACTCATGCTGGAGTGGGTGAGAGTTTTTGGGGAGAGGCTATAATGACAGCGGCATACTTGAGGAACAGAGCAGAGACGTCGACACTAGCTAATATAACACCATTTGAAGCCTGGTTTGGAAAGAAGACAAGTGTATCCCATCTACGTGTGTTTGGGTGCAAAGCTATCGTATTGAACAAAACACATAGCAAGAAGTTTCGTCCAAAGGGAGAAGAGCACATGTTAGTAGGCTATTCTTAAACTTCTAAGGCTTATCGTTTATACAACCCGGAAAAACAAAGCATTGTGATATCCCGAGATGTTGTGTTTATAGAGGATGATAGAGCATCAGTCCCAGGAGAAGTAATCATTGAATTTGATGAGTCTGCTGGACACCGAGAAGATCATATTGACAAAAATGAACAGTCGTTGGATGTTCAAGGCAGTGATGACGACGAAGAGTCTGGGACAGAACAAAAAACATCGCAGAAGAGGGGCCCAGGTCGCCCCAAGATAGTCCGAACAGGATTAGTGGGCCGTCCACGAAAAAAAATACAATATGCTAAATGTTATAGCCGGAAATAATTTGGTGGTACCAACAAACGTGCGTGAACCATTGACTGGAGAACATTCTGATGAATGGAGAATCTCGATGCATAAGGAGTTTGATCACTTGCGAGCTACAAACACTTGGAGCTTGATGGGCCTTCCTGAAGAGCAGAAAGCAATCGGGTGCAAGTGGGTGTTTGCCATTAAACGCGATAAAAATGGTAAAGTTGATCGACTCAAATCGAGGTTGGTAGCCAAAGTTGCGGACAGCAGTATGGGGTGAATTACCTTGAAACATTTTCCCCGGTGGCAAGTTACTCTTCAATAAGGTTAGTGATTGCGTTGGCTGTCGAGCATGGCATGATTATGCACCAAATGGACGTGTCAGCAGGGTACCTAAAAAGTTTTTTTTTTTTTTTTTTTATAACAATCTTAATTTGTATTTCAAATCTGTCCAAGTGGACAATCATTAAATGGTTTGGGGGAGACCTTGACTTAAAGGAGGTACATGGAATGTATATCTTAAGAGGTTGACTTAGGTGTCTATTGGTTGGGTAGGTCAAGTGGGTGTTTCCTTTTCAGGCGTCTTGGGGATTGCCTATTATCTAGGAGGTTGATGGCCAGGTGGTTGGGGTGGTTGTCCAGTCTTTTTATGTATCTTTCGCTGAGACGGGTGATCTCCTCTGCTACACATCTAATTTCAAGCTCTTTATGGTACCTAAACAGTGAACTAAAAAATGAGGTCTACATGAGACAACCTGAAGGTTTTGTAGACGCAAAACACCCAAAGCGAGTCCTGCGATTGCATAAGTCCTTATACGGTCTAAAGCTGAGTGGACGCAAGTGGAACTGGAGGCTAGATGAAGTTCTTAACAAAATTGGATTCATTTCCTGTCCTAGCGAGCCTTGCATATACACAAAGAAAATTGCTGAAAACCTAAACATTATTGTAGTATATGTTGACGATTTATTTCTTGCTTGTTCCAGAAAAGATGACATCCTTAGCATCAAGAAGCAAATATCAGATGAGTTTGATGTTTTCGATGGCGGGGACCTGAAACATTTCCTAGGCATGGAGATAGAGAGGAGTGGCGAAACTGGCAGTGTCACTATAGGCCATAAACAATTTATTGCTGGTCTACTAAAAGACTATGGTATGGCAGACTGCAAACCCAACGCGATTCCTCTGGAGGCGGGCTTTCAAGTTAAATGCGAGGATGCAAGCTGCACAAAAGTGGATCAGAAGAAGTATCAATCACTCATTGGTTCTTTGCTTTATTTGGCTATGACGACAAGACCAGATATCATGCATAGTGTGGCTAAATTGGCACAAAGAAATGCTGATCCTCACAAGGAGCACGAAGTGGCTGCAAAGCGTGTCTTGAGATACCTTAAGGGCACAGCTGACATGAAGCTATGTTACGAACGTACAGGTGTGCATGTCCATTGTTTCGTTGATGCAGACTGGACTGGCGATAGCACAGATCGCAAATCTTTTACTGGTTGGACATTCATCATGGCTGGTGCGGCGATTTCAAGGGAGTCCAAAAAGCAGACCATTGTGGCACTTAGTTCAACTGAAGCTGAGTATGTGGCGCTTTCAACAGCAGCAAAAGAGGCAGTTTACCTTAAAAAGCTGGTGAAGGAGATAGGAATAGGACTGATTCCAAAGATGGTTATCTACAGTGATAATCAAAGCGCACAATGTCTGGCAAAAGATGCACGAAGCAAACATATTGATATTAAGTATCATTTTGTACGACAATTATATTAGGAAAATGTTATTGATATTAGAAACAGAAAATATGATTTCTGATATTTTAACAAAAAACTTAAATAAGATCAAGCACACAGGTTTTGTTAAACAGTTAGGTTTGAATTGAATTGAAAATTATGTTTAAAAGAAAAATGGATATTTAAGTTAACTTGTCATGTCTCTTTGAGAAGGAGTGTTGAAATCTCAATTACGTGTGCAAAGCGAATGTCTTATATTGAATGTAACTAGATCTAATTGTTCTTTTGTCTTATTCTCTTAAGCGCGTCACGAGTTGCGCATCATTTATGTATTAGTCAGTCGCAAATAAACTCTTATTTAAACAGCTTTCATCCCGTGACATTATTGGTCCGTCTTTTCCACACTCTGATTTTTCTAGAACTGCGTCAACGCTCTCGTTACTCGTTACTTGTGCTCATTTACGCGGGCTTTTACTTTGTACACTCGGCTTTTTGTCTTTTTCGCGCTTTTGCTTGTTTTCCCTGTTCAACTTTAATATATAAAAAACTAATTTCATAACGCTTGTAAAATACAAATTTCGAGAACACAACTTTTCGATTTTTTTTTTTTTTTTTTTGGCAAGGAGTTATCTGTTGTAACTGTGACTTTACTGCTGCTCAACTTTACAACTGTTCAACGACTTTAAACAATCTATAACACATAACCCTTTTGTGCAAACAGTTTTTTGACGACTTTTCTACTTTTTCATTGTTCACACCACGTGCACTGCAACTAATAGAACTGCGACTCTTCTTTCACTAACATATATTGAACCGCACGAGCCCCCAAATGTAAAATTGATTATTATAATAATGTTTATTTGTATTAAATGTACGTTCTATGGTTAATGATACAATACGACTAATTTAACGACCGCGACTGGACTGCTCTCGACTGACTACTGACGACTGCGCAACAACGACTGCCGATCGATGACTGCTTCGTGCCAGGGCTGCTCACTCTTCTCCAGAGCCAGGGCTGGCAACTCCTCTGAAGTGCCAGGGCTGGCAACTCTTTTCATATCTTGCATCTTACACGTATTGCAAGGACCTGTAGGACCCAACCAAAGATTGTATTATTTGCAAATGGGTCGTCCCTACCAAAGTCTCATCTCTCTCCAGTGTATAAATTAGCAATCTAAGAATGTTCCATGCTTCCATGGTCAATAGAGTGAGCTAGCAAAGAGCTTGTCAATGAGAATATTCAAATCTGGGTTGTGCTCTCGGGAGTCTACATTGTAGTTAAAGTGAGCGAGTCCTCGAGTAATACCGGCCTGACACCGCAATCGGCTAGCTTGCGCATGGCGATTAAGTTCCCCCTATGACGCTGAAAAGTGACATCAAATAATCAAGAAACATTGAGTGACCGAAGGAAATGTTAAGTGCCAAAACTGTTGACACTAGCTTCTAGTTGCATCACTTCCAGTGCGTAGCTAAGTCAGGATTTCCCCAATCAGGTTCAATCGGGAACGTGTAGTTGATAGCTGGAGAAAACGTACACCGAATTGACCGAATTACCTTAGCAAACGGAGCCGCAACGTTGTACTCGGGTGACAGTGGCTTTGCAGCAGCGCCATTATGGAATCACACTTCGCATGACGAAAATGTTCGGGGTGAGGCTTTATACAATTGGAAATTCTATAGATTTCCTCTCAAGTGCCAAGTTGTTAAAGTTAAAGTTGTTCCCTTTCAGCAATCCGGCTTAAAGGAACAGATGTTCCGGATGATTACCCATTGGTTCGCCAATATAAGTTGGATATGTTTGCATTGATATGAATGCGAGATTTACCGAATACCCAAAAAAAATATTCTCCAGTGTGCATGCGCACTTTAGTTGCTTAGCTCTGCGAAAGCACAGGGTTAGAAAAGATAATTCCCAAGTGGAGGGATTATAAGTATCGTAATCCTGTAATGGTAAGCTCCAATATCATGCGTTTCGGTGCAAGCTGTACGGAGATCATGAGAATTAAGCTTAACTGCATATAAATTGAAATAAATACAAAATCAAAAGGTAAACTTAGAAAAGGGTGCGTTGTTCCCCAACAGGAGGGTTTTGGCTCCTAGAGAAAACGTCGTTGCGAGAGACTTTACACACACATAAATACTCAAAAACTTTTCTTTACCCACACGACTAAACAATTCTTTCAGCCTAAAAATCTTAATAAAGGTTAATCAAAGTTTTCTATTTGAGAGAATCAGTGAGGATTTAGCCTCGTATGTCCGAGCATGTCTAGAGCATGTTGGTCCGTAGCGCGGATGGAACCGGTTTGCGGTTTACCTTGAGTGACCTAGTAAGAAGATTAGTTGTTCTACCCGACATTGTTTTTAATAAACATATATTTTTTTAACGTCTTTTTGAACCACGTTTTTTTTTTTTTATTTTTACTCATTTTTTTCAATATAAAAAAAGCTTCATTAGTTGTAAAGTTATAAATTTATGAATTGAAAATGACAAACTTAAGATTAAGGTAATTTCATGAGCATTAGAGAAGTTGCTTATATTTGAATAACAAACATGCCCAAAGGATCCCATATAAATATTTATTTACATAAACAGACAAACTAGGCCAATTTTTAATTGGACAGTGTTAACAAAAATGGAGTCAATAGACTTTAACCTGAGGACTTTCACCTAGACTTTCACCTATTGCGTGAAAACTGGCAGATAAATTGTGCACACTATGCATTTGATCCTGTTCAAAAATATATATTCGTTATGCTGTCAAAGATGTTTCCGGTTAAGCTTATTCCTGTTGCATACCTGTTAAATAATCAGCTGATTTCGGAAAGTTCACAATATCACGTCGAAAAGTTGACAAGTTTTGCGTAAATCTGCAAAAAAAATTTATAAATTTTTATTTTATTCTCCAGTATTTTAAGGTATAAATATAGTTTCTTTAAAGTAATGAGTATTGTTGTAAAACATAATTTAATTAGACCAATTCAAAAAAAACCTGAAGAACTTCAAGAAATCATACTTTGTTAAACTACAGTAAATGTATCTAATAGCCACAGAATTAAATAAAATACATAATACAATGAATCACAAGGTGACATTAGCTTGTTGCTATTTTGAAAGATTGAAGTAAGATTCATTAGACTACGTTTCGGACGACGCGAAAGTGTAAACAAAACATCCGGTGTCACGATCAGTGTACGTGAGTAGCTCACTTGTTGGCGAAAGCGATGCGGTGATTCAGAAAGCTCCTGATATGGTCCAGGGCCAGGGGTGACAAGGTTAAGTAGTGCTTTACCTTATTAACTTCACTCGACGTCAAATTCCCGACACTGAAAGACACCTCTGGGTCCATAACCGTAACCAAAACATACGCCTCCGTTCCGCAGCTCGAGGTCCTTGGACAATAATCTTGGAACGGGAGTGGTGTACAAGGTCAAGGGTCGGTTCTGGACTGCCAAACTTTCCTATCTCTACTCCGCAAAATCTTCCCGAAAAATCTTCCCCCATAACATAACATACGTTTCCGTGCCGCAGCTCGAACTTCTTGGGCAAGATTTTTGAAGCGGGAGTAATGTTTAGGATCAAAGAAGTACACCATTGTAGATGGTCCTCTGGCGGTCAAGTAGGATCCCGAAGTAAGTATTGTAGTATCAACGAAAATTCTTTAGGTGGCAACAACAAGAGAGAAAATGTATCCGCGTATAGCTCCGCAGCAAGGGCAAGGTGTCTGGAAGCTGTAACTACCATTTCTAAAAATGTTTTATCGGCCGACCACTTGGACGGGGTCTTAGGAAATGCAAAAAGTGAGATAAAATTAAAAGTTATAAAATATAAAATTCAATTCAGATAAAATTCAAAGTTCAGAAAGTTGGACGTTGCACACTATAGGAAAAAGGAGGAAAAAAGGTGATAGCATTTACGCTTACGAGATGAGCGCCCGGGCGATACAAGGCGGGGTGCACATGTGTAAATCTTAGAAAAGTGACTAAAAACCGAATACAGAGGGCAGTAAATAAATATATGATTATATTCGAACATACGACCTTAAACAGAACTTCTTCTGGCTATACATGTAAAGTGGAGTGGAACTTTGGTAAAGTTGTGGCAGATTTTGACGGAGTCGGTGCCGGTCGAAAATTGGCTCGAGAACTTCGAGTTGAATGCTAATGCGTATGGGCTAAACGAGAGGCAAAAATATGCGCAACAAAAATCAAAAATGACAACGACGGCACAGTTGTTCGTGAAATCGGAGCTGGTAGACTCGTATGAAGAATTAAAAGCAGCGCTGTTAACTGAGTTCAAACGAAAATTGGTGCAGAAGTACACGAGAAACTGGCAAATAGGAAAAACTGCAAGCGGAAAGTTTCCATGAATACGTCTTGCAGATGACAAAAATTGCCGCGCTGGGCCAAGTTGAAACCCAGTATGTAATACGTAGTAATACGTGTGAATGGACTAAACATCAAAACAGAATACAAATTTATAATGCTCTCGATGCAGAAAAAATATCCCACAAACTTGTCGTGGTTGCTAATGGAGATCTTCAATATGCTGCGGTATGACTTTATCAACCAATTTAACTTCACGTCGTCGGGAGCTGAAAACAAGTTTTCTTCCCTGCTGAGGAAGAAAACTTGTGGAAACCTGAATCAGATAAGTATTTATAATGTTGCAAATACAAATCCTGATATAGATTTGCCGTTACAGTTCGAGAACGAGGTGCGTGCGATGATCAACAACTACAAACCGAACCAGTCAGTTGAAGAATTTCCAGTGTTGCTGCACATTGTTCCCGATGGAGAAATTGCACCGTTTAACCAGTCGCCAAGTCGCCTTTCCACAGCTGAATCCGAAGCAGTCAAAAAACAGATCGACGAATGGCTTGACACAGGCATTATTCGGCGTCGACTTCAAATTTTACCAGCCGTATTGTTTTGGTAAAGAAAAAATGGCTTACACCGTATGTGCGTCGATTTCCGAAAACTGAATTCAATGGATTGCTTTCCCGTGCCGATCATCGATGACGAGCTCAACATTTGCCTCGAAAGCTTTGAAAAAGAACACAATGATACCTTAGAGAAACATAATCTTTAGGTAAGCTACCACAAATCACAGTGTATAGTATTCGAAACGATGCTTAATGATAAAAACAAACAAGTGGAATCACTCCATAATGAAATTAATGAAAATAATTGAAAGCAGAAGCAATCGAAAAAGATAACGTTCAACTTACACTAGAAATCAGTGTGAACGAACTTAAATTAAAAACCTAATCAAGACCAATAAGAACTTGACAGCAATTACAGGAAATTAAATTGAAAGCAAAAGAGGACTTGAAACCTTTAAAAGCAACAAATGGGGAAATTATTTCGGAGCTCTGATCTAAAATGGACAAGAAAATCAAAATCGCTGCAGACCTGCGCGGGGATAAAGAAAAAATGGAAAAGGAAGTAGAATTCAAGATGTCTGAAATGCAAGGTGAGCTGGACAAGTTCGAAGTGGAATGCAATAGCTTGAAGGATATTAAGAACTCACTTGAGAATGAGATTAAACGTAAGTCTAAAGAGTGGCAAGGCATAGATATCTTGCGGCAGCAACAGTTTACTGAGCTCTATGATAAATACCAAAATAAGGAAGCTATTTGGGATGGAAAAAAAAATTGGTTTAATAGATATTTGGAATCATCCATACCATATGTAGAAACATGACCCCAGCACAGGTTTGGCGCTCCTTCAGAGGAGGTTACTTCAACAATTTAGGCCTGCAACGGTACGGCGGGAGACGATTTTCAGGATCCCAGTTTAAGTGTTTAAGTGCAAATAACATGAACTGCTTTTGTACCGACTCAATGGTATTTTGGTGAGAGGAGTATTGAGGACTCAATACGCACGAGCAGTATTCAAGGATAGGACTAACTTGGGTGATATATAGAGATTTGGTGGTGAAAGGATCGTTAAATTCTTTAGACCACCGCTTAATAAAGGCTAACATTCTCTGGCTTTATTCACTGTCACAGAAATGTGGTCATTAAACTTTAGTTTATGATAAAAAATAACTCCAAGATCATTGATTGTGGAAACACGGATAAGGACATGATTTCCGAGACAGTAAGAGACACTAAGCGGTACACTGCGAAGAAATGGCATAAGTTTGCATTTTGAGCAGTTTAGGAATAGAAGATTGCTTGAGCACCACGTATAGAGCTCATCAAAGTCTTGTTGCAGATTCCTGTGCAGAAAATGTTCCGAGAAGGAATAGCATAACTTGACATCATCAACATACATAAGCGTAGAGGGATAACTAATCACATTGGGAAAATCGTTTACAAAGAGTATAAACAACAGTGGTCCTAGATTACTAACCTGCGGGACACCCGATGAGACATGGATAACCTTTGACTTGGTAGTTTTAAATAGAACACGCTGAGTTCGATCTGAAAGGTAGGAAGCAATCCACTGCAAGATCATGGACCAAAGAATCAGATCGTATTTTCGCATATCGCCGATGCCGTTTTCTTTTTAATTTAGGGTTATTGAGTGTTTTTTTATTATAACCACTTGGTTATTTGTCCGTTGTATGGCCACGGACATGCCCACAAAGTTTTCCAAATTATTTTAATTGCACACAAAATATTTCAAAAATGTTTATTTATATATTTTTTTTCAAGGTCACGATATAATTAAGTTTGCTTTTTACCTCTTTTTACCGTGGACTTAGATTTCAATGCGAATCACATTCGGAGAAACATACACTGCACTACAATTACAATTATGTACTAGCAAGAGTTCCTATCAACTATTTATATATTTGTGCCCATAGCAACTTCAATTCGTTGTTATGTGTGTGTTGATCATTGGCAGCGATTCGCATTAGACCGCTATGCCGTGGCTGTGTGTTAGTTAAATACAAGTTTTTTGAACTATCAAAGTTCAAGGATTGATCTTTGATCTTCAACCCCGACGGACGTGTTTTTTAACAAAGCTTCAGTTAATATTGAAGTCTAAGTGCGAAATTCAAGCCCAAGTGAAACCATTAAATAAAAGCGAAAAGACGCTAATACATATTTATATGTGTTTCAAAAAAACCCTATATACTCCTGTGAATAAAATAAACAAAAACAAGTAAAAACAATAAACTAAACAAAATATGAGCGCACCCGGCGCTCAAAATCAGAAGCGAGAGCTTCAAGCAAAACAAAACAAAAACAACTCCTACATCTCACTCACCCACATATCAAATCACACAAACAATTATCAAAACTTGCACCCGCAGAGTGATGAAAGAGCGCGATCTTGCTCTCCACCATTGGAGAGACCCAACAATTACTCTCAGCAACGAAGACCAGAATGCGCGCCAAATTTACCCGCGCGTATACCAACAACAACTTCCGCGATACAAATGAACACACACTCAACTCTCCCGCTCACAGCAGTTACGCTCTCAACTCTCCCACTCTCAACTCTTCCGCTCTCAACAACCTCAGACACAAATACCACAACTACAGCAACTATAGCAACAACAACCACAGTTTGCTATGCTTCAATGCCGATACGCTCTTCCTCAGCGAATATTAAAACACCCACAACCTCAATACCCGCTCCAACAACAATAAACAAAACTCAATCCTCTCTCCCAAACAAACAAAACTTAAAACGTCACCGAGAAAATCAGTCTCCAAACGGTTCCAAAGATCTTTTAAATGGCAACAAGAAACAGAAGAATAAAACTCAAACCGCTACTCAAAAAACTCTCAAAGAGTACTGGCTAGCCGAGCCAAACTCAAGCAACCGCTTTGAGTTACTAGCACAAGATGATGAAGACGAAAACCAAACTGACAATAGGACAAATGCAACGATAAATACGCAAATGCAAATTGAGCACAAAAAAGCAAAACCACCCCCATATATGTTCAAAATGTTGAAAACATTTACGCACTAACTACTGCTTTAAATTCATTAAAAGAAACACGATATGAACTTAAAGCACTGTCAACTAATGAAATAAAAATACAGCCACTAGAAACTACTCACTACCACAACATATTAGGACTATTAAAAGATAAATCGACCAAATACTACACCTTCAGACCAAAAGACCAGAGAGGATTTAAGGTAATCCTTCGTAATGTCCATCACGCTACAGACAAAGACGATATTATAAATGAACTAGCTCAGCAAGGGCATGAAGTTATAAATTTACACAATATCCAGCGCTACGACTCCAAACAACCATTGCCTCTATTCTCTATTGAACTTAAAATGAAAGAAAATAATAAAGACATCTATAAAATTGAGCACCTTCTTCACTGCAAAGTAATTTTCGAGCCACCGCGACCAAAGCGAACACTTCCCCAATGTACAAACTGCCAAAAATATGGACATACCAAAAACTACTGCACCAAAGACCCAACTTGTGTAAAGTGCGCTGGAAAACACAGCTCCTCATCGTGTACTATAAATACAAGATCGGACCGAACAAGTATTAAATGTGCATTATGCAGTGAAAACCACACTGCAAACTACAAAGGTTGTATGGTGTACAAAGCACTGCAAATCCAAAAATACCCACCTCTCCGGAAGAAAGAAATACCGCTAACAGAAACAAATCAAACGACACAATACAGTACAACAAATAACGTAGCAATCTTAAAGACGCCAGCTATATCCTATGCCGAACTCTTAAACAGAAACCAAGTAACTAGCCATCAAACCAACTCAGCAATCAAAACTGCTAGTGTACCTGATATACAGCCTGCTCCAACTCAATTAAGCCAAACCGCACAAAATGATTTTGACGAACTAAAACAATTGATGAAACAATTAATAGCCCAAATGACAAATATGATGAACATTGTCACGCTCCTAGTATCTAAACTTGACAAATAAACACCTAACAATCGCCATCTGGAATGCTAACGGACTTTCACGCCATTTACTTGAACTAAAAACATTCTTAAATGAAAAGCTAATTGACGTCATACTCATTTCTGAAACTCACTCAACTGAGAAAAGCTATATAAACATACCTGACTATAATATATTCTCTACTAATCACCCGGACGGTAAGGCCCATGGTGGTACTGCAGTAATAATTAAAAAAAGCATAAAGTGCATAGAGCTCGATGGATTCAAAAAGGACTACATACAGGCTACTACTATATCGACCTCAGACACAACGGGTCCAATAAATATATCTGCAGTTTATTGCCCACCTAAATTTAACAATACAAAAGACCAATACCTCGATTTTCTAAAATCACTGGGAAATCGGTATTTGGCAGGAGGTGACTATAATGCCAAACACATAACATGGGGGTCCAGACTTACCACTGCAAAGGGAAGACAATTGTATGAAGCAATAAGAAGCAATAATAGCCGTGCCTTAAGCACAGGCGAGCCGACTTACTGGCCAACTGACATAAACAAACTACCGGACTTAATTGACTTCTGCATTACAAAAAATATAACTTGCGATAACCTAACAATAAAATCATGCCTAGACCTCTCCTCCGACCATTCCCCAATATTAATTGCGTTACATGGTGGGGTAGAAGAAAACAACAATGACCCCCTTTATTTAACCACAAAACAAACTGGAATATGTTTCGCGAGATTTTGGAACAGAACATGGAAATAAATATCTCTCTAAAGACAAACATCGAACTGGACTCCGCAATAGCATATTTAAATGACAACATCATATATGCAGCAACGCAAGCGACACCATCTATAAAAATGACTGCATTAAAGAAAACTCCCGCCTTTGTTAAAGACAAAATCAGAAAAAAGCGTAACCTTAGGAAGATATGGCAAACGACTAGGCATCCAGAAGATAAAAACAAACATTTTGCTATGCTGTGTACCTGGACATTGCTAAAGCATTTGACAAAGTATGGCACAAAGGACTGCTGCATAAGCTAAGAAATATACTACCAGACAACTTATATACCATCCTACAAAGCTATATAACGGACAGATATTTCTATATCAAATATGACAATGAATGCTCAGATGTTATGCCAGTGACAGCGGGTGTTCCCCAAGGTAGTGTGCTTGGACCCATCTTATACCTGATTTACACCTCCGATATTCCAGCACCAACTATCCCTGGATCAATGATTGCTACGTTCGCAGATGATACTGTATTAATGTCGTCAAGCGCGTGTGAAAAAACAGCTGCAAGTACCTTGGAAGCAGCACATCCTAAACAAACGAAATGAAATAAAAAACAAATTTCGACAACTTAACTGGCTAATAGGAAAACACTCAAAACTAAAATTACATTACAAAATTGCAATATACAAGGCGATAATAAAACCAATATGGACGTATGGAATAGAAATCTGGGGAACTGCCAGTAAATCTCACTTACAGCTAATTCAACGAACACAATCGAAAATGCTCAGAACAATGACAAATGCCGAATGGTATATTAGAAATGAAGATATCCATAAAGACTTAAACATAGAGACAGTCATCGAAACTATTAAAAAAAGCAGCAAAAAACACACAAATCAACTACTAAACCACCAAAACCCAAACCTGAGACAAATACCGATGAGAGAGCTGGAACCGAGAAGATTAAAACGAAAAACTCCAACAGAATTAAATTATTAGTAATTATTAGTAAACTATTAAAGTATTAGCGTATCCTTGCAATGGGAAGGGCCGCTACCTTTTTTTCCATTCTTCAACCATTACTCATTGTTATTCTTTAAAAAAACAGAATGCTAACGGACTTTTACGCCATTTACTTGAACTAAAAACATTCTTAAATGAAAAGCTAATTGACGTCATGCTCATTTCTGAAACTCACTCAACTGAGAAAACCTACATAAACATACCTGACTATATTATATTCTCTACTAATCACCCAGACGGTAAGGCCCATGGTGGTACTGCAGTAATAATTAAAAAAAGCATAAAGTGCATAGAGCTCGATGGATTCAAAAAGGACTACATACAGGCTACTACTATATCGACCTCAGACACAACGGGTCCAATAAATATATCTGCAGTTTATTGCCCACCTAAATTTAACAATACAAAAGACCAATACCTCGATTTTCTAAAATCACTGGGAAATCGGTATTTGGCAGGAGGTGACTATAATGCCAAACACATAACATGGGGGTCCAGACTTACCACTGCAAAGGGAAGACAATTGTATGAAGCAATAAGAAGCAATAATAGCCGTGCCTTAAGCACAGGCGAGCCGACTTACTGGCCAACTGACATAAACAAACTACCGGACTTAATTGACTTCTGCATTACAAAAAATATAACTTGCGATAACCTAACAATAAAATCATGCCTAGACCTCTCCTCCGACCATTCCCCAATATTAATTGCGTTACATGGTGGGGTAGAAGAAAACAACAATGACCCCCTTTATTTAACCACAAAACAAACTGGAATATGTTTCGCGAGATTTTGGAACAGAACATGGAAATAAATATCTCTCTAAAGACAAACATCGAACTGGACTCCGCAATAGCATATTTAAATGACAACATCATATATGCAGCAACGCAAGCGACACCATCTATAAAAATGACTGCATTAAAGAAAACTCCCGCCTTTGTTAAAGACAAAATCAGAAAAAAGCGTAACCTTAGGAAGATATGGCAAACGACTAGGCATCCAGAAGATAAAAACAAACTTAATAGAGCAACAGACGAGCTCAAGAGAATTCTCAGGGCAGACAAAGATAACCGGCTACAATACTACCTTAGCAACCTCGGAACCTCCTTATCTACTAATTATTCTCTGTGGAAAGCGACCAAAAAATTGACGAACTCAACTATACACAAGCCGCCTATAAAAAGAAACAACAACATATGGGCGAGATCAAACAAAGAAAAAGCAGACACTCTTGCGGAACACTTTAAAACATCATTTACCAATGACATGGACAACGGCAACGCTGAGCTTCCAACACAAATCACCAACCCAAATTGTGCAATTAAAACTATAACAAAGGCAGAAATTAAATCTCACATAAAACAAATTAAAAACAAGAAAGCCCCCGGATATGACTTAATCGGAGGAAAAATTCTGAAAGAACTACCAGACGCTATAATCACCTATATTAGAAACCTGTTTAACGGAATCATTCGACTCCAATACTTTCCCATAACTTGGAAGGTAGGCCAAATTAAAGCAATTCCAAAACCAAATAAAAACGCCAATACTGTAAGTTCGTACAGACCAATCACTTTATTACCTGTCCTCTCAAAAGTATTTGAAAAAGTCCTATTAAATAGAATCGAGCCAACCCTGACACAAAAAAATATAATACCTCCGCACCAATTCGGCTTTCGGAAGCAGCAGTCGACCGTCCAACAGGTCCATCGAGTAATTAATAAAATAACAGAGGATTTTGACAAAAAGAAGTTTTGCTATGCTGTGTACCTGGACATTGCTAAAGCATTTGACAAAGTATGGCACAAAGGACTGCTGCATAAGCTAAGAAATATACTACCAGACAACTTATATACCATCCTACAAAGCTATATAACGGACAGATATTTCTATATCAAATATGACAATGAATGCTCAGATGTTATGCCAGTGACAGCGGGTGTTCCCCAAGGTAGTGTGCTTGGACCCATCTTATACCTGATTTACACCTCCGATATTCCAGCACCAACTATCCCTGGATCAATGATTGCTACGTTCGCAGATGATACTGTATTAATGTCGTCAAGCGCGTGTGAAAAAACAGCTGCAAGTACCTTACAACAAATCATGACACAAACAGTATCCTGGTTCGAGAGATGGGGCATCGAGATAAATAAAGACAAAACTCAAAAAGTAATATACACAAAACGACAACCCAAAAACCTCGCAATTAAAATCAACGACAATCAAATATTGCTACGCCCATATGCCAAGTACCTTGGACTAACCATTGACGCAAAACTGACATGGAAGCAGCACATCCTAAACAAACGAAATGAAATAAAAAACAAATTTCGACAACTTAACTGGCTAATAGGAAAACACTCAAAACTAAAATTACATTACAAAATTGCAATATACAAGGCGATAATAAAACCAATATGGACGTATGGAATAGAAATCTGGGGAACTGCCAGTAAATCTCACTTACAGCTAATTCAACGAACACAATCGAAAATGCTCAGAACAATGACAAATGCCGAATGGTATATTAGAAATGAAGATATCCATAAAGACTTAAACATAGAGACAGTCATCGAAACTATTAAAAAAAGCAGCAAAAAACACACAAATCAACTACTAAACCACCAAAACCCAAACCTGAGACAAATACCGATGAGAGAGCTGGAACCGAGAAGATTAAAACGAAAAACTCCAACAGAATTAAATTATTAGTAATTATTAGTAAACTATTAAAGTATTAGCGTATCCTTGCAATGGGAAGGGCCGCTACCTTTTTTTCCATTCTTCAACCATTACTCATTGTTATTCTTTAAAAAAACAGAATGTAATTTAAAGGAAATTAATAAATAAAAAAAAAAAAAAAAAAAAGTTCAATAACACAAATAAAATTCTAAGAAATCATTAGCATCCGCCCGACTACAATTATTTCAAGTGCTGAGTCTAAGAGCAATAATTCCAATATTTATTTTTAAATTTGTCTAATAGCCCTGCCACCTACGCCAGTAGTTCTTCCAATAGCTCTGCCGCATAGGCCAGCTTCGCAAACGCCACACCAACTGGCCCACAGTAAGCTTAGATCCCAAATAAAAACACCCATTTTGGGTCGATAGAAAAACTACACATCCAAAAATAAAAACTGGCGCCCGAGCGGTGACCAGCAACACAACATTGCTGGAACAACAAAGACGTATTCAAAGAACTCTTCTAAAATATTTTAAAGAAGCAGTCTTAATCAGAAGGTCGGTCATTTATACCTACTGGCCCATCTATGGATTGCAACTACCATTTCAGTGTCCATCCGGGCCATTAAATATTTTAAGTTAGTGAATAAGTGAAAGAATATAAAGTAAGTGAAACAACAAAAAATAAAAGATTACAGAACTTAAGTAAAGATAATTGCGTTTAACAAGAATTTTATGATCTGGTTAACGGTTTCAATAAGCCTCTACTCATCCTAAGTGATTTAAACGCATAGCACCAACTTTGGGGCTCTTTCGTAAACAATCAAAGGGAAAATGCAATTGAAAATATTGCCCAAAATAGCAATCTTAGTACTAAGTAACGAAAACCACACACACAACATATTTACAAATGTAGATAACTCCAAATGCGCCCCACCCCTAAACCTAAACTCATCCTGGTCAACATCCAACGAGCTACACGGAAGCGATCACTTTCTAATATTCATACAGCTATTTCCAAAAACACACACACTTTCAACTCTTTGAACACATAGATACAATCTTCACTCAGAAAATTGGTCGTTATTACAAGCTAACATTAATAAGCAATCAAACAAAATACACATTACTAACAACACCAACACATCAGCAGCAAAAATCCTAAAAATCATTACAGCAAGTGCAATTTAATTCAATTCCCACTTCAAACCACAACAAAACGAATCGCAAAACAACCTATTGGTGGAATGCAGAACTAGAGTCCTTAAAGATAGAAAAATTTAAATGCCTTAATAATATCAGAAGATCGTTATGTTCAGAAAATATGCTTAAATATAAAAAAGCGAACGCTTAAATCAAGATAAAAGCAAAAAGGGCGAAAAATAACCGGATTAGAAAAGTTTACTAAAGACTTTAACCCTACCACCACAACAATGAAACTCTGGGATAAAGTTCACACCATTAAAGGAGTTAGAAAAAAAACCCACATCCAAACAACAGAAACAGAGATAGGAAAAACCTGTGACTCAACTATGATAGCCAAGAGCGGAATGAAAATTTGGATTGGAATTCATAACGTCCAGCTGCAGAGTTACATGTTGAATTTACGTGGTCTAGGCAATAACATCACTCGTCCAGTTGGTTGCTTTGTAGCTGAGGTTGCTCTCGATGAAGAAAAAATATCCCACAAACTTGTCGTGGTTGCTAATGGAGATCTTCAATATGATGCACTGCTGCGGTATGACTCTATCAGCCAATTTAACTTCACGTCGTCGGGAGCTTCCCTGCTGAGCGAGAAAACTTGTGAAAACCTCAATCAGATAAGTATTTATAATGTTGCAAATACAAATCCTGATATAGATGTGCCGTTACAGTTCGAGAACTTCCAGTGATGCTGCACATTGTTCCCGATGGAGAAATTGCACCGTTTAACCAGTCGCCAAGTCGCCTTTCCACAGCTGAATCCGAAGCAGTCAAAAAACAGATCGACGAATGGCTTGACACAGGCATTATTCGGCGTCGACTTCAAATTTTACCAGCCGTATTGTTTTGGTAAAGAAAAAATGGCTTACACCGTATGTGCGTCGATTTCCGAAAACTGAATTCAATGGATTGCTTTCCCGTGCCGATCATCGATGACGAGCTCAACATTTGCCTCGAAAGCTTTGAAAAAGAACACAATGATACCTTAGAGAAACATAATCTTTAGGTAAGCTACCACAAATCACAGTGTATAGTATTCGAAACGATGCTTAATGATAAAAACAAACAAGTGGAATCACTCCATAATGAAATTAATGAAAATAATTGAAAGCAGAAGCAATCGAAAAAGATAACGTTCAACTTACACTAGAAATCAGTGTGAACGAACTTAAATTAAAAACCTAATCAAGACCAATAAGAACTTGACAGCAATTACAGGAAATTAAATTGAAAGCAAAAGAGGACTTGAAACCTTTAAAAGCAACAAATGGGGTAATTATTTCGGAGCTCTGATCTAAAATGGACAAGAAAATCAAAATCGCTGCAGACCTGCGCGGGGATAAAGAAAAAATGGAAAAGGAAGTAGAATTCAAGATGTCTGAAATGCAAGGTGAGCTGGACAAGTTCGAAGTGGAATGCAATAGCTTGAAGGATATTAAGAACTCACTTGAGAATGAGATTAAACGTAAGTCTAAAGAGTGGCAAGACATAGATATCTTGCGGCAGCAACAGTTTACTGAGCTCTATGATAAATACCAAAATAAGGAAGCTATTTGGGATGGAAAAAAAAATTGGTTTAATAGATATTTGGAATCATCCATACCATTTGTAGAAACATGACCCCAGCACAGGTTTGGCGCTCCTTCAGAGGAGGTTACTTCAACAATTTAGGCCTGCAACGGTACGGCGGGAGACGATTGTCAGGATCCCAGTTTAAGTTTTTAAGTGCAAATAACATGAACTGCTTTTGCACCGACTCAATGGTATTTTGGTGAGAGGAGTATTGAGGACTCAATACGCACGAGCAGTATTCAAGGATAGGACTAACTTGGGTGATATATAGAGATTTGGTGGTGAAAGGATCGTTAAATTCTTTAGACCACCGCTTAATAAAGGCTAACATTCCTCTGGCTTTATTCACTGTCACAGAAATGTGGTCATTAAACTTTAGTTTATGATAAAAAATAACTCCAAGATCATTGATTGTGGAAACACGGATAAAGACATGATTTCCGAGACAGTAAGAGACACTAAGCGGTACACTGCGAAGAAATGGCATAAGTTTGCATTTTGAGCAGTTTAGGAATAGAAGATTGCTTGAGCACCACGTATAGAGCTCATCAAAGTCTTGTTGCAGATTCCTGTGCAGAAAATGTTCCGAGAAGGAATAGCATAACTTGACATCATCAACATACATAAGCGTAGAGGGATAACTAATCACATTGGGAAAATCATTTACAAAGAGTATAAACAACAGTGGTCCTAGATTACTAACCTGCGGGACACCCGATGAGACATGGATAACCTTTGACTTGGTAGTTTTAAATAGAAGACGCTGAGTTCGATCTGAAAGGTAGGAAGCAATCCACTGCAAGATCATGGACCAAAGAATCAGATCGTATTTTCGCATATCGCCGATGCCGTTTTCTTTTTAATTTAGGGTTATTGAGTGTTTTTTTATTATAACCACTTGGTTATTTGTCCGTTGTATGGCCACGGACATGCCCACAAAGTTTTCCAAATTATTTTAATTGCACACAAAATATTTCAAAATTGTTTATTTATATATTTTTTTTCAAGGTCACGATATAATTAAGTTTGCTTTTTACCTCTTTTTAAGCCTTATTTTAGCGACCGTGGACTGAGATTTCAATGCGAATCACATTCGGAGAAACATACACTGCACTACAATTACAATTATGTACTAGCAAGAGTTCTTATCAACTATTTATATATTTGTGCCCATAGAAACTTCAATTCGTTGTTATGTGTGTGTTGATCATTGGCAGCGATTCGCATTAGACCGCTATGCCGTGGCTGTGTGTTAGTTAAATACAAGTTTTTTGAACTATCAAAGTTCAATAACACAACTTCACTTTCAACTCTTTGAACACATAGATACAATCTTCACTCAGAAAATTGGTCGTTATTACAAGCTAACATTAATAAGCAATCAAACAAAATACACATTACTAACAACACCAACACATCAGCAGCAAAAATCCTAAAAATCATTACAGCAAGTGCAAATTAATTCAATTCCCACTTCAAACCACAACAAAACGAATCGCAAAACAACCTATTGGTGGAATGCAGAACTAGAGTCCTTAAAGATAGAAAAATTTAAATGCCTTAATAATATCAGAAGATCGTTAAGTTCAGAAAATATGCTTAAATATAAAAAAGCGAACGCTTAAATCAAGATAAAAGCAAAAAGGGCGAAAAATAACGGGATTAGAAAAGTTTACTAACGACTTTAACCCTACCACCACAACAATGAAACTCTGGGATAAAGTTCACACCATTAAAGGAGTTAGAAAAAAAACCCACATCCAAACAACAGAAACAGAGATAGGAAAAACCTGTGACTCAACTATGATAGCCAAGAGCGGAATGAAAATTTGGATTGGAATTCATAACGTCCAGCTGCAGAGTTACATGTTGAATTTACGTGGTCTAGGCAATAACATCACTCGTCCAGTTGGTTGCTTTGTAGCTGAGGTTGCTCTCGATGAAGAAAAAATATCCCACAAACTTGTCGTGGTTGCTAATGGAGATCTTCAATATGATGCACTGCTGCGGTATGACTCTATCAGCCAATTTAACTTCACGTCGTCGGGAGCTTCCCTGCTGAGCGAGAAAACTTGTGAAAACCTCAATCAGATAAGTATTTATAATGTTGCAAATACAAATCCTGATATAGATGTGCCGTTACAGTTCGAGAACGAGGTGCGTGCGATGATCAACAACTACAAACCGAACCAGTCAGTTGAAGAATTTCCAGTGTTGCTGCACATTGTTCCCGATGGAGAAATTGCACCGTTTAACCAGTCGCCAAGTCGCCTTTCCACAGCTGAATCCGAAGCAGTCAAAAAACAGATCGACGAATGGCTTGACACAGGCATTATTCGGCGTCGACTTCAAATTTTACCAGCCGTATTGTTTTGGTAAAGAAAAAATGGCTTACACCGTATGTGCGTCGATTTCCGAAAACTGAATTCAATGGATTGCTTTCCCGTGCCGATCATCGATGACGAGCTCAACATTTGCCTCGAAAGCTTTGAAAAAGAACACAATGATACCTTAGAGAAACATAATCTTTAGGTAAGCTACCACAAATCACAGTGTATAGTATTCGAAACGATGCTTAATGATAAAAACAAACAAGTGGAATCACTCCATAATGAAATTAATGAAAATAATTGAAAGCAGAAGCAATCGAAAAAGATAACGTTCAACTTACACTAGAAATCAGTGTGAACGAACTTAAATTTCAAAACCTAATCAAGACCAATAAGAACTTGACAGCAATTACAGGAAATTAAATTGAAAGCAAAAGAGGACTTGAAACCTTTAAAAGCAACAAATGGGGAAATTATTTCGGAGCTCTGATCTAAAATGGACAAGAAAATCAAAATCGCTGCAGACCTGCGCGGGGATAAAGAAAAAATGGAAAAGGAAGTAGAATTCAAGATGTCTGAAATGCAAGGTGAGCTGGACAAGTTCGAAGTGGAATGCAATAGCTTGAAGGATATTAAGAACTCACTTGAGAATGAGATTAAACGTAAGTCTAAAGAGTGGCAAGACATAGATATCTTGCGGCAGCAACAGTTTACTGAGCTCTATGATAATACCAAAATAAGGAAGCTATTTGGGATGGAAAAAAAATTGGTTTAATAGATATTTGGAATCATCCATACCATTTGTAGAAACATGACCCCAGCACAGGTTTGGCGCTCCTTCAGAGGAGGTTACTTCAACAATTTAGGCCTGCAACGGTACGGCGGGAGACGATTGTCAGGATCCCAGTTTAAGTTTTTAAGTGCAAATAACATGAACTGCTTTTGCACCGACTCAATGGTATTTTGGTGAGAGGAGTATTGAGGACTCAATACGCACGAGCAGTATTCAAGGATAGGACTAACTTGGGTGATATATAGAGATTTGGTGGTGAAAGGATCGTTAAATTCTTTAGACCACCGCTTAATAAAGGCTAACATTCTCTGGCTTTATTCACTGTCACAGAAATGTGGTCATTAAACTTTAGTTTATGATAAAAAATAACTCCAAGATCATTGATTGTGGAAACACGGATAAAGACATGATTTCCGAGACAGTATGAGACACTAAGCGGTACACTGCGAAGAAATGGCATAAGTTTGCATTTTGAGCAGTTTAGGAATAGAAGATTGCTTGAGCACCACGTATAGAGCTCATCAAAGTCTTGTTGCAGATTCCTGTGCAGAAAATGTTCCGAGAAGGAATAGCATAACTTGACATCATCAACATACATAAGCGTAGAGGGATAACTAATCACATTGGGAAAATCGTTTACAAAGAGTATAAACAACAGTGGTCCTAGATTACTAACCTGCGGGACACCCGATGAGACATGGATAACCTTTGACTTGGTAGTTTTAAATAGAACACGCTGAGTTCGATCTGAAAGGTAGGAAGCAATCCACTGCAAGATCATGGACCAAAGAATCAGATCGTATTTTCGCATATCGCCGATGCCGTTTTCTTTTTAATTTAGGGTTATTGAGTGTTTTTTTATTATAACCACTTGGTTATTTGTCCGTTGTATGGCCACGGACATGCCCACAAAGTTTTCCAAATTATTTTAATTGCACACAAAATATTTCAAAATTGTTTATTTATATATTTTTTTTCAAGGTCACGATATAATTAAGTTTGCTTTTTACCTCTTTTTAAGCCTTATTTTAGCGACCGTGGACTGAGATTTCAATGCGAATCACATTCGGAGAAACATACACTGCACTACAATTACAATTATGTACTAGCAAGAGTTCTTATCAACTATTTATATATTTGTGCCCATAGAAACTTCAATTCGTTGTTATGTGTGTGTTGATCATTGGCAGCGATTCGCATTAGACCGCTATGCCGTGGCTGTGTGTTAGTTAAATACAAGTTTTTTGAACTATCAAAGTTCAATAACACAACTTCACTTTCAACTCTTTGAACACATAGATACAATCTTCACTCAGAAAATTGGTCGTTATTACAAGCTAACATTAATAAGCAATCAAACAAAATACACATTACTAACAACACCAACACATCAGCAGCAAAAATCCTAAAAATCATTACAGCAAGTGCAAATTAATTCAATTCCCACTTCAAACCACAACAAAACGAATCGCAAAACAACCTATTGGTGGAATGCAGAACTAGAGTCCTTAAAGATAGAA
This sequence comes from Drosophila ercepeae, assembly GCA_018150545.1. Taxonomy (NCBI): domain Eukaryota; kingdom Metazoa; phylum Arthropoda; class Insecta; order Diptera; family Drosophilidae; genus Drosophila; species Drosophila ercepeae. The sequence goes on along the minus strand of JAECWL010000010.1, from coordinate 524,389 downwards.
AAATTTAAATGCCTTAATAATATCAGAAGATCGTTAAGTTCAGAAAATATGCTTAAATATAAAAAAGCGAACGCTTAAATCAAGATAAAAGCAAAAAGGGCGAAAAATAACGGGATTAGAAAAGTTTACTAACGACTTTAACCCTACCACCACAACAATGAAACTCTGGGATAAAGTTCACACCATTAAAGGAGTTAGAAAAAAACCCACATCCAAACAACAGAAACAGAGATAGGAAAAACCTGTGACTCAACTATGATAGCCAAGAGCGGAATGAAAATTTGGATTGGAATTCATAACGTCCAGCTGCAGAGTTACATGTTGAATTTACGTGGTCTAGGCAACAACATCACTCGTCCAGTTGGTTGCTTTGTAGCTGAGGTTGCTCTCGATGAAGAAAAAATATCCCACAAACTTGTCGTGGTTGCTAATGGAGATCTTCAATATGATGCACTGCTGCGGTATGACTCTATCAGCCAATTTAACTTCACGTCGTCGGGAGCTTCCCTGCTGAGCGAGAAAACTTGTGAAAACCTCAATCAGATAAGTATTTATAATGTTGCAAATACAAATCCTGATATAGATGTGCCGTTACAGTTCGAGAACGAGGTGCGTGCGATGATCAACAACTACAAACCGAACCAGTCAGTTGAAGAATTTCCAGTGATGCTGCACATTGTTCCCGATGGAGAAATTGCACCGTTTAACCAGTCGCCAAGTCGCCTTTCCACAGCTGAATCCGAAGCAGTCAAAAAACAGATCGACGAATGGCTTGACACAGGCATTATTCGGCGTCGACTTCAAATTTTACCAGCCGTATTGTTTTGGTAAAAAAAAAATGGCTTACACCGTATGTGCGTCGATTTCCGAAAACTGAATTCAATGGATTGCTTTCCCGTGCCGATCATCGATGACGAGCTCAACATTTGCCTCGAAAGCTTTGAAAAAGAACACAATGATACCTTAGAGAAACATAATCTTTAGGTAAGCTACCACAAATCACAGTGTATAGTATTCGAAACGATGCTTAATGATAAAAACAAACAAGTGGAATCACTCCATAATGAAATTAATGAAAATAATTGAAAGCAGAAGCAATCGAAAAAGATAACGTTCAACTTACACTAGAAATCAGTGTGAACGAACTTAAATTTCAAAACCTAATCAAGACCAATAAGAACTTGACAGCAATTACAGGAAATTAAATTGAAAGCAAAAGAGGACTTGAAACCTTTAAAAGCAACAAATGGGGAAATTATTTCGGAGCTCTGATCTAAAATGGACAAGAAAATCAAAATCGCTGCAGACCTGCGCGGGGATAAAGAAAAAATGGAAAAGGAAGTAGAATTCAAGATGTCTGAAATGCAAGGTGAGCTGGACAAGTTCGAAGTGGAATGCAATAGCTTGAAGGATATTAAGAACTCACTTGAGAATGAGATTAAACGTAAGTCTAAAGAGTGGCAAGACATAGATATCTTGCGGCAGCAACAGTTTACTGAGCTCTATGATAAATACCAAAATAAGGAAGCTATTTGGGATGGAAAAAAAAATTGGTTTAATAGATATTTGGAATCATCCATACCATTTGTAGAAACATGACCCCAGCACAGGTTTGGCGCTCCTTCAGAGGAGGTTACTTCAACAATTTAGGCCTGCAACGGTACGGCGGGAGACGATTGTCAGGATCCCAGTTTAAGTTTTTAAGTGCAAATAACATGAACTGCTTTTGCACCGACTCAATGGTATTTTGGTGAGAGGAGTATTGAGGACTCAATACGCACGAGCAGTATTCAAGGATAGGACTAACTTGGGTGATATATAGAGATTTGGTGGTGAAAGGATCGTTAAATTCTTTAGACCACCGCTTAATAAAGGCTAACATTCTCTGGCTTTATTCACTGTCACAGAAATGTGGTCATTAAACTTTAGTTTATGATAAAAAATAACTCCAAGATCATTGATTGTGGAAACACGGATAAAGACATGATTTCCGAGACAGTAAGAGACACTAAGCGGTACACTGCGAAGAAATGGCATAAGTTTGCATTTTGAGCAGTTTAGGAATAGAAGATTGCTTGAGCACCACGTATAGAGCTCATCAAAGTCTTGTTGCAGATTCCTGTGCAGAAAATGTTCCGAGAAGGAATAGCATAACTTGACATCATCAACATACATAAGCGTAGAGGGATAACTAATCACATTGGGAAAATCATTTACAAAGAGTATAAACAACAGTGGTCCTAGATTACTAACCTGCGGGACACCCGATGAGAGATGGATAACCTTTGACTTGGTAGTTTTAAATAGAAGACGCTGAGTTCGATCTGAAAGGTAGGAAGCAATCCACTGCAAGATCATGGACCAAAGAATCAGATCGTATTTTCGCATATCGCCGATGCCGTTTTCTTTTTAATTTAGGGTTATTGAGTGTTTTTTTATTATAACCACTTGGTTATTTGTCCGTTGTATGGCCACGGACATGCCCACAAAGTTTTCCAAATTATTTTAATTGCACACAAAATATTTCAAAATTGTTTATTTATATGTTTTTTTTCAAGGTCACGATATAATTAAGTTTGCTTTTTACCTCTTTTTAAGCCTTATTTTAGCGACCGTGGACTGAGATTTTAATGCGAATCACATTCGGAGAAACATACACTGCACTACAATTACAATTATGTACTAGCAAGAGTTCTTATCAACTATTTATATATTTGTGCCCATAGAAACTTCAATTCGTTGTTATGTGTGTGTTGATCATTGGCAGCGATTCGCATTAGACCGCTATGCCGTGGCTGTGTGTTAGTTAAATACAAGTTTTTTGAACTATCAAAGTTCAATAACACAACTTCACTTTCAACTCTTTGAACACATAGATACAATCTTCACTCAGAAAATTGGTCGTTATTACAAGCTAACATTAATAAGCAATCAAACAAAATACACATTACTAACAACACCAACACATCAGCAGCAAAAATCCTAAAAATCATTACAGCAAGTGCAAATTAATTCAATTCCCACTTCAAACCACAACAAAACGAATCGCAAAACAACCTATTGGTGGAATGCAGAACTAGAGTCCTTAAAGATAGAAAAATTTAAATGCCTTAATAATATCAGAAGATCGTTAAGTTCAGAAAATATGCTTAAATATAAAAAAGCGAACGCTTAAATCAAGATAAAAGCAAAAAGGGCGAAAAATAACGGGATTAGAAAAGTTTACTAACGACTTTAACCCTACCACCACAACAATGAAACTCTGGGATAAAGATCGCAACATTACAGGAGTTAGAAAAAAACCCACATCCAAACAACAGAAACAGAGATAGGAAAAACCTGTGACTCAACTATGATAGCCAAGAGCGGAATGAAAATTTGGATTGGAATTCATAACGTCCAGCTGCAGAGTTACATGTTGAATTTACGTGGTCTAGGCAACAACATCACTCGTCCAGTTGGTTGCTTTGTAGCTGAGGTTGCTCTCGATGAAGAAAAAATATCCCACAAACTTGTCGTGGTTGCTAATGGAGATCTTCAATATGATGCACTGCTGCGGTATGACTCTATCAGCCAATTTAACTTCACGTCGTCGGGAGCTTCCCTGCTGAGCGAGAAAACTTGTGAAAACCTCAATCAGATAAGTATTTATAATGTTGCAAATACAAATCCTGATATAGATGTGCCGTTACAGTTCGAGAACGAGGTGCGTGCGATGATCAACAACTACAAACCGAACCAGTCAGTTGAAGAATTTCCAGTGTTGCTGCACATTGTTCCCGATGGAGAAATTGCACCGTTTAACCAGTCGCCAAGTCGCCTTTCCACAGCTGAATCCGAAGCAGTCAAAAAACAGATCGACGAATGGCTTGACACAGGCATTATTCGGCGTCGACTTCAAATTTTACCAGCCGTATTGTTTTGGTAAAGAAAAAATGGCTTACACCGTATGTGCGTCGATTTCCGAAAACTGAATTCAATGGATTGCTTTCCCGTGCCGATCATCGATGACGAGCTCAACATTTGCCTCGAAAGCTTTGAAAAAGAACACAATGATACCTTAGAGAAACATAATCTTTAGGTAAGCTACCACAAATCACAGTGTATAGTATTCGAAACGATGCTTAATGATAAAAACAAACAAGTGGAATCACTCCATAATGAAATTAATGAAAATAATTGAAAGCAGAAGCAATCGAAAAAGATAACGTTCAACTTACACTAGAAATCAGTGTGAACGAACTTAAATTTCAAAACCTAATCAAGACCAATAAGAACTTGACAGCAATTACAGGAAATTAAATTGAAAGCAAAAGAGGACTTGAAACCTTTAAAAGCAACAAATGGGGAAATTATTTCGGAGCTCTGATCTAAAATGGACAAGAAAATCAAAATCGCTGCAGACCTGCGCGGGGATAAAGAAAAAATGGAAAAGGAAGTAGAATTCAAGATGTCTGAAATGCAAGGTGAGCTGGACAAGTTCGAAGTGGAATGCAATAGCTTGAAGGATATTAAGAACTCACTTGAGAATGAGATTAAACGTAAGTCTAAAGAGTGGCAAGACATAGATATCTTGCGGCAGCAACAGTTTACTGAGCTCTATGATAAATACCAAAAAAAATTGGTTTAAAAGGTATTTGGAATCATCCATACCATATGTAGAAACATGACCCCAGCACAGGTTTGGCGCTCCTTCAGAGAAGGTAACTTCAACAATTTAGGCCTGCAACGGTACGGCGGGAGACGATTGTCAGGATCCCAGTGTAAGTTTTTAAGTGCAAATAACATGAACTGCTTTTGCACCGACTCAATGGTATTTTGGTGAGAGGAGTATTGAGGACTCAATACGCACGAGCAGTATTCAAGGATAGGACTAACTTGGGTGATATATAGAGATTTGGTGGTGAAAGCATCGTTAAATTCTTTAGACCACCGATTAATAAAGGCTAACATTCCTCTGGCTTTATTCACTGTCGCAGAAATGTGGTCATTAAACTTTAGTTTATGATAAAAAATAACTCCAAGATCATTGATTGTGGAAACACGGATAAGGACATGATTTCCGAGACAGTAAGAGACACTAAGCGGTACACTGCGAAGAAATGGCATAAGTTTGCATTTTGAGCAGTTTAGGAATAGAAGATTGCTTGAGCACCACGTATAGAGCTCATCAAAGTCTTGTTGCAGATTCCTGTGCAGAAAATGTTCCGAGAAGGAATAGCATAACTTGACATCATCAACATACATAAGCGTAGAGGGATAACTAATCACATTGGGAAAATTGGTGGTTGCTTGGTTATTTGTATATGTATGGCCACGGACATGCCCACAAAGTTTTCCAAATTATTTTAATTGCACACAAAATATTTCAAAAATGTTTATTTATATATTTATTTATTATTTATATTTCAAGGTCACGATATAATTAAGTTTGCTTTTTACCTTTTTTTAAGCCTTATTTTAGCGACCCTGGACTGAGATTTCAATGCGAATCACATTCGGAGAAACATACACTGCACTACAATTACAATTATGTACTAGCAAGAGTTCTTATCAACTATTTATATATTTGTGCCCATAGCAACTTCAATTCGTTGTTATGTGCGTGTTGATCATTGGCAGCGATTCGCATTAGACCGCTATGCCGTGGCTGTGTGTTAGGTAAATACAAGTTTTTTGAACTATGAAAGTTCAATAACACAAATAAAATTCTAAGAAATCATTAACATCCGCCCGACTACAATTATTTCAAGTGCTGAGTCTAAGAGCAATAATTCCAATATTTATTTTTAAATTTGTCTAATAGCCCTGCCACCTACGCCAGTAGTTCTTCCAATAGCTCTGCCGCCTAGGCCAGCTTCGCAAACGCCACACCAACTGGCCCACAGTAAGCTTAGATCCCATTTTGGGTCGATAGAAAAACTACACATCCAAAAATAAAAACTGGCGCCCGAGCGGTGACCAGCAACACAACATTGCTGGAACAACAAAGACGTCTTCAAAGAACTCTTCTAAAATATTTTAAAGAAGCAGTCTTAATCAGAAGGTCGGTCATTTATACCTACTGGCCCATCTATGGATTGCAACTACCATTTCAGTGTACATCCGGGCCATTAAATATTTTAAGTTAGTGAATAAGTGAAAGAATATAAAGTAAGTGAAACAACAAAAAATAAAAGATTACAGAACTTAAGTAAAGATAATTGCGTTTAACAAGAATTTTATGATCTGGTTAACGGTTTCAATAAGCCTCTACTCATCCTAAGTGATTTAAACGCATAGCACCAACTTTGGGGCTCTTTCGTAAACAATCAAAGGGAAAATGCAATTGAAAATATTGCCCAAAATAGCAATCTTAGTACTAAGTAACGAAAACCACACACACTACACACACACAACATATTTACAAATGTAGATGGCTCCAAAGGCGCCCCGCCCCTAAACCTAAACTCATCCTTGTCAACATCCAACGAGCTGCACGGAAGCGATCACTTTCTAATATTCATACAGCTATTTCCAAAAACACACACACTTTCAACTCTTTGAACACATAGATACAATCTTCACTCAGAAAATTGTTCGTTATTACAAGCTAACATTAATAAGCAAACAAACAAAATACACATTACTAAAAACACCAACAAATCAGCAGCAAAAATCCTAAAAATCATTACAGCAAGTGCAAATTAATTCAATTCCCACTTCAAACCACAACAAAACGAATCGCAAAACAACCTATTGGTGGAATGCAGAACTAGAGTCCTTAAAGATAGAAAAATTTAAATGCCTTAATAATCTCAGAAGATCTTTAAGTTCAGAAAATATGCTTAAATATAAAAAAGCGAACGCTTAAATCAAGATAGAAGCAAAAAGGGCGAAAAATAACCGGATTAGAAAAGTTTACTAAAGACTTTAACCCTACCACCACAACAATTAAACTCTGGGATAAAGTTCACACCATTACAGGAGTTAGAAAAAAAAACCCACATCCAAACAACAGAAACAGAGATAGGAAAAACCTGTGACTCAACTATGATAGCCAATATTAAGCCAGATAAACAAGCAGAACAAACTAAAAAACCTACTAAAAAGCTACCGCCCAATGTTACTTCTATCCTGCATATTCAAAACTTTAGAAAAAATAATATGAAATTGTATAAGCAATGGTGCAATTTCAACAAAAATTATAACCGAAAAATCATCTCACCTACACATATGCAAAAAACAAAATTCTACAAGCATAGAAATTGTAATTAACAATATCAATGCACCTGCAAACTCAACTCAAAATTTTTGGTTTAATCTTTGACACTAAACAAATAAAATCACTTAACTTTAGCTTAAACATCCTCAAATGTCTTAATATTAAGAACCCTAAATGCAACACCCATTCACTGATAATCATTACAAAATCAATTGTATTGACCAAAATAGACTATGGTCTCCGTATTCATGATAAAACAAACAAACAAAAAACATAAAAAAAACTATCCACCCCCCACCACGCCACCATCCGACTCTCCTTAGGTGCTTTTCGAACCCCCCTCATCAACATGCTGGCAGAAGCTAGACTTCCGATTTAACAACCAGATTCCAATGGACATCGGCAGACTAGAATAACCAACACATCCAGCTCATCTGTACATTAAACAATCCTCAATCAATCAGCAAAATATCAGCAAATAACAGCACTCAACATCCTTACACCAAATAAAAAATATAAAGAAAAAACCCCACTATGATTCTACAAAAACAAATCTGTCATACTAGAGCTTACAAAACATATAAAAGATACAACACCCAACGAAATATACCAACAAAACTCAGGAAACGCAGGAATAACCGGAAATGAATAGGCGGATACAGCAGCCAAAATTGGTACAAGACCACATTTATTTCTCCACAAAAGTAAAATAAATATGATATAAACAAAATAATTAACAGTAACACCAAAATAATCAATTAAAACCACCTTTATAAACCATTTATCCAAATAGAGAATCAATACAAATACCCATAACAATAAACAGAAATCATGCCATCTTATACACAAGATTCAGATTATCCCAAAACCTAGTTCACACACAAACGCATATTAAAACAAGTAAGGAAGCAGCAGTCGAGTTTCCCGACTGCAAAATACCCTGTACCCTTAGACATGCTTACAATTTACTTATTTAGTATCAATAAATAAATGAAACAATATTCTATTATAAAAGAGTACCACAACAATTTAAATTTTGTATTATTTGTTAAAAACAAATAAGTAAAATTATTTTATTTATTTTAAAATTCAATATTTATAATTATTTATAATATATAATAATTTAATATTGCTTAGAATTTATTTATTTAATATCAATAAATAAATGAAACAATATTCTATTAGAAAAGAGTACCATAACAGTATAAATTTTGTATTATTTTTTATTAACTGAAATAGCATTATGAACACTATAAACTGTTTCAAAAGTTTTGGCTAAAATATCATTTCCAAATAGATTTGAAAACATTTGAAATCAATGTGAGAATCACAATTAGTTGTGGGCTTTTTCAAATCCATCAATGATCTGAAGTCCTTACTAAGTAAGTTATTATAAATAGACCTACCCTCACTTAATTTTCCTAAACATAAATTAAAATCTAAAATTATACAATTATAAGCTAAAAGGCTATGCTGTTGAAATAGATCCTCAAGATCAGATTTAAACTTAGATTTTAACTTCTACTTTTATATAACACTAGGAAACTTGTTGGGTTGTATTTAATTACAGTATACTCAAATACCAGTGACCTATAAGAGTATCTACCACTGAAGCAATTTGAAAACCTGTCAACTATATCGTTTTTGCAGTAGATAATGAGACCTCTTTTAGATCTCTCTGCTTCGTGGGAATCTAAGCGAAGCAAGTTGCTGAATTGTGTAATATCAAAATTTTTATTCGGAAGAGTCCAAGATTCAGCAAAACACAAAATGGACGACTGAAGCATTTATTTGTCCGATCGAATATCGTCAATGTGACAATGAATGCTTTCAGTGTTATGAAATAAAATATCTAAATTCGAACTGTTGAACAGATAATCATAATTTGTCTGAAGTAAATTTTCAGATCGCAACTTCTGCAATTGAACTTGCACTTTGTCGTTGCTTTGGGGAGCCTTGGGGGCGACAAAGGATCCGATTATGAAGAGGCCATTAGCAGTTGTGGCGCTGCTGCAGGCTACGTACAGTGCAGCGCGAGGCATGGGGAGGGAAGTGTGGACTACCACTTGGCTATACGGAGCCCCCTGGCTCTTGTGAATAGTTATGACTTCTGCAGGCACAACTGGAAATTGCTTACGATCGATCGTAACTTGCTCATTTTTCTTAAATTGAAAATTTTTAATAATTTTCTGAATTGGGGTCCACGAAGACTCAGTATTGTGAGTGCGTTTGGAGCGAGCAATTTCTCCAACACTTTCCTCAAAAAATTTCATCCATAGAATGCAGGGAGAGTTGGATGAATCTAAATCTGTCTGCATAAGACCGTGATCATATATTTGGCTGTGGTCTTCAGGAGAAGGAAGGTACACAAACCTTGTGCATCAGTCAAAATTTTACAAAGTAAACTCATTCTTTAAATTGTAGATCACAGGTACTTAGTATATACATATGTATATATAAGGCACGGAAACGCATATATACAAATTTGACATATTTCAATGAGCATCGCCTTCTGCCGGTGCGCTACGTTATGAAAATAAGTTTCACGTGTCATAAAGCCATACACATTTTGCTGTCAACGGCGCAGTCGCGCAATGCGTGTTTTGTTGCGCTTCTGCTTCCCTTGCCATAGATTTGCATGTGGCATAACTTCCGTGTTTCTTATCCAATTTGGTTCAAATTTAAAAATTAGATAGCGTCTATAAGCATATGCCGAATTGCATAGTATTACGTTAATATTTGTGGGCGTGGCACATTTTTGTGGTTTGCGGGGGAGCGGGGGGTGGTATCAAAAGAAAACAAGAAACTTGTACTGCGTAATTACATATCCAACGATATATGGCACATGTCTGTAGCTCTTGTAGTTTCTGAGATCTAGGCGTTGATACGGTCAGACAGACGGACAGACAGACGGACAGACAAACGGACAGACAGACGGACAGACAGACGGACAGACAGACGGACATGGCTATATCGACTCGGCTGTCGATGCTGATCAAGAATATATATACTTTATGGGGTCGGAGATGCTTCCTTCTGTTACATACATTTGCACCATTTTATGAAACCCTTTTCACCCATTTTTAATGAGTACAGGGTATAAAAAAAACCAGCACCAGTCTGCCCTTATTGTAACACAAGTTCCCTATACATATATACACTGCTTAAAGGCCTTAGCTGCACTGGCAATAATTATTGTACCTGAATTTACTGAACTTAGTTTCTGCGATACAATTAAATAAATACAATAACAAAAATTAAGAATCTTTAAAGAAAATTACACTGCAAATGGTGCTAACAATTAAATACATTAAGTTTCATCCAACAATTAAATTCGTTTAATCACCTAACTCACCAATTAAATATAAAAAAAATGTTTTTAAATACTAAATATTTTTCTAAATCCAAAAAAAAATTTTTTTTCTAAATTCAAAAAATTTTAATTAAAGTAAAAAAATTGTCTCTAATAAAAATATACAATATTCTAAGTGTTATCTCGAATTATTACGATATACTTAGGTTTAATATTACTATAAGCTATAAGTAACAGCTGATAACTGACAGAAGAAAGAATGCAATTACAGAGTTACAAGCCGTTGAAAAAATTTGTCAACGCCGACTATATGAAAAATCCGCAATTACTTTTTGGACAACCCAATAGTTCAACTAATTTTTCCATTTCTAAATAAAATACCAAAATAATTTTAACAGCTTAAAATTTTAAGGTCGAATGGCCAACCCAGATAACCTAATCAGACCACCACTGTTTAATACAGAATAAAGTTCAGCAGCAGCAAATCAACAACTGCCTAGAGTAATACAAAGACAGGAAATTCATCAACAAAAAAGAAACATGGCACAAATCGAAATAGATGAAACTGTTAGACGGTTTTTGTCTGAACAAATACCCACTTTATTGCAAAATGCCCAAAACCCGTCTTTCGACTTTACTAATGCGGAAGGTCAAGGAATTTATCAAGAACATTTCATACATTTAGCTGACTTGGACAAAGTACCCTTACGTGAGTAGCTTACGTGAGTTCTCAGGCAACCAAACCAAGTTCGGCTCATGGAAAAAAGGTGTTAGCAGGTGTTCTATAAACTTATGAACATACTAGAGGCACACCTAAATATTTCGGCATAATACACACAATTCGTAGCAAAATTATCGGCAATGCCGACACCGCGTTAGTATCCTATAATGTCGCATTAAACTGGCAAGTGTGTTATTCTGCACTTTGCAGATAAAAGAGATTTGGGTACTCTGGAATACCAGATGACTATAATATCACAGGGACCTAACCAATCAGTAATATAATTCCACTAGGCTGTTTATACCCATCTCTCTTTGATATTTAACAAAATCAGCTGAATGGAATTAAACTCAGAATAAAAACAACCTATGAAAAAACTATATAGAGACAAGTCAAGTATATACCTTTATATTTAACAATAAAGCTAAAATACGTACAAATACAGACATACCCATTATTTAAAAATTTGGTCAATATCCCATGTCTCTAAAAGATGAAGTGGACAAACAAATAGTAGAACTTAAAGATAACAATATTATAACAATATTATATCTCGATCTCCTATCTCCGATCGATAGAGATCAACCCTGATAAGGTAAAAGCAATTGCCAATTACCCATGTCCCAAGACACTTAAGGAACTGAGATCTTTCCTAGGACTATCTGGATATTATAAAAGGGTTAGTACTGGGGTATGCTACAATAGCCCGGAGTTTCGGCATCTCTGCAGCCAAGTTCAGTTATAAGCCGTCTCATGGCGACTGCGTCTTTGCACGCTGTTAACTATGGCATGTACTCAGTCCCGGTACTGCTGAGTGCTACGCTGTTCTGTTTCTCCGATTTCCATGAAACCGGACCACCAGCTATGAAGAACAACATAGCCTGTATTCGATTTGCGATCGTCCTTGTCTCCACCCCAGTCAGCATACACGTGGATATATTGCGTCTGTCCCAGGATAATCTTGCAAAATTCACCTTCACGATGTATCTCCATGCCTAGAAACAGTTGTAGCGGGCCCTTGTCCACACGTTCAAAAACCCTAGAGATCGATGTCTTAATGTTGGACATTTCTGGTTTCGTTTTGGCATTCTATAATGAGATCATCGACGTAAACCAATATTAGTACTATATTACTTTGGTCGTCTTGTTTGTACTAGCAGGGCTCATTGTTCATCGGCTTAAAACTAATACAACGCAAAACACCATCCATTTTTGTGTTCCCTTGCAGCTTGTTTCAACACAAATGTATATGGCCTTCGTTAATCCCTTGAGGTTTCTGCATGTATACAGTATCCGCCAGATCACTGTTAAGGTATGCCATGCATAATCCATCTGATTAAGGAAAGCTCCTTCTCTGCTGCCTTTGCCAAAGTTAGTGGTATGCTCTCCAATCTGTATATCGGTGAAAACGTCTAATGATAGTTTACACCATAACGTTGCGCACAGACTTTTAAAATACGGCACGCATTTAATCGCTTCAGATTTTTCACTGCATCACGCTTTACATTGTATACTCACTTGCAGACAATCGTCTTCTGGTTAAAGGGAAACTCAGTGATGCTTCGTAAATAAAGCATCATTCATGCTGCATATCTTCACACCAGTGGGTGGCATACGGCCGTGGTCTATTGACGACTCATTCATCGACTTTCGCCCAACTGCCAGTCGAAGGATACTGTAACAGCATAAGCTCCCTGAGACACATTGTCGCTCTCATTGAGAAGCATGTATCTCATCTCAACCAACAGCCGCTTCTCAGGAGCATACAGCCGACACTCCTTGGCTGTCCTTGAATACCATACAAGTATAGTATTCTGTACCTTTTGGTTGGAATTTACTCTTCTGTTTTCCCTTGTCTAGCGCCACTGCAATGAAGCCAAAAACTTTAATATGACTGATACCAGGTTTCTTAGCCGACCATGCTTCCTTTGGAGTCATGCTAGTGAGCGCACTTTTGGGTCACCGGTTGTGTAAATGCACGGCTGTGTAAATTGCCTCAGCGAACAATGCCTCACAAGCCCAGACTGCCTCATTATTCCATTTTCCTTTAGGAACCCTTGTTTGCGTAATCGGTACCATCGTCACTCCGAATATATTTAAGCTTTTTCCCAATTTGTCGCTCTGCCATGTTTTTGAACACAACTAACTTTTTAAAGACTTCATATTTCGGCTTGAGAAAATAAACAAACATTCGCCTAGATTTATCATCGACGAACGTTACGAAGTTTTTTGTTAACCCCCAAATGAACTGGTTCCAAATGGATCGCAAAGGGATCGGATATGCACTATCTGGAGCACCTTCTTTGTCGTATGTTTCATTTTTCATGTAAAGATGGTTTCACGTGTATATTACTTACCATGCACGTCTTACAGGGCTGTTTATTTGAAAACTCAGCTTTATCGATTCCATTTGCACGTTGCTTTTTGGAAATTTCCGTTAAAGTTGTGTAGTTCAGATGTCCATATCTTTTATGCCACAGTGCACCGTAAGTTCAAACTGCTGCGTAACATTTAAACTTTTGTAAAGGGCTACTGGTCCCTATACCCGCTTATAAGAATGCACACATTGTTTAACATAACCCATAACAGATCCTGTTTTGTTTCCCTTGATGCATGTTCCACGATTCGTAATTTTTCTCGTCCAGTTTTGTAACGAACTCATCTTGCTATATTTTGATCTCCGGAGAAAACACTAGGTTATTATTGGCGTGGGTTCGCATTTGACCGCTATACCGTGGCTGTGTAGCTTTTGCAGTTTGTATTGTTTTAATTCGAGCTGTAACAACGAATCCATACTCAAATTTGTTAAAATATCTCGCACTAGTCGACATCAAAAGGCGATACTAGAGGGCGCTAGATTAAAAAAGTTCTACTTACTTTGGAACGCACTTTGTATTAGGAAAAGAATTAGCTAAGAGGGTGAGCTTATATATTTTTTGTGTTAAAGCGAATTTGTTTTTTGTTCAGATATCCTAGATAGTTGATTTTTGGATTCTTGATGACAAAGTGATAGATAAGAATAGGCACACAATAGATACATTCGACACGTATTAAAGGCAACGAAAATAATGTATATATTCTTGATCGGCATCAACTACCGAGTCCATCAAGCCATGTCCGTCCGGATGAATGCGCACATCTCAGAGACTATTAAAGATAGAGACATAATATTTGTCATATAAAGTCCTGTAATACCCCCACCAATCGCCTTCTCCCCCCAAACATAGCATTAATTTAGAACACATTTGGAACAAGTGTTTCTTCATTGGCCTTTGAGAAAAGAAAAAGTATTAAATTGTTTAGTTTTAATAAAGTGTTCAGCCAATCATGAATACCATGAGTATGTAGGAAAGGTGTGGGACCTGAAATACTTTGTCATCCGGAAAACAACGTGCATTGAATTATTAAGGGTGTAAATGAGTGAGGAGGATTCGTCGATGTATTTGGCAACCAAAAAGCACAAGCGTTGCGCATTACTAGCCAGCGCGAAGTGGCATCGAAAAAAGTAAAATAAAAAATGTAATAAAAAGTGAGTCTGCAGATTAACTCACCCAAAATACCCAATCATGCATCAGGAAGATGCGATCTAACACTCAAAGAGTGCAGACGTGCCTGCGGATCGACAGCAAGTTTCTTATCGTGCTTTCACTCCCACTATTCTGAAACTGTCACATAGTGTCTGATTGGTTCAACCTACGAACGTAACGGTCTGCTACAAACTCTAACGCACATTCCAGAGTGAGTGCCATCTGCTGCCTACCAAATTCTCTCTCTGTAGAAGCTGTGTACAACTCAGCAGAAGCAAAGTGCGGTTGGCATACCGGCCAACGGTGCCCAGTTCCCCCTTCCCCCGCTCAATCGACCACAACCTAGAGCATGGATTGGCAATCCCCGCGCGGGCCACCAAGCTTGGAAAAGTGCAGCTCGAGCAGCGACTCAAGCTCGAATTCATCTTACTCGGAGCCCGGGGAGATCAAGCGTAAGCCCGCGTAAAAGGCAAGGAGAGGAGCCTGACGTTACGCCTAGCACCAGCGCAGCTCTGCATAGCCTGCTGGCAAACAACTCCTTTGCCCTCCTCTCAAGCAAAGAAGATGACGACGAACATGACGAACCCAAACCTGCTGCAGAGGTAGTGGCAACCAAAATAGCAGAGAAACCGAACCCGACCCCGAAGACCGTCAAGCCTCCCCCGATCTACATCCCAGACGTGTCCGACATTACCGCGCTTGTCAAGTCGATAACGACTTTAGTCGGTACCAAAAAGGATTTCTCGTACAAAACGGAGAGAAACAACGACGTACTCGTAATGATGCCAGACAAGGAGTCCTACACAGCCCTACGCCAGCATCTCGTGCACCTTCCAACCAAAGGACGTGAGAGCGTACATGGCGGTCATCAAAGGACTTCACCACTCAACGGACCAGACTGAAATCAAAGAAGAACTCCACAAATACGGACATACTGTGAGGCATATGCACAATCCCATGGCAGGAAATCCAAACAACCACTAGGGATATTTTTTGTTAATCTAGAACCAGAAAGCAACAACACAGAGGTTTTCAAAATAAAGAGGATTTGCAGATCAGTCGTCACCACAATGTTTCAGATGTCAAGGGTTCGGACACACCCAGCGCTGCTTCCTGGAATATCGCTGCGTGAAATGTGGTGGTCCTCACGACTCCAGGTCATGCACCAAAAAAGATGACGAAAAAGCATGCTGTTTACATTGTCAAGCTAATCACCCTGCGTCTTTCAGAGGATGCCCTTCCTACAAAAACGCAAAGGCACAGCAATCTCCTTAAGCCAGAACCGTTGTGAGTAGCTACAAACCACCTCCCATCCAGATACCAACCATCATCAATGGTACGAGTTACACGGACGCACTTCAAGGAAACCAAGTGACACAGCCAACGAATCCCCAACAAACCCCTCAAACCACTCCCGAAGCCGCACAACGCAACCGGTTTGAAAAGATGCTTGCCCGCATGGAAGGGACGATTGAGAGGATAGAAAAGTTTGTCTCGCAGATAGTCTCGCAGATGCTGGAGTTAATAGTTCCCCTCCTCAACAGGAAATAATGCAGGATTTCTAGCCCACAGGGAGATATCACCCTTGGAGCGGTTTACTTCCCACCCAGACGCTCGATAACCGAGACCCACCATCAGGACTTCTTCGAGTCCCTCGGTCCTTGCTTTATAGCAGCCGGAGACTTTAACGCCAAACACTCCTGGTGGGGGTCCCGCACAAACAACCCCAAAGGCATAAAGCTCTATAAGTACCTGCAGCGGAAAAGTCTGGACTGCCATTCCACTGGAGAGCCCACACACTGGCCTACCGACCCTTCAAAGCAGCCGGATCTGTTGGACTTCGCCGTCTCCAAAAGCATAGGACACTCTAAGATAACATGCTCAAGCTATGATAAACTGCTATCCGACCACAGCGCAGTAAACTTGCTCCTAAACATCCCCGTCCTCAAAGAAACCCTGTCTAGAAGACTCACCGGGAAACACACAGATGCCCCCAAGTTTACGTTCTCGATGCTTTCCTCCCTGAACCCAGATCCCACTCTTTCCACACCAAGCTACATAGATGCGGCCATAGAAAAACTAACCAAAGAGATGCACAAATCCGCTGAATTTGCGAATCCACCTCCTCCGACTACCCCGAGAATACCTGAAAGAGACGTGCACTTGTGGTCTCCGGAAATCGCAGCCCTCGTGGCCGACAAAAGGCGCCTCAGAAGAGTCTGGATTTCCTCGCGCAACCCCAGGGACAAGACAGCACTTAATCGTGCCACCAAGGAACTGAAGGACGAGCATCCATCCTACGGCAGGACTCGTTTCATAGATTCCTTGAGGAGCTGGAACCTGGAGACCCGCAGCACAACCTGTGGAATGTCACGAGACACATCAAAAAACCTGCGAAAAAGATATCACCCGTGCGCAAAGTGGACGGTTCCTGGTGTCGGACTAAGGTCGATAGAGCAGAAGCCTTTGCTGACCATCGCCATAGTGCATTCTCACCTTTCGACAGATGCACTGGCGAAGAGAGAGCTGCCACCATAAGGTTCGTAGACAGCCCAAGTGCCCCTGGCCCGCCAATACAGCCCGTCGAACCAGAGGAGATTGCGCAGGAGATCCCTAAAAAATGGCAAGTCACCAGGTCCTGACCGTATCGCTGCAGCAGCACTGAAAATGGTTCCCCTATTCTATTCCCAAAGGCGGGCCAACATATTCAACAGCTGTCTTCGTCTAGGGTACTTTCCTAAAGAGTGGAAGTGTGCGGAAGTATATGTCCTCCTCAAGCCTGGAAAACCTGAAGCCAATCTAGCCTCGTATCGTCCGATTAGTTTGCTGGCAATCCTCTCCAAAATACTTGAAACAGTATTTTTGCGTAGAGTACTGCCAGTACTGGACGAGCCCGGACTGATCCCTGATCACCAGTTTGGCTTCAGACGCTTCTATGGAACACCTGAGCAATGCCACCGGATTGTTGAGAGCATAATTTAGGCCTTCGAAAAGAAGAAGTACTGCTGCGCCGTTATGCTGGATGTCAAATAGGCATTTGACAGAGTCTTGCACCCTGGACTCCTTTTCAAAATTAAATCCCACCTCCCAAGTTCCCATTTCGCATTCCTCAAGTCATACACAGAGGGAAGATAATTCCGAGTGAGATGCGGATCATTAAGCAGCACGCCTAGGCCCATAAGAGCAGGAGTACCTCAAGGCAGTGTTTTTGGACCCATCTTATACACATTTACACAGCGGACCTCCCCATCACCCCCTCCCGGAACCCCACAATAGCCACATATGCCGATGACACCGCCTTCCTAGCCTCCGCCACAGATCCACAGGAAGCATCAGCCATCATCCAGAGACAACTGAATGCTCTCGATCCATGGCTTAAACGATGGAACGTCGTGGTAAACGCGGAGAAATCCTCACATACAACCTTCGCACTACGCAGGGGAGAATGCCCCCCCGTCACACTCCACGGGGAAACCATCCCAACGAATAACACTCCCAAATATCTAGGGCTGAACCTGGACCGCAGGCTCACATGGCGTCCACACCTAATCAACAAGCGCAACCAGGCCGACCTACGACTCAGGCAATTGCAATGGCTCCTGGGGAGAAGGTCCAAGCTCAAAGAAAAATTAAAACTGCTTATTTAAAAAGTAGTGCTGAAGCCAATCTGGACCTATGGGATACAGTTGTGGGGCACGGCAAGCTGTTCTAACCGCACCAGAATCCAGCGGTTTCAGAATAAATGCCTAAGAAGAGTTTCGAACGCCCATCCGTACCACGAAAACTCAATAATCCATAAAGAGCTTGGAATTCCATGGGTAGCAGAGGAGATCACCCGTCTCGGCGAAAGATACACAAAAAGACTGGACAACCACCCCAACCAACTGGCCATACCCATACCCAACTGGCAATACCCATTGGATAACAGCTCCCCATATCCAGAAAATTCCGACTAAACTATGTTTAGACTAGACTATCTAGGCAGACTGAACCATCAAAAAGTGCGATTGGAGTTCTACCTTGGTAGAACTTTCCAACTTTTCTTACCAGCAGCGCTCGTTGTAACCGTCGGCGCTCTACTACTTGTAGTACTCTACTACTACTACTTGTAGTAGAGCGCCGACGGTTACAACGAGCGCTGCTGGATTCATAGCAAACGGCACTGCTCAACGTTTACATGCTTTTGGAATCATGGGAAACGACGCTGCCAAGTTGGTATTTCAAGGCAAATCAATAAATTTAAGCAGGATTTGCATCATCAGTCGAGAAAATGGGCTTCCTTCAGAACTTCAACCTCAATACCGTGTGCTTTTCTTACCTCAACAGTGCGAGACTTAATACATACTCCACACAGTGCTTACATTTTGAGACATTTGCTGCCACGTTGACGCGTTAAATCATACCGTGAAAATTACCTGTTTTCTTCGGCAATTACGAGAATTGACTATTGTTTTAGGCAACTATGACCAATCAACGGAAAGATGCTGATGTAGTAAAAAGAAAGTCTCTCAGAGAAGCACCTGCGGATGCTGTATAAGAAAGTCTCATGGTTCCAGCCATGGCAATTGGTATGCTTTATGGACGTATCAAAATGGTAATCGCTAGTCTGCAACGTAAACTGAAAGAAGAGCCAGCAATCAAACCGAATAATTTGGATACGATAGGCGCAGTGCAGAATTATTGCACCAAAATGTAGTGAGTGGGCGTTCAGGAATATCTAAACGACTCCGCCCTACTCAGCGACGTGCTTGCTAAGCTGACGAGCGATATTTGGCTTTTTCGCGCTACGATGAAAAAGCCTTATGACTACTAAAAATCGGAGAAAAGCAAAGGCTGTAGACATTTAAAAGAACGTCTATGGGGCCATTAGATGGTGGAAGGTGATCAGGATCCACAAAGTTGTCACGATGTGGTAACCACTTTATAAGAGAATGCAAAATATTTGTTCACGACTAGACTGCAAGCGACTATGTTTATGTCATTCAGACGTAAATTATGTGCTAAGAAGAAATCTGGAGTAGCCAATATAGAGTATCGGCAAATGCTCACCGATCATCGACATTCAAAATTCGTTTCTGTTTCCACGTACGTTGATGTTAAGGCTCAAAAATTTATTAGACTGGACTAAATAAAGATCTGTGTACTGACGAAATTGCAAATTGGGATAGTTCGTTTATGAGCGATATGCGAATGGACAAAAGCGCACTTTGCATTGAAGTCTATTGGAGTGAGCTTTCCTGTAAAGCCACTGCGATCAAAGAAAGATGATCAGTTACTAAAAATTATGAATCAAACCACAAAGTATATTGCCAACGGCGGTCGTTGGAAGACCAGTCTCCTAGGAAATAGGTGAACGTTGAATTGCCAAATTTCTATTTTATGGCCCTTAATAAACTCAAGTGTCTCTAAAAACCGGAGCTGAATAAGTTTCTGATCAATATCAAACGAAACTACAATAAGAAGGGTTACATTCAAAACCTGCAAAAATGTTCATCAATGTTCATCAAATGTTGATCACTTGACTACTAACTGGTGTTCTTGATACCTTTCAGTCTTTATAATGACCAAATTCAATAAAAAAGAGACACTTATGGTCACGGATGACGCACACCGAAGACGCACAGGTGAATAGATTATCACCAAATTACACACTCAATAATGAACCAGACTTCTTGGTGGCTTTGCAAGGAGTGCTTTTACAATTTAGAGAACAACCTGTGCTTATAACAGAAGAAATTAGAGAAATATTTCACAACATTCAATTTCGCACCTAAGACCTATTTACGCAGAAGTTTTTCTTGCAAGATGGATACATTTTTTATGGAAGTGATGAATTTTGGCGTTTCTTCGCCGCCACTGTATAGTTAAGCAAAATTAAGAGCAATTCTGAGGGATGTCCAAATGCGATGAAAGCTATGTGTCAAAATACGCGTGTCGACTATTGGCTAGAGTCGGTCGAAGCGAACGACCAGATGGTTTAAATACCCAACAATATAAATAATCGCCTTAATCGAATCGAAGCCATTGAAAGTGTTGAAGCTGACGTAAAGGGACCAGTCAAACTTCCATGTCACCGAGTATCTAATAATAGAGTAATACTTACATGTACATTAACATGGGTAAATAGTAGTCAAATAGATTAGATAGCGCTATTGGATACCAGGGCTGAAAGCATTCGTAAAGGGAATATTTAAAGTGTTTGGCTCGTTGCATTAAACGATTACAGCCGTTGCCATTTACAGCCGAACTAGTATAAAGTTAAAAGTTGGTAAGCACCATTGTAAAAATTTAAGAGCGGGAAACCACAAGTGTAACCATGCTTAAAAAAAAATTCAGCCGATCGTGTATACCAGAAACCACGGGCTCAAAGTACTTGCGAAAGATTTGAGATAGGTTTTACATGTTTTTGTTTGTGGTTAAGGTTGCCATATTATTGTAAATGCTATTTTAGTATTGCACCGCCACTAAGAGCCATATTATTGTAAATGCTATTTTAGTATTGCACCGCCGCTAAGAGCCATATTATTGTAAATGCTATTTTAGTATTGCACCGCCACTAAGAGCCACTAAGAGCATTTACAATAATATGGCAACCTTAACCACAAACAAAAACATGTAAAACCTATCTCAAAGCTTTCGCAAGTACTTTGAGTACTACGAGTGCTTTCAGCCCTGGTATTCAAAAGCGCTATCTAATCTATTTGACTACTATTCACCCATGTTGCCACACCATTTGTATTGTTGCGATGCCATTTTCTAAATCAAATCTGATTATTTTCAAGGAAATTATAAACATTTTTAATCTTTAAAGGCTTTTACGCCAAAACCTTAAGGTATAAAACAACATTTTGTTTTCCCAATAAAAATGTGCCAAGGTTTGCAAAGTAATATTTGTTTGATTCAGTGGCGGCTATGAGACAAGTGGAGTAAGGGGGAGTGGGCAGTCAAGAGGCTCTATAGCCGTGGACCGTGAGTGTAAACATACCAAAAATGTCCAAAGAATGTTATTATTAAAAAAATGTTGATCGACACCTTTAAAACTCGCAGAATACCATATTTGAAAAATGTTTAAATCAGATTAAAATTTATAATGCTTGAAAGAGGATTTGTACTGTAAAGAAACAAGGCTAAAGATTTCGCTAAAACAGGGGGCAATCCTTAATATTAAAAAATGGTTTAAGTAACCGGACAAATTGGTTTTCTTGGGGGACTCCTGATGAAGCTCGGTCAAGACAAGAGTTTATATCTTTAAAAACAACAAATGAACAAATCGTGTCGAAAAATGGCAAAGGTACACGTATCTTTATGGATGACGTGAGCCTCGAGCAAGTTTATTTTACTTTCTGATGTCGTCAACTTTAACAACGGCCTTCGATTTGGCTAGGACAGCACGAAATCAAGTATAACAGAAGTTATATTAACAGCATTACGAAAAATGGCATCCGATACTGAGGTGGTGAAACCGACACATTTACCATATACGACGTTTTCTAACATACAGCAGGGGACGATTTTATAGCACAGAAGACTATAACTTATCATACTAGAATAAATATTTAGAAAACAAAACAAAATTAATATGCAAACTTATAACTTTAAACCACTTTATTAGAAGTAAGATTAATAGATATAAGAGCGAGAATGAGAGGAATGTAAGAAGAGCGCAAGCTGAAATACAGAAAGCGAAAAACAGTGGATAGAAATACAGAATAATACCTTATTTGGGTAAATAAAAATATTTTAATTTCTCATCCAAATATAGTAATGCACAGGCGCGATGCGATAATATATCGGAAATTAGTTGAGTTTATAACTATTTTCTTTATTTTAACAATCGACGGTTTGTTTAAGTATACGCAATAAGCAAAAAAACGCAGAGCTCACAAAAAAACACGACTGTTCGACATAAGGTGAAGGCAGGAACCAGATAGACCCCAAATGGATGATTCTGTCTAAAGATTTCCAATTATCGAGAAACTTACAGGTACAGGTAAATACACCCTGCTACTGTCGTGTTCCACAAGACTAATGCTCCATCCGTAACGCCATGGATAAATCTTCAACTCATTTCTTGCATCCATGTGCAAGTGACTTCCACACACAATTAACTTTGAATCGGCCACACCAAGGGCGAAAAATGGTAAATAGCAGTTTCTAAGATTCTATATTGCTGCTCTTTTGATGCCTGCAGCTGAATTATTTATGCCTCATCAAGGTCAAAAATCAAACTGTCATATACAATAATGTCGACTTTTATATATTTTTATTTTCGGCGATCGTAGTTTAAAAAATTTGTTTGTTTTCTCATTTTGATATTCGTTGGTTTATAATTTAATGCCTAAGTGTGAATTGACCAGTTTATCGTTATTAATATTTCAATAAATAATTTTAGTCGGTAATTATACGTACTTGGACGTATCTAAGTCGTATAAGGACGTATCAGTCTAAATATTTTTTTTATTTATCGTATGTAATAGAAAATTGTAAAAAAAGTTAAAAATTTTTAATATTAAATAAATAATAAGAAAAACTTACTTTTCCTTGTTTTTACTAGTCACATTTCTTTCTATGCCATGCATCAAATCATCAAACCACTGAGCCATTGTATGTTGCTTGTCCGACGGTTGTCCGTTTATGATTTTATTTTTCAAGGACCTAATAAATGAAGGAGGTGGTATATTTTTTAAACATTTTTATGTAAAATTCTCTATAAAGTACAATACATTAGGTAAAAAAAATAAAGTCAGCTTTGCACGTAGTCTTAGTTGAAAAACTACGCAGTAAAATTACGAATTCTATTGGAACAGGAAGACCTTGTAAAATGGATTTAAAAAAAATCACAAGTTAATCCTCAAAAAAGTGGCACTAAGCTATGCGATGATGTTTTTTTATTTGCTGTGTTGAAGCCAAAGGTGCCTATATAGATCTCATATAGATATCGATAAAGAAATAGGTACCTCCCACAAAAATAAGGCGTGTAATTAGGTTAATTGTCCCTACGTGATGGCCGTGGTGATTCTTTTCGTGGAACTCCTTAATTATGAGGAGAAGAGTTATTTGAGCGTTTTCGGCAGCTAATGAAGAGTTCAACAGTTTTAGTTTATAAATAAAAATACTATTCTCGCCTGAGCTCTCGTATGAGTAGGACGCGTTTTGCTTTTGCGGTTCACCTACACGGGGTGTCCCAAAAATAACCGAACTTTATATTTAAATCATACAACATACAGCGCCATCTATTAAAAATTTGCAACATTAAAAAGATACATTCATCCTCTTTCAAACGGACCTAACGTCATGTAAGTCAGATGACAGATGTAAAAGTGCCAGCCATTTTAATAAAACCAAAAGTGTGCTAATGGTTCAAAAATAAAATTGAACAAAGAGCAAATATAAAATTTTGTGTCAAACTTGAAAAAAAATTTGCTGAGACATACGAATTAATGAAAAAAGTTTATTGTGATGATTGTATGAGTCGTACGCAAGCTTATAAGTGGTTGACACGATTTAAAAATGGTCGTTAGGATTTAAATGACGACCCTAGAGCAGGACGTCCAGAAACTAGTAATCGTGCTGAACTGGTGGAAAAAGTCCGTGAAATCATTGGTATCGATGCAAATTTGACTACGAGAATGTTGGCTGAGGAATTGAATACGAGTAAAAACACTTTTTGGAGAATTTTAACTGAAGATTTGGGGAAAAGAAAGGTCTGTGCGCGATTTGTTCCACATGAATTAAATTACAACCAAAAATCGCTCGCGTAGAGCATTGCAACGACATTATTGAAACTGCTGAAAACGATCCAGACTTCCTTGATTCCATCAAAACTGGTGATGAGACATGGTGCTTTAAGTATGACCCTGAAACTAAACGTCAATCTGCTGAATGGAAGTCCAAAGGCGAGACAAAACCAAAAAAATTGCGTTTTCAGAAGTCTCGAATCAAGACAATGTTGATTACTTTTTATGATTCGAAGGGTATTGTCCACAAGGAATTTGTTCCAGACGGTCAAACTGTTAATAGAGAATACTATTTAGGCGAAAACTATCGATTGTGGAAAAGAATCGGTCGTGTTAGACCAGAATATCCAGCAGGAAAACAGCTTTTTTTATTGCACGATAATGCACCACCTCACGAGACCAAAAAAGTGAACGAATTTTTAATGAAAAATGGGATTTTTCTCATCGACCATCCTCCGTATTCGCCTGATCTATCATCATGTGACTATTTTTTATTTCCAAAACGGAAAACCAAGATGAAGGGAGCCTTTTATGATGATATCGCAGCCATTCAAGCAGCCGTAACCGAGGTACTGAAGAACATTTATATAAATGACATAAAAAAATATATGCATGCGCTGGTTGATCGTTCCAAACGTTGTGTTGAGTCAAATGGAACCTATTTTGAATAAATAATAACTTTCAATAATAATATATTGTTTTAATGTTTATTTTATTTTATATCCAAAAAGTTCGGTTATTTTTGGACACACCGTGTATATCTGTACCACTTCAATAAAGACTCACACCGAGCTGCTTATATGGACAAGTCCACGGTTGTTGCATTATTCTTATTAATCTTCGAGTGCAGAAAGAGCAAGCAAAGTGATTTAGTTCACTGTGTCATTTATATTAAATCATCATCTATATTTTTTTTGTCGCCGCGCCTGTTCTCTGATAGCCCGCGTGGCGATCAGCTGTTAAAGCTTAAGCTTTAAGATCGATCGGCCGATATAGCTCTTGTCTGGTCTACAAGTTTAGCCGGTTTCAGAACCTGCTCTGCAAATGTACTTCTGTCAATTTTTCAACTTTATCAAATAAAGTTTTAAGTAATTGCTATAAAACATGGATAATCCATCGCCAAGTAAATCAATTGACTTCGACGCAATGTTGTCAATTGCAGGCTTCGGCTCACTGCGCTCTGGTACGCAAGCCCATTTACATAATGGCGGGTCACGCGGACGCCCAGCCATTTCCGCCCCATGGGATCTCACAACCTGCACCACCACTAGTACGCCAACTTCAAGCAACTCCACAAAGTCATGCCAGTACAATTCAACACCAACACTAAATGGTAGCGTGTGCTCTACAACAATTAGCAAGAGCCAAATCAGTGCGACGGTAAGCACCTCAGCGATCTCCATCATTCATCTTAGAGGATGGAAAGATGTCTCTTATAAAAGAGCCGGCTCCGCTCTTTCCCCCAAATTAACCCGTAAAAAGGCAGTCCCTCATCGGGAGGACATTATCCGCAGAAATCGCTTTCAGGCTTTAAGCGACAATGAAGACATGGAACCCTCCACCTCGCAAGCAGCCATCGGTCGTGCCGAAGAGAAGCGTAGAGCCAACCAGAAGACCGCAAGTGTTAATATACCTGTTCCCGGCTTCAGACAGCAACAAATTCAAGTAAAAGCCCTCACTGAGCTTTCATCTGACCATCTCCCGCTCCTCTTTGAACTGGGCGAGGAGGCCCAATACTTTCAGGGAACCCCTAGAACGCTGCCCCCGCATGCAAACGTTGCTCTATTTAAAACACACATCGAGGATACCATCGCGCTCAATATGTCCATCAACACTAGCGACGTGCTGAATGCTACACTGCTACTGTCATTAAGGCTGGACGACGGGCTACGCCATCACCGCGCCAAGTAAGCCCGAAAACTGTTAGAAGACCACTATTAAATCTTGAGGCAAGAGATCTTCCGAATCTCAAAAAACAACTCAGGAGGCAGTTCATAGCAACAGGAGATCCTGCAACTAAGCAGTCCCTCTCAAGTGTCACAAACAGACCAAACAATCGCCAGGAAAACCTCAACAGCCTACTTGAGGGAGCTGGCCCTGACAACAGCAGCGACTTAACCAGCCCACCCCATAAGACATACCATGACGCAAGAAGTCACTCTGCAGTTAGAGGGCCTCCAACTAAAGAAGACACCTGGACCCGATGGTATTGATAATCGTGCAGCCAAATACCATCCACACAAAGGAGTTATGGCACTAGTAAAAATTTATGTTGCCATGCTAAGACAAGGGCACTTCCCTAAGCAATGGAAGGAGCGAGGATTGTTATGTTACCCATAGCCGGCAAACTTCCAACGCAGATAGACTCGTACCGCCCAATTAGTTTACTTTCAACCTTTTCAAAGGTCTTTGAACGCATCCTGTTGAAGCGATTGATGGATCTACCGCAGGTATCAGGCTACATACCCCAACATCAATTTGGCTTCAGGAAGTCACACGGTTGCCCGGAACAAGTCCACCGTCTAGTCAATCGTGTACCGCATGGCCATGAGTCCAAGCTCTACACGGTGGCAGTCTTCCTCGACGTCAAGCAAGCCTTTGATAAAGTATGGCACGAAAAACTCCTATATAAAATTACGGCTCTTCTTCCAGCACCCCACTATGATATCCTGAGATCCTTCATCATTGATCGGGCCTTTGAGGTAGCAGTGAGAGACTCTCGATCGAGAATTCTGGCCATGAACGCAGGTGTTCCTCAAGGAAGTGTACTCCGACCCTTTTTGTACACCCTCTACACAGCAGACATGCCAGTTCCATCCCCCAGTGCTCCCTCGGCCGAGGTACTAGTGACTACATACGCCGACAACACAGCCATGCTTGCGTCCCACTCTGCAAACGGTCTCGAATGCAGTACAGGAATGGCTGCATGACATTGAAGTATAAGCAGCCAAGTGGAATACAGCTATCAATTGTGCTAGGTCCGCTTGTGTAAATTTCGCGCTCCATCCCGGCACCTGCACTGGCCTAACATTTAACGGTGGGTTGATACGCAATGTCAATTCCCACTGTTTCCTGGGTCGTAAACTCATCCGGCTGGCCCATATCACAGCGGTTAAGGCCAAGTGCCTTCTAAAGCTTAAAAAACTGAACTGGCTCATACGGTCAAGCAAACTTCAACTGCCTACTAAAGTCATAATTATTAAGGTATGACTACTTGGACCTATGCCATCCAATTATGGGGAACGGGCTCCAAGCACCAGTTTGACAGACTGAGAACTGTTCAGGCACGTGCTGCTCGGCTTGCATCCGGGCTCCCCTGGTACGTCTCCAATCACGCTATCCTAAGGGATCTCCGGATTTCTCTGATTGGTGATCAGATCAACCTCCACAGAAGCCGATACGCGGAAAAATTGGCGACACACCCAAACTCTCTGGTAAGTGATCTCGCCAATACTCTCCGCCTCCTACTTCTGAAGAGGACCCACTCCTCTGATTTCAAAGGTCATGGATTTTATCACGAACACTCTTATTGGTTGTGTGCCCTCGTTGAACCCTACAAAGCGTTGGGGGTGTATGTCCTCGTTTCGGAGCGTTGTTTCCGCAGACTGAAATATTTTCGGCTCCAAACCCCAGATTAGCGGAAGTAACAAATCTGGTCCTATAAACATGAAATCGTTAAGTGACTTTCCGTATGACCTAGAGGCGACACCCCATACAAGTTTCAGCGTCTTTGATTTATTCGGATTCTGTATAATGAATATTACCAGGCTTATAATGTTCGCTTATAATTTATTTATCTTGTCTTCTTGGAAACTTCAACCATGTAGCCCATCTAGAGTAAATTATTTACCTGTTTAAGTATTTTTTTAAGCAATTCTTGTTCTTTTCTCAAGTTGGTATCCCAACTTAATAGCTAGGTCTCATCAAATATTTTGATACCTTTGGCGTCGTCACTAGATCGAAACGGCGTGAAACGACAGCGTCAACTTTAAAGCACCCTCAAGCATTGAAGCATAGGAAGCCGAGCTCCATCCTGTAGTCTTTCTGATCCATTGCATACAAATTGAGCTAGGGACGACCATCGTGTTTAGACGTTTAAAGAGGGGCTTGTCTATAAGAGTGACTGAGGATGTACAAGAAGGAAAAAGTATCGATGCTTGGTTCTCCGCTGGGCATTTTTATTGGCACAATGATAAAATAAGGGATTATGGCGTGATTTACATTTGCCGATACCACATGCCAGGGTAAGCCATTTAAATCATAGTTTTATTACTTATTTTAATTATTGATATGTGTATTTACGTTGTTTCAGACACGGCTTCGGCGGTCGTATATAATTAGTCACTAAACACTTCAACGGTAGCAGCAGATTTATCTTTTAGCTGTTTTTCCCAGGTCAGTCTATACTAGTTCGGTAGTTTCAGGACGAGTACCCTTACCAGCATCGGGTTATTCAGGTTGGCGTCTAGGTGGCACACTTCCACCGCGGCGCATATGTTCTTGACTGCTAATGCGTAGTCTATTATTGAATCTAATATAATTTTTTTTTAATCACATCTGGTAGAAACAGTTTGTCTCTGACCAAGCCCTTCCCTTGAGCACTTTTGTACCTGCAGTATGATCTACAGAGCTAAGCTAGTCTTGGTAGCTTGGCGACAGTACCGGAAGATCCAATGTCGACCAACACTGCACTTGCCTGGCTGCGACCCTGCCGACGAACTACTAATACATATTTCGTACACGTGCCACTGCGTAACATTCCACGAGGGTTAAAAAGAAGAAAGTAATGTCAAAATTGCCCATAATCTAGCGCAGAGGACGAAAGACGAGATAAGAGCTTAGTGCCGCGAAATATCTATATAGCCTCTGTATAGCCTTTCTAGCTATTATTTCAGCCCAAAGGGCGCTCCGCCTAGCCACTTGCCTAGCTTAATAGGTGTAAACAATTAACAATACATATAATAATTGGACTAAATATCGACCCCTAGGGGAACGTTTTATCAGGTTCCTCGGCTGACGCCTTTTCAGCCTCATTAGCGACGTCCCACTGGCCAGTCATTGTGCCAGTTATTGTAGCGGATGGAGTGGTTATTAATCTTGTCAAAGACTGAGGGCAGCTTGAGATCTTTGTGCAGTGACGAGTTACGAATGTACCTCTCGCATCCGGTGATCAATCTGAGTGTTTTGTTTTGGGCCGTCTGTACTTTTTTGATTTGGCTATCACAAGCTAATCCCCATATTTGCCACCCATACCTCCAGATCGGCGCGATAATTTGCTTGTAGATGGTCACCTTGTTAGCCAGTGACAGTTTACTCCTTAAACTCAATAGCCAAAAATGTTAGGTTACTGCATTTGCGGGTTCTAGTGGCGGTTATGTGCTTGGCGAAGGTGAGTCTGCGATCCAATGTAAGACCAAGGTATTTAGCTGAATTGGTCTGTAGGACAGGCCTTCCTTCTATGTCGATAGAAAGCGGAATTTTCCTTAATAAGGAAAAACTAACATTGGCGGATTTCTCGCTGTTTATGCCGATGCTCCAGCGCTTCGCCTATTCATTCATCCAGCGCTTCCATCAGCCGCAGCAAACGTGGCCAGCGTGGTTGGCCGATTGTCTGGTTGCGGCATATCACTACTGTAGAGGCAGTATAAGAGCGGCTCCAAGACACTACCCCGTGGGACACCAGCCTTCGCTTCGTATTTGGCAGAGACGGCCGAATGGAAGCGAACCGCGCACTGCATTCCCTCAAGGTATGACCTCAGTAGGTGAAAATATGGGGCAGGTAGTCTTTCCTTTATTTTGACCAGTAAACCTGTGTGCCAAACTCGGTCGAACGCTTCCTTGATGTCCAAGAAGAGGGCATTGCAGAATTGTTTTCGGTCAAATGCGGTCAGTACTTGCTCAACAAGCCGATGAAGTTGCTCTACCGTACAATGACCAGCTCGGAACCCGAACTGGTGCTCAGGAGTAATCCCCATAATGTCCCATAATGTCCATAATCCTAACAATCCGGGCAGCAATCAGTCTCCCAAACACCTTCGAAATCGAAGGGAGGAGACTGATCGGCCGATAGGACGCAGCGTCCATGCCGACTTTCCCGGTTTGTGGATTATAGTCACTAATGCGAGCCTCCACTGTGCAGGGAAGCATGGCAATCTTACTATGGCGTTGAACAACAACGCTATGTAGAAAAATTGCGTGACTTGGTAATGCCTTTAGTGTGGCGATGCATATAGCATCGTGGCCAGGTGCTCTGCTTATATTTAGACGACCAATAACTTCGGATATCTCACTGGGGGCAAAGGCCTGATAGGCAGGTCCATTTGAAGCGCTTGAGACAGGCTGGCATGCGTTTCGCTTATTTGCTCCCAGCTCGTTATCTTAAATAGCTGAAAACGTTTAGCAAGGTGCCCAGCAAAAACCTCGTCTTGCTGCAAATCCGTCCGACACCATGACCCGTTGCTGTCTAGAAGCGGCGCCTTCATGGAGCACATTCTTTTGATGGCGCGTGTGGCCTTCCAAAATGAGTGACGCCATTATCAGTACCAGTGTTCACCAGTCTTGCATTGAACCATACAGCTTTGTGATCCGCCAGTGCCCGTTGAAGCTCGCTTTGTGCTGTATTCCACGCTGCTTTTTCCAGGGGGTGGTGAAACCTCATCCATCTTGTGCGTAGGCATCTCTTTTCACGGATTCGAAGCTGGATCGCGTTGGTGATCGGGATACCTGATGCTGCGGGCTTCCAGGGCGGAATGTGTGCTGCCATTTTTGCTGCTGTCCTGACTTTGCTGGTAAACAATTTAACGGCGCCTTCCAAGTCATCCCCAGAGTTGATCTCAATATCGAGGTGCAGAGATCTCTCAACTTGTTCTTTGAAGAGTTCAAGGTTGCTTCGCTTGGTTATCAGCCCCTCCGACGTCGGGTATGCCATAGCGGCTGCGTCCAGCGTGATTATTAGCGGTAGGTGGTCGGAGCCGAGCTCAACGACAGACCGTATATCAACGTGGATACCCAGGATGGCCTTTGTCAGGGCAAAATCGATGAATCCAGGAGAGCCTCGTCTGCCAGGCGGGTACCGTGTGGAGCCACCTGTGGCAAGACAGTTCACCGCAGTGCTCATGGCAAGATTCGCTAGCGCACGACCTCGTTGGTTACACCTTCCTGCACCCCAGAGCCAGTGGGAGGCGTTCCAGTCACCCGCCACCTCGGGCAGTTTTGGTCCAGGATGTCGGTAAACTCCTCCGTAGTCCAAGCAAATCTCGGTGGGCAGTAGACTGCTCGAAAGTTGATGGTGCCGGGTACTGTGTGTATGGCTGCAGACGCAAGTTACACCTTGTCGGCAGTTATTGGGATTAACGGGAAGTGGACTAGGCTGGATTTAACCAGGGTACCTGCTCCTCCTTTTGCATTGCCATCGCTTGGGTCGTTTGCGGGATAGGCATCGAAACCGTACAGCCTAAGCACGCCTGTCCCTCGGCAGTGAGTTTCGCTAAGCAGGAATATTTCTTATCGCCTCACCAGACAGTCAAGTTCGGGCACACTATTGGGACACACTATTGGCGTTCCACACTAAAATGCGCAGCGGCACTATTTTGAGGCTTGCTGCACTTGACGAGCAGAGAGGAAGTTGAATATTTGCCTCTTCTGCTGTTTCAGCATTATCAACAAGAGGTCCATCTGTTACTCTTGGATCGAGCGTACTGACGTTGAGCGTTTTCAGTATTTCCTCAGTTGTGTTGCAGCTTGTCATTGGATGCAGAGCTGTATCGCGGCGACTTCTTGTCCGAGTGCGGCTTCTTTCATTAAGGTGTTGATGGTGATGATGTGCCTGAGTCTGGTTTTTCTCTATGTTCCTAACTCTTGTTATATCCGCTTAAGAGACACTACCCCTAGTGATGGCCACCTGGCCACTGGAGGCACTTTGAGGCATCAAATGCTCGCACCCATGCCATGCTTGGGCCTGGAGCGTTGCAGGAATGCCTGGAACTTGGCACATCCTGAGTAGTTTGCAGGGTGCTGTTCTCTACAGTTGCAGAATGTACATAGCTCATTACGTGGCAGGCTGCAGCTACTCGCGGGGTGTTCTCACATTTCACGCAAGCATGGGCTTTTCGGCTGGATTTTGCCAAATTCCTGGCTGGTCCTTGTTTTTGGGCGCAGTGGCTATGTTTACGAAGAAAATGTTAATCAGTCTCGCTTTCGAGAAGCCTGGTTCGCTGCGGCGCTGGGCCGTGTGTGCGTCTTACATCTTGTGGCAAAGCTTTGCCAGCTTTTCATTGATGTGACTATGAGGAGTGCTACGAGGCAGGCCTTTAATGCAACGCGTATTTCTCATACGTGTCTTCGCAATCCGCGGAAGTGCACGAAATAAATGTAAACGTCGATCGGCCAAACATGCGTGCGACACCATTGAATGCCGTTTCCGAATTGCATTCACAAGTTATGAAAAGAATAATATTGAAATCCCACAACAGACCATCTGGTGTCCCCTTTTATTATATTGTAAGTCCTTTGACTGTCTTCGGAGCGAATAGCTGTTTCTTTCTCTTATCCAGTCATTAATTTTTTAACGACATGATATGGCTTGTTCAGAGAAGCCAAAAGGAATATGTTGCTCCAATAAGTTTCATTTAAAAACTGACTTTAAATATATTAATTGTTATCTGATACAAATGTTCCTTTCAGCTATTTATAATGTTGTATCCAGATGGACTTTAATAAGTTAGTATGACCCACCGCTCTTACTTCATGTAAAAAAATGTATTTAAAAGCGGTGTGATGGAGTGGTAGATTTGCCAACAGTTATGACCAAACAAAAACTATAATCAAGATCAAAGCATAAGTCTATCATAAGGAACAATGCATCACACACACAAATTTAGGATCGGAGGCTTCCGACTCGACATTTCACACAACAAAACGCGTCAGGATTGTTTATGCAAAGCTACTTAGTGCCTATATATGATTTTGTTCCGTTCCGTTCTATCCGTCCTGTTCTACGCTTTTTTTAAAAAACCTGGTCTTTTCCTGAATTACTCTTACATTAGCTTTGATTTGGTATTTCAGCACGACGTGGCGGACGTGATCGGTCTCATTTTTTGAAAATATGATGACGTCATCCAATTTTCTCCCTCAAAATATCGCCATTTTTCAAGCGAAACGGCAGACGACAAAATTCGTATTTACCGCCATTTACCGAAAATGAAGACGTCGGTCAAGGTAAATCTGTTGATACCCTGACATAAGATCGGGGGGGGTGAAAATGTTGAATTCCCGAGGTTCGCAAGAATCATGGGAATACTGGGTATCGGGAAACGTTCTGGGATGGTTCGCTCATATAGTTTCCTGAAATCTATGACCAACCTCATGTTTGGGTTATGAAACGCGTCAATGCCAGTTTGCCAATGCCAATGTCACAACCCAGTTTGGGCTGTTGTAGGGTCACCCTCAATCAATGGCGTGATAACGCCCTTCTGCATTTGTTTGCCTTCATTGTTTACGAAATCGGAAGCACCCACGAGGCTTGGATAGGCTCTAGGTTCGTTGTCTAATTTACAAATCGGAGCAGTAACAACGGTGTTTCGTTCTAACGATTGGGTCCCTAAACTCCATTTTAACAGAGGCACATCGGTAATATCGTTCAAATCGGTAAAATTAACATCAGCATAGCTTTGACACTGAAGTTTTTCTAAAAATTCTTGCTATTTCAGAGTTTTCCTTGCCAACTTTTACTTCACCGCGGCCTGTGTTAACAGGTCAAAGCCTATAATATCGTCAAACGAGCTAAGCGTGCTCAGTAGTAAAAACGTGCAAGTTTTTGTTTAACTTCTGTAAAGGCGTCTATTGATATATGGGAATGATTTGGCGACGGGAATTAAAGTTTATAGCTCCTTAACGAGCTATAAACTTTAAATTAAAGTTTATAGCTCCTTAACGAGCTTGATATAATTTTTTGCCGAGCCTGTGTCGATTATCCTTTTTTAAAGTTCTCCCAGCTAACCGTCGTTTAATGAACGGCAATCGGTAGCGTCCCCAAAAAAAACATGAATTGAGTCACTTTGGAGCGTACTCATTCTCACTTTCAATCTCTTCAACTGCAGCCCTCGCAGCCTTTTCTTATTCCTTCTTAGGATCATTTGGATTTTCTGGGTAAAATTTGTAAGACGCTGACATCTTGAGCCAGTCGAACCATCTGAATAATTTCTTATCTTTGGAGCATTTGAATCATTTGGCCTTAACCTGGAAAATGAACCAACCTTTTTGGCTGTGGGGCTTGCGCTAGATTTTCATTTTTAATATTTTCGTTTCCAGCTGTTTAAGCTCGCTCCTCCACAGTCTTAGCGTACAAATTCCCGACCATGCTCTACTTAATGCTTGCTTCCGTTTCTCTGCCCAACTCCAGCGCAGATGGCAATTCTTTGGGCTTGTCTTAGAAAAGGAATTCTCTAAGCGATTTTGTGAGACCCGAAGGGATTGCAGGGTGTCGGCTTTAGTTTCAGCGTTGAACAGATCGTTGCCCTCTTGTTCGTTTGTCATCACAATAATGAAATTCCCAACGTTAGCATTTTCTGGTCAGATCACATTGTCTTTTCATCCTTAAGCCTAGTAGGCCTAAGTATGTTTTATCCGAAAAATTACAATCTAATCTGACCCAGATGGAATCGAAGTGTACAGAAACTTTTTAATACGTGGTGATTTGAGGTTCTTCCACATCCAACCTATGTTCTCAACCAGCTAGGGAGTCCAATTGGGTTTAAAACTGATATTGTTATTACGCCAATACCTGTCTGATGGCATCTTCAATGGGAGCTTGGAATTAAGCGGGGTCCATAGTTTTGCCTACTGGGATACTAGCTAACGGCTAATCTATTAATCTGTGCAATTGAAAAGTAACTTTTTTTTAATTTTACATCTTTTAGGAATGGATTAAGTACTCATCAATTTAACGATGACCAGTGTGTGGTGCTTGCCTTCGTCAACTAATCACTGGACTTGTGGCTCAGCGATTTGATTATATAAGCCTTTAATGCTGCGCTGTCTTGGATTTTAAAATCTATTAGCTCTATATAGGACTTTACGTTATCTTTCATTTCAAAAATGTCTGAAACAAATTTGTTCGGAAACTCTTCAGTCCCTATAAAATCTGAAGCAGATGCAGCAGAATGCTGAGATACATTTATAATTTTTTAATTTTTAATGGAAAGGGGTCTATTTTATTTTCATGGATTTCTGTATAAGCCTCGTTTAAGTATTCTTCTACTTGACCGAAGGAATAATTCGGCCTGGCATCTAGTTCTTTTTTGTCATTTTCTCTTTCTTTTTTTTTCTTTTGCTGCTTTACATTTATTTAGCATTTATTATTGACATGATTTTTTGGCCTATCGGCCCTAAATGTACTAATTTTTTATGATTTTTATGATTTTTATGATGATATGTAATTAGAAGTTCATATTTGCTTTCTATAAAACAATCTTTCCCTAGACGCCCGTCAACTAACTTTGTAATTTTTACTTGATCCTTAATCAGGAGTTTTTTATACCCTTGAAAAGGATATTATAATTTTGTCCAGAAATGTGTAACGCATTAAAGGAAGCATCTCCGACCCCACAAAGTATATATATTCTTGATCAGCATCAACAGCCGAGTCGATATAGCCATGTCCGTCTGTCCGTCTGTTTCTATGCAAAAAAAAAGACAGTAGTTTTAAAGCAAGCGTTTTGAAATTTTTACCAGATCATTATTTTTGTTGCACGCAGATCAAGTTTAAAAATCGGTCGGATCGGACCACTATATCATATAGCTGCCATACAAACGACCGATATGAAAATAAGTCTTTGTATGGAAAACTTTTTTGTTTTCAAGGGTATACCATCTTCGACAAGCCGAAGATAACTTTTCTCACTTGTTAAATATGTATTCTCACGCTTTGTCCGAGCTAAATTAAAAGTCATCCAAGGAAGCCACATCGGGCCATTACTTTTTACAATTTTATTAATGACTTGCCGTCTCTGGTGCTTATGTATGCGGTCGACCTTAAGCTTTGTCTTCAATATTAATTCCCTTCAGCCAAATGTAAGCATCAGTCTGAATTAGACAATTTCCAAATTTGGTATTTTTTCTCTTAAAGCTTAATGGGTCAAAATGGAAGCTTATGTCTTTTTATCGCTCCAGCCCTCACAGGGCCACATACTTTCTCTATGGTATTTCCCTAGAAAGATTAACTCAGTTTAATGATCTTGGTGTCCTATTAGATTTAAAACTTAAATTTTCTAATCTGCGGACCACTTATCTTAATAAAACGAGCGTGACCCGTTAGAACTGCGGTGTCAGCGCCTCGCCGCGTTCGCCGCGTCCCCTTTCAGTGTCGTGTGAGCGCCCGAGATCCGTTAATTAACTTGCCTGGCGTCGGGGTGCGGGCGTTTGCTGGTATAGGAAACTGACTCCATGTTTTGCCGACAGGAGTCGCCCCTTTGACACCACGATTTTGTTGCACATATCAGCCAGGCTCCGTAGGTTTCTAATTCTGAAGTCTTGGACATATTCTAATGACGGTTTAAAACTTGTGGCCGTTGTCTTTGTAAGCACGTCAGGTATGGCCCTCGTTAAGGTTTACGAACAGCTGCTGTAATATATACCGGCGATGGTAAAGTGCCGCTTAGAGGAGCTGCCTCGTCTTTTTGGAATCAAATATCCAGTAGACTTACCCTCAGCACTAAACCTTTGCCCAAAGTTTGAAAACCAAAACTTTAGAGCAAAGCACGCAATACACATGGAACAATCAAGAACTTTAGAAACCAGACCTCTAAGCCTTCACCTGCTCCACGCGGCATCCCATTCATGAACAGACAGCCGCCAAACTTTCACACCCCCTAAACTTTCAGTATGGACAGCAACCGATGGCTCTACCAAACAATGAATGTGGATCCCAGTATACAGACTAGAATGGCCAACAACATGAACAGACCTCGTTTCAAACCTGGCAAAAGACAACAATTTTTAAAAAATTAACTCCAATGCCAGACGGGGTAAAACGGCAAAAAAAAAACTTAAAAACTATGACTGACAGTCGAGACAACTAAATGGGCGGGAAAATACGGCATGTTATCTGTTTCTAACAGGTTTAAGTTAATAACACCGGCCTGCGCCTGCATTCCCACTCATTACGTTGACTCTTTCTATTAGCTCGTAGAGTCGTTTTATTAAATAGTCGCGTGTTTATCCAAATCGGTTGTTTTTTGTTCCTAGCGACATTCTTTTGGGACTGTCACCCAAGGCTCATGTGACTGGTAAACCTGCAATTAATTTTCATGCTGATCGTTAGTAATCGTTAAGTTCTGTAGATAGTGCGTTTAGTGCGTGTAGTGTTATAGTGCTGGGAATAGCAACCAGTATTGCGTCTTCTTCCCGATGATCTGTTGCATTTTCCAGTGATTGATGACATAAGCTTCTGATGACATAGACTATTCAATCTATCATAGCGCCAGACGTTGTTGTAAGGGATCAAATGGCGCCTCAAATTTGAAGATGTGTGGAAAATTATAAGGATCAGAGCAATGCTTATGATGCTAATTCTTAAATTTAAGGTGGGTTTATTTTCCGGTGTAAAATTGCGAAACTTGGGTGTGCGGTTGAAATTAATTCTATTGTGTACTTAAAATCTCATATTTGCTTATATTAAAAGGTGTGGTATCATAGGTTAATGTAATTTAATGGTACTTTATATTTTCATAGTTTACTTAAGGGTACATTGATGTTGTGTTTTTTATGTTTTTGTGTTTATAGTAAAAAAGTTAATGAAACGTTTTTTCGCAGCATTTTCCCCCATGTAAAATTTGGGTCAATTTTGATTATTTGTCTATTTTGACTTCTCTAGTTATAGAAACCCATGGTATTCAAAATTGAGACAAAAAGAAGAAGCTCTACTTCTCTTTTGTGTGAAGAATCTCACACGGATAGTCGGGGATAATTTTCGGTTGTAGTTCCAGCTTGTTTGGATGCCGTTCACATTTAAGGAGCTTACAGAGTTCGTATTCTGCTAGACTTTTTGTTGAACTATAATTCTAGGAGTTCTTTGCTGTTCTGTTTCAATTACCTAACATATTTTGTCTTTGCTTTGCTCGAATTTTGGATTTAAAAGTTTGCTTCCGCCATTCTTTGTTTAAAAATTAAAAAAAAAATTTAAATTAAAATAATGGCCTTGTAATATATAACTTTTGTCCATATTTCTAGCAGTATGTGGATGCCACGACAGAACAACTGCTCATCTTTCGAGGTAATCCGAGTATAAATCCGTTTTTGACTTCTTCATATAAACGGAAGAGCTCGTTTTCTTGATGGTGTGCCATCGACCGGAATAGGTGGTAGTCAGATGGGGTAACGTCTGAAGAGTATGGCGAGAAGGGTTTTATTTCCTTTTCAGCGTTTCCAAGTATTTGTTTTATTTATCATGCATTTGAAACGCGCCTTGTTCCAGTAATGCTTTCAATACAGCATCTTTGAATACCTTTTTCCTTCCACCTGGTCTTCGATGTAAAAATGACCATTCTAGAACACTTCCGTAAAGGACGCAAATTCGGCTCAAAAACAGAGATCAATCTATATATTTATATGAATCTTAGATGCGAAAGGATATCCAAAGACGTTCTGATACAACAATATAAACGGATTTGTAAGATTATTGTTTATCGTTTTCAATCAATTAATATCGATTAACTTACCCATAGAGGCACCTTTTAGAAAACGGCGCTAAAAAAAATGTAATGTAAAATGTTTTAATTCCAGGGCAAAACATCGGAAGGTTGTTTTTCATACCTTTGGAAGCTTTCAATCCATTAAGGATACCTCGTGTTGATCGTGTTGATTGTGGTTTTATTAATTTTTTTGTGAACTATGCGCCCGCTTCCATGAGCTTGATCATTTGTCGGTTGTTCTGGTGGTGCTTGCATGCAGCATGTTCTTCCCATGCCAAGTCTGCCGTTAGTTTATGCGGAAAAATCGTGCATTTGTTGATATTCTCCGTAAGTAACATTAGGCATTATCAGTACATAAAGCAGCATTCCTATGGATAGGCGAAAATTTATCGACATTTTGATGCGGCAGGTTATTTGTTACCGTCAGGTGGTTTATGCGGGTAAATCGTGCATTTATTAATATGCTCCGTAGGTAACCTTGAGCATTATCAGTACATGGAGCATTTCTCAAGATGGATAGTTGAAAATTCATCGGGTTATTTGTTACCATCAGGATAAGGTTTAAGTTGACCATGCCGGTCTGCGATAGCTGGTATGCCCTTTTGATTTCGTTCATTTGTTTGGTGATAATCAAGTCGTGGTGGTATAGACATCACAATTTACCGCGTTGACTCTTCCTAAATACTAATCTTTTCTTTTTTTTTTTTTGGGGTTCATAGGTTGATGTCATTTTTTGTTACTTTTCGTTTTCATAGATTGCTAAGGGGTTTATGGATGTTAGGATTTTTTTTATTTTTTTGTATATTTGTATATATAGTATAAGAGTTAGTGAAACGTGTTTTCATTTCATTTTCCGCATGTTTATTTCTCAAATCGAAATAATACTACTGTGGGCAAAAAGTAAGGTGAATTTCCAATTTAAACTTCGCGGGCCTAACATTTCGGGCTAGTTCTTTTTTCTTGAGTTGGTAGGACTGCTAATGACATCTGGGACAAATTTCATGTCAATGTCATCATCAGTAATATATTTACGCTTGTATTTACCAAACGACCACGAGTGCATGTTTCGATTTTTACAATGTCTGATTTAATTGAGCAAAGAAGTGCCATCAAATTTTGTTTGCGGAATGAAATTTCGGCTGCGGAAACGTTGAGGATGTTGCGGAAGGCCTTTGGTGATTCTACCATGTCGCAGAAAAATGTTTATAAGTGGTACAAAGACTTCAAAGAGGGTCGAGAACGTGTTGATGACTTGAAGCGCTCCGGACGACCATCGACGTCAACAGATGACCAACACGTCAATAAAGTGAAGGAATTAGTGCTCGAAAATCGTCGGTTGACTGTTAGAGACCTTACTGATATGATCGGGATATCAGAAGGATCTGTGAAAAAAATTTTGAAAGACCATTTGGGCCTACGAAAAGTCAAATCTCGTTTGGTACCAAAAACGCTCAATTTCTTGCAAAAAAGTCACCGCGTTGATGTGTGTGAAACAATGCTTTCTGAATATCAGGACAAGCTCAAATGCATGATTACGGGAGATGAGACTTGGATTTATGCTTACGACCCTGAAACAACCGACCAATCAAGCGAATATCGTGCTAAAGGCGAGGCCAGACCGAAAAAAGCACGTCAAAGTCGTTCAAAAATCAAGGTGACAGTTTTCTTCGATTTTCGTGGTGTGGTGCACTATGAATTCCTTCCACCCGGCCAAACTGTTAATAAGGAATATTATTTGAGCGTTATGCGTCGTTTGCGTGAAGCAATTCGTCTAAGAAGACCAGAATTATGGGCCAACATTTCTTGG
The DNA here is from genome assembly GCA_018150545.1 of Drosophila ercepeae. Lineage (NCBI taxonomy): Eukaryota > Metazoa > Arthropoda > Insecta > Diptera > Drosophilidae > Drosophila > Drosophila ercepeae. Next base: position 483,393 of record JAECWL010000010.1, on the reverse strand, counting down.
TTTTTTGCATCACGATAATGCACCATCTCACACTGCACTCGTTCTTCGTGACCATTTCGCCAAAAATTCGACGCATATCGTTCCGCAACCACCGTATTCGCCTGATTTGGCTCCGTGTGACTTCTGGCTATTCCCAAAACTCAAGAGACCACTCCGGGGAACGCGTTTCGAGTCGATTGAGGAGATAAGAGCTGAATCGAAGAAGGCGCTGATGGCTATACCGGAAAGGGACTATTTGCCATGTTTCGAGGATTGGAAAAAACGTTGGCATAAGTGTATTTTATCAGGAGGGGATTACTTCGAAGGGGATGAAATTGATGTAGAAGAATAAATAAAGATTTTTCATTTTACAAACAAATTCACCTTACTTTTTGCCCACAGTAGTAAAAGATGTTTTCCTACTTGTTTAAACATTCACCTTCCAGTACTCCTGCAACTCTACCAGCCCAAAATGTTTATTTTCTTTGGTTTTGATTTGTTTGTTAGCAACAACGACCTGATTGCTTTACTCGTACTGTTAGATTTTCTCTTCTCCTATTTCGAGAAGGGTTCTTTTATCTTATATTAAAACAAACCCCTTCGTCCTCCAAGATCAGATCTTTAAAATTGGTTAACTTCTGATAGTTAGGTCTAGAGAAGCGATTACAAAATATGTATATTAGTTTAATTTCTCTCCGAGTGACATTAAATCTGTCCACTGGAGATCTGGTAATGGCTGTTGGCACAAGGTCAGTTAGTTTAAAAGTGGGATAATCCTAGAATGTTCAATATCTATGATTTTTAGAAAATTTAGACGTGTGGGGCCTATAACGCCACTGTTGTTATAAATTATAAGTATAAAGTATAAGTTTTATTACGCGCTTAACACGTCTGCTTAGTCGATGAGATTTAAAGGAACTGACAGAACATAAAGAAATTCCAAATAGGCTGTATACATACAATATGTGTTGCCAGATCGCTACTTTGCTTAAGTTTATCGTTACAATTCAAATTCGAAGCTTAATATAACACACCCCCTCAAAGTAGCTGTTCTGCAGATTAAATATTAGTGACGCCCAAGGATGATATGCACTCTCGATGCTTAGTGCTCTCGATGCGTAGTGCTGCTTAGACCCTTCGTTAGGACGTCTTCTGGCACATGTTCTGTCTGCATATACTCAATGGTGATGTCGCCATCTCGGTGCTTCTGCTGTATGAAGTGATGGCGCACATCGATGTGCTTCGTGCGTGGGTGGAAGCCGAAACCTTTTACTAATTTTTGTGCGCTCTGATTGTCGTTAAAGAGCACAACGGATCCGCATTTTCGGCCCACCATGTTAAGAAGCTCCTTTAAATATAAGGCTTCTTTAACTGCATCTGACATTGCCAAGTATTCAGCTTCTGTGCTTGACAAAGCCACCGTGCGCTGTTTTCGCGCCTCCCAACTTATGGATGCCATGATGAATGCTAGACCAGAGTAGGAACGCCTGTCGTTTAAGTTTCCACCCCAATCTGCATCTACTACGCCGTATAGATTCTCGCCTGTTCTCTTGTAACAGGCCACGCTGCCTTGAACCGCTTAAGTATCGCAGTATGCGTTTTACTGCTTTCCAATGTTCCGCTTCATAACATGAATTGAACTGGCTTAAGAAATTCACAGCATAAGCAATGCCCGGTCTTGTTGTAACTGAAAGAAACATTAAAGCTCCTATTAAGTTTTGATAAGGATACATTTTCATCTCCTCTTCATTGGGGGACTCGGATCGCTTCAATGTACACTTTGCTTCTATGGGGGTTAATGCAGGCTTGCATTCTGCCATACCAAATCTCTTCAATATGGTATTAGTGTACAGATCCTGTGAGATGAAGATTTGATGCTCCTCCAAGTTTTGTTGGAACTCTATGCCCAGGCACGTTTTCACTGGACCGATGTCTTTCATCTCGAATGCTTCACCAAGGGAACTCTTCATGTGATGCAGCCACTCTTTATGATTTGACGCCAGCAATATATCGTCAACGTAAATCATGACTAAGAGAATTTTCTCCTCCTGCCGTTTCACGAACACACATGGATCTTGCTTGGTAGCCTGTAGACCCATCTCCTGCAGCTTCTCTGTTAATTTGCGGTACCATTGCAAACCTGATTGACGTAGTCCATATAAAGCTTTCTCCAGAAGACAAACGGGATTCTTCATCTCGCTTAAAGCCTTACGCCACGCTTTTCCAGCTGCCATGTGCTTTTTGGTAATTGGATCCTGCTTTGAACCAATAGCTGCACCTGATTTCAATTTACCTATGAAATCATCCAATCCGTCTGGAACTTCCATGTAGATGCTCTCTTTCAGCTCTCCGTTTAGGTATGCTGTCACCACGTCTTTTTGATGGACCTCCATGTCAGACTCTGCTGCCAACGCTGCTAGCATTCTGACTGATGTAAATCGCACTACAGGTGAGTACGTCTCATGAAAATCTTCGCCAGGTCTCTGCGAGTAGCCTTTTGCGACTAGCCTCGCCTTCTTCTTGCCGGGTATGGTGCCATCTTCTTTTGTGCGAAACACCATTTTGCTTCCAATAACCTTTTTCTCAGCTGGACGTTCCACTATTTTCCATGTGTCGCTCTGCACATGCGCCATGTACTCGGCATCGCTTGAGCTTTTCGCCTCTTCGATTGTAATAGGGTCGCCTGCCATTGCCGTGAATGCCATCTTGCATTCCTCAAATTCGCCCTTTGATGATGAGTTAGTACTCAGCTCATCGACGCTCTCGCCGCTTGCCTTTTCGACTGCTGGCTGATACACTTTGCGTGGTCTACCTCTTTGGCCTGTCCTCAAAAGTTTGGGAAGATGGTATCTCTCCATTTAAGCCTTTTGTGACGCATCTGTTTCGTATGTAACTTGCTGTGTTTACCGCTTCTGCCCAAAATGACGGTGGTGCCCCAGATTGCCGCATCATGCACCTTGCCATTTCTATTAACGTGCGATTCTGCCGTTCTGCTAAGCCATTTTGCTGCGGGGTATGTGGTGTAGGCAACCTTCGCGCAATTCCATGCTTCTTCACATAGTCGTTGAATTCGTTGTTGCAGTATTCGGTGCCATTATCCGATTGTAGAGCTTTAATCTTGTTATTGGTGAAGTTTTCTGCTTTTGCTTTGTAAGCTTTGAACGCTTCAAATACTTCTGACTTCTGTTTGAGAAAATAAACTTCACAATATCTGGAATGGTCATCGATAAAAGTTGCAACATATTTAGAACCATTCATTGACTCAGTTCTCATCGGGCCACACACATCGCTGTGTACGATCTCTAGTAGTTTACTAGTTCGCTCTTTGCTCGTGCTTTTGTGATTATTTGCTGTTTGCTTTTCGCGTATGCAAATTTCACATTTTGATAATTCAGCTTTATTATCAAACTTCATACCGTAGACCTTTTCACTCATGGCCATTCTTTTAAGGTCGTTCTCATTAACGTGTCCCAAACAGTAGTGCCACTTGTTTATGTCATTTACGTCACTCACCTCTGCTTTGTTTACATTATGCTCTTCGCTGTCTAAGTAATAAAGGTTGCCATATCTCTTCGCTGTCAGCCAGACTTCTCTTTTGTTTTTAACAATTACTTCATTTTTTCTAAAATGCACCTCAAAGCCATGGTCTGTAATTTTAGAAACGGATAATAAATTTTGACGTAAATCTTCGACATAAAACACTTCTTGTAGATCGATATCCTCTTTATCTTTCTTTCCTTTGATTGCGGTCATTCTAATTTTGCCAATGCCGTCAACCCTCGTTGTGTTGTTGTTCGCCAGGTGCAAAGTCTTTTTGACTGTCTTTAAGTTTTGGAATGTACTTTTGTTTGAACTCATGTGTGCTGAACATCCGCTGTCTAGACACCATGAACCCCCATTTTGCCTCACTGCATACATACTTTGAACTTCGCTCAGCTTACTTTCAATAGTTGCTCTCTCTTCTTTTTTCAGTATACCGTTTCTGTTTCGGCAGTCCCTCGCTATGTGGCCTGCTTTACCACATACAAAGCATTTTCTGGTTTCCTTTTTGTGGTTACCGTTTTTTTCGCTTTTTCCATTATCTTTGTCTTTTCGACGTTCAACGTACATAGCTTTTTGCTCTCCACGATCTTCCTTTGCTTTTCGTGCTTCTGATTCCTCTAGAATTTTAATGCGCAATACATCAGGGTGCGGTAAGTCATCCCGTGTCTCCATTACACACCTAAATGTTTCGTACGAATCAGGCAAACTGTACAAAAATAAGATCGCTAGTAAATCATTGCCAATCACAACACCAATTTCTTTAAGTTTTTTCACTGCGTCGAAAAACTCATTTAAGTGATGACGGACGTCGTTGCCTACGTTCATTCGCGACAACGCTACTCTTTTCAGAAGGCTTGCTTTCCGCACGGGACCTTTCGACTGAAATGTTTCTCGCAATCTCGACCAGCACTCTTTTGATGTCACACAATTCTCAATTATGGTCAACTCTAATGGACTCACTGATAACAAAAAAACCGCACGTGCTTTTTCGTCTTGGTTTTCCCAAGCGATTTTCTCTATATCGTCATCCGGGCAACTTTTCGTTCCGTCGACGTATTTCCACAATTCGTTCTTCACAAGAACTGCACGCATTTGCAACTTCCACGTATCATAATTGTTCGCGTTTAGCGGTTCAATTCTGATATGTACACTAGCCATTTTTCACGGCTTTTTATTTAAACTTTCTTTATAATCTTCAAATGCTCTCAACGTATAACTTGTGGCTGGGGCTGGGCCCATAACCTGTTAGATATAAAGTATAAGTTTTATTACGCGCTTAACACGTCTGCTTAGTCGATGAGATTTAAAGGAACTGACAGAACATAAAGGAATTCCAAATAGGCTGTATACATACAATATGTGTTGCCAGATCGCTACTTTGCTTAAGTTTATCGTTACAATTCAAATTCGAAGCTTAATATAACACATTGTTTACAACCTTAAGAAATAATGAAGAAGTTCTATTAGCCTTTCGCGAGGCTGGACTTCAAATTTAGATTTTAAAGAAAATAACTTGCCGAATTTCGTAAACTTGTCTATGGAACACAGGTATTATTCAGCGTGAAAAGGTTAATGTGAAGTAGACATGGGTCAGTAGACATAGAGGATTGCAGGCGGATGTACGAGGGCGGGTCAATAAGTCCGTGACTTTTTGAATTTCCCGCCTCTTAATTGAAATGGTAACACTGCTCCCGTCAACAGTCATCTGTCAGTTGATTCTTGTCAAAAATTGAACAAGCTGCGACATTTAGTTTGTTTTTGACAGCCGTTAATATCAGACTACCGCGTTGACTGATAAGAAAATGGAAAAAAGTGAATTTCGTGTCCTCATTAAGCATTATTTTTTGAGGAAAAAATCCATTACGCAAACCAAGGCCAAGCTTGATAAATATTATGGAGACTCTGCACCATCCATTTCCATGGTAAAAAAGTGGTTTACTGAATTCCAATGTGGCCGTACAAGCACGGAAGATGCCGAACGTTCTGGACGCCCAGTTGAGGTTTTAGCCGATCGGCGTTAAAAGTGAGAGAGATTGTGGAAGCCGTAGGCATTTCACATGGCTCAGTGGTTTCAATTTTAAATGATCATTTGGGTATGAGAAAGCTTTCCGCAAGATGGGTGCCGCGTTTGCTCACAGTCGACCACAAATGCAACAATTTCGCAGGAATGTTTAGCGTTGTTCAATCGCAATACGAACGAGTTTTTGCGCCGTTTCGTAACCGTGGACGAAACGCGGATCCACCACAACACACCGGAGACCAAACAGCAGTCAAAACAGTGGGTTTCTCGGGGTGAATCGGCGCCAAAGAAGGCAAAGGTGGGTTTGTCAGCCAATAAAGACATGGCGAATGTTTTTTGGGATGCACGCGGTATTATCCACATTGACTACCTTCAAAAAGGAAAAACAATCAATGGTGAATATTACAGCAACTTATTGGGTCGATTCGATGAGGCATTGAAAAAAAAAGCGACCGCACTTGGCCAAGAAAAAATATTCCACCAGGACAATGCACGGGTGCACACATGTGCAGTTTCCATGGAAAAATTCCATGAAATGGGCTACGAATTGCTCCCTCATCCGGCCAATTCACCCGATCTAGCCCCGTGTGACTATTTCTTGTTCCCAAACTTGAAGAAATGGCTCGGCGGAAAGAGATTTGCCTCCAATGACGAAGTCATCTCACAAACAAATGCCTATTTTGAAGACCTCGACAAATCATATTTTTTGGAAGGGATAAAAAAATTGGAGAAACGTTGGGCTAAGTGTATAGAGCTCAAAGGAGACTACGTTGAAAAACAAAATAACTTTTTATCTAAAAACCTGTGTTTCATTCAAATAGTCACGGACTTATTGACCCGCCCTCGTAGTTTCGACTTGTATCAAATGATATCAGGCAACAAGTTTCTAATATTATTTTCCCAGTTGCGGGAAAATGAGTTACGGAAAAAATGTTTCACTTACTTTTTTTTTGGGTGGCCGATTGTGTATGATCTTCAATCGTAAGTTGTTATATTTTATGTTTAATAAATAAAGTTCCATCATGTTTTACAATTCCTAATAATAATAAGTAATATGTTTGTGGGTAATAACATTTCCCATTCATTCGTTATTTTGTTATGTATTATAGTTTGTACATGTTTTGGGTTTTTGTTGTTGAGTTCATTTGAATTTTTATTTTGAATTAAAATTATAAAAACACTCTCTGACATGGCGCCAAAAAGATGTGCATTTAAAAAAAAAATTACCTCGATAGTTCCCTAGATTTCGGTCCACTACGTGATCGAACTAAAAAAGAATCAAAAAGCAATTTAATCTTGATAACAGCGATCCCCGTAAGAGTAAGGATAATTTTTTTAATAAAAATTTTACGGAACTATAAGGTTGAATATTTAAAATATTGATAGCACTTTGTTATATAAAATTGAACCGAAATACTTATAGCCCCCTGACTTAAACGCAACTGATACATTTTTTAAGTTCTGTTTCGACGTAATTTTCGTTTCCTTAAATTATATTGGTTATCGTATATTTCTTCGAAATCCCGCGACGTAACGTGAAGTAAGTAAGATACATCGTTGGCATCTAAAAGTTTCAACAAACAGAATCTACCATGATATTGCAAATAAATTATTCAATTCAATTCAAATTTCAATTCAATTATTCAAATCAATTGAGCTGGTATAACGCCGACCAAGAAAATATTGCTGGAGCTGATGCATTGGCATAAGTGTTCGACAGTTAACTAAGTTGTTGACGGATCCGGAAAAGGCACAGTTTCGGACTATACTTAGCGAAATTTTAACATAATTACCAACACACTAATCTAACTTATTGTCCTACGAGATGTGAAAATTAAATAATGAGACTGATTATATTGCTGCGATTGTAGTAATCCTGCGACCTTGAGATTTCTTTCTTTCTCCCGGCATCCTTCCCCACTCCATTGATATATTTGCCATCGCTCTAGCTTGCTTAATTAGCCTGCTGTGTCGTGTTGAGTAAACGTATGTTCGTGGTGCTCGTCACAAAAATGGAAATACGAAAGAGCAATGCGTCGCGATTTAATTTTGCGCCAAATTGGGCGAAACAGCTTCAGAAACGTATGCCGAAATTATAAAAGTGCATGGTGAAAGTGCTCTTAGCTCAAAATGGTTGCCTCCGCACGCCCCCGCCCGAAAAAAGCTCGCATAAGCAAGTCGAAGGTGAAAACGATAACAGTAAAGGCTAGTTCTAGGCATATGGTGATCTATAACGGCTTAGAATTAGATGACTACAATTTCTAGTTTGTATAGTGTCTATTTACATGGTTAAGATTATGTAGAAAAACGACACCCAGGATCTTTATACGGTTTGTTAGAGAAGGTAAGTTAATTAGTAAGATTTTGCTAAGATATAAGGGAAGGTGAATATTTCCTTCTAAGTTGAGTCCCCTAAAAGCGAACATCAAGAAGTTCTTTTTAACAGATTCAATGCCGCCTTGATGAGACCCGTATTGAGGGCTCCATAGGAATGACTCGTACTCCAGTATCGGACGGACTAATGATATATATTTTTAGTTACTTTTTACCTTATGCTTTTAGTTACATAAGGATCATTGATTTCTCTAGACCATCTTTTAATGAAGTCAAGCTCACTCTTGGCTTCATTAACTATCGTTGAAGTATGGTCAGAAAAATGTAAGTTTAAAGTCTAATAGGACACGAAGATAGTTAACCTGGGTTAATCTTTCTCAGGAAATTCCATAGAGAGAGTAAGTGGCCTGCCCAAAATGGCTTCCTAGGGGGACACCCGATTTAGCACTAACAAGGCGAGAGTGTACATTTTTAAAAAGGACACGTAAGGTTTTCCCAACTAAGTAGCTAAAAAACGACATGAGAAGGTGTGAGGGAAATCCTAAGATATTCAGTTTACTAAAAAGGAGTGAGTGTTTGACAGAGTTAAATGCTTTACTGAAGTCCATATAGATGACATATGTTTAAAGGCCTATACGAAAGCCATCTATAATAAAGGAAGTCAGCTCCAAGAGGTTTGTGGTGGTGGAGCGTGTGGTTTATAAAACCATGTTGACATGGAGAAATAATTGACCTGCAGAGATGTTGAAGATGTGGTGTTACCAATTTTTCGAAAAGCTTTGGAATTGCTGACAATTTAGAGATTCCTCTATAGTTTGTAGCATGCGATTTTTTTCCTTTTTTGTATAGGCGAATTATGAAGGATTCCTTCCACATGTGGCGAAAAATCGAAATTTCCAGAGACAAGGAGAAAAGTATAAGAAGAGGTCTGCACAATGGATTAGCGCAGTTTTTCAGTACACAGCCAGGAACACCATCACGACCTGGTGTATAGACTGGTTTCACCTTACAAGATGCGATAACACACTGCTTTCGGAGAAAGTTGGTCTGACAATAAGATTGGATCAAAAGGTCATTCGTATGCTGATGCGTGAAGACGTGTTTTCATCGAGCTCCGATAAAATCAATTGATTCTAGTGAAGTGAATGGTTATTAATAAAAAACAAATAAATATATCGAAAGCGAAAAAGACGCGCCGGGCGATGCACCATCGCTCGAATACATATTCTGCCTTTGAAATAGTTGAATAATAGTTTCAAACAAATTAATTAAAAAAAAAAAAAAAAAGCACTATGAGCCAGAACGACACTCGCGCTCAGCGACAACGAGAGCAAGACCATCGCCGGCTCTCATTACAACGAAACAACGCGTACTTTTCTTATGTCTCCGCGACACCCGCAAACGAAGACAACGAGCGGCCAATAACCCATAACCCAGCGAACCTTCTTGTACCAACAAATCAGGAAAGAGCGCGCTCTTGCTCTCCCGCACTTCTAGCTCCGACACAAGCTCCGCTATCTGCAACAACAAGAACTGGATCAATATCGACAGCCCGCTCTACTTCGCGATTGGCTGCACCCGCTCACGCTTTTACTGAGTCAGCAAATACAAAAACAAAACCCCAAGAGCCAAACGGCACTGCTGCAAAACGCAAACAAAAAAGTTGGGTCGGCCTCACAGACTGGACTGGACCGCTACATTACAATAAAGCGGAAGCTTAGCCCTAAAACTTCCGATACAGAAAACAAGCCGAAAAATATACGCGACAATACTACCTCGATCAACAATGAAGCGCCCGCAAATAGCAACAGATTCGCTTTGCTGGCTGATACCAACGAGGACGTGCCACTGAAATCCATCGATAACGAACCAAAGAAAATAAAGCCTCCCCCAATTTACATCCGCGAGAAGAGCACAAACGGATTGGTAAATTCTTTAATTGGCCTTATTGGAAAAGATAGCTTTTATATAATACCCCTCATAAGAGGTACTATTAATGAAATCAAACTTCAAACGAAAACGGAGGAAAACTGCAGAAAAGTCACAAACCATCTTACTGCAAACAAAACCTGCTTTTACACCTACCAGCTTTAAAGTAGCAAGGGGCTACAAGTAGTACTGAAGGGCATTGAGCCTGATGTAAAGCCCGAAGAGATCGTTGAGGCGCTAAAGGAAAAGGGATTTTGCGTTAAAATCGCGGACACAATATTAAAAACATTGCGCTTGAACCAGAAAACAAGCACCTAAAAAAAACGAGGTTCATCCAATTTATAAACTCCAGCTCCTTCTGCAGTGCGGTAACTGTGGGGGTAATCACACAGCAAACTACAGAGGCTGTCCAATCTACAAAGAGCTGAAAACCCGTATCCACAAAAGAATGAACACGGCACGGGTACACCAAGGAACAGCTACGCTGATACCATCGGAAACAAATCCAGAAGTACTTTTTTCGAAACCAACAAGTATTGCTTCCTGGACTATACCAAGCACTAACAAGATAAGTTTTGCAAACGTTTTAAAATCAGGTATGACAACTCCAACCCAAAACTCCCAAACCTCACATGAAGAACACACAAAATTGGACACACAACAAAACTATAGGCCATCTGAGCAGCAAGAAACGAAAACTGAAGCTATGATCCAAGCCTTACAACAGAGCATGATTGATTTCATGACATTTATGCGAACCACCATTCAAGACATGATGCGTAATCAAAACCTATTGATACAAATGCTTGTCTCCCAACAATCAAAATAAATAAATAATGGCTACCTTACGCATAGCTACGTGGAACGCCAATGGCGTCTCACAGCGCAAACTTGAGCTAGCTCAATTCCTACATGAGAAGCATATCGACGTATTGCTTCTTTCGGAAACTCATCTTACAAGCAAATACAATTTTCAAATAAGAGATTACAACTTCTATGGTACAAATCACCCCGATGGTAGAACACACGGTGGGACCGGCATTCTAATTAGGAACCGTATGAAGCACCACTTTTACAAAGAGTTTGCTGAAATTCATCTACAGGCCACATCTATCAATATACAGCTTGAGGACAACACTCACCTCACACTAGCGGCCGTATACTGCCCCCCTCGTTTCACAATATTGGAAGACCAATTCCTGGATTTCTTCCATGCACTAGGACCACACTTCATTGCAGCAGGCGACTACAATGCTAAACATACTCACTGGGGATCGCGCCTTGTGCTTTATAAGGCTTTAATTAAAGCCACTAATAAACTTGATCATGTTTCCCCTAGGAGTCCCACATACTGGCCATCAGACCTTAATAAGCTGCCTGACTTGATTGACGTCGCAGTCACGAAAAATATTCCTCGCAGTTTCGTTAGAGCTGAATGTCTACCAGATCTGTCATCTGATCACTCGCCTGTGCTAATTCATCTCAGCCGGTATGCAGAAAACGTAAAACCACCCTACAGACTGACTTCGCACAAAACGAACTGGCTAAGGTATAAAAAATATATAAGCTCACACTTTGAGCTAAACCCAAAACTCAATACTGAACCTGATATAGAGAGCTGCACAGAAACACTGGAATCCATTCATACGGAAGCAGCTCGAAATGCAACACCTAAAACCACAAACGTTACAATTAATCCGAATAAGACTAACGCACAAATCGAGCAACTCGTCCACGCAAAACGACGCTTACGTAGAGAATGGCAATCCTCCAGATCACCTTCTGCAAATCAAGCTAACAAGCTAAAAATAGCCACACTGAAGCTGACCAACGCTCTGAAACATGAGGAAGAATACGCTCAGAGCCGATATATAGAGCAACTTTCACCAACAGGTATTAAACATAAGTCACTGTGGAGAGCCCACCCAACCCTTCGCCCACCGACTGAAACCGTTTTGCCCATAAGGAATTCCTCAGGCGGCTGGGCACGTAGTGATGCAGACAGAGCCACCACATTTGCCGCTCACCTACAAAATGTATTTACGCCAAACGAGGCTACCAGCACATTTGCGCTACCGACTTCAAACGCAAACTGCAACCAGCAACACACCCCAATTGTGTTTCGTCCAAAAGAAATATCTAACATAATTAAAGAAAATATCAGCCCGAAAAAATCCCCCGGCTACGACCTTATTACCCCGGAAATGATCATCGAGCTGCCACATTCTGCAGTTCGGTACATAACGCAGACCTTTAATGCCATCACAAAACTTGGCTACTTTCCACAACGATGGAAAAGATCGATAATCATAATGATTCCGAAGCCTGGTAAGGACCACACAGTTCCCTCATCCTACAGACCAATAAGTCTACTCTCATGTATATCGAAACTATTCGAAAAATGCCTGCTAATCCGACTGAATCTACACCTGAGAGCCCACAATATAATCCCAGCCCATCAATTTGGCTTTCGCGAAAGCCACGGAACCATTGAACAGGTGAATCGAATAACAGCGGAGATAAGAACTGCATTTGAAAATCGAGAATACTGTACAGCCGTATTTCTAGACGTATCCCAAGCATTCGACAGAGTCTGGCTAGATGGCCTAATGCTTAAAGTTAAAACAGCTCTACCCGAAAGCACACACAAACTTCTAAAGTCATACCTATATGACAGAAAGTTTGCAGTGCGGTGCAACACTGCTACTTCCACTGACCACGAAATTAAGGCCGGAGTCCGTTCTTGGGCCAACTTTATACCTCATCTATACTGCTGACATTCCTACAAATAGTCGGCTAACAGTGTCCACGTTTGCCGACGATACAGCTATCCTTAGCCGTTCAAGGTCCCCAATCCAAGCTACAGCACAGCTGGCATTGCACCTCATAGCCACTGAGAAGTGGCTCTCTGACTAGCGAATAAAAGTCAACGAGGAAAAATGCAAGCACGTGACATTTACGCTGAACAGACAAGATTGCCCACCACGTTTGATGAACAACATACCACTCCCGAAAGCAGATGAGGTAACGTACCTAGGAGTACACCTCGATAGAAGACTGGCGCAGACACATTGAAGCGAAAAAAATTCATCTTAAGATCAAAGCGAACAATTTACACTGGCTCATCATCGCTGGCTCTCCGCTCAGCCTGGACCACAAGGTCTTACTCTACAATGCAGTACTGAAACCAATCTGGACCTATGGTGCACAGCTATGGGGCAACGCCAGCAACAGCAATATTGACATCATATATCGAGCACAGACAAAGATCCTGAGAACTATCACTGGGGCACCATGGTATGTTCGGAACGCAAACATCCATAGAGATTTAAATATTCCAACAGTCACCCATGAAATCACAGAGCTTACGAAAAAATGTCATGGCAAGCTTTCCTCTCACCCCAACCACCTAGCGAGAAATCTAACCCAGCTCAGCAGCCCAGCGAAGAAATTTTTAGGGACGCTTAATCACGGAACAGTTGGAAAAAAATTAATTAAAACGACTGTTTAGGGAAAAATTGTATTAGTTAAGATTTTTAAACCTATTGTTAGCTCTTATTTAAGAGTATCCAATAAATAAAAGCATAGTTAATATAAAAAAAAAAAAAAATAAAAAAAATAAGGTTGGCTGATTGAATGTTGTATGAATAAGGCTGATCTATAATTGTAGGAAGTGAAAACGTTGTTTGAAAGAAAGTTGCGAATAGATCGGCAATGCCCTGATCAGTAGTCGCAGATACATTTTCAAACGAAATTAGGGGGGGAGAAGATACATGCTTACGCTTAGTGTTAACAAAATTATAAAACTGCTTCGGATCCTGTGTAAATTGGATCCGACAGCGGTATATATAATTCTTATAACACTCAGCGTTATGCACGGTGAAATTTGACCGAGCTACTAAGTATCTTGGGAAAGTTACATTACAGCCAGTTTTCTTATGTCTCTTATGAAGTCTGTTTTTAATGTATTTTAAGTTTTTAAGGCTCCTTGTTTAAGGCTCCTCATGGAGGGTTGGGATTAAGATGGTGAATTCCCGATATTGGACGAAGTGAGTTCTGGCAGATTGAAGTCTCCAGTAAGGGACTGCCTTGTAACCTACTTCTGATGCGACTACGAATATGTTCATTGAAAGCTCAGACGTTATCACACACTTTGATATGTGAACCGAGTCGAGTGCACTGATCTTTTTTCCGAACTCTTTCCAGTACCTGGCTCATGAATCATCCAGTTTGACATCCTACTAAAGCTTTAGTTTAAATAATTAAAATAGGAACATCTGTGCGGCCAGGACGACTGGGTCAAACAAGCCGAGCCGGTCAACGATTCTCGCTGGGAGCTGACTCCCCTTTAGTAATTGGCATTAGTTCGTTCCATCCCGATAAGGATATGATATGATTACTAGGGTTTTTATCGTTTGATCTTTGAACTAACTGAAATCCAGATCTAATTTTTGACCCTTTGCCAGAATATGGCCTGCTTGGATATATGTTGATTTTTTTGTTTTGCTTTTTATATAATTTATATGTATAAATTATTATTCTGATAGGTATGAATAATAAATCTTGATAGTTTTTTTAAAAAGAAGATGACTGCGTTGTGGGCCCGAGGAATCACTTAAGGTAATGCCATGGAGGACAAATCGGACAAGTTTTGCTTAATTGTTTTGTTTCTTATTTACAACTCCTGCTTTAAGGGTAGTATGAGTTATGAGGAACTTGCATGGTTTTCAACTGATAAGGCTAGAAGAGTTATGTTGTCATAAACGGTATACCAAACCGCGGATTGTTTAATCTTGGGAGACTCATTCAGCAGCTGAATACTGCAAAATTGGGAGAGAGTTGATCGTTGATTTTACGGAAATCAATGAGAAACTTTTTAATCCGATTATAAGTCTGTCGCATGACAGTTAGCACCTCTTTTTGAATAGCGCGACAAAGAGTACAATAAAATTAAGCGAGCACTTCCGGAAATGGCATCCGAAACTGAAGCTGTGAAACCGCCACATTTAGCATGTACTACGTTTTCACACAGCCAGCAAGGGATGATTGGCTGGGATGCGGAAATCTGTATGTTGCTCGAGCTAATAACACAGACACTGCAGAGCTCCATGTTAGAAAAAATTTTAAATCAAAATAAATACACAAACTTATAACCTTAAACCATTGTACCTATGAGTAAGATTAGTAGATACCAGACATCATGCCTTTCCAGTTGGCACTGGTGGATCCAGACTTTGCTTTAACCATACGGATTGATCCACGCTCGGAGATTTGCAAGGTCTGCCCTCAACAGATATGGTTTGAATCGGGACACCGGTTGTCAAAAGAACCAAGTTGAGATGGATAGTCTCCGAACTAATGCGGCAATAAGATCATATAGCATCGGTTAATTGGTTAATGGCAATACATTGAATTTATGAACCAAAATAAAGAGCTCGAACATATGACATGATATTGACATAGGACGGTGCCAATATGTGATCCCTCATTATTGTGTGCTGAAATCACCACAGTTCCACCACCATACTCGGAGTAGTGTTTGACGCGTCAGCTCCGGCCAGCAGCAGTCCCAGCCTGAGCAATATTCTACGAGTCGAACCAACTCCGGAGGCACTTCTTGGCAACCCTCATTTAGTTTTGCATCTAGCGCGCTAACATTAGATACATATAAAGAAAATGTTCGGTTGAATATTGGTGCATGCTGGGTGCAATAACCGCCATCCTAGATCATCCAGTGGAGAGCATCGGCTACCTTAACAGTCCAATAGTATCAGCTGCCTATAATCACCTACGGGATCTCATCGGCACATTTTTTTCAAGGTGCATAAAGTACAGAATATAGTCCGTTGTAGTCAGAACACATAACTCTTAAAGGCTCATGCTGGGAGTATGTAGATCTACAACAACTCATGAACAGAGGCCTAAATTTCTAGTCCATCTATTTGGAATGTTACATTTCGAAATTTTAATTTTTAATTTTACCATTAATAAGGTTATTAAGGAAAACGACACCCAACATATTTCTACGATTGGTTAGGGACGGTAAATTGATTAGTAGGAGCCTAAGAGCAAACATCAAGAAGTTTTTTTAAACGGGTTCAACGCGATCTTGATAAACCCCATACTAAGGGGTTACAGACGCATGACCCGTACTTCAGTATTGGACGTAATAAAGATATGTATAAGCTTTGAGTTATGATGGTCTAAGAAATTCAATGACCCTTATGAATTTCTTAGACTAACTTTTAATGAAGCCAAGCACACCCATGACTGCACTCGGCTGATATTCTTGAACGAATATGTTTTCCTGCCAAAAGCTGGACGAACAAATCGTGTCGAACATCGGCAAAGGTACACGTATCTTGCTAAATGACGTAAGCCTCGAGTAAGTGTATTTAAACTTCTAGCTACTTATGTCTGCGTCGCTTGGCTAATAGCGCTCAGACAGAGTTTTAACTAGGAGTCGCCGCTCTTCGCTACAAGAGTTCTGTCGAAGTATGCCTAAATAGCGGACAGACACTACAGGATGCTGTTGACAACGACAGTTACACACATTACTTAGAACATATATATTTGATTTGATATGGAATTCAGTCACTTCACGGATGAAACGAGAAAAATCAGTTCAAGGAACCTTAGTCATACTTTTAATAAAACGAAAAAATAATAATAAAATTGCAAGAAATTTTGTTACACTTATTCAACAAGAAATAGCAGTCCCAAAATATCATCATCGCTGCCATCTTCAATTCTAGAGAAGCAGCTAATTGAGTACATGGGTATATTGATACTCTTGTAGCTTAGTGCAAACGGTGGAATTTAAAGATCATTCCGCTGATTACAACTCACCCCTTCTTTGAACTAAAAAAAGCTAATTAAGAATAACTTTAAATACAACTAGATAGAGCTATGGACCAGCTAACGCTAGCGAAAAATCTTGATATTATCGTGAACAAGAGCCTTGACTTTAGGCTATATATTTAGGTCAATAAATGTATCCTTAGAATTCAACAACTTTCTGCATAATCGGCTTTGACGTGGCCGTTGCTAAAGTCCTGTGGGACAAGTCCGGTTTTCTGACATAAGTAACATGTTTGAGTTACCTGTGGAATTTGCTTGCACGTCGATGTAAAGCATGGGTATTCCCAACTTTGACCTTAAACTCTCGTCCTTCAAGATATTACCTTTAAAAACCATAATAGGGTGCAGGTTGGAGTTTTTTTTTATGCGTAAAAGATCATCACGTTACACCTTATAGAAGGCTGGCTTCATATCAATGATGACTGCGTTGGAATACTCCGGGTCATCAAATATCAGCAAGATGTGTTTCACCAATCTGTGCAGTTTTTCTATAGTGCCGAAAAAGCTTATTGAGTTAAATTGATGATCTGGGAAGATACTGCTTTGATTCAAAATTATTCGATTGGCAATGAGCCTCTAACACAATTTCGACAGCGAGGGTAAGAGGCTTATTGGACGATATGACTCAGGCTAAAATATTACTGTCATCCATCTGAATTTAATTGTTTCGAGTTGTTTGTATTCTTTCAAAGACAGTTACTTCCTGTGCGGTATCGAGAATGGTTGATAGGAGTCCGCATCGTCGCCCGTGGATAATACTCTACTTCGCTGAGTAGAGACGAGTAATGATGTGGAATTTGGACCTTCGCTGCTTAGGTCATAAAAAGACTTGAGTTGAGGCGGTGGTACTGTATCGTCCCAGCTTATAAGCCAAGAGATCGAATATATACATGGTGGCAAAAAATTTTATTCTAATTTACATGAGCTCAAATATAATGGATTTCATTGTTGCACATTTTGCTTCTGCTTAAATGATAAAATACTGGAACAATAATAGTTGGATAAAGCTAACTGCGCAATCGTTAGAGTGCTTAGCATTGAACGTTTCCGGGCTATCACACTTTTAAGAAGATTGATTGTTGTCCAGGACGAGAAAGAAAACATACTTCAAATACTTTCTTCATTTTTTCAATTTTTTTTTTTATGGTGTAAATTTTTATTATTTGAGTTAACATGTTTACTGTTACCTATGTGGCAGCTTTACAGGATGTACATAAAAAATTGATTACTCAAAGGTATGTCAATACATACTTCACATCTAGTAAATTACTATTAACATTTGCATTACATTTTACTATTACAATTACAATTACTATACAATACAATTATTTTTTTTAGAAAAATCTGGAAGGAAGATCTTGGGGGTAATAATTCTTCAGTCTTCTTTTTCGTGGGGGGTGGGTAAGCCTTTTCGCCGATGTGTTGGGGTGGAGGCCAAGACGTCTTAAGTATCTTTCCGCGTATGTCCTACATACATCGCCTATCTTGGCTATGTTAAGGTCCTTCTCTATGTCTTTTGTTGTCATGTACCAGGGAGCGTTACAAATAGATCTGATTATCTTGCTTTATGCAACTCTTATTTTGTTTAGGTTTGATTTACTTGTAATTCCGTATACTTCGATACCATACTTCCAAATTGGGCTCAAAATGGATTTATAGAGGCGGACTTTATTTGTCAACGAAAGTTTGTTTCTCGACGAAAGAAGCCATGACATTTTTGTATCCTTTGAAAGCACAGCTTGTTTAATTATAGTTGTGTGCCTTTGGAACTTTAATCCTCTGTCCAAAATCACATCAAGGTATTTGTAGTGGGTCTTGTGTTGAAGTGTGGAGCCATGCATTGTAATTCCTGGGCAATTTAGAGGTCTTTCGGCGAATGTTACGCAAGCACTTTTGCTGCAATTAATACCTATATTCCACTCCATTGCCCACTTTTCGAAAGCCGTTACGTAATTTTGTAATTTTGACTGGTCGGCTCGGTAGAAGGATCTCCCGCCAACAAAGCGCGCATTTTTTTAGTCGACTAAGTACATTCGTTAAGACAGGAGGTGAATTTTTTTGGCGCGAGATTTTTGGCGGCGTTCTGAGCGCTATAATGGACCGTACCATTGAACAACGATACGCTGTGAAGTTTTGCTTTAAACTCGGAAAATCAGCGTCGGAGAGCCTTGAGCTCATGGCTTAAACAGGCTTATGGAGATGATACCTTAAGCCATACAAGAGTTTTCGGGTGGCACAAAATGTTCAAGGAAGGCCGGGAGCTCGTTGAAGACGAGCACCGCGTCGGACGCCCAACGACAGCTCGAACAAATTTTCAGGTGGCCAAAGTGAGAAGAGTTTTAAACTCTGCCAGGCGTTTAACCATTGCCCTTATCGGTGTGGAGACCGGAATTTCAGTCGGAACTGTCTACACTATTGTAACCGAGGATCTTGCGATGAGGAAAGTGTGCGCGTAGCTGGTCCCAAAAATCTTGACCGAAGAACAAAAACTGACGCGGGTAGAAATTTCGAAAGAAATTTTTAATTGCGTTCAAGCAAATGGTAATTTTCTCGACAAAGTTATTACCGGTCATGAAACATGGGTGTTCCAGTACGACCCGGAAACAAAACGTCAAAGTTCAGAATGGCACACGCAGGCGTCCCCGCGTCCGAAGAAGGCTCGGATGTCAAAACCCAAAGTCAAATCCATGCTGATTGCTTTTTTTGGCCGACGTGGCATTGTTCACAAGGAGTTCGTGCCTACTGGAACGACCGTAAATGCTGCATTTTACGTGCAAGTACTAACACGCCTCCGAAAACGCGTAGGCCGGGTGCGACCAGCCATTGCAAAGAACTGGAAATTTCACCATGACCACGCGCCATGCCACAGTGCGATATTCGTGCGGCAGCTGCTGGCGAAATACGGCGTGGCAACGTTGCCTCACCCCTACAGACCAGACCTGGCTCCACCTGACTTTTTCCTATTTCCGCGAATGAAAAGAGAGCTTAAAGGACATCGATTTGAATCCATGGAGGCAGTTCAAGCGGCCGTGCCACAGGCTCTTATAAGCATTCCGGAAAACGATTTCCAGAGAGCTTTTGACGAGTGGCAGACGCGTCAAATTAAGTGTATCAATGCAGGAGGGATATATTTTGAAGAATATTAAATAACTGTAAAGATACCTACAATAAATTTTGATTTACCACACCAGTCCCGATACTTATTGAACAGACCATGTAGATGCGGAATCTGCAGAAGCTGTGGCTCTTAACGTTAAGTATTTGAGTCTGTATATTAGTGCCAAAGAAGGCCACATTAAAATCATTTTCGTAATGATATCCCTTATTTCAATTCATTTTAGTATGTGTTCAGCTTTCGGTGTTATTTCAGCCTTAAATGAAGGGACTATACAAGGTGCAATTCAAAAGTTCCATGACTTTTATTAAAAAACGAATATTATTTGTTTTTTTTTTTAATTTATTGGTCGCCTTCAAAATAGTCTCTTTCTGCCTGAATACAACATTTTGCACGTTCGAGAAGGTTATCGAATGATTTTTTAGGTCGTTTATATACATATACATATATACATATATAGGTCGGTATAGCGTTTAGGATGGCGGTCGTCGCCTTTTGGATGGCTAACGTCAGCATAGCCGTTTCCTTTTATGGCGTAATGTAGTTTTCCGAACAAATAAAAATCGCAGTGTGCCATATCAGGCGATTACAAAAAGTTTGGGTCCTATTTGGGCTCTTTAATAATGTTTCTTGAATGTTGAATTTTGAGGTCTTTTTCGTGTTGTTTCAAAGTGTGCGGAACAAATCGAGCACAAACCTTTTTGAGGCCCAAATTTTCTGTGAAAATACAATAAATAGACGCTGCGGATATTGATAATACCGATTCCATATATTTAAGCGCTGATTTCTGCTCTTTTTTAATGAATTCACAATTTCCGTGTTTTTTTGTTCACAGCAATAATATTCGTTTCTTAATATAAGTCCTGGAACTTTTGAATTGTACCTTGTATATGAAAGGTGGCATCGCACTGATATGTGGCAAACCCCATAAAAGTAGTAGTAGGCAAGACTCAACAAGGAAGTTGGCAAGGGTGAATGCAAGAAGTTTACAAGACCGAATTAAGTAAAAATAAGAAGAGTCAGTGAATCAGAGAGCCAAGAGAGAATCATCAGTAGTTAAGCGTGATTTATAATTTTATGTTGCAATTAGTTTCTGGTATTATCATATAATTTAAATAATAATAATAAACATCTTATAATAATATATATCTTACATAAATATGGTTGAAGCTGTAATTGTTACGTTACCGGGGGTCAAAAACAGTGATATACTCGACGCAATGTAATAGTGAGATGTGCAGCTTCCCTGTAATTAGCGGCCAATGCATTGTCAAAGCTCAGAAAGCTAGGAAGTCGCACTCCATAGGCAAAAGGAAGAGAAAGGGAGATAGATTATATGCATACGAGAAGAGTGCCCGGGCGATACAAGGCCGCGCGTACATGCATCAAGCTTAGAGATGTGACAAATCCATGGGGAACACACATGACAGAAAATACTGTAGAGAGATAAGAAGAAGATAAGAAGATGTGCACAAGTCCCAGCAGTATGTATAATCAGTTATTTTCTTATTGATATTTGTTTTAAGCAATATTTCTTTATTCTTTGTGGGGGTTTTATATCAAACTAACCAAAAAAAAAACCCAAAATTAAACAAAAAATTTAATTTTCGCATTTTAAACAGCCTTGGTTTATTGTTAAAGTACATGTCTTTCATCCGCCTCACAGATAACAGATTTACATTTAAGACTCCGAGGTTGCACCCTTGAAACATGATTCTGAGAAATTCAGTCTGTATAATGTATTTAAATACATACTGACCATTTTTTCAAAATCCAACTTTCTTTCTAAAATAGGTCGCCGAGACCACTAGCAACAACTATATAAATTATTATTATTTTTATAAATAATAATAAATAATAATAATAATATATAAAAAATAATAGAACCAAACAAACAAGTAAACAGGGCTAGCACACTTTATTCTTCTTAAATTTTAGTTATTGACTTATTTTTGCCATTCTTCGCCCAATTTCGCTATCCCTAACGGCGTATGCAAACAAGCAATGCGTCTGATGTCTGGCAGCCGGATAAGTGACCTGGTGACCCCTGCCGGTCAGGATTTTGGCTCTGGTTGAGTTTCGTCGGCCGATACGCTTGCGAGTATGCTTTGCTAGAGTCGTGGCTGACCAGAGATAAATAGTCGGCGTCCTAGTACCTTTCTTGCCGATTTACGTCTGTTCGTTAAGGCCGGAAGTAAGTTAAGCGTACGCTAGAACGATCCTCGCCTGCTTCGTGGCAAGGCTCTTGTCGTTGGCTTTGTTTCCGGCCAAGGTCGTCGACTCCTTTACCCTGGGCTTTCCAGGATCTACTTCTGGAATCTTACCTCGAATCGTTTTATCGATTCTGGCCCAGTAACTAAGACAGAATCTCCACCTAATCCGTACACTATACTACACTTAAACCTTGCCTTTGTCGTCGGACTCTCCAGTAGCCCGATTTCTCGAACTGTCTTAAGCGCCTTCGGGCGCTGCTTGTATAGGCCCACCCGAAACTACTAATCATCCGTACTCCTCCATTAGTCCGCCTAGCGTAGAACACGCTACTATCCCGTTGTTTTCATCTTTCCACACCCTCCTCGAGACAACGAGTGGAGATTGGCCTGTGGACCCATACCCACCGTTTCCATGCTTTCTCCAATCCTTTCTATTTTCTTTCTCCCTTGCTTTTTTTCTTTCTCCTTTTATCCCTTTCTATATTGCTTCTTATTATCCCTTCGCTTTGATCCTTCGGCGATACGACACCTCAGCCGGCCATCGGAATCACTCCCTTCTTCTATATTCAATGTTCATGCGGCCACTCACTGTTTCATGCGGCCTTTCATCGAAAAAAAACAAGAAACCAACGCAGTTAAATGGCGCTTCAATT
Organism: Drosophila ercepeae; assembly: GCA_018150545.1. NCBI lineage: Eukaryota > Metazoa > Arthropoda > Insecta > Diptera > Drosophilidae > Drosophila > Drosophila ercepeae. Next base: position 460,746 of record JAECWL010000010.1, on the reverse strand, counting down.
TTTAACAGATAGATTTTAAAATAGTTGACCGACCTTTATAACAACTTCAGAATCAGACTTGTGCCATTCCCTTCCGATCGTTCAGTTTAAAAGCAGCTAAATATTAAAGTCGTGAGATTTGTATTAAGTTTTATAGATGGGGTCAGATTATTATAAAAAAATGGTCTTAGCGAATAACATCTACAAAAACAGGGAAGTTATACCATTCTATAACATTTAACAGTTGTATGGAGGCCATAGGGTATAGTCCACCGATCAGTAAATGGGCTCAAATCAAAGTAAGGAGAGCTCTAAGTAAAGTAAAATTTTTAAATAAAAGCAGTTTTAGGACGTAATCCTCCGATCCTGGTTGGTTCGACTAATATACTGCAAAGAGAAAAAGGGTGGGTGCAAGAATTATAGTCAATATCTTCAAAACTGAGATACTTGTTCGCGTAGAAAAAGACAGACGGACAAGCTCAAATCGATTTAGGTAGTGATCTTGATCAGGAATATACGAAGTGTGTTCAAAAAGTAAAGTGATTTAAAATTTCGCGGTGATCGATTATCGCTTTTTTTTTTGTTATTTTGGAAGAGTGTACCAACAACCAAACATCTGTTCCAAGTTTCAATAGAAGGCATTCTTTGTTTGATTGTAAGAGGCGTAAAGGTTATAAGTGTTGTGTGCTTGGCGATTTTCTACTATCGAAAAATATTGTTCAAAGGTTTTTTATCAAATTTTATATAAAAAAAATTAAGTGCTCTGAATAACTTGAAATGTTGACAGTGGCACACGGTAAGAGAACTGCTCTGATTAAAAAAAAATGATTGCAAGTGGTAAAAATTCTTCCAAGATGGCCGAGAAAATTCCAATGACAATCCTCGCTCTGGACGCCCAAGCTCGTCAACAACTGATTAAAACGTTCAAATCGTCGAATCACTATCAGAGAAGTTGCTGAGTTCCGAAATTGCAAAATATTGACCAAAGGAACCGTCGACCGTGAGCATCGGTCAAGAACTGTTGAATGACGTCCAAAGGGTAATAACTGGTGAACAATCATGGGTGTATGGTGAGGATATCGAAACCAAATCGTCCCAAGGGAAGAGCCCAGGTTAGTCAAAACCGAAAAAAAGAACGCCAAGTTCAATAAAATGTCAAAGATTTTCTTACTGGTTTCTTCGATTACCATGGCGTGGTGCATAAGAAGTTCTTACCATATGGTCGTAGGGTTAATAAACAGTATTACCTGGATGTTATGCACCATTTGCGAGAACCAATACCAAGAAAACGTCCAAAATTTGTGGAAAAACAATTCATGGCTTTTTTATCACGATAATGCCATTGCTCAATTATTTTTGCTTGTGACAGATTTTTTGGCTCAGCCACCATATTCACCGGATTTGGCCATGTGACATTTTTTTGTTTCTAAAACTCAAGTTACCACTCCGTTTCGAAGGTGATAAAATAAATCAACAAATAAATAAAATTAAAAATTTGGAAGTTTATTCACAATTTTTCGGAAACCTTATTTTCTTAGGCTAACATTAAGTTCACAAAGAACGGCGAACGGTGGAACGTTCACAGGCTCAAACATAGGGTAGAACCTGCAGAAAACCAACCAGTGTTAGGTTTACCAAAGTTCAGTGGCGAAAAAAAGAATCGACCTCGCTTCCGTGCTCTCTTCACCGAATAAGTTAACTCACGAGATTACACGAACACCATTAAGTTGCATTACCTGGGGAGCTACCTAGGTGCGGAGGCTTAAGAAATACTCCACCGCCGTAAAAAATACTTTACGTTGTTAAAAAACCGATATCAATATCAACAGCACTATTTCCCAGTAGAACATTACGAGGATCCGGATGACACGGTAGGCATGAATTTCATTCTCGCGATCGATCTTGTTCAGCCGCTTGATGTCCGCTACGGAACAGTGGCAGCGCAGGGCCAGTGCCTTGGAAACGTCAGTGCTAGCTCCATTTCAGGAATTACAGCGTATATGTGGATTGAAAAAATCAGCAGTTTCAAATTCAGCAGTTCCAAGTTCAGCAGTTCCAAGTTCCATATGAATACGAATTCATATGCAAGTGGCAATAAGACGACATAATTATTGAACATTGCTCGCAGATCAGCCGTCAAAACCAATCAAGGCACCGACAACATGCCCTCCCAATTTTTTTTTATATAACTTTGCTCTATTCATTGTATCTTCTCAACACTTATGAGACTAACAATCTTAATTATATATTTAAAATCTTAATTATATACAATATTTAACAGTCTTTTTAACTGTGTTCTGGAAAAAAGGACTTAATGATCAGCTTTGGGTCGGAAGTCGTTGCGGCGAAGTCGGGATCGGTCGCAAACCCGTGTTAAACTTCTCGTATGGTGGTTAGGGTGTGACGTTAATTTGCTCATGTACTTTTGTTTTTCATGGGTTCTTTCATCTTTGACGGATTTAATATAAAGGTCTCTTTGTATATTTTAATTTTGGATATACCAGGGATTGTTTTCAGTATCTTTGATTGGGCCTTTTACATGATCTCAATGTTACTACTGCTGGTATAATTGGTTTTAGTACAGAGTTGTAGTGGACCCTGTAGTCCAGACAGAGGGGTTACCGCGAGTTTATAAGCAAATGGAGACTACTAACCTTAAGCTTAAGGTGTGTTCTTTTGGCTTCGATGTGCCTCCGCCAGGTGAGCCGTCGGTCGAGGTGCGCTCCGAGATACGCAACTTCATTTACTTTTGGTAGTACGGTGTTGTTTAAAGTAATTGAAGGACAGTCTTGCCGATTGAGTGTAAATTTTGCATGCTTACATTTCGTTCGTTTATTTTGGTTCGCCAGTTAGATAGCCACTTCTCCACAGCCACTAGGTGAGAAGAGAGTTCATTTGTTGCTTGTACAGGGCATTTGGATCCACTTAAGATCGCTGTGTCGTCGGCAAACGTAGAAGTTGTTAGTAGTCTGCTTGTGGGTATGTCTGGTGTCGGACATGTCAGACTTGCATCTCACTGCAAAGGTTCCGTTGTAGAGATACGACTTCAGGAATTTTAAGTGTTTTGGGAAAATCCATCTAGCCAAACGTTGTCAATAGCCTGCGAAAATATTGCAGTGCAATATTCCCCTTCTCTCGAAACGCAGGGTTCGGCTGGAAGATGCGTTGCAAATGTTCTAGCTCTGTCGTTATCGCTGCGTGCCCATCCACTTGTTATATTTCTTAAACGTGACATAGTTTCTGCCGGTGTGGTTAAACTGGGATGAGCTTTCCATAGTAAGTTTTTTTTTGCTTGATATTGATAGTTGCTCTATATAGCGACGTTGGGCGTTTTTATTTTCTTGCTTCAGCGCATTGGAGAGTTTACGTGAAACATTTTTTAATCTTTGCTTTGCGATAGGCGATCTATGAACTTCCCACTCCCGTCACATACGTAATTTATTAAGAACGAGCTAGGTCTAGGTTTGTCATCCTGCGGCTGCGAGGATAGCTAAGACACTCCCCAGGGTATTTGCTGCGGATTCAATATCGACATCAAAGCTTAGCCCTGGGTTCACCGTGAGGGTGGGTTCACCCCAGTGGGTGTATATGTCGTAGTAGTCACCTGCAGCATAAAAATTGGTTCCCTAGGGTGTTGAAGAAGTCCAGAAATTTTTGTTCGGAAACATTGTAAAGAGGGGGACAATATACCGCTGAGAGGTAAGATTGCCGCTTCCTAGTTGTATGTATGTGGATACCGGTCCCGCCATGTGCTTTTCTATCTGGATGATTTTTTCCGTAAAACAAAAAAACACTTATTTGGAAGTGGTATTTAACAGTAAGATGTGTTTCTGACAGAAGCAGGATATGATTGTCATGAAGGAATTGATTTATTTCAAGTTTATGCAGTGAGACGCCGTTGGCGTTCCACAATGATATTCGTAAAGCAGCCATTGATTATTTGGAGTTTTAAGATATTAGAATCTCCATGAGGAGATTTTGGTTCTGCATAAGATCTTGTATGGTAGTCCTCATGAAGGACATGAATTCGATCATCTGCTGCTGCAGAGTATGCATCATAGTTTCAAAGCTACTTTGTTGTTGCGTCGATGATGGGATTTGGTGTCGGATCAGTTTTGGGCAGCATGTAGAGTTGTTGTCGTAAAGCTAGGTCCTGTACGTTCGGATTTTGAGACGTTTGTGAAGGTCACATTTTGGAAGGTGGTCGCAGGGCCAAATGAGGACTCTTTGCGGTTCGGAAGAACACTTCTGGGGTGTTTTCTGATGGTATAGGTGTGTTCTGTGTGTTGTGAAGGGGAATGAATCTTGCTTTTGCGGTATGGTTTTGTTTGTCGTGCAATGAGCAGAGTCATGAAGCTCTCTACAGACGACACAAACTGAACGCAATGTGCAGTATGCTCTTGTATGACCATATTCTTGCCAATTAGTGCATTGGACGGGGCCGTTGCGCTTGTATGGTTCTTCTACAGTAATTCTACGATGCAAAAGAAACTGTAGCTTGTAAATAGGGTGTACTTTATTTTTCTTGAATGTTTTAATGTCAGGTTACAGGTGCACTTTAAAGTGAATTTTTTGGTCTTTGTTCCGGATGTTAAAGACAGTTTTCACCTTAAAACCCTTATCATTTATTGCCTGCGTAATTTCTGAAGGTGTTATGTCAGCCTGCATACCCTTGAGAACCCTTTCCACTTTTTAGTTGATAAGTGGTCTAGTTTTGGTTATTTTCGTTTAAATAATGTGCAAGAGTCCCAAAGCTCTCCTCGGTTCTTACTTGGATCTTACTTTCGTGGATGGTACCCCTCCTTTTAGTGTATTATGTGGAAGTTGTCTTTTCCAACAAGTTCAATTTTTTTTTATCCGAATATTCGAGCTTGTCTCTCGAATGTACATAGGTGGTGGCTTTGGCTTCTTTTTTGTGATCTTCGTCAGTTCTGAGGGTAGATTTTTATCGATATCCGCCAATATTCCTAATTTGTTGGTATACTCTTGGGTCTCATTTCTCTGGTTTAGAATTTTCCGATTGATCTTTGAAATAATCATTGAAATAATACAACGAGCACAGTCAAAAATCCTTTGAAACATAACGGGTGCGCCTTGGTACATCCGGAACGCGAACATCCACCAGGACCTACGGATTCCAGTTGTAAAAACTGAAATTGTCCAGCAAAAGGCTAATACCTAAAGCGACTTGCAACGCATCCAAATCACTTATGGAAGTGAATAATCACGCGCCTCCAGCATAACGATTCACCTGCCCAGATGCCAAGACCTAGGGCCATTTAGTATAATTTAAAATTAAGTGAGTAGATTAAGATTTGTAAACTTATTGTTAGTACCTATATACCAAGAGAAGATACAATAAATACATAAAAATATAAAAAAAAAAATCTTTGTTTTGTTTCCCGCAGCAGAATTTTGTAATTATTCACTTTTCACTTGAAATATTATGATCATATGACACAGATTGCTTCCACGTGTATGTGATCCTTCACCATTGTGTACTCAATCCTGAAAGTTTTAAAACAATAGACTGAAACCATATTCTGCTAAATGAACCGACAGTCCAGAGCGATCTGTCCTGTCCTGGCCATCCTTATTCGCTTTCACACCTACCGATACGCGTTAAAATTAGATATAGAGAAGATGTACAGTCAAATTTGGGTGCATCCTGGTGATCGGCAATACCAAATCATCCTGTGAACAGCAACAACTATTTAACCTGTCCAATACTATCAGCTGAACACAATTACTTACAGAACTCCAACGGCATAATACCAAGCCACACGATAATTGTGGCGTTGGCTGAAAACGCCTTGTCAGGACTATAATTAGGCGCTGCCGCTTGTTGGAAGAACTACTACTTCGGCGACTGCCGAAGTGAAAAGTTTAAAGTTGGAAGTTGAAAGCAGTTGAAAAACCACGACAGCTACAAGGATAGCTTAGAACATTCAGACTGCGATTACAGAAATGATGAACCATCTCAAATAGCTGGAACATATTCCTGCGGAGAATCGAGAGCTAAATCTGGAGTTCAGTCACCGATAGTTCACAGACCGAGCATAAAAACTTTTTGAATCATTTGGGATCCTTATCCTGACATCTTGCCAGCTGCCGATCACTAAAAGGGTAGTCTGCTCCGAGTTGTCACAAATCTTTGACCCGCTCGGATTGTTCGTTCAAGTCGTCACGGCCGGTCACGGTAAATATTCCTTAAATAATTATGGGAACTAATGATATGAATGAGATGACTCACGTGCCAATATTGGACGAAGTTTCAAAAGGAAATCCGCGCACCCGACTCATACTCCAAGGTGCGTCATGGCAACTGACTACGGAGGTGTAATAGTTAAGGACAAGTCAACGTAAAATTGTTATGCCATTTTTATGCTGCGCTAAAGTTATGCGCAGCTGTCCCCGCCACGGAAATAGCTGGAATGATGCATGCTGAACCTAAAATCTCGTCAGATAAGACACATTTCTGGTCTGCCTCAGAAACAGTTCGCGTTCGATGTTGCCGAACCAAACTTCAGATGCTCCAGCAAGTCATGAGCCCCTTACCAATAGAGTAACAGCAACTCGAAATTTCAAAACAATTGAAGTAGATTATTGCGAACCATTTTTGGTCCATACGAAGGTCAGAGGAAAAAGGCCCCACGAGGCGTACCTAGCGGTGTTTTGTTGTTTTGCAACAATGGCAAAACATCTTAAGGTGATCTTACAGAACTTTGCTGCGGCCATCTTAGAGGATATGTGGACGTCTTGGGTGCCCACAACGAATCTACTGCGACAACGTAAATAATTTTGTTGAAGCTTAAAATGAACTAGCCGAGCTTGACACCGCTTTCTTTAGAGATTAAAACATTCCTAGTTCCGCAATAGCTATTGAGTTCCAGTCCATACTGAAAAATACCTAATAAAAGGAACATTCTCGGCCGCAACCTTAACACATAAGGAGTTAAAGACCGTCGTTGGTCATTGAAGCCAAACTAAATTCTCATTCTCTTAATCCTTTGTCTTTCAGCCCAAACGCCTGGTATTTTTCTAATTGGCAAACTAATCACAGCTGCCCATATATTTGCAGGATCCGTCGACACTCAGGCCAGATCTCCCGCTGGAAACAACTGGACATACTTCGGTAAGAATTTTGGTAACGGTGGATCCACGTGTACCTCGGACTGCTACAACAGCGCATCAAGTGGGAAATCGAACAACTAGTCTTTATGAAGAAAAATATTCAACGACAACTGACCTGGCCACCTGGCCACAGACGCAAACGGCCGCAATCCGATTGTTGAAGACAGGCTTGTGAAAGAAGACAGGCTTGCACCACAGTAATCTCCATCGGCAAATCATTGACGAACTAGAAAAAATCAGTCACAAGGTGCTAGATGTCGCCGAAGATACGCCGAAGAGGGGCGCTACGCTCCCCAGAAACTAAAACAGTTAACATATTTACATATTCTTTTTAAACATAGCCGCCGCTGCAAATAATATAAAAAATAGGTCATGAGGCCCGCAGCAGTCAGATTGCCAGAGGTATTCTGCTGCTCATTGCTGAGAAGAGCCGCTCTAGATGGATAAGGTGTCATCACCCTAACAAAAGAAAAGAGTATATTGATACTCTTTTCTTTTGTTTACATTAAATTGGATCTCAGTCCGCACAACCAGATTTGTTCAGCGGGTGATGACACCTTATCCATCTAGAGCAAATGGACCAAAGAAAACTTTGGCCACACAAACAGCAACCACGAACCATAAACAAATAAAAGCAGCAGCCACATTATTAATAATATAAACAGAGAATATATTTAAGTTATAAGAGAGAATAAAAATTGATTGAAGCGATTGATTGCCTTAATATATATCCAACCCAGAAATAAGTTTTCAGGTTTTAAATAAAGCTCCATCAAGAAAGAACCACTCGGAGTCGTGTTTTATTCTGATTCGGTGTTGAATCTGTCTTTTTGTAAAATAGGGTACCGTGAACACCTAACACCTTTTCTTTAGAAAAGCATTAAATTGTTAATATCGAATAAGGTGTATATCATTGCTACGATATAGAGGTATGGGTGTCAAATATGGGGTCTGGCTTATTACAGCCAAATCCAACGATCACTGGCTGCGAGTGGTTTATGAGAAATACCATAAATTTTTACTACAGACGCTACAATGAACTGGGACGTCAGCGAAACCGACTTACTAAGAGTCTCAATAGATTTCGCCCAACAAGGACACTCAAAGGAACTTAGAAAGTATTTAATTTTACTGCTAAACACAGTCAGCCGGCGCGCCAACAGGTCTTAATTAACATCTAGTTAAATGCAACATCTTAACGGAAATGCATGGAACACCAGCAATGGTGTTTATATGTGCCTTAGGCGCCCTACAGAAAGAGCATGTGGACATCTTATCCCCCCCAAACAGATATTTTTATATCTGTATATCTGTATTTCTATATTTCTGTGTATCTGTATTTAAATCAATACGACGCTATTGTCATCTCAGGATCAGAAATCAATTGTGGAGATGGTTTGGTACGGAACTCGGTAGACAACACTACAAGCCTGATGGAATCCGGGTAAACGCAACGGCAAACATACACACCTGGCCAACGGCGAGTAATTAATCTGATTCTTATACTAGCATTAGTTAACTCCGATTGGAGCACATTAACAAGTGCGTTAGCATAATAGCACTTATAGTCTTTATCGTTTTATCGTGACAACATACAAGGTGGGTTCCAAAGAAATAAGGTCTTTTTGAATTCAGCGCCCTCTAGTATCGCCTTTTGATGTCGACTAGTGCGTTACAATCTGCTATTCTTTATCGACTTCCAGTACAAATGTCATGACATTTCATCTATTGGAAGTGAAGTTATTGCGTTTTAAGTGTCAGTATGTTTTTGTCATCGGTGCGAAAATGAGCATCGAACAAAGAGCCAACATTAAATTTTGTTTTAAAATTGGTAAAACTTTTACCGAAACGTTTCAATTGATGAAACAAGTTTATAGCGATGATGGCGTAGCAGGGTGTACGAGTGCTTTCAACGTTTTCAAAGTGGTCGTGAGGACATAAATGAGGTTGATTGGCCCACATGGCCAACCAAAATCCTTAATCGCCGAAAATTCCATCGAAACTGTGCGTGAATAACAACAAATCATCATTGATATTCATTGAAAAAGAATTGAACATCTCCAAAACATCGATTTATATCGCATTTTGACCGAACATTTAACTTATTTTGCCGATAAAACCATGTGTTCTGTCTTGTATGGTATGGTATGTTCAGCACAATCGACAGGTGGGCAACACACAACAACACCAACCAGAGCAGTACAAAAATTCACGTTAAACAATCTATTCGAAGATCCTATTTCTTCGCTTTTAGTTTCAGAACCTTCAAATGCGACGCTTTCAGGCCGGAATCCGTGGACTCCGGCGCCTCCTGCCCATAATCCTCAGAGTCGGAACCTAGTCCAAACTATCTTGGCCGTATGGCATAGAAAGACCGCTTGTATACACTAATGCGATCTTCCATTCTCAATTGATGAGAAGTAAATTGCTTGGACAAGCGGCGACAACGAAACCAAAAAGTGGTAACAGACAGATATAATACATAATAATACATCTCACAGTGCTCCTCCAGAGACTTCCGCAGGATACATGCACCCCACGGGATATAAAAAAGATAAAGACCGACAACTTGGATTAGTACATCCTCCATCGTTAAGAAGATTTGAATTTATTCTCAACAGGCAAAAGCTCGATATTAATTGGACAGTCGCAAAGAGGAACTACCAAAATTAACAAATATTTAACGTATTCTTTCAATGGTGGGCACGCAAAAATATCAACCAAACAACCTTCGGCGAAACATAAAACAAAGTAAGCATGTGAACCACGAAGCGTGTGAAGTTTATTGCACAACACACTAGCGTGGCACATACAATTAACCAACATACACTAGGAAATCCACCAACTTACCGTGGAACAATACACCAATGCACGTGCCGGCATAAGTTGATAAATTTGCTGACTGCTCAATATGCGCCAGGTTGCCAGACGCCAGTACACCACATGAACCAATCACAGTTCGATTCAGTACGGGACAATTAGAATATTGACTAATCAAAAGTTCGAGGTTCTTTTTCTAAACTCATTCTTATCTTCGCAAGCTCTGAACTAGCCAGTGCACTCAAGCTGTCCATTGGAAAACGGTGCTAAAAGGACAAATTCGCCGTTTCACTGCATCGAAATCTGCTCCTTGCTAATGCTTGCTTCTAGAGGATCAAGACTTAAAAGACTACCCCTTGTATCAACGTGCAAGCCAACTTAACATGTAACTGTCATCTGTTACACGTGGTAATGTCACACAGGATCAATTTCCGTATCTGCCACGCCGAGGACAGAAATCCAATCCAAGCAACCCTAAAGTTATTACACAATCCAAGCCTACAATGTGTCCATTTTAATCACATCCCTGGGATAAATGTGATGGGCGCAAATAATTTTCTTTTTTTCCTTTACAGAATTTTTTGTTAGGGGAATGGGTAAAAATGTATTTTTGGTTATGTACAAGAACCTACATTTCTTACACATTCTTACAAGCATAAAGAAAGAGATATGCTTGTAAAATAGCTACTAACATAAGCTTACACATTGAGCTTAATCCCTCTCATCGCCGCTGCTGATATCGACTGCTATGTGAACACACTGGAGTCTGCCTTCGTCGCCGGAGCTTACATATAAACACCCCTAACTGCACATAAGCCCTACATTTAAAATCAAACGAAACAGAAAGAGGAAAAACTTTCTCAGGGTCGCTGACACTTCCTTCTCTGTGTAAAATACATTATCACTAATACAATATACTTTCACGAGTACCTGGTTTAAAAACTGTATCCATGATCCAATGGAGCTTAACGCTTCTTGAATGTCTATTAAGCTCTTTCGCCCTCGGCGTAGCCAATACGAAAGTTCATACTGTAGAAGAGGCCCGTTTGTCAGCCACAAGAAAAAAGTTTTAGTTACCGTTGCAGTTTTCGGTTGCACGAGGATGCAATGAACAGGGTCCATGGGTTATGCTGGTGAACGTTATTCTGGTGATAGATCGGGTGTACATGGGTATGCTCAGAGCTTTGGATGGTTGTAGTTTAAACATTAATAAGATGTGCAAGAATTGCTTCTAGAGCGATTAATTTCTTAACCAATTTTATTAATGATAATGACTGTATTATATACTGTTAATCCAAAGAATCCCCTAATCCCTTATATCAATCACTATGCTGAAATAAGGGATTAGGGATATCACCAATGCTTGTGTCTGCTTTTCTAGATGGTATAGTGATGTTCGGTTGGCAAGGTCCCAAATGTGGTTGGGTAGCGGCTGTGAAACCAAAGGATTTTGGCAGCGTACCATCTTCGATTATATTAACGGTTAAAGCGATTTTATTGCATACAGCGTAAAGTTCCATTGGCTTCTTGATTACGAAGATCCATTAATTGTATTGGTGCGGATTTTACCATGGATTTAAGCCATACCATGTTGGAGTGCACATCGTTCGATTATTATTGTTTACCAATGGTATTTGGCACGACTGTCAACGTTGATATGCATAGATTGAATTCGTCTCCGGAATGCGCTGTAATTCGTGTCGGAATTTGAGAGATGCTGAAGACATCTAGCCGATCAGCAGATACCAGTGGTATTGTTAACCGATAGGTTTGAAGAACATCTGTCGTTGCAAGTGGTAGCATGTGTCTAGGTGGCAAATGATTCCGAATTTGACGATCCTAGGATTGGGTTATGGTTCTATGCCGAACAACGATTAGCACGTTGGTTAGATCTGCAACATAGATCTGCACCCTTCTAATTTTTTAGCTATGGGAACTTCTACCTAAATTGTGAAAGATGTTAATTGTCCTGTTCCCAGCTGTTTGCAAAATATGGGCTCGTTGCTGAACTCCCTTACTTTTATGGGCTCTGCCGTGGGTAGTGAAAGTATCAACATTAATAATAGGATTGTTGGAATTGTTTAAATATCGTTTTTCTGCAGAAGGATTCTCTCCTTGAATCGTCTAATGGGCGTTTCTTGTCGGACTATTAGGGAATAATGGGGTAACTGCGTGACTAGTCTTTTGACTATTTCATTTGAGGTTTCGACGTCCACTACCAGCACAAGTTTCAAGTCACCCTGTTTCACATCGCTCACGGTATGTTCCTAAAGTTTGTGCTTTATTTTAACACTGCTTCCCACAGTCTTAAAACAGTAATTTAAGGTCTGTAGTAATTGATTTTATTTTCTTCGGCTTCATCCGATAATTCTTTCCGAACACTACCGGTTTTTGGTTGCAATTGTGATTCGATAACTTCGATAAAATGCGGCATTTGTCGCATTTTTTACAAAGTGTTTTTCACAATATGCTTTTAAAGCAGATTGATGCATCTTCTGGGTGTCGAGCTTATCAAACTTAGAGAGTTTTTAAATTAGTTTTAACTTTTTAAATTTTTTTTTTTGAATTGATAGAAGGAATGAATAAGAGTGTTTTTGATTATGGCTCTGATTAACAGATCTATTCTTTCAGGCCTGTCGAAATGCGGATCTTCAAAAAAACACTCATTGGAGATGTTTAAATCACAACGAGAATGTGGCTGGGCTTGTTTATTAGCTATATCAGGAAGAACGAAAGCTTCTAGGTACTTTTCGAAATACCCCTTCAGGGCCTTGACGAGTACAGTTACTATCTGCTCATCAATGCCCTGTATCCGGAGTTTTTATGACAACATCGACGCTATTCATTGAGAGATCAAATTATTGTGCGATCCTGCCTGATACCTGACTGAACATTCAATGTGACTGCACTTACAGCTGGAGACTGTTGATTGGTGAATGAAAGAAGTAACAAGGGATTGTACTTAAATATTCTGCTTTGTTTTCACCACTATCTATCTGTTTTTTTAAATTTTGATTGGCCGTTGAGTGGATTTCTTGTACTTGTGTCCTTAAATGCGCTGTAATGCCTTGAACTCTCGTAAGACACCTTTTACCGACTCTACTAAAGGGTTTTCCATTAAGAGCGCTTGATCTTTGAAATGAAAAAAAAACATGTAGGAGAGATATTTGCGAACTTTTTTTTTATTTAAAAGGTTCATCGACCCCATTATGTATGGAACATGACATCATTCAAATGACCGCGACGGATTCGGTTGGTGGCGCGCACACGGAAGGTCCAATTGTCGATGGCTCTGGCGCACAAATCGGGATATAGTTGATCGATGGCGTGGCGTATGTTGACTTTGAGGGCATCGGTGGTTTGCGGTTTGTTGGCATAGACCTGCGACTTAAGTAAACCCCACAAGAAAAAGTCCAGCGCGCAGAACATCCATAGTAGCGTGTGCTGTGTGGCACGTAACGCCGTCCTGTTGAAATCACATGTTGTCCAGATCCATATTCTCGATTTTAGGCCAAAAGAAATTGGTTATCATTGACCGGTATCGCTCACCATTGACGGTGACGGCCACACCATTATCGTTTTCGAAAAAAAAACCAGCAGATCACGCCTCCGTCCCAAAATCGGCACCAAACAGTCACTTTCTGCGGATGCATTGCCACTTGGCGATCCTCGTGTGGATTGGTCTCGTTCGAAATACGGCAATTTTGCTTGTTGACATAGCCATTCATCCAAAAATGCGTAAAACGGGCGAAGTGCGCGGAACGTTGCTCGAACTGAAGACCCATTTTCATAAAATAATTTTATGATTTGCACGTGCTGCCATGGTGGTTTGTGAGAACTGAATGAATATAACACACTGCATTTGACATCCGCACTCAAACAACATGGCCGCAATGAGCTTTCAAAGTTCGAGCGTCCCTATGGGAATACCCTTTAGTTCTCCTTGCCGACGACATAATCCCGGTAACCTTTCAAAGATGTTGGAGCGGATTTACTATTTAACATTATCTTGTGCTGATTCTTGGGCCTCTTCTTTGTACTTGTTCCTTAAATTAAACTGTAACTGTTGTCTATGAAGATATTGCAGAATTTTTCGGAATTCATGCGTGATCTTCCGCATGCTGGATGTAACTTTCTGTTCTGGCCTTTCCATTAATATTTGCATCGTTTTCCAAAAGTCGTTCTTAAGCTTCTTTAAGAATCGATAGCTTTGTTTGGAGTACAATGCCTTTTTTTTACATTTTTGTAGTTTGGATGCATCTGAAGAAATTTGCCCAATCTCTTGCTGAGCATCAAGGAACCCTTGCCTCATCTGTGTCATGCTAGTGCAGTTTTGGGGCAATAATACCCTTCTCCATCTTTTTGATCTTCGTTTCTGACCGCTGTGAGTGATTAAGTTATTGGTAGCCTGCTAGTAGCTGGATGCGCTCTGATGCATTACCGAAAGTGGTATAAAAACTGAGCGAATGTTTTTGATGGATTTATAAATCAACTGAATAAAATGTTATTCATTTGAGGATTAATAAAGCGACGGGTACATAACCCATTCCAAAAATTATTATTTGAGCAAAGGATATATAAACCCATTGCTAGATTGGTGGTAAATTAGTAAATATAAAGCTCAGTACAAAAAGTATAAAATAATAATTTCAAAAGTGTGGAGTGTGTAACCGATTCCAAAAAGTGAAGGGTCTGCGATATCGTTGACGGTTCGGACTTGTTGTAAGTATAGTGTTTAGTCAGCGAACCTTTTCATTTCTAATGTTATGACCTGAATCTATCGTTACATTGTAATGTATTTTTATATTGATTTAAGACGTAAAATATACTATTGAAGAACCTTGAACCTTGATCCCGAAGTAACCTTGTTGCGATATGTTAGTAATTAAGTAAGGTGGTCGCTAAGAACGATGCGACAATGCAGTATACTAAGGTCGGATGGATTGTTTGTGGCGGCGAAGGACAGAAATTCCTTCGAAGGAGGCACACTCAACTCCGCGATACAAATCAATATTCGGGCCTGTGACCCTTACCCTCTGCAGGTGACTTCCAACGGGGGGAGTATTTCGGGTTTTGCAGCCGAAAATATTTAGTGCATCTTGAGCCCGGCTGATAAAAGCGTTATTCATGCCGTCACAGCGCATTGCTCTCCGTCTTCAGTCGATCAGCTACCTGCTTGCCGTCTTGTTCGCAGCCCTCTTCTCGTCTCTACCTTTCGCTACTTGTTGTATCACTGTCGCTTGTGCTGTATTGTGGCAAAACTCTGAATTTTATTTATTAATCGAAAATATAAATATTTTTATAGCTACCAAAATTGTGCATTGGTAATTGAAATGGAATCAAAACTTTTTCAACAAACTTTTCTAAATTATTGCTACAGAAAAATAATATTTTTGGGTGGTGGTAGAAGGGGAAAATTTTTAAATAATGCGTTTTTTGACATGCTAAATATTCTATCTTTATTTTCCAAAGTCTCTGAGATTCACGCGTTCCTACGGACTAACATGGGTAATCTGCTGTTGTTTCTGATCAAGAATATATAATTTTCATGGTGTCAGAAATGCTGTCGAAGATGTAATAGTTTTACAAACGCTGATTTTCGTTTGAAAATATCAAAAAAAAATATTAGTCACGGTTTATGAAAAAAATTGTAGTCTTTTGTAAGCTTACCGATAATAATCCTCGTAAAGTAAAATAAGTACCAATAATGGACGTGACATGGACCACTGATTTCGGCAATCTTCCGTCAAAACATTATTTAATAATGATGACAACATACTTTGGAGCAAGTCGGAATTAATCTCGACAACCTAAAAGAGAGAAGGCATAATTACATTTTTTAATGTATAAATGGAAAAAAGATTTTCATAGGGACATCATTTTTATTAGTAGGTGCGGTAAAGGAAATACATTATTTTTCCAACACATGGCGGTATTTATTTGTATCTCGCGTTGTATAAGCCCGACCGGGTTTCGCAAAATGGCGTTAAAATGATGACATTTCGTACTAAAAAAAAACTTTTTCGACAGTTTTTTGATTGGTTAATTCAGTTTTGCTTAAATATGGACATATACATTTTACAGTTTTTCTTCGATAAGGGCGAAAACGGAAGCCAGGCAGCTGAAAGTGTGAGTAGTGTTTAAGGTCCTGATACTGTAACAGACAATCTAGCGCCAGTTTGGTTTCGTCGATTCCGTTTCGGTAAGTTCGATGTCCAAGATGCACATCATACTGGAAGACCAATTGTCCAAAAAGTGGATAAAATCATGGACATTGTCGAATCCGACCGTCATGGAAGCACTATTTTGAATGCCCAAGAGCTAATGATTGCACAAAAAACCTCTTGGAGCCATCTAAATAAGGCTGGATATGAAAAGAAGCTTCATGGAAGGGTACCACACGTGTTAACGCAGAAAAACCCGGTTCGACCAAATATTCCTCTGCAAATTTCTGTGGAATCGTTACAAAATTTACCCATTTCGGAAGCGACTGGTCATTGGCGATAAGAAGATAAACTTACGACGACGTAACGCGAAAACGGTCGCGGCCGAAACGGTGGCCGAGAAGGTTTGGCTGGGAGTTTGGTTGGATTGGCAGGGAATTATCTACCGGTTGCAACCATACGACCAAACTTTAAAAACTAAACTCCAATCTTAATCAACTCCAACTCAATCTAAACTCCACTGTTAACAATTGGACCGTCTAAAGGAAACAGTCGCTCAGAAGCGGAAACATTGGCCAATAGAAGAGGATTTGCATTTCATCAAAACAACGCTAGGGCACACAATTCGATAGTGACTCGCCAATAGCTCCGTGAGCTGGGTTGTTAGGTTTTTATAAATCCACCTTATACAAGTAGTCCTGACCTGTCATCAAGTGATTAACATCTTTTCCTGTCTTGGCGAACAATTTTGGTGGTGAAAAATTCGATTTAAGAGACTAGTTGACATAAGTACCAAAACTCAGCAACGGTCTAAATTCAATTCAATTTATTCTTATATTATAATTTGTAAGAGATACAAGCCGAATTGCGCTTTTGGTGCTATACATATATGTAATCGTCACGTTATTAAATTTCTTTGGAAATTTAAAATTAAAATTGTACTTGGGATGATATAAAACAAAACTAATAATTATACTATAACTTTCAATGCGATATTAATGAGATTATATGTGGAGTATGAAAATCTATCTCTGAACATCGCTGTTAGTTTAGTTAGCCATTCGTTAACCAAATTGATGTTTGCTAACCGATGTAGATCGGATGTGGAGGGATGCCATTTTTCATGATTATCAAATTGTATTGACCGAAACGAAACCGGTGATTTTGCACTAAAACGGCGTTAGTAATTTTTTTTGAACGGCTTGTGACTCTGAAATTGCATTGTTTCAGTTATAAGGTGTCACTTTAGCTTGATTTAGAAAAAAAGTAATTTTTTTTATATTTGTTTGTTTGGCGTAAATTTTAATAAAACAATACGACAAAAGATCATTTTCGTCACAGTTTTCTTTTTTATCTCCGTGAAGAGAAAAATGCAGCTTAGGTAAAAAGATGCGTGATGTGTACGAGGGCGGGTCAATAAGTCCGTGACTATTTGAATGAAACACAGGTTTTTAGATAAAAATTTATTTTATTTTTCAACGTAGTCTCCTTTGAGCTCTATACACTTAGCCCAACGTTTCTCCAATTTTTTTATCCCTTCCAAAAAATATGATTTGTCGAGGTCTTCAAAATAGGCATTTGTTTGTGAGATGACTTCGTCATTGGAGGCAAATCTCTTTCCGCCGAGCCATTTCTTCAAGTTTGGGAATAAGAAATAGTCACACGGGGCTAGATCGGGTGAATAGGCCGGATGAGGGAGCAATTCGTAGCCCATTTCATGGAATTTTTCCATGGAAACTGCACATGTGTGCACCCGTGCATTGCCCTGGTGGAAAAGAACTTTTTTCTTGGCCAAGTGCGGTCGCTTTTTTTTTAATGCCTCATCGAATCGACCCAATAAGTTGCTGTAATATTCACCATTGATTGTTTTTCCTTTTTGAAGGTAGTCAATGTGGATAATACCGCGTGCATCCCAAAAAACAGTCGCAATGACTTTATTGGCTGACAAACCCACCTTTGCCTTCTTTGGCGCCGATTCACCCCGAGAAACCCACTGTTTTGACTGCTGTTTGGTCTCCGGTGTGTTGTGGTGGATCCACGTTTCGTCCACGGTTACGAAACGGCGCAAAAACTCGTTCGTATTGCGATTGAACAACGCTAAACATTCCTGCGAAATTGTCACACGGTTGCATTTGTGGTCGATTGTGAGCAAACGCGGCACCCATCCTGCGGAAAGCTTTCTCATACCCAAATGATCATTCAAAATTGAAACCACTGAGCCATGTGAAATGCCTACGGCTTCCACAATCTCTCTCACTTTTAACGCCGATCGGCTAAAACCTCAACTGGGCGTCCAGAACGTTCGGCATCTTCCGTGCTTGTACGGCCACATTGGAATTCAGTAAACCACTTTTTTACCATGGAAATGGATGGTGCAGAGTCTCCATAATATTTATCAAGCTTGGCCTTGGTTTGCGTAATGGATTTTTTCCTCAAAAAATAATGCTTAATGAGCACACGAAATTCACTTTTTTCCATTTTCTTCTCAGTCAACGCGGTAGTCTGATATTAACGGCTGTCAAAAACAAACTAAATGTCGCAGCTTGTTAAATTTTTGACAAGAGTCAACTGACAGATGACTGTTGACGGGAGCAGTGTTACCATTTCAATTAAGAGGCGGGAAATTCAAAAAGTCACGGACTTATTGACCCGCCCTCGTATGTACGATTTTTAAAAAATAAACAGTTTCAAACAGTTTCAAATTCCGTTCGGGATGTTTTTCACTCAAATATAAGCCACGTTTATGTCGGTCAAGTGAAGTTAATGTTGACGTAACATGACGATCCGATTTCATTAAAGCTTAGATTTTAATCTAATCAGATCGTCATGTAACTGAGAGTGAGATTGAAGAGAACCAAATCAAAATTGAAGATAAAAAATGGATTGTTTACAATAAAGTCAATCGTCCATCATGGTCCAAGCATGATCAGTCGGCACTAATCACTTCAAAGGCTAAAATTCACCAAAAGAATAGTCTGCTGTCACTTTGGTTGGATTGGATGGGTGTAGTATATTTTGAGCTGCATCGAAGGATCCAAACAACAACAACTGGACAAATTGAATTCTGACATCAAGAAGAAACGACCAGAATTGGTCAATCGTTAAGGTGATGCATCCACCATATAGTCCTGACCTTGCACCTTCAGATTACCATTAAATTCGGTCTTTGCAAAACTCCGTAATTGGTTAAGGACGACTATATAAAATCGCACTTGCAGTATTTGGCAGACAAAGACCAGAAGTTCTGTGAGCGTGGAATAACATGGCGAAAGGTCATCCAACAAAATGGAAAATATAAAATTGATTGAAGTTCATTCTAAAATTTATAAAAATGTATTTATTTTCATTTAAAAAATCACCGGTTTCTTTTTGGTCAACTCAACATGGTATTTATGTACGGTAACGAATATGGGTAATTGGAGGAGAGATAAAATGTATGTGATGAATAAGGTCGATTGAAAATTGAGGCTAAGAGATTAGCAATAGAAAAAGCAAACAAAAAAAATTAACGTTTAGAGTTTAAAAAAAAACAGAAACATCACTTCGAAGGTTTAGTTTACATTTTATTATATGGTTATTGTTAAGGTGTTACGGTGCAGATTCCGGTGGATCAACGTCTGGACTAGTGGGACTAGTGGAGCGCATAGTTGCATTGGCCTTTAAAAGCTTCTAATGGTGTTCCTCCTGACAGTTTTGTTTGTGGGACATGTAGCTCATATAGTCTGCCGTGTTTACATCCTCTGCCCACAGGAACTCTTTCAGCTCTGCGCGAATTAACAGACACTTCATTTCTTCAATGGTACGCCTGTTCTCATCAATAAATGTTCCAAAATATATATTTACAACGATTGACTTCACATTCACTGGCCGACATATACAGGGTGCGTTATGAAAGTAATGCGCATTTTCTAAGAAAAATATATTTGTTGATCCAATCAGTACAAATTATTAAAATTCTTCAAAATAGTCCCCTCCTGCGTCAATACACTTGCGGAGACGTGTATGCCACGCCTGGAAAGCACCCTGAAACTCCTCGACAGAAATGCCTTTCAGGAACCTTGTTACGCGAGCTTGGATGTTCTTCACCGACTCCCAGTGTTTTCCCTTTAGCTCCCTCTTCAGTAGGGGGAACAAAAAAAAGTCGCACGGAGCTAAGTCAGGGCTGTAAGGAGGCTGGGGCACAACTGAGATCTTCTTCTGGGTCAAGAAGTTGGTGACGACGAAGGCCGTGTGGCTGGGGGCGTTATCGTGGTGGAGCATGAAAACGTCTTTGATGTCTGGCCTGACGCGTACGACTCGACGTTTCAGTCTCTTGAGTACCTCTTGGTAAAAGGCTCCGTTGACAGTTTGTCCTTGCGTTACAAACTCAAAATGGACGATTCCTCGGACGTCAAAGAAGACAATCAGCATTGTTTTGATACGAGATTTGCTCATGCGCGCCTTCTTGGGTCTGGGAGAAAATTGTGTGTGCCACTCGGAGCTCTGTCGTTTGGATTCTGGATCGTACTCGAACATCCAGGATTCATCCCCAGTTACAGTAAAATTTAAAAAACCTGGATCATTTCTAATCGATTCCAACAATTCTTCACAGCGAACGCTCCATCGCACCGTGACACAACAGAAAAAATGACTTCGCTCTACGACACGTCCTACCACTTCTATTGCTCAGAGCGAACTGAGACCGAGCGCGTTGGAAAGGAGAGACTCCGCCCCAAATTTTCAGACAGGTCCGAGCGTGCTACGACAGGTAATTACGTCACAATGAAACCATGCGCATTACTTTCATAACGCATCTGTATGTACCACCTCGAGCACTTCCTTTTGGTACTCGCTACGCTTTTTGCGGAAACGGCAACGAACATAGTTTTGCTTTATTGCAGGGGTTACAATTAATTTTCTCTCGTATAACATTTTTTTGTTATATTTTTTTTGTTTATTTTTTTTTTGTAGCGTTATTTTGGTACTCATGTCCCTTACTTATTTTGACAAGGTCGGCCCTTTTTTACGTTTCGTTAATTTTTGACAACTGTTTTTCTTGGATGTGTTTTCGGTAGACGAAGAGCGTGCAGGACACCCGAGCACTTTAAAAACAGACGCCAATTGAAGCTGTCGCATGAGCCAAGACCGAAAAAAGCGCGCCAAGTTCGGTCAAACGTAAAAGTTTTGGTCACAGTGTTTTCGACTGCAGTGGCGTGATGTATCATGAGTTCTTGCCACAGGGTAATACGGTCAATAAGGAATATTACCTGGAAGTTGTGCGTAATTTGCTCGAAGCTATTAGCCAAAAACTCCCAGTTTTGTGGAAGAGCAAAAACTAGCTTTTGCACCATGATACCGCCCCTGCTCACACATCGTTGATTTTGCGCGTATATTTGAACAAAAACAACACAGTATTCATGCATGCCGTTTTCCTAAGGCTTGGCCCTCTGTGACTTTTTCCGGTTCCAAAAACTGAAGGTAATGACGACACCGAAGGAGGAGCTGGACAAGATCACAAAAAATGATTTTTTTAAGTGGAAATAACGTTGACATTAGTTTTTTATATCTGAGGGTAATTACTTTGAAGGGGGCAAAATAGATATTCATGAATAAATAATTCATTTTAAAAAAAATACAAATACTTTTTAAAAAGACCTTGTACAGGCATTCAGACTGAAAATGTACATGGGTAGTTTGACTCAGCTGCTGGCGCTCATTAGGAAATTTAATAGGGTCGCAAATGCTTCCTTCTCTCTGTAACATACTTTTGGTGCGACCTTAGACAGAGTCGACAAAATTAACAGAGGTGACAAAGATACAGACGCCGGGCAAAAAAGAAAGAAGGAAGATCGACAAAGACAGTCTGTTAGAGTCGTGTGGGAAAGTTAACATCAAGAAGTCAGTTGTCATAAAATTTCGAGTTGGCACTATAATAATAATTATAATTTAATCAATAATATAATTTAATAAATAAGTATATAATAAACTTTACATATGTAAAGAGCCCCCATATGGGGGCTCAACCAGTTTAAGTTTCGATCTCGTTTATGTTCGATCGCGTGTGTGTATAAATTGTTGACAAAAGGAATGAACAAAAAGGGCTAAAGATTCATAAATGTTTAAAGTTGATAATTGGTCGTGTAATTAATCAGAAGTTGTTTAAGTTTTTCAAAATGATGAAGTCGGGTTGTTGTCAATATACATCAATGCTGAAAGTTGAAAAGCCAAAAGGCCCTAAAGTTGTGAAATACCAAGTCGAACGTTCCAGAAATTCCATTACAGTTGGAACATTACAGTTAGAACAGTCAAGAAAATTTAAGTGATACATAAAGAAGACAGAAGAACAGCAAAAATCTAAATTCGGTGGTGTGACTTTTAGCAATAAAAGAGTATGGCAAGTAAGAGGTTGAAAGCAATGAAGAATCGGTTGGAGTTTAGGAAACAGTTGATGTTATTCAAGTTCAAGCTGATATGTTAAGCGACACAAAAATGGAACATAATAATGAAAATATAGAGTCTTAAATACAGCAAATTTTGCAGCTGCTTACTTGCAGCTAAAGTGCAAGTCGACGAAGAGAAAGAGATAAAATTCAAATTCCAGTGGACAGTTTTAATAAAGTTGGAGGGAGTGCGATGGCTACTCTGTGCTAATTGAAAAATGGTTTGATATTTCCGATAAAAACGCTACATATGAGCATATGAATTATTAGATAAACAGAGATATGTACAGACGCGAAATAAAATTTGCGGCGCGGCAAAATTGTTCTTAGAATCTGCAACAGTTTGAGACTATTATGAGTTAAAAAAGGCGTTAATGGAAGAGTTTGAATGCCAGTTAAACAGTGCAGATGGGCATCAGCGATTACAGGAGAGAAAAAAAAGACGAGACATTTCATGAGTACATTCGCCATATGAAGAAGTTCGCAGCGCTTCGCTATATTGTCGACGGTTAGTTTATTAAAAGCGAGTACAAATGCGCTATGTATTAGTGCAAAACATTCAAAGTTCTGAAGAAAGTTCTGAAATTCTTAATTTAAATGAGCAAAATCAAAATAAACAAAAGAAGTTTACAAATGGAATAATGTGTCCGAGCAGAATGCTAAAAAATATCGTTGCTTTAATTGTGGTTCCGCTGAATATAAAAGAAAAGATTGCACAGTCGCGGTGAAATGCTTTAAATGTTATGAAAGCGGTCGCATCTCAATTAATTGTCCAAAAAATAATAACCAAGTGTGTGTTATTATTGATCGCCGTGGTTGTGCCGAGCTTCAAGGTCGACTACGATGTTCTGTTGGGATATGACTTTATAGAGACTATCATAATTACTTCCGCACATTTCCATTAACTTGGGAAATATTCCATTCTGATCATAGACAGATGCGCAAGACAGATGGCTTTGTAAAGGGCGCCCTACCCGACGGAACGGTCGCAGGTATCTGGGGTGGGGTTCATTTAAAAGGGGGGGTTGGGGAAGTTTTGTTCAACACGCTCCTTCAGTTTCCAATATGTTGTGGTCTTTGGAATACCGTACGTTTTGCGTTAGCGCCTATTTCGACAACGCCCGCTCGGTCATCCGCGTGCAACGTGCCTTCCGTTTGAGGTTCAATATCAGAGCTAGCATCGTTGAACTACCCATTGAAATGCTCCAAAGAGTTAAAGAAAACTTCAGTACACGTCTTCTTCAGTGTATTCATGGTGAGGGCTCCCATTTGTCAGATACGCTATGCAAAACCGTATACATTTTATTTTCCAATACTAACATGTAAGGGAAAAATAAAAAGTTTCGTAATTTTTCATTACATTTAGTTTGTTTTCATTTTGTAATCCATCTGTCTTGCGCGCCTGTAAATATGAATAACTAAATAAATAAATATTAATATAAAATATATAAAATAAATAGATAAATATACGTGAGCAAATGGATGCGTTTCGGTGGAAGATTTCCAATTGTGTTTGCAAAATTTTGTCGTATCCTGGTGATTTTTTTATATTTATCTTCTTTATCTCCTGTTCTACCTCATGGCGTACCTCATTTACTAAACCATGATCATTTTCCGGATTGGGCTTAAAAACCGAGCTTAAATGTTCTGCAAACGCCTTAGCCTTCCCGTCATTGCCCGTACACCGTCGGCCTCTGCTGTCGACTATTGTGGTAGCTCCTTTGGTTGATCTCTTAAGATATCTAGTTGCTTTCCAGAGGCTATAGTCAAAGTCGCACGTATATGAGTCAAGATTTTTAAAGTATGCGCCTGTAGATTCATTTTTAATTTTCAATGGTCTGGTGTTTAAATATTTTCCCGCGCTGTTGAATTTTCTTTTGTCTACTGGACTTCGCGTAGATTGGCGAATTTTTTGAAGTTTTATTTTTACAGCAACTTGTGCTGTCAGTTCTAGAGGTGGAAAAGGCAGCCGGATTTGATATTCGTTTGGTACATGTGTCCAGCTGAATGGATTGAGTTGGTGAATGCCCAAATCGCAATAACAATTTCATCCTCTCCTCTATTTTGAATCTGTTTGTAGTTGATTTTTGTCGATCACGAGGTGCAGACGGTGCTGGCCTGCTATTGGATACATTAAACTTGTGTTTGGCAATGTCTTGGCAGATTCGGCAACCATTGTAATTTGCAGCATGACGTTCATGGCAGTTGGCACATGTGGCTGGTTCTTTCTTTTACGCTTGGGTGATTCTGAGCACAGTTAACGCACCTAAATGTTTTCTTACAGTAAGTCTTAGTGTGCCCGAATTCTTGTCATCGATACCTTTGTACCAAGTCATGGTTGTATAGTTACTATAGCGATATTGATATGTCTTATGTTGTAGATTTCCGAGTTAGTATTTAGTGGTTCCATATCTATAAAGAACATTGGTAGTGAAGCTTTGAATGTTTTGAATCCATCTAGTTACATGGCCTTCGGATCCTAGAGCTTGCTTTATATATTCCACTTGTGTAGAGTTACGAATGTTTTTGGCTATGGCCCTAGATGCCTTTTCCTGCTTAAGTAGAAATGTATGGTAGTATATCTTGCCTATATTTAGAATTTTTTCTATGGCCCTGAATTTTTCGACGCTCTTCACCATGATGCGAACATGTTCGTCTCGTTATGATTTATTTGTGAAATGACTAGTGTCTATATGTGTCTACAGGTATTCCAGAAATCCGTTTATATCACTCACATTGGATACAAAAAATGGTAGTGGCTGTTTAGTAGCTGCATCTTTTTCATTTTCTCATATTGTGTTGGGTACGTTTTTGCATGGTTGAGAGCGTCTCTGCCAAGAGAGAAAAGTGGTTAGCATCTATGGATGTACTGGGCCCAAGTTCTACGGCTGAAATTTTTTTATTCACAGAGTTATAATTTTTTCGCTTGATGGAGTGTGGATTAGATGGCACCTTTTGCCACCAAATATTTTTGCTGTCCCCAGTTGGGGCTAAAGATAAGTTTTGATGCTTAACAGCCTCTATTTGCAGTCGATTATCAGTTATTTGTTTTTCTTTATATATCACCAATGACCGATGCTTCACTGCAAATTTTTTTTGTGTTTTGATGTTGGTTCAGCTTATTAATAAAATTTGAATTTAATTTAACTTATGAACGAATTACTAAAGAAATCCATTAATTTTTTAGTATTCAAACACCGAATCTTGGTGATGTAGAATTACTATGTGTAAAATCACTATGTCGCTTCAATCACTGTTCATCACATGCTCATATTTACCAACTTCTTCAGAACCGCCTACATACTGGCACCACTTATCTGCCATTCAGCTGGTCAGCCGCATGTCCGACAGTGACCTTCTAGTGAGTCTAGGAGATTTCAATTTACTTGAACTTATCTGGTCAAACATCAAGAATTCACCATCTTTAACACTTTCAACACGTCATGATTTTACTGAGGGTATGTTCGACATATCCCTTTGTCAAATAAACCACGTAAGGAATTCTTTAGGTCGGCTTCTAGATCTATGTTTCGTTTCTGATCCAGATGGAATAACCCTTTCCAGAGCCATGCCACTTTCGACCCCAGAAAATCCTTACCACCCAACGCTTGAGGTGTCGATTGAAACCCTTACTGCTAGCAACCTTCAGTCTCGCCATGGAGTTCATAAAACTCGCTGCTTTCGCAAGACTGATTTTCAGAGACTAAGCAATTTAATTTTTACATTTGATTGGTCCGATCTCTGGGAATGCACCGATATTAATATCGCTTTAGAAACATTCTACAAAACGCTTAACGCTTTCTTCGACTCTTGCGTGCCATCCGCCTCGACTGACCCTCTTTTGTTTCCAAGGAGCCTTAAAAACTTAAAAAACATTATAAACAGACTCCTTAAGAGAAATAAGAAAACTGGCTGCAACGACGCAGTCACTTCTGGGGTAAGGGCGATTGGCCGTTTACTCCTCTGTATAAATAGGAAGATTATATCCGAGAGAATATAGTAGAGAAAAGATTACGAGGAATAAGAATTCCTAAAAGGCGCATTCTGGGCATATGTAGATCTACACGGTGTGTCCCAAAAATAACCGAACTTTATATTTAAATCATACAACATACAGCGCCATCTATTGAAAATTTGCAACATTAAAAAGGTACAGTCATCCTCTTTCAAACAGACCTAACGTCATGTAAGTCGGATGACAGATGTAAAAGTGACAGCCATTTCAATAAAACCAAAAGTGTGCTAATAGTTCAAAAATAAAATTGAACAAAGAGCAAATATAAAATTTTGTGTCAAACTTGAAAAAAAATTTGCTGAGACATACGAATTAATGAAAAAAGTTTATTGTGATGATTGTATGAGTCGTACGCAAGCTTATACGTGGTTGACACGATTTAAAAATGGTCGTAAGGATTTAAATGACGACCCTAGAGCAGGACGTCCAGAAACTAGTAATCGTGCTGAACTGGTGGAAAAATTCCGTGAAATCATTGGTATCGATGCAATCTTTACTACGAGAATGTTGGCTGAGGAATTGAATACGAGTAAAAACACTTTTTGGAGAATTTTAACTGAAGATTTGGGGAAAAGAAAGGTCTGTGCGCGATTTGTTCCACATGAATTAAATTACAACCAAAAATCGCTCGCGTAGAGCATTGCAACGACATTATTGAAACTGCTGAAAACGATCCAGACTTCCTTGATTCCATCACAACTGGTGATGAGACATGGTGCTTTAAATATGACCCTGAAACTAAACGTCAATCTGCTGAATGGAAGTACAAAGGCGAGACAAAACCAAAAAAATTGCGTTTTCAGAAGTCTCGAATCAAGACAATGTTGATTACTTTTTATGATTCGAAGGATATTGTCCTCAAGGAATTTGTTCCAGAAGGTCAAACTGTTAATGGAGAATACTATTTGGGCGAATACTATCGATTGTGGAAAAGAATCGGTCGTGTTAGACCAGAATATCCAGCAGGAAAACAGCTTTTTTTTATTGCACGATAATGCACCACATCACAAGACCAAAAAAGTGAACGAATTTTTAATGAAAAAAGGGATTTCTCTAATCAATACGGAGGATGTATTCGCCTGATCTATCACCATGTGACTATTTTTTATTTCCAAAACGGAAAACCAAGATGAAGGGAGCATTTTATGATGACATCCCAGCCATTCAAGCAGCCGTAACCGAGGTACTGAAGAACATATCTATAAATGACATAAAAAAATGTATGCATGCGCTGGTTGATCGTTCCAAACGTTGTGTTAAGTCAAATGGAACCTATTTTGAATAAATAATAACTTTCAAAGATAATATAATGTGTATTTTATTTTATATCCAAAAAGTTGGGTTATTTTTGGGACACACCGTGTAGTTTTTCTTTAATACAAAAATAGTGAATAATTACCAACAATATACAAGTATCACAGAAATGTAGCGAAAAGACGCTGAATGCGATGTATAATCGCTTATTAAAATAGTTGTGCGAACTCATTGCTTTTGCACAACACATCGACCTCATTAATTACTGCACTCGGAACAACAACAAAGACTGCAACGGTATCAACCATACGCACGGTGTGGACTGCAACGCTCGTTTCTGCTGAATCAGGAATAAAGCCAAAAACACTGCAAACTGTATTGGATCGCTACATCCAAGTAAAAAGAATATTTTGCTTACAAAATTCTGCGGCGGGAAACAAAACAAAGATCAATCGGAACATTCTAAGTCAGCGAACTGAGACCCAAGAGTCCAATATATTTGGAATATAGGCAGATAACGATAAGGATCCATAGAACTGACTAAGGGGACAAAAAGATGGTGAACATTATTTTAAACGAAAATAAAAACTCGAACACTAAATAGTAGTAAGGGCCTTAAAGTAGTTCTCAAGGGTACGGAGCCTGATAAACACCTTCAGTAATTACGCAGGCATTAAATGATAAGGGTTTTAAGGCGAAAACTGTCTTTAACATCCGGAACAAAGACCGAAAACTACACTTTAAAGTGCACCTGTAACCTGACATTAAAACATTCAAGAAAAGAAGAACACCCTATTTACAAGCTACAGTTTCTTTTGCATCGTAGAATTACTGTAGAAGAACCATACAAGCGCAACGGCCCCGTCCAATGCACTAATTGGCAAGAATATGGTCATACAAGAGCATACTGCACATTGCGTTCAGTTTGTGTCGTCTGTAGAGAGCTTCATGACTCTGCTCATTGCACGACAAACAAAACCATACCGCAAAAGCAAGATTCATTCCCCTTCACAACACACAGAACACACCTATACCATCAGAAAACACCCCAGAAGTGTTCTTCCGAACCGCAAAGAGTCCTCATTTGGCCCTGCGACCACCTTCCAAAATGTGACCTTCACAAACGTCTCAAAATCCGAACGTACAGGACCTAGCTTTACGACAACAACTCTACATGCTGCCCAAAACTGATCCGACACCAAATCCCATCATCGACGCAACAACAAAGTAGCTTTGAAACTATGATGCATACTCTGCAGCAGCAGATGATCGAATTCATGTCCTTCATGAGGACTACCATACAAGATCTTATGCAGAACCAAAATCTCCTCATGGAGATTCTAATATCTTAAAACTCCAAATAATCAATGGCTGCTTTACGAATATCATTGTGGAACGCCAACGGCGTCTCACTGCATAAACTTGAAATAAATCAATTCCTTCATGACAATCATATCCTGCTTCTGTCAGAAACACATCTTACTGTTAAATACCACTTCCAAATAAGTGTTTTTTTGTTTTACGGAAAAAATCATCCAGATAGAAAAGCACATGGCGGGACCGGTATCCACATACATACAACTAGGAAGCGGCAATCTTACCTCTCAGCGGTATATTGTCCGCCTCTTTACAATGTTTCCGAACAAAAATTTCTGGACTTCTTCAACACCCTAGGGAACCAATTTTTATGCTGCAGGTGACTACTACGACATATACACCCACTGGGGTGAACCCACCCTCACGGTGAACCCAGGGCTAAGCTTTGATGTCGATATTGAATCCGCAGCAAATACCCTGGGGAGTGTCTTAGCTATCCTCGCAGCCGCAGGATGACAAACCTAGACCTAGCTCGTTCTTAATAAATTACGTATGTGACGGGAGTGGGAAGTTCATAGATCGCCTATCGCAAAGCAAAGATTAAAAAATGTTTCACGTAAACTCTCCAATGCGCTGAAGCAAGAAAATAAAAACGCCCAACGTCGCTATATAGAGCAACTATCAATATCAAGCAAAAAAAAACTTACTATGGAAAGCTCATCCCAGTTTAACCACACCGGCAGAAACTATGTCACGTTTAAGAAATATAACAAGTGGATGGGCACGCAGCGATAACGACAGAGCTACCACATTTGCAACGCATCTTCCAGCCGAACCCTGCGTTTCGAGAGAAGGGGAATATTGCACTGCAATATTTTCGCAGGCTATTGACAACGTTTGGCTAGATGGATTTTCCCAAAACACTTAAAATTCCTGAAGTCGTATCTCTACAACGGAACCTTTGCAGTGAGATGCAAGTCTGACATGTCCGACAGCAGACATACCCACAAGCAGACTACTAACAACTTCTACGTTTGCCGACGACACAGCGATCTTAAGTGGATCCAAATGCCCTGTACAAGCAACAAATGAACTCTCTTCTCACCTAGTGGCTGTGGAGAAGTGGCTATCTAACTGGCGAACCAAAATAAACGAACAAAAATGTAAGCATGCAAAATTTACACTCAATCGGCAAGACTGTCCTTCAATTACTTTAAACAACACCGTACTACCAGAATATGTTATGTGAAAAAATTTAATAAGCAAATTGTTAACAATATCGGGTAAGTGCCGCTGCCTTTGATTTGTTTGCATTAAAGCGACCAATTGTCGCTTGAGAAATGATTTGCAATGAGCATAAATTAGTAAGACAAAAAAAATAAGCATAATTGTGATTATGTCACTTCAATGCGTTGGTATGTGCGCTGGCGGCCTAAGTGTTATTCCTTTACATTTGTGTTTCTTTTGAAGGGATCGGTCATAGAAATGTAGTGGTTATTACATTGGTCTGATCCCTTTTACATTATTTTTATATTTCTATATCTACACATATTCAATGCTTGAACATTCTCCCAAGGGCCACAAAAGTTTTTCTTTTTTACATTGTTATTTCTTACTTCTTAATATTAAGTAAACTTAAACTTATTTTACTTTTTTATATATAGAAAACATAAACTTCTCATGTTCAAGTTGGTACTTGATTATCCTGCAAGGGTCAGGAAGCTGTTACAATTTTTATAATTTTAGTTAAACCGTTTATTTTTTGTGTTTTTGAACGTTATTTCAAGCTTTATATAGCAAAGCAAAGCTTTATATAGGCATTGTTATAGCTAATAGTTTATTTTTTGTTTGTTTTTGTCTTACAAAATGTATAGATAAAATGATAATGAAAATTATCCGTAAAATCAGTAAGCTATGGCCGACACATTATAAAAGTTCAGATTTTGCAGCTTCATATTTTTTATTTTAAAATATAATTTCTGCCAGTTGAGCTTTCTCTGTATGATTAATAGTTAAAGGCTGTAAGGGGTTCCAAACCATTTTCGCCAATTTTTCTATTTCTATGTATTCTATTATTGACTATCCCATAACTTCTAGTTTCTTCTAAATTTTGACAATACAAGGTGCGTTCCAAAGTAAACAGGACTTTTAAAAAATAGACAGAACAAATGGTTTTATCGGCAAAATCAATTAATTTTATTCAAAATAGTCTCCTCCTGCTTCAATACAGCTTTTTGCACGGTCCAAAAGTTTGTCGAACGAGTGTTTTAGCTCGTTGCCCGGTATGGCCGTCAGTATGCCGGTGCAAGCCTTTTGAATGGCCTCCACGTCTGCATAACGCTTTCCTTTCATCGGCAAATGCATTTTTCCGAAAAGGTAGAAGACGCACGGTGCCATATCAGGTGATTACGGGGTGGTTGATTGTTAAAATGTGATTTTTGGTCAAATAATGATGTCCTTCGATTGTTGAATTCTGAGCATTTTTTGGTCGGCAGTCAATTTGTGCGGAACAAACCGTGCACACACTTTTTGTAAGCCCAAATGTTCAGTCAAAATGCGATAAATCGATGTTTTGAAGATGTTCAATTCTATTTCCATTAATTTCAATGATGATTTTGGCTGATTTTTTATGAATTCACGCACAGTTTTGATGGAATTTTCGGTGATCACGGATTTTGGTTGGCCCACATGTTCATGGTCATTTATGTCTTCACAACCACTTCGAAAACGTTGAAACCACTCATGCACTCTGCTAC
The DNA here is from genome assembly GCA_018150545.1 of Drosophila ercepeae. NCBI lineage: Eukaryota > Metazoa > Arthropoda > Insecta > Diptera > Drosophilidae > Drosophila > Drosophila ercepeae. Next base: position 428,888 of record JAECWL010000010.1, on the reverse strand, counting down.
ACGATAGGCAATTATCGTCATAAACTTGTTTCATCAATTGAAACGATTCGGTAAAAGTTTTACCAATTTTAACAAAACAAAATTTATTGTTGGCTGTATGTTCGAAGCTCATTTTCGCACCGATGACAAAAAAGTACTGACACTTAAAACGCAATAACTTCACTTCTAATAGATGGAATGTTATGAAATTTTTACTGGAAGTCAATGAAGGATAACAGATTCTAACGCACTAGTCGACATATGGATGACGCCACTAGACGGCGCTAGATTCAAAAAGTCCTGTTTACTTTGGAACGCACCTTGTATGTTGGTATTTTAAAGGTTTATTAAATGCGGTTGTACAAAGTTTAGTTATTATTGTATTTATTACTCTTGGTGTTGTACACAGACCGGCTAGGCTTTCGGACGACGACTTCAGACATACTGCACAGTTCCGTGTGACCAGAATCCACAAGTATGTAAGATTGGCAGAATGTATCAAACCCTATACCTATTCACAAAAAAGGCTCTAAGGCTTCTATTGAAAACTACCGCGGCATTGCTAAGCTATCTACGATTCCAAAGCTTCTTGAGAAACTCATTACATAGCAGCTGCAACTTGCATGCAAGAGCATAATCTCCCATCACAGCATGGTTCTGTTAAGCTTCGCTCGACAACAACTAATCTACTAGAATTTTCTTCAATCATCCACCGAGGTTTTTAGTATCGCTTGCAAACTGATGTAATTTATACTGACTTTAGAAAGGCATTTGATTCAGTTAATCATCAGTGCTCAAGCAATCCTCTATTTCTAAACTGCTTAAAATGCAAACATTTTATCGCAGTGTGTATTATCCCTTACTGTCTCGGAAATCAGGTCCTTATCCGAATTTCCACAATCAATGATCTTGGAGTTCTTTTTTATCATAAACTTAAGTTTACTGATCACATTTCTGTGACAGTGAATAAAGCCAGAGGAATGTTAGCCTTTATTAAGCGATGGTCTAAAGAATTTAACCATCCTTTCACCACCAAATCCCTGTATATCACCCTAGTTCGTTCTATCCTCGAATATTGCTCGTGCGTTTGGAGTCCACAATACTCCTCTCACCAAAATAGTATTGAGTCTGTGCAAAAGCAGTTCCTGTTAATTCCACTGAAATTATTTCCTGACAATCGTCCTCTGCCGTACCGTTGCAGGCTTAAATTGTTAAAGTTACCTCCCCTAAAGAAGCGCCGAACCTGTGCTGGGGTCATGTTTCGACATATGCTTATTCATGGTATGGTTAATCCAAAACACCTTTTAGACCAACTACCTTTTCCCATCCTTAATAGAATAACTAACTAGATCCTTCCGACCCCTATGGTTTCATATTAGTACATTTAATAACACTGAACACGATCCCTTTCGCACTATTTGTTAAAATTATAACCTCTTATCCCATACTTTATCCCCTGAACTCTCCCTGAAATCCCCTGATTTATAAATACCCTGAAATCCCCTGATATATAAACACAATATTACTATATTATATTAAATAAATATTAAATATATTATATATATTATATACAATATTATATTGTTTTTATATTTATATTTTGTAGATCCTTGTTAAATTGTTATATAAAATAAAAAAAAAAAAATTAAAAATAGAGCCATAGTTTACTAATTTTAGGCAAAATTAAATTGAAATTTAAAAAAAAAAACCCCGCATTGGCTATAAATATCTAAATAATTGATGAGACCTCTTGTTAGTACATAAATACATAATTCTAAGATTATTATATGTTTCTTCGGATGTGAAATTATATAAATAAACTCAGTTTTTAAACGAATCTTATTGAAGTAACAATAATTATCCCGATAAACAAACCAAAAATTCCAAAAAACGTACTAAATAGCTCTATTATTAAAAAGAATCCTGTGGACTCTTAACCAAGAACACGTCCTCTCTCAAAATCAATATGTATACCCTAAGACAATTAAGTTTCCTTTAAAACTGCCCGCGCTAAATATTTTCAAGCAGTTTTTTTGTTAAGTTGGTAGCGCTTTCCTTAATTACGACGCCTAAAATGAGCGCGATCTGCGAACCAGTTTGTATACAGCAACTGTTGAAATCAGTCGCCCTCAGTAATGTTCTACGAAAGAATTTTGTACAAAAAAATATTGAACAAAGAATTTGCATCAAATTTTGTATATCGAACCAAATTTCATGTGCGGAGTCGTTTAAAATGATTTGCATAAATACGGACGCCAGCAAGCATGCGTGCGGAGCGATATAAACACAAGAAAATGAAGGCATACACTTACAAGTTACGTAAGTTACGGTTATTTACAAGAGAGAAATCAAACAAGTCAACCACTGAGCGAGAATTTTCAGTCATAGATTGGGAGTATCCCGAAAGAAAAACTTAAAAAAAAAACCAATAAACAGGTATGATATTCGCTTAACAAATGAATCGATAAAACCTTCCATATAAAAGAAATCATCAAGCCCAAAGTGTAAGACGTTATTAATATTAATGACGCAAAAAAAGCGATTGTAGCTATCAGAAAACTGAAAAAAGAATAAAAAAAATAATTATTATTGGCAAAATATGATAAAAACAATCAGTAACAAAAACTTGCCCCAAATTTCAACAATAAACAAGTAAGGTAGCAGTCGAGTTTCCCGATTGCAAAATACCCTGTACCCTTAGACATGCTTACAATTTATTTATTTAGTATCAATAAATAAATGATACAATATTCTACCATATTAGAAAAGAGTACCATAACAATATAAATTTGGTATGATTTTGGTTATGAAAATAAGTTTTGTGTGTCATAAAGCCATACACATTTCGCTGTCAACGTCGCAGCCGGCGTCGCGCAATGCGTGTTTTGCTGCGCTTCTGCTTCCCTTGCCATAGATTTTGCATGTGGCATAACTTCCGTGTTTCTTATCCGATTTGTTTCAAATTAAAAATTAGATAGCTTTTATAAGCACCAACGCATATGCCGAATTGCATAGCATTAGGTTAATAATTGTGGGCGTGGCAGTTTTTTGCGGTTTGCGGGGGAGCGTGGTCGTGGCAGTTTTTTGCGGTTTGCGGGGGAGTGGGGGGTGATATCAAAATAAAAAAAACAAACTTGTACTGCGTATGGCAATTACCTATCCAACGATATATGGCACATGTCTGTAGCCCTTGTAGTTTCTGAGATATAGGCGTTGATACGGACCCATCTTGGGCCACTACTTTTCACTATCTTTATTAACGACCTACCCCCTGCCATAACGAACTCTCTGGTTCTTATGTATGCAGACGACGTTAAGCTTTGTTTTCAATACAAATCCCCTTCTGCCCAATATAAACTTCAGTCAGATTTGGACAATTTTCAAAAGTGGTGTTCTACCAATCTTTTAAAACTTAATGGGTCAAAATGTAAACTTATGTCTTTCTATCGCTCGTGCCCTAACCAGGGGACATACTTTCTCTATGGGATCCCCTTAGATAGATTAACCCAGGTTAACGATCTCGGTGTCCTATTAAATACTAAACTTAAATTTTCCGACCACATTTCTACGATGATTAATAAAGCAAAGGGCGTGTTTGGCTTCATTAAAAGATGGTCCAAGAAATTCAATGACCCTTATATTACTAAAACTTTATACGTATCTTTAGTACGTCCAATTCTGGAGTACGGGTCATGCGTCTGGAGCCCTCAGTATGGGGTTCATCAAGATCGCATTGAATCCGTCCAAAAGAATTTCTTGATGTTTGCACTTAGGGGTCTCAACTGGGATGCAAATCTTCACCTCCCATCTTACTCTAACAGACTCCTTCTAATTAATTTACCTTCCCTAACCAATCGTAGATAGTTGCTGGGGTCGTTTTCCTTTGTAACCTTATTAATGGTAATGTAGACAGCCAGCATCTACTAACACGACTAACATTTAACATTCCAAATAGACGTACTAGAAATTTTAGTCCCCTATTCCTAAGTTGTTGTAGATCTACATATGCCCAGCATGAGCCTTTCAGGGTTTTATGTTCTGACTACAATGACTTATACTCTATTACTTCACTCTGCACGTCCACTTCTATCAAATCCTCAATTCTCACCTACCTTTCAGAGCAACAAACGAACTATACTTTTTCCTCGTAATCTTTTCTAAACTTTATTCTCTCGGGTCTATCCCCGCGATCCGAGCCGTACGATAAACGGCAGCGCCCCTCGGTCGGTTGGGCGGGAGGTGGGCTGTACGTTATGCAGTGGGAGCAAAAAAAAAAAAAAAAAAAAAAAAGAGACAGACGGACGGACAGACGGACGGATGGACGGACAGACGGACATGGCTATATCGACTCGGCTGTTGATGCTGATTAAGAATATATATACTTTATGGGGCGGAGATGCTTCCTTCTGCCTGTTACATACATTTGCACCATATTATGATACCCTTTTCACCCATTTTTAATGGGTACAGGGTATAAAAACTCGTCCAATACCGTATCACCGTATTCACCGGATGTGGCCCCATGTGACTTTTATTGTTTCCAAAACTCAAGTTACCACTCCGTTGGACCACTCGTTTCGCAGAGGGAACTAAAGGCGATTCCGGACAGCGCTTACAAGGCATTTTGATGATTGAAAAAAGAGGTGGCATATGTACATCGCTTCAAAAAGAGCATATTTTAAAGGCGATAAAATAAATAATGATAAAAATTAAAAATTTTGCATTTAATTCACAATTTTCCCTAAACTTAATTGTCTTAGGGTATGTCGAAGATTGATTTCTCGTTGCTACCATTGTGCTCAGTAGTTAGTTCTGATTATCTCTGGGACACACACAATACTGACTGGACACCATGAAGCTACTACTAAGCTACTTTCTGAATAATTTCTTGTTCTAATGCTGTGACTCCTAGTCGCCGGTACAAATAAGCACAGTGTCTCAACACACTATTAAATTTGTTCTGCGACCCGGTCTTCCTGTGTGCTAACAGGGAACTTAGATTTTCTCAATAAGACAATTATCCATTTTTTGCCCTCTTCGTTATAATTCTTTTTTTCCTTATTCAATTCCTCTAGGATAAGATCCTAAACTATTTAAATTTTTATGGTGTATTTCTCATTTTCAAAATAATATCTCTTTTATTCAATTTAATTTAAACCAAGTTTATTAACATTTACTTTCATTTCGTATTTCATTTGTCTTCATAGCCGTACAATTTACGTTTAGCTTCTAGACCCCGCCATAACCAGTCCATCGGTCATGGTGCTATCTTTACTTCCATTCCCGGGAATCTCCGGTCCTTTAGACCCCCGCCATAACAAGTGTTTCTGTTATGTTGCGGTCCTTTACTTCCTTTACTGGGAATCTGTGGTCGTTTACTTCCATTACTGGGAATCTGCGGTCATTTAGACCCCCCACATAAGTCCTTCTGTTATTTTGCGGTCCTTTATTTTCCTTACTGGGAATCTTTGATCCGTTACTTCCCTTACTAGGAATCTGACACACAAACTATGTCGGCTATCTCGTTGCTCAACCCCTCCTAATTATTATGTTTGGTAAAGCTCTTTAAAATTCATGGGAATACTTATAGGTGCTTATACTTATACACTAATAAATGCTTATACATATCGTTCCCCGTCTAGGACTTTTATTATCTTAAAAGGTCCCTTGAATTTTGAGTCAAGTTTAGCTTGATGACGATCTTTATTCTTTAACAATACGTGGCTACCTACGTTATGTTTGTTAATATTTGCTTTGTTTTTATAAAACCTTATTTTATCATACGTGCATTGCTTATATTTATTTTCTTTTGCCTGTTTTCTTAGTTTTTCTTTGTCTACCACGACTTCTTCGTCATTTATTGGTAATAAGCCTAAAGGCCTCGACTCTGCTAGTTAATGTTGGTATTTTAAATGTTTATTTTAATGCGGATTTACAAAGTTTAATTATTGTTATTGACCCTGCATGCTCTTGCCGTTGTACACAGACCTGCAATGCTTTCGGATGACGACTTCAGATTTACTGCTCACCTCGGTTTGACCAGAGAACACAAGCATTTAGGGGTGCCAGATGCATTTCCAACACTTTCCCTTAGATGGCGCCTTACTTATGGATCTGTCTTATGCCTAACGCTTCGATGCATGACAAATGCTTTGGACTCGATAGTCCCTTGGTCAATACATCTGCCGGTATCTCGTTTGCCGGGATGTATTTCACATTGATGTTGTCGTTGTAGATTGTGGTGGCACCCAGTTGCCCCATAATCTCTTGCAGAAAACTTCGTAGGTGGACGGCTTTCTTCGACGATTCGGACAGCGTCATGTACTCTGCTTCTGTACTTGTCAACGCAAAAGTTCGATGTATGCGGCATTCCCAAGATATCGCCGCATCGCATATAGTTGAATGCAAAACCTGTAAAAGATTTACGATCATTAGGATTTTCTGCCCAGTCGGCATCTGCATATCCAACCAATTGTTCACCAGTTCGCTTGAACAATAATCCATGCTCTGGAGTCCCCTTCAAGTAACGCAATACCCTCTTAGCAGCAACCCAGTGTTGTTTGCCATAAGACGTGTTGTAGCGGCTTAGGACACCGACGGCGTGTGCAATATCTGGACGTGTAGATACTGCCAGCCACATCAAGGCTCCAACCAAACTCTGGTACGAGATGTTCAATAACTCAGCTTTCTCTTCTTCAGTCTGCGGACACATTCGACTGATAGTTTCTCATTCACGTTCATTGTTGTTCTTGCTGGTTTGCAATTTTCCATGTTAAGTTGCTTCAAAAAATCCGTCATTTATTTCGAATGGCTCATCGAAAAACTCTTCTCTTCTTTGTTTTGGGAGAACTTGATTCCCAAACATTCTTTCATGTCAAACTTGCTTGACAACTCGGATTTCAAATGAGCTACCATTTGCTCATTAATTGCAGCGAAGATCAGGTCATCCACATATAGTGCCCCAATGATGATCCTGTCTCCCTTTTCCTTTAGATAAACACATTTATCTGATGCAAGTGTCCGTAGACCCATGTCCTTCAATTTGCTGTTCAGCTTCCTATGGCATTGACGACAGCTCTGCTTTAATCCGTATAACGCCTTTTGCAGCCTACAAATATATCCTTGACCATACTTTTGCTCCTCTTTTTGTATCGTACGCTGTCATCTCGTCGTTGTTTCTTACTGTTCCCACTATAAACTTGTGCGTACATTTAATGAGTTCAATTCGGGTGTATGAATCTAACTGCCTCGCTACTGCGAGGGCTTCGCCTTTTATTCATTCTTACATAGGTTCTTATCATCTAATTATATAATGCAGCGCTTGTAAGACGCCGCAGTCTGCGTTTGTAAATGCAGCTGAGTTTTATTCTTAAATCTATGTTTGAGGCCTATGACCGCGCTGATCACCTCCCGCGTGGTCATATCTCTTGACACTTCGGCAAAAGGCCGCTGCAGTCGTACTTATCTGTAGTTGCCACTCATGCTGACATGTTTATTGCAGCCCATAAATAGAATATATTTATAGTTTGCCTACTTATCATGTCTAAACATATATTTAGACAGCACCTTTAATGCGCCTAGGAAATCTACAAACACCAAAAGGTAGACAAAAGAACTCGTTGTTTCTACCGTTTACCGAGAACGCCGTTTTTTCGTAGTCCAGTTCCGAGACGTAAATGTGTTGATACCCCGACTTAAAATTAACGGTTGCGTTCAAACATTGAACATGTAGGTATATATTAACAATTATTCCGTTGCAGGCTTAAATTGTTGAAGTTACCTCCTCTGAAGGGGCGCCGAACTTGTGCTGGGGTCATGTTTCAACATATGCTTATCCATGGCGTGGTTGATTCCAAACACCTTCTAATCCAACTATATTTATGCATCCCTAATAGGAAAACTATGTCCTTCCGACCCCTATGGTAACCTATTTGAAGATCTAACTACGCTGAACCCGATCCCTTTCGCAGTATTTATAAAAACTATAACCTCCTATCTCATACTTTATCATCTGAACTCTCCCTTAATTTTAATAAATTTAAAATTTTTTAATTCCTTTTAGAATAATAATATTGTTTTTATACCCTTGAATAAGGGTATTATAATTTTGTCCAGAAATGTGTAACGCATTAAAGGAAGCATCTTCCACCCCACAAAGTATATATATTCATGATCAGCATTAACAGCCGAGTCGATATAGCCATGTCCGTCTGTCCGTCTGTCCGTCTATCCGTCTGTCCATCTGTCCGTCTGTTTCTATGCAAAAAATAGACAGTAGTTTTAAAGCTAGCGTTGTAAAATTTTTACCGGATCATTATTTTTGTTGCACGCAGATCAAGTTTAAGAATCGGTCGGATCGGACCACTATATCATATAGCTGCCATACAAACGACCGATATGAAAACAAGTCTTTGTATGGGAAACTTTTTGACATAGCCATACACGATTTGTAAAAGTTTGGTCCGGATCGGACCACTATATCATATAGCTGCCATACAAACGACCGATATGAAAACAAGTCTTTGTATGGACTTTTTCCAAGCATTTGTTTTCCAAGCTATTGCAACCGAATTCAACACTTATTCATTTGACATAGCCACACACGATTTGTATCATATAGCTGCCATACAAACGACCGATATGAAAACAAATTTGTATGGAAAACTTTTTTGTTTTCCAAGCTATTGCAACCGAATTCAACATTTATTCATTTGACATAGCCATACCAATAATTTTGAAAAGACTTCTGATTTTTACATAAGTACTTATTGTAATTTTGTAAAGATCTGCTAGGGTATACCATCTTCGGCAAGCCAAAGATAACTTTTCTCACTTGTTGCTTTTAATTTATTGTTATTGTTTATTATTTGTAATCAGTCATTGAAATCCATTTTTATTATATAGCTGGGTGGCCCTTTCCAGTGCATTTGTTTGAAGGAATCGGTCATAAAACATCTGATTTAGTAGATTGTTTGTTGGTCCAACCATTTACATATATTTTGTTAATTCCGTTAGTTGGATTAGAAGGTGTTTGGAATCAACCACGCCATGGATAAGCATATGTAGAAACATGACCCCAGCACAAGTTCGGCGCCCCTTCAGAGGAGGTAACTTCAACAATTTAAGCCTGCAACGGTATGGCGGGAGACGATTATCAGGATCCCAGTTTAAATTTTTTAGCGGAAATAACAGAAACTGCTTTTGCACCGACTCAATACTATTTTGGTGAGTTGAGTATTGAGGACTCCAAACGCACGAGCAATATTCAAGGATAGGACGAACTAGGGTGATATACAGGGATTTGGTGGTAAAAGGATCGTTAAACTCTTTAGGTTTTGACGTTGATGGAGTCAATGTTTCAGGGACAGATTTATTTATGGCGATATGAATTACTTCATAAAAATAGTCTGTAGCTTCATCGATATTGCTGAAATTGGAAAGATAACTCCAGTCAATATTAGTCAGGTGATTTCTTAAATCACAATAGTTGGTTTTTTAAAAGCATTTTTGACGAGACTGCGCGCAATTACTGGGGCGGACTTCAGGAGAGTCAATAATAAGCGAAACTAAGAGTGTTGGATGGTGAGAGTCCGCAGGAGTTGATAAGGGAGGAGACCTTTCTATTGTGACAGAGAAAGTAGTATTTGAGAAAATGAGGTCAAGCGACCTGCCCCGGGAGTTCCTTATAGGGTTAAGCTGGAAAACGGCAGAGTCGGCTAAGCCATCAAGGAAGTCATTTTGGTTAGTGGGTAAAAGCGAGTTATCATCATCCGAGTTGATCCATGAAATGAGGGGCAGATTAAAATCCCCCATAACTAGAATAAGATCAGCATCATTTAGCAGAGACACAACTGATTTAATGGCAGTTAAGTATAAGAGATTGCATCACTCAGAAGAGAACAAGAAAAAATCTAGTTGCTTAGTTTTTTGAAATAGTAACTGGAGTGGAACCTTGAGAATCTCTGGTCAAGTATTCATGAACAATACTGTGCTCGGGCCAGCTTGCAGGATCTAAAGCTTTAGTAAGGGAAGCTTCTGGTAAAGTTATTTTAAATGAGGATATATGTTTAAAATTAAATTAGGTTACAAAAAGTTCTGAGGGAGCTATACTAAGATTATTTGAGAGGTGAACCCTAACGTCATCTGCGGAGGCGTCAGGCACAAGCCGCGATACAAAGATGGATTTGCGGAGAGCCACAGCTCTCAGCGTAAGTCTAGAAGATCGCGGTTCAGATGGAACACCCGTCAATGGCTGTGGTGATTTTACCACGGGTTGGCGGGTAGGTGCGGCGGCAGGCAGGCGTAGTGATGGAGCAGCAGGCTGGCTTGGTGATATGACGGTTAAAGATTTGTGGCTGTTCGCCAAGGGCATCAACCATGACATTGCTTACTGGCAAATGTGTGGCTGGAGTGGTACATATATTCATATGCCGGTTATTATTAGGAATTTTCCGGCGTTGTGATTCGCTTAGTAGCTTAAGGCCCAGAAATAGAGATTCGAGGTTAAACTATCCATATATAAAAGCACATACCCATTAGACCTCCTCAACGACCTGAACATATTATATAAAACTGATGAATTTATTATATCGTGTTCTTCATGTGATGAAGGTTCAATTAAGACTAATTCAATGTTGCGTCATGAAAGTGTAACTTATACTTATACAAATGTGTATGCGCAATGAAGATTGCGTATAAGAGTGCGTTGTCAATTACCAATATGTGTATTTCTCACAATCCTTCTCAACGCAAATATACAAATTTTTTATCTACTCCATACCTAACATACATGTGAATTTCATATGCTTAACTTTACACAGATTTTTAGTTAGGATATCAGCTATCATATTTTCAGTAGGTACATAGTTAATTTCCACAAATTTATTCTTAACCATTTCCCGTACATGGTGATATTTGATGTCCTGGAATTTGGATGCATGGATGCATGGAATTTCGAGTCCTTAGCTAGACATTGTGCACTTTGATTATCGCTCTTGATTTGTGTTGCGTAGTCGTCACCAAATCCCATTTCACACATCACCTTGCGTATGTAAGTTGCTTCTTTTGCAGCCATCGGTAGTGCGACGTACTCCGCCTCAGTGCTGCTCAAGGCTACCACTCCTTGTTTCTTGCTTTCCCATGAAAAGGCTGCCCCGGCTGCGATGAAGGTCCAGCCACCTGATGTGGATCTGCATTCTGCTGTGCAAGTTTAACAACTGAGTGTAGTAGTATATACGGCCGTGTTGTTATTGCGAAATACATTAGAGAGCCTATCAGTGATTGATAGCTCGTTTGGTCTACACGCTTGCAGTCGTGATCGCATTTCACTTGAAATCCTGCTTCGAGAGGTATAGCATTAGATTGGCAGTTTTGCATACCATACTCACGAAAGAGATTTTCAATTATTGCTTATGGCCAACATTTATGTTGCCAGTCTCGCCTTCACGACCTATTTCCATTCCAAGAAAATGGTTCAACTAACCGCCATCAGTGACGTCGAATTCTTCAGCAATCGACATCTTTATTCTTTTTAGGTGACCTTTGCTGGTACTGGCCACAATCATGTCTTCTACATACACCACTATGTTGCCCAATGTTTGATCTTGTCGCCGTATGTATAGACACGGCTCGCTGGCGCAGGGGTTGAAGTCCATCTTCACCAAATCAGAATTTAAAGCACTATGAGCCAGAACGACACTCGCGCTCAGCGACAACGAGAGCAAGACCATCGCCGGCTCTCATTACAACGAAACAACGCGTACTTTTCTTATGTCTCCGCGATACCTGCAAACGAAGACAACGAGCGGCCAATAATCCATAACCCAACGAACCTTCTTGTACCAACAAATCAAGAAAGAGCGCGCTCTTGCTCTCCCGCACTTCTAGCTCCGACACAAGCTCCGCTATCTGCAACAACAACAACTGGAGCAATATCGACAACCCGCTCTACTTCGCCATTGGCTGCACCCGCTCACGCTTTTACTGAGTCAGCGAATACAAAAACAAAAGCCCAAGAGCCAAACGGCACTGCTGCAAAACGCAAACAAAAAAGTTGGGTCGGCCTCACAGACTGGACTGGACCGCTACATTACAATAAAGCGGAAGCTTAGCCCTAAAACTTCCGATACAGAAAACAAGCCGAAAAATATACGCGACAATACTACCTCGATCAACAATGAAGCGCCCGCAAATAGCAACAGATTCGCTTTGCTGGCTGATACCAACGAGGACGTGCCACTGAAATCCATCGATAACGAACCAAAGAAAATAAAGCCTCCCCCAATTTACATCCGCGAGAAGAGCACAAACGGATTGGTAAATTCTTTAATTGGCCTTATTGGAAAAGATAGCTTTTATATAATACCCCTCATAAGAGGTACTATTAATGAAATCAAACTTCAAACGAAAACGGAGGAAAACTGCAGAAAAGTCACAAACCATCTTACTGCAAACAAAACCTGCTTTTACACCTACCAGCTTTAAAGTAGCAAGGGGCTACAAGTAGTACTGAAGGGCATTGAGCCTGATGTAAAGCCCGAAGAGATAGCTGAGGCGCTAAAGGAAAAGGGATTTTGCGTCAAAAGCGTACACAATATCAAAAACAGAAACAGGCAGCCGCAACCACTCTTTAAGATTGAGCTTGAACTAGAAAACAAGCACCTAAAAAAAACGAGGTCCAGCTCCTTCTGCACCGTAGGATTACAGTAGAAGAGCCGCATAAACGTAACGCTCCTGTTCAATGTATGAACTGCCAAGAATACGGCCACACGAGATCGTATTGCACACTTCGCCCAGTGTGTGTAGTCTGTGGAGATCTCCACGTCTCCACACACTGCCAAGCTGATAAAGAAAATGCAAGCGCGAAAAAGTGCGGTAACTGTGGCTGTAATCACACAGCAAACTACAGAGGCTCTCCAATCTACAAAGAGCTGAAAACCCGTATCCACAAAAGAATGAACACGGCACGGGTACACCAAGGAACAGCTACGCTGATACCATCGGAAACAAATCCAGAAGTACTTTTTTCGAAACCAACAAGTATTGCTTCCTGGACTATACCAAGCACTAACAAGATAAGTTTTGCAAACGTTTTAAAATCAGGTATGACAACTCCAACCCAAAACTCCCAAACCTCACATGAAGAACACACAAAATTGGACACACAACAAAACTATAGGCCATCTGAGCAGCAAGAAACGAAAACTGAAGCTATGATCCAAGCCTTACAACAGAGCATGATTGATTTCATGACATTTATGCGAACCACCATTCAAGACATGATGCGTAATCAAAACCTATTGATACAAATGCTTGTCTCCCAACAATCAAAATAAATAAATAATGGCTACCTTACGCATAGCTACGTGGAACGCCAATGGCGTCTCACAGCGCAAACTTGAGCTAGCTCAATTCCTACATGAGAAGCATATCGACGTATTGCTTCTTTCGGAAACTCATCTTACAAGCAAATACAATTTTCAATTAAGAGATTACAACTTCTATGGTACAAATCACCCCGATGGTATGAAGCACCACTTTTACAAAGAGTTTGCTGAAATTCATCTACAGGCCACATCTATCAATATACAGCTGGAGGACAACACTCACCTCACACTAGCGGCCGTATACTGCCCCCCTCGTTTCACAATATTGGAAGACCAATTCCTGGATTTCTTCCATGCACTAGGACCACACTTCATTGCAGCAGGCGACTACAATGATAAACATACTCACTGGGGATCGCGCCTTGTGAATCCAAAAGGAAAACAGCTTTATAAGGCTTTAATTAAAGCCACTAATAAACTTGATCATGTTTCCCCTAGGAGTCCCACATACTGGCCATCAGACCTTAATAAGCTGCCTGACTTGATTGACTTCGCAGTCACGAAAAATATTCCTCGCAGTTTCGTTAGAGCTGAATGTCTACCAGATCTGTCATCTGATCACTCGCCTGTGCTAATTCATCTCAGCCGGTATGCAGAAAACGTAAAACCACCCTACAAACTGACTTCGCACAAAACGAACTGGCTAAGGTATAAAAAATATATAAGCTCACACTTTGAGCTAAACCCAAAACTCAATACAGAACCTGATATAGAGAGATGCACAGAAACACTGGAATCCATTCTTACGGAAGCAGCACGAAATGCAACACCTAAAACCACAAACTTTACGATTAATCCGAATAAGACTAACGCACAAATCGAGCAACTCGTCCACGCAAAACGACGCTTACGTAGAGAATGGCAATCCTCCAGATCACCATCTGCAAATCAAGCTAACAAGCTAAAAATAGCCACACGGAAGCTGACCAACGCTCTGAAACAAGAGGAAGAATACGCTCAGAGCCGATATATAGAGCAACTTTCACCAACAGGTATTAAACATAAGTCACTGTGGAGAGCCCACCCAACCCTTCGCCCACCGACTGAAACCGTTTTGCCCATAAGGAATTCCTCAGGCGGCTGGGCACGTAGTGATGCAGACGGAGCCACCACATTTGCCGCTCACCTACAAAATGTATTTACGCCAAACGAGGCTACTAGCACATTTGCACTACCGACTTCAAACGCACACTGCAACCAGCAACACACCCCAATTGTGTTTCGTCCAAAAGAAATATCTAACATAATTAAAGAAAATATCAGCCCGAAAAAATTCCCCGGCTACGACCTTATTACCCCGGAAATGATCATCGAGCTGCCACATTCTGCAGTTCGGTACATAACGCAGCTCTTTAATGCCATCACAAAACTTGACTACTTTCCACAACGATGGCAGAGATCGATTATCATAATGATTCCGAAGCCTGGTAAGGATCACACAGTTCCCTCATCCTACAGACCAATAAGTCTACTCTCATGTATATCGAAACTATTCGAAAAATGCCTGCTAATCCGACTGAATCTACACCTGAGAGCCCACAATATAATTCCAGCCCATCAACTTGGCTTTCGCGAAAGCCACGGAACCATTGAACAGGTGAATCGAATAACAGCGGAGATAAGAACTGCATTTGAAAATCGAGAATACTGTACAGCCGTATTTCTAGACGTATCTCAAGCATTCGACAGAGTCCGGCTAGACGGCCTAATGCTTAAAGTTAAAACAGCTCTACCCGAAAGCACACACAAACTTCTAAAGTCATACCTATATGACAGAAAGTTTGCAGTGCGGTGCAACACTGCTACTTCCACTGACCACGAAATTAAGGCTGGAGTCCCCCAAGGCAGCGTTCTTGGGCCAACTTTGTACCTCATCTATACCGCTGACATTCCTACAAATAGTCGGCTAACAGTGTCCACGTT
The DNA here is from genome assembly GCA_018150545.1 of Drosophila ercepeae. NCBI lineage: Eukaryota > Metazoa > Arthropoda > Insecta > Diptera > Drosophilidae > Drosophila > Drosophila ercepeae. The sequence goes on along the minus strand of JAECWL010000010.1, from coordinate 413,601 downwards.
TGCCGACGATACAGCTATCCTTAGCCGTTCAAGGTCCCCAATCCAAGCTACAGCACAGCTGGCATTGCACCTCATAGCCACTGAGAAGTGGCTCTCTGACTGGCGAATAAAAGTCAACGAGGAAAAATGCAAGCACGTGACATTTACGCTGAACAGACAAGATTGCCCACTACTTTTGATAAACAACATACCACTCCCGAAAGCAGATGAGGTAACGTACCTCGATAGAAGACTTACATGGCGCAGACACATTGAAGCGAAAAAAATTCATTTTAAGCTCAAAGCGAACAACTTACACTGGCTCATCAACGCTGGCTCTCCGCTCAGCTTGGACCACAAGGTCTTACTCTACAATGCAGTACTGAAACCAATCTGGACCTATGGTGCACAGCTATGGGGCAACGCCAGCAACAGCAATATTGACATCATACAGCGAGCACAGACAAAGATCCTGAGAACTATCACTGGAGCACCGTGGTATGTTCGAAACGAAAACATCCATCGAGATTTAAATATTCCAACAGTCACCAATGAAAGCACAGAGCTTACGAAAAAATATCACGGCAAGCTTTCCTCGCACCCCAACCACCTAGCGAGAAATCTAACCCAGCTCAGCAGTCGTTCCCGTCTCCGACGAAGGGACCTACCAACCCAGCGAAGAAATTTTTAGGGACGCTTAATCACGGAACAGTTGGAAAAAAATTAATTAAAACGACTGTTTAGGGAAAAATTGTATTAGTTAAGATTTTTAAACTTATTGTTAGCTCTTATTTAAGAGGATCCAATAAATAAAAGCAGAGTTAATATAACAAAAAAAAAAAGCTTTAACACACGCTCAGGGAACTTCTGGTCAACAAATCCCTCTGGTTGGTGCATGTACACCAAATCTCGCAGTTCACTGTTGAGATAAGCAGAAGAAACATCCATTTGATGAACATACACACCATGCTCAACTGCCAGAGCAATCACCAGCCTGATCGTAGAATACCTCGCCACTGGTGAGAAAGTTTCACTGTAGTTTATGCCAAAGCGCTGCGCACAGCCTTTAGCCACTAAATGGGACTTGAATTTATCCACCACGCCATTTTTGTCACGCTTGACGGCGAACACCCATCTGCTACCAATAGCCTTCTCTCCTTTTGGTAGGTCAGTCAACGTCCACGTTTTGTTGGCTTGTAGACTTGCTATCTCCTTCTGCATCGATGCCTGCCAAAATTTTGCATGATGAGAAGCTGCATCCACAGTTCCAGGCACTCATACATCATCAGTTGTCATAACATTGAGTAAACTGCTTGCTAGGGCGTCCGGGTTGCCAAGTGTAGATAAGGTTTGGTCGTCCAGGACCTCTCTTTCCGCAATTATCAGCTTTGTTGACTTCCAAATCTCCTTCTCCAATTTTAGCTCCTTCTTGTTGCTGTTCATGATGATTCATACCGTCCAGTGACACATCTTCAACATCGTCGTCTATGTTACACGCAGAATTAGACTCGTCCATCACCAACGTGACCTCAGTACTGTTTGTTGATCCCTGATCTCTCACACTGTCGTCTGTAAGGGAATCTTCAAGAAATATAACATCTCGTGCCTCTGTTACTTTCCTTGTTTTTGGGTCAAACATACGATATGCCTTTGATGTTGCAGAATAGCCAATCAACAATCGTTCCTCACCTTTAGGTTGAAACTTCTTGCTGTGCGTCTTGTTAAGTACGATAGCTCTACTGCCAAATATTCGTAGATGACTTACGCCTGGTTTCTTGCCATTCCATGACTCGTACGGTGTCATATCGGTCAACGTCGAAGTCTCAGAGCGGTTGCGCAGATATGCAGCTGTATTTATGGCCTCTGCCCAAAAACTCTCGTCGAGATCAACATGAATCAGCATGCTGCGTGCCATCTCCACCAACGTACGGTTCGCTTGTTCTGCCACACCATTTTGCTGCGGTGTATGAGGCACAGTAAGCTGCCTCCTTATATCATGGCTGTTTAGGAATTGTTGAAATGCGCTACTGAAATACTCGCGCCCATTCTCACTTCTCAGAGACTTTATTTTCCTACCACTTGATGTTTCCGCAATTGCTTTAAATTCTTTGAACCTATCAAAAATTTCACTTCGCTTCTTCAAAAAACAAACGTAAACGTAACGCCATTTATCGTCAATAAAATTTGCAAAGTAACGAGCACCGCCAACCGAACTCTTATGCATTGGTCCACAAATATCTGTATGTATGAGATCTAATACGTCCTTTGCCCGATTATAAGACTGCTTAGGAATTTGCTTCTCACTTATTTTGCACTTTGCGCAAGTCTCACACACATAGTTTTGCATATTTATACATTGTTCGGATGTTAAGCCATGAACCATATGATTTTTCATCATTTTATTTATACTGGCAAAATTTAAATGGCCAAAGCGGTAGTGTCATTTAATAAGTCCATTTTTATCAGTTTGTGCGCTGAAACATTTTTGTTCGCTCGATTCAAACAAGAACAAACCGATCGCTTTAATATAAATTTGTCCGGCCAACACAATTCTTTCTTTGTGCTGTTTAATGTGTATTTATCGTTACACAAATGTGCAGTCGCACCACTGTCGAAGCAGGTTCGCAGCAGCAAACACAGAATATGACTTCTTATTACCATCCTCTTTATTGTTTCTCTTTTCGTTTGTTTTCTTTGAATATTTACAGTTAGCCGCGATGTGCCCTTGACGACCACAACACCACCACATTTGCTGCTTAAAGTTTTTGTTTTGCGAGACTGTACTATTCTTACGCCGCAACGAGAACATTTTCTGCGCTCCGCTTTGTTCTGTATCTATATTTCGGCGCTCACTCTCTTCGAGTAATTTGATTTTTAACGTAGTCAACGTAGGTAACGAATCACTGGATTCAATGACTACTACAAAATTGTCAAAAGATTCCGGCAAACTAGATAATAGCAATATGCACAGACACTCATCAGCCAATGTAAAATCAATTTCAGACAGTTTTTCAATTAAGTCTGAAAATTTAGCTATGTGCGATGTCATATTTTCTGAGTCTGTCAACTTTGTATACAACAGTTGTCTCAGCAAGTGAACACGACGCTCGGGGCCTGCGGGCATATGGATTTCTTTTAGTTTTTTCCAAGCACTTGCAGCAGTTACGCAGTTCTTGACATTGTTTATTTGTGATGCCTTAATGCAGAGCATAATGCTCGCGAGAGCCTTCTCATCTTTGGCATCAAAATCCCATTTTTTCTCGGGACTATCATTTTCAAGTTTTACTTCTAGTCCACACACGTAGCCCCACAACTCCACTAGCCCCACTATGAGCACGCTTTTCATTAACTAACTTCGCGCACAATTGTATTTATTGAGCTCTCTGGGCCCATAATCTGATGAATTTATTATATCGTGTTCTTCATGTGATGAAGGTTCAATTAAGACTAATTCAATGTTGCGTCATGAAAGGCGCTTACAAATATTTACATAAGTGTGACTTATACTTATACAAATTTGTATGCGCAATGAAGAGTGCGTATAAGAGTGCGTTGCCAATTAGCAATATGTATATTTCTCACAAAAACAATCTTACTGTTCTATATTGTACTAGAAAACCCGGCGAACTCCGTTTCTCCACCAGATGGCTTCGTTTTATGTAACATTTCGTTTGGTGATTAAAAGATAAAGAAACATTTTTTTTCATCAAATTTTATTTCATTGCCAACAGTAATGAATTCATTTCGATTACAAAAATGAAGTGTTATTTAGTTGAACTTCTCTAATTAAATGAAAGTGAATCCAACGTAAATACTGAATTGAAGCGTTATACGTGTCCCTAAATTATCCGTTCCATTGAAGTGTTCTTTGGTAAGCCACATTTTTTGTTTTTGGTCCGACGTTAACACAAACAAAGCGGATGGTTTCCCAACTCATGAACACGCAACGTGACCATGTGAAAAACAATGATTATATAAATGTATCCCGCAAACACTAAGAGATTGGCCTTGCGACTTGTTAATTGTCATTGCAAACCCAAGGCGAATTGGAAATTGCAATTGTTTGAAGTTAAACGGAAGATCAGTTGGAATCATTGGTATTCGAGGAATACAGTTGACATGCTTATCGATATTTTTAGTATCGAGGGCCATTCACATTTGTCAAATACGCAAATGATTTTGGTCCACGTTCATTTACCAATAGCAGTCCCAAATAAAAACATTCATCATGTCTAGGACGAACAGTATACATGCGACCTAGTGCATCAAAGGAAAACACCTGTGGCCAATCTAGAACTGCGGTTTCTTGTTTGCGACGTTGGAATTCCTTTGTTGATTGATTTCAAGTGTAATACTTGAGCATTTCAACGTACATCAGCGTCGCTGCGAATGGATCTGCTTCACACATTGCAAAGAAGCTAGTCAATCTTGTCAATGGTGATTTTCATCTCGTTGTGCCGCATTAGTCTTAGTGAAGTAAACTCTTTGGCCATTTTCCAAATTCACTGCTAAATGTACAACTGTGGGATATCTTTCATGAATTTGAAATGACAATAATCGCCACAGTGCTTTATTAGTACTGACGTATCTGCCCATTTGGAACTTGCTACCGTTTTGTGCACTTTTCATCAGCCATGCAAGGCGATAATGAACTTAATGCACCGCCTGTCCATGCACCATCTGTGTCGTCACAATGTCGTGTAGATGGGGATCAGTGACTGGATCAGGAATTTCAGCTGATATGATGTCATCCACTTTATTTTAATCTTATTTGTTCAGCAACCAAATTAGGATATGAGCATGTGGTAGTCCACGCTTCTGCCATTCCACCGAGTACATATAACAACGTGTGTCACCAAAAACTTGATACTTAGTAAGCACATTCATCATAACCTTGAGTTTTTACTGAAATACTCTGGCGATTATGTCATGGCGATCTTGCGGTTTTTGGCCCGGTCCCAACTCACGTTCAATTTCCGTCCACTTCTGACTGCATGTGAGCGTAATAAATAAGTCCGGAGTTCCATAATTTCACACGTACGTCATAGCGTCTTGGGCGTATTCGTGCATGTGGCGTAGGCTTCCGATATAAGATGATGGGAGAATCGTCGGACGTCCAATATTCTGAACATCTTCATCTGCATGAATAGCATCACGCAAGTGTATATAGTTCTCAGATCGTAGCATTGCCTGATTGAATCGGATGAACGCTAAACGTTCGTTTTCGGCTTTGACAAACATGTCGACAGCGAATTTCTGGAATAGCCGACGGCACTTCAGAATGACATTCTCGTCATGTGTACGAATCATCATACGATACCGCACAGTAATTCATTGCACTTAGAATTTTATTCGTTGAGACGCCTGAAAATGCAAAATTAAATAAATTTTTAATGGAAACCAATAATAGCATTAATTAGTGTTTGAATATTGTATCTGTAATTGGATCGACCATCTTCAACGTGATGTCGTATCCGTCTTGCCCTTGCCAATAAATGATTGGATATTGAAACGCATCGTACAAACGATGTTTGCACGATGCATGATATTGCTTCTTTGCTGAATGGCAATGTCTCGCGATTGAGTTGGATCGCCAACAATAATTGCAGCAATATCAATAACGGTGGGTGCATTATATCTTCGCATATGTTCACCTGTTGGGGTACAATCCGCTCTTATGACAAATTTATGCGTATCCGATGGCATTCGTTCCAATGCTGTTTTGAACATATTAACATTATTAGCATGAGAAATGCTTTCAACTGTTCAATAATTCGTCTCTTTAGCTGTTGTGTTCCCTGTATATTGCACCGCACATTCAGCTGATCCACCATCGACGAAATAAAATATATTTGCAGAAATTGATGCGGTTAATCTGGTGTTAGCATTAAACCATGCATATGATATATTTGTCCTTGTATCTTTAATATGTATGTATATGTTGTTGTTATGTGTTGCTATTTATTGTGTTGGTGTAAGTGATTGGTTATTTGTGTTGTATCTTTTACCTTGCAAGTCGGCATGAAGCCGCCTTCTCGAATTAAATTAGCTCCAAGAAAGTCATGTAAAAGCAGTTATTGTATTCAAGGATGTGCTGAAGAAAATGGCTGGAAGCGGGATCACTTCCACCGAACAATGGTTTCAGTGGTTGTGGTGGTGTAGGTAATGGATCCAGTTTGACTTTTCCACTTGCGCAGCACAATCCAGCCGTTTCGGCATTAGTCGTCAATGGTCCAATATTTAAATTTTCATCATCACTGTAGTTCGCAGTGGGATCATATGGGAATGCCAAGTGATTGTATGATGCCAATAATCTTCGTGTGCTCACGTTTTGTCTCAATCGGGCATTTTCACTTATTATATTTTGCTTTTCTTCGCTTAAGTTCTGTGAAAACAGTTGTTGGTGGCTTGCATGTCTTGTGCGGCGGCCGATGTTCGCAAGTCGTCCTCTAGGCATTTTTGACTATGGACAAAGTGGTGAATTTAACCTCAAATTCACGATTCCCATAATTAACACAGTTCAACTTACAACCTTAAAAACAAATGCCTGCTGTTGAAATTCAATAAAAAAAACTTTTTTTTCACAATTTCACAGTGAACAACCCATAACGGGTTGTCACATGAAATTAACTGAGCAAAGAACAATGAGTAGCTCTCAAACAATGTATCACGCACCGCATGCTATGTATAAAAGATGGCGCTGTATGTGAACAAAGATTTTCCCACTTTTCTGTTGATATTTTTCCTGAATTTGATATAAACCTCACAAAGCTCGAAACCTTTCCAACGAATGCAAAACCGTGGAACCAGTTCGTGCGTTCTGGAGTTATAGCGTCAGGAAGGAAAACCCGACTTATTTTTATATGTATAAAATAACCTTTAGCTAAAAATTTTTCATAAACTTTATAAATTCTATTGTCTCACATGTACATGTCATGACATATATGTTCCTACCTGTTGCTTCGGGTGGAAGGAATTCATAGTGCACCACACCACGAAAATCGAAGAAAACTGTCATCATGACCTTGATTTTTGAACGACTTTGACGTGCTTTTTTCGGTCTGGCCACGCCTTTAGCACGATATTCGCTTGATTGGTCGGTTGTTTCAGGGTCGTAAGCATAAATCCAAGTCTCATCTCCCGTAATCATGCATTTGAGCTTGTCCTGATATTCAGAAAGCATTGTTTCACACACATCAACGCGGCGACTTTTTTGCAAGAAATTGAGCGTTTTTGGTATCAAACGAGATTTGACTTTTCGTAGGCCCAAATGGTCTTTCAAAATTGTTTTCACAGATCCTTCTGATATCCCGATCATATCAGTAAGGTCTCTAACAGTCAACCGACGATTTTCGAGCACTAATTCCTTCACTTTATTGACGTGTTGGTCATCTGTTGACGTCGATGGTCGTCCGGAGCGCTTCAAGTCATCAACACGTTCTCGACCCTCTTTGAAGTCTTTGTACCACTTATAAACATTTTTCTGCGACATGGTAGAATCACCAAAGGCCTTCCGCAACATCCTCAACGTTTCCGCAGCCGAAATTTCATTCCGCAAACAAAATTTGATGGCACTTCTTTGCTCAATTAAATCAGACATTGTAAAAATCGAAACATGCACTCGTGGTCGTTTGGTAAATACAAGCGTAAATATATTACTGATGATGACATTGACATGAAATTTGTCCCAGATGTCATTAGCAGTCCTACCAACTCAAGAAAAAAGAAGTTTAAATTGGAAATTCACCTTACTTTTTGCCTACAGTAGTATTATCTTGAAAATAAAATCATCTTCATGATCTTGCACATTCTGGTGTTTTGCCGCCTTCTATGGCCTTTGTGGCATTAGCGTTGCCGATGCTGGATGTTGCACAGGCTTCCGTACAAAACCCTTCTGTACAGGGTTTTTGCTTCTTCAGTAAGTATCCATGCAGGTCGGGCGTCAGATTCCCTCGCAGTCCGGCGGCCACGTCTTCTTCTCTTTGGGTACCTCCTTCTTTTGGGGAGGTATATTTATTATTTCAGTTTTTGCTATATTTTTAAAAACTGAGTGAATTGGTATGTGCTCTTTTTTATTTTTACTTTCTTGTATATTTGTGATTCTGAGCTATAATTCTGTAATGGAGGGTTTTTGGCGCAGTAATAGCCACCTGAAGTGAGCTATTCTTTTAGAAATTTTTTTTTAGCTTAAGGCCACCTCTCCTTCTTTCTGTCTTCTTCTGACACAGATGCGTCAAGTTGCTTTGATGTCATTTCCCAATTTGTTTATTGATTGGACCAGAGATTCATATGGCTTCATATGGTAATCTACTTACACTTGCACTTGGGCTGAACTGTTAACTTAAACATTTCATCGAATTGCTACAATGTGTTAGTATTTATGTTTTGATAAATATTTTGCTGTATTTGCATACAGTATATACTCAATATGTGAGCATACCACATTCCATGTATTTGTTAAAAAAAGCACATTGGTTCCCTTTACTGATGTTCTCCATCCGTTCTTCTTAAACAATTTTCAAAAATGTACAACACAAGCCTTAGACACAGTAACGCGTAGACAGGTCAGCTTTACATAAATGTATTTTTTTATTATTACAGGTAGGGAAATTTACAAAACTAAACTAACTTAGTGAGTATAACGCTGGCTGGGAGGCCTTTGGTTGTGCAGATCAAAAACTTTTTGGTTGTGTAACATATTGTTTATATAAGCCAAAAGGTTATATGTTCAGGTCGTTGAGGAGGTCCAATGGGTTTGTGCTTTTAAATCTGGATAGCTTGATACGAATAAATGATAGCCTAAATTTATAAGACGGAATATGGTGTTGTGCCTGTTCAAGTTTTAAACATGTACATAATTAAAACAAATAAGGTAGCAGCAGTCGAGTTTCCGGATTGCAAAATACCCTGTACCCTTAGACATGCTTACAATTTATTTATTTAATATCAATAAATAAATGAATCAATATTCTACCATATTAGAAAAGAGTACCATAACAATATAAATTTGGTATGATTTTGGTTATGAAAATAAGTTTCGTGTGTCATTTCGCTGTCAACGTCGAAGTCGGCGTCGCGCAATGCGTGTTTAGCTGCGCTTCTGTTTCCCTTGCCATAGATTTTGCATGTGGCATAACTTCCGTGTTAGATAGCATTTATGAGCACCAACGCATATGCCGAATTGCATAGCATTAGGTTAATAATTGTGGGCGTGGCAGTTTTTTGAGGTTTGCGGAGGAGCGTGGTCGTGGCAGTTTTTTGCGGTTTGCGGGAGAGCGGGGGATGATATGAAAATAAAACAACAAACTTGTACTGCGTATGGTAATTACCTATCCAACCTATATATGGCACATGTCTGTAGCTCTTGTAGTTTCTGAGATCTAGGCGTTGATACGGACAGACAGACGGACAGACAGACGGACAGACGGACAGACGGACGGACAGACGGACATGGCTATATCGACTCGGCTGTTGATGCTGATCAAGAATATATATACTTTATGGGGTCGGAGATGCTTCCTTCTGCCTGTTACATACATTTGCACCATATTATGATACCCTTTCACCCATTTTTAATGTGTACAGGGTATAAAAATATGAAGATAATGTAAAAGCGATCTGTCGAACAAACAATCTAATAAATATTTATATTATATTTAAATACAAGTACAAGTATTGTATTTAAATATATTCGTTTTTATTCTGTTTTCTTTCTTCTTTATTTTATAAAAAATTTGGCATGTCTTTCGTTTCGGTAAAAGTATTACCAATTTAAAAAAAAAAAAATTAATGTTGGCTCTTTGTACGAAGCTCATTTTCGCACCGATGACAAAAACATACTGACACTTAAAACGCAATAACTTCACTTCCAATAAATAAATTTTCACTAGAAGTCGATAAAGGATAGCCGATTCTAACGCACTAGTCCAAAGTAAAAGTCTTATTTACTTTGGAACGCACCTTGTACATCTAAGTTTATAAATATGGTTATAAATATTATAATATTATCTATCATCGTGCTCAGCAGTTAGTTCTACTCGTAACTGGGCCACGCACAAGACTGACTGAACTTCATCAAGCTACTACTTAGCGGCTTTCTGAATAATTTGTCCTCTCTTTCTCCTTTCCTCTCTTGGCCCTAGACCTCATTAAGCGTAAGATTGTCTCTTTATATTCTTTGTCGCCTGGCTGCGCGCAAAATTCCTAGAACACACACATTTCTTTTTTCTTGCTCTAATACTGCGACTCCTCCAAATAAGCACAGTGTCTCAACACCCTCTTAAATTCGTTCTGCGACAAATATATATATAAAACAAATGAGAAAAGTTTTCTTCGGCTTACCGAAGATGGTATACCCTTGCAGATCTTTACAAAATTGCAATAAGTACTTATGTAAAAATCAGAAGTCTTTTCAAAATTATTGGTATGGCTATGTCAAATGAATAAATGTTGAATTCGGTTGCGATAGCTTGGAGAACAAAAAAGTTTTCCATACAAAGACTTGAAATCTGATTGATCGTTTGTATAGCAGCTATATGAGTGGTCCGATCCGACCGATTTTTAAACTTGATCTGCGTGCAAAAATAATGATCTGGTAAAAATTTCAAAACGCTAGCTTTAAAACTACTATCTGTTTTTTGCATAGAAACAGACGGATAGACGGACATGGCTATATCGACTCGGCTGTTGATGCTGATCAAGAATATATATACTTTGTGGGGTCGGAGATGCTTCCTTTAATGCGTTACACATTTCTGGACAAAATTATAATACCCTCTGCAAGGGTATAAATATAAGGTTGCACTGATGTGTTGCCATCCCCTTAAAAAGAGAAAGTTGGCAGCGCTGAAAGCAGAAAGTGGAAAACATGGAATGAAGTAAAAAGAAGAAAGCAATAGATAACAGAGAACAACATCGGCAGTTAAAGTTAATCAATAGTAGTAACATTGAGAATAAATAATATTCAACAATTTTATAATAAACATCTTAATATATATATATATATATATATAATATATAGAAGTATTAAAATATATATATTGGTATTATATATTGCATATATATGGTTGATCATATCTGCTGCTATGATTTTTACACGCAACTATAAAGTTACAAATTCGTTTAACATTAAAATCCATGATATGCTAGGGCATCGGATTTGTTTTCCTTTGGTTCTCTCATCAGCTAGTAGATAACTACGGATATAATGGTAGATTTGGTTTGTCGTGTGCTTTTGGTGCCAACATTCGCACTCCCTTACGTAAAAACGTTTAATATGTAGTTTATTAGTAGTTTATATCCTCCTCCACTTTAATCTCCTAAAAGTGGTTTTCACATACCTGTTTACCGGGGATCATTGTTGATATCGACGTCTTTAAGTACAAGACTGCCCCGTAACCTGATGCTCATGCGTCTTCAAATATGTGTAGCCAGCTGTTCATTGAGCACTTAGTCGTCACCATCCTTGGAATGTGTATGGAGTCGATTGCAGTGATCTGTTTTCAGAACTCCATCCTGTACCTTGTTCGTGAGTTATTAGGTTCGACATCCCTCTCTATAGCCTTAGTTCCCATAATTGTAGTGAGAACATTTTTGCGGTGATTACTGAACTAAACAGGTTAAGCGGGTCAAAGATTCTCTCCACCTCGAAGCACACTATACGTTTAGTAATCGGCATTTGGTTAGCACTTGAAATTTGTCTCTGCATAATATGAGGATCTAAAATGATTTCTAGGATTATCGTTAGATATGTGAACTGACTAAAATGCAGATTTAGTCCTTGGCCTTCTGTTGCATATCCAGTAGTGTGGGATGGGCACCATTTTCGTTATCCTTGTGTTGATGCTCCAAGCAATAAATTAATGCTCTCGATGTTTATCAACGCCCCTAAAGTTAAGGTCCCCAAACTATATTCAGAACTAGTCCAAGCCATGTCTATTAAGGGCATAATATTATGATAACATTTAGCTCTTCATTTTTTCTTCTGACTAGTAGTTGACTAGCGATATAATGGTAGCTTCTGTTTGTTGGAAGTTTTAGGAGCAACAAAATTTTATCGAATCTTAAAAAACCATTATTTCGTTTACTTCTGTTGTCAGGACTCGAACCGGAACTATTGACAACAGCCTGAGCTAACAAGACTTGGCTAACGCAGCGCTAAACCAGAATAAAGTAGCAAGTTGTGTTGTTGTCATTCTGGAGTTTATGATTCTCGGTATGTATTAAACACAGGCTATGTAATATAGACTAACAATAAAATTTCCTATAAAGCAGTCTTTTGCTGTCTGGATTAAATTGAAAAAGTAGGAGGTTCGAGACGAACTGAGATCAAAGTTTCTTTAATTTTTCTTTATTAAGTGTTATTTTTTAATCGAATATAAAAAATAATATACATATTAAGTTTTCAAATATTTTTATTCGCACATCCCCTTTATATAAAATTTTTCTTTAACGTGATGAATATGAATTTTTATAAAGTTCTTCGCCAAAACTGTTATCAGATATTTTGCGTGCTTCATATCGATTGCCATCAAATGATTGCCACCAAATGATTTCCAAAAAATGCCACTAATCCCTAATATTTACCTTACCCAAAGTTCAGTAAGAAGCGAAAACGATAATAAGCGGAGTCACTCACTGGTAAATGGGTCTCACTTCTGAAAATTTTACTTAGAGAATTTTTTTCTTATCGAAAATATTCTCTTTCCATAAACTGGCTGAACAACTCGTGGGGACATTGGCGATGACGCACGTATCTTAAGAGTTTATTAAGAATATTTTAATTGAGTCATGTCGGTTATCTTTATATCTTCTATTGTATTTAATTTAATATAAAAAAAATGTTTAAACAATTAAATATAGTGAAAAAATAGAGAAGAGAATGAGCAATGCACTCTATCACTGATACAACCGGTGTCCGAAATTATACATGTCCCAACACTTAAATTCATCAGAGAGATAACCAGCTGTGGGTTGTTTAATACACACGATTGAGCTAGGGATGATTTTTCATGCTTAGAAGACTCATTAAATAGCGGAAGTCGTGAAACCACCGATTAAAAAATTTGGTGCAGGTTAGCACAACGTAACCTAAACAATGAACACATTTAGCACATACTACACAACAAGTGGTACGAAAATGGTTTTATTGATATTTTCAAAAAGCAAATCCAAATAAAATTTTATTTTCACTTTAACTTTTATAACTGAATATAACGAGTAAGTGCGTTAAATAAAGAGACGCAACAGAATGGAGGAACATCCTGTGAAACAAAATTACAGAGCAGAGCTAGCTATTCGTGAAATAAATTTAATAATATAAATTTACTTTTATTACGAGTAACAAAAAAACGCAAAGCATTAAATAAAATTTTATTGTCAATTTAATCAAACTCTAGTTTGACATAAAAAAACATATCCGCCTTTAATAATTTTGAACTTCAAATTTTAAGGGCACTTTGGGATAATGACCCCTTCTGACTTTTCTTCTTTATTCAGACGCCTGCAATTTTCGATTCCTCTTTTCAGACACTGTCGAAAACTCGGTTGTCACCTGACGAGTCTTAGAGAAAGCAATTATTAAAGTTGAGAAGGGCAATCTGCTTACAGCCGGGATCTAACGAAGCTAGACTGGGAGCTCTACAGCAAACCCATATACGAAACCCTGAGCCCCCAAGGACAGAAGTAACATCAAAGAAGGGACTTAGTGCAAAAAAAAACAACAACAACAATAACAAAATTCATGAATATCAACTCATGGAGGTCAAGTTAATAGAATCAATGGCAAAAATGTGCTGTAACCACCATGGTGGACCCCATCACTACTACACATCAACAACGACAAAATTCTTGGAAAACATATAAAGCCAACTTTACTCAATATAATAAAAAAAAAACTGCGAAAAGTAAACGGACTTAGTTGGTAAAGAGACTCCTGCTCGAAATTACAAGATATTATGAAAAACAGCATAGACTACATTCGTAAGACTGACGGTACCTGGACTTTGTTCAACATAGAGCCCCTGCATGTCCTCCCTTGCACTAAATTCCGGGGTTTCTGACTGGAGCCTAGAATCAGATATAAAGGTGAATGAAGGATAATGGAACATACTGCAGTATACCCCTCGGAGACCACCACCATTACCATACTAATGTTCCTTTAAAAGAAGAATGGGATACAAACATCCAGGGATCAGTAGGGTCCCTTTACATTTACACAGACGACTCAAAAATGGGTAGCGGGTTCTTATGAGAGCAGCCTATGTGCCTAAGAGAGACAGTGAATAAAGCCAGAGGAATTTTAGCCTTTATTAAGCGTTGGTCAAAAGAATTTAACGATCCTTTCACCACTAGATTCCTATACATCACCCAGTTCGTCCTATCCTTGAATACTGCTCGTGCGTTTGGTGTCCACAATCCTCCTCCCACCAAAATAGCACTGAGTCTGTGGAAAAACAGTTCCTGTTATTTCCACTGAAAAACTTAAACAGGGATCCTGACAATCGTCCTCTGCCGTACCGTTGCAGGCTTTTTTTTTTCAAATTTTATTTTATTTGCTGGATCTTCTCTTCTTAATAGAGACTAACAACAAGTTTTAAAATCTTAGACTAATATTATAACTAAAATCCATTTTTTAGCGATGGGTTTAGTTTTAAGTACGGCTCTAATTATATCGGAACTGAGCGAGTGGATGATCGGCACGTTGAAGTCTACTCCAACTGGAAGTTCTGGTTAGCGAGCGTGCAAGAGGATTTGGATGAGATGTTAATTTAGCTTGGTGTTTTGCTTTTTGATGGAAAATTTCGTCAGAAACGGTGTTAATATTTAAGTCTCGATGAATGTTTTTGTTCCTTATATACCAAGGAGCACCAGTGATGAGTCTAAGTGTCTTAGATTGAACTCTTTGAATTACTTCGATGTTACTACGACTGGCATTTCCCCAGAGTTCAGAGCCGTATTTCCATATTGGCTTGATCACGGTGTTATACATAAGTATTTTGTATTCAAGGCAAAGAGGGGATTGAGAGTTGATTAGCCAATGGAGCTTGTTGGTCTTCAACTTTAGTTGAGTTTTTTTGGCTGCTATGTGTGAGCGCCAGGTGAGTCTCCTGTCAAGATGGATACCCAAGTATGTGACTGTGTTTGACTGGGGGACTCGTGCTCCGTTTAGAGTAAGCTGGGGACACGTTTGTCTGTTCAGTGTGAATGTTACGTGTTTACATTTACTTTCATTTACTTTAATTCTCCAGTTAGCTAAACATTTTTCAAGAGATTCCAAATGATTTTGTAGAATAACAGTTGCTCTAAGGGGACATTTACTCCGTCTAAGAATGGCAGTGTCATCTGCAAAAGTTGATGTGGTAAGTAGAATGTTTGTCGGAATGTCCGATGTGTATAGTGTATATAGAATGGGACCGAGAACGCTTCCTTGAGGGACTCCAGCTTTGATTTCACGCTCAGCAGATGTTGAGGCGCTGCATCTTACGGAGAATAATCTTTTATGCAGATAGGATTCGAGGAGTTTGTGCATATTATTGGGGAGCAATGTTTTGATTTTGTACATGAGTCCATCGAGCCACACCCTGTCAAACGCTTGGGCAATATCAAGAAATAAAGCAGAGCAGTATTCTCGTTTTTCAAACGCAGAGCGTATTTCCGTGGTGATACGGTTTACCTGATCTATTGTACCATGTTTTTCTCGGAACCCAAATTGATGCATTGGGATTATGTTATTTATACTAAGATGGGGACTGATGTGCGATAAGATGAGTTTTTCGAATAGTTTTGATAAGCAGGACAGAAGACTTATTGGTCTATATGAAGATGCTTGTGTTTTGTCTTTACCAGGTTTTGGAATCATAACTATAGTTGACTTTTTCCATCTTTGGGGAAAATAACCATATTAAGTCATTGCGTTGAAAAGCGTGCATAAATGATTTACAGCACAGCTCGGTAGTTCTATGATCATTTTTGGAGTAATTCTATCGTGGCCCGGTGCTTTGTTCGGCTTTAATTGCTCTTTGATTATTTGAGTAATTTCGCTTGATCGGAATTTCAGGGGCGTAGTGTGTATTATGTCAGAGCTTGAGAATTCCGGAAGCTCAAATAAATTGGTCGCAGGATTTGGTTGGAAGACTTCTTGGAGGTGTGTTGCAAACACGTTCGCCTTTTCGGAGTCACTTCTAGCCCATCTTCCTGTAAGACTTCGGATAGGGCTGTCTGTTTCAATAGGGGCACTGAGACTGCGCGCTTTCCAGAGTGGGTTTTTGGCACATGTTGGAGAGAGTTGTTCGATGTATTGGTGTTGTGCAAGATTTTCTTCTTGTTTCAGTACTCTAGAGAGTTTTCGAGTTGCAGCTTTTAATTTCTCTTTGCTTGCTGGTGATCTGTTTTTTTGCCACTCTCGTCGTAAATGTCTTTTTTCTAAAAGAAGCTGTTGAATTTGCCTATTTGTACGGTACTGATGTACTACTTTTGGTTTCATTTGAGGTGTAGATACGCGTGCAGCAGTGGTGAGAATACATTCAAAGGCATTTACAGAATTATCAATGTCATCCTCGTGGTGCAGTTGGGCTTAGCTCAATGTGTGAGCTTATATATTTTTTGTAGCGGAGCCAGTTTGTTTGGTTGGATGTAATAATATCAGGCCGTTTCAACGTTGGTGGTTGTTCGAACAGTTGAAGAAGGATAGGAGAGTGGTCCGAGGACAAGTCGGCTATTGCTTCTATCCGCATTAGTTGTTTTGGTATGTTTCGGGTTATAGCAAAGTCTATAAGATCCGGTTTTTTGTTTGGATCAGCTGGCCAATATGTAGGCCTACCCGGAGATATGAAGTCAAGTTTATTCGATCTTGTGATTAAATCTTTGTATAATTGCCTTCCTTTTGGGTTTGTAAGACGGGAGTTTGGCATTATAATCGCCTGCTGATATGAAATGGGCACCTAGTTGGTTGAAATATTCCATGAAGTCTTTTTCCGAAATAGAAAACCGTGGTGGGCAGTATATTGAGGCAATACTAAGACTGCCGAAAGACACTTTAATACTTATTGACGTAGCTTGCAAGTAATTGGTTGCGAATGGTTGCAATTGATGGTGCTTGATGCGTCTCTTGATAAGGATGCCTATTCCCCCATGAGCTTTGTCGTCTAGATGATTCGTTGAGTAAAAAGTGTACTCACTAAGAAAGAAGTTATTTTTATTTGTGAGATGGGTTTCGGAGATTAACATTATATCAATGTCGTGTTCCTTTAGAAATTTAATAAGTTCGTTTTTGTGCTGTGAAATGCCGTTAGCATTCCAGAAACATATCTTTAAAATAGCCATTTATGGTTTGGAGTGTTGGGATGCAAGCATTTCCATAAGTATGTTTTGATTTCGCATGAGGTCTTGTATTGTAGATTGCATAAACTTCATAAATTCCATCATGCTTTTATGAAGTGAACTAATTAGCGATTCAATTCCAGTTGATGGCTGTTCTAAGATGTGGTGTTTCTCTGATGTTGATTGGGCATCTGGTGTTAGGGAGATTGCCGACTTAGAAGCTGGCTTTACTATGCCTGTCAAGGCATTTGCAAATGATACTCCTGGAATTGTGCATACAGGTTCAAAGGAGGACTTAGTTGCTTTGGTGAAAAAGACTCCCGGTGTTGATTGAAATGGAGTTACAGAGTTCTGTTTGGGGAATGGTTGCTTAGAAACGCGACTTTTGAGGTCTTTGTAGACTGGACACCCTCTAAAGGTTGCTGTGTGGTTTCCACCACAGTTGCCGCGTTTCCTTAGATTAGGGTCGTTTTTATTATTTGGACAGATGCCAGAGTCGTGCAAGTCTCCGCAACCTACGCACACTGGGCGTAGTGTACAGTAGGTTCTAGTGTGTCCACACTCCTGGCAATTCGTGCATTGTACAGGAGCATTACGCTTATGTGGCTCCTCCACTGTTATTCTGCGGTAGATACTGGAGTTTATAGATTGGATGGACGGAATTTTTGTTTTTGGGTTTGTTTTCGGGGCTTAATTCCACCTTGAAAAGAGGCTGTGGTATCTTAGCTCTATTTATAATGTTGATAACCGATTTCACCTCAAATCCTTTGTCTTGTAGAGCAGAGATGATTTCTGCAGTTGACACAGTTGGTTCGATGCCTTTGATTACCACTTGCAGACCCTTACTGCTCTTTAATTGGTAGGTATAGTAATTTTTCTTTGTAGCTCTTAGGTCTTTCTCAACGGTGCGGTAGTTATTTTCATTGTTAACTTGAAGCTTGACTTCGCGTATATTGCCCTTATTTATATGGGTCACATAAAAGTTGTTGGTGCCTATTATATACTTAAGTCGTTCGACGATCGAAGAACAATTTGATTCTCTTATGTAGATGGGAGGGGGTTTTGGCTTTGCAGGTTCTGTGGCCACTTCTTCGGGTTCATCTTCAAGGTGTTCACCTAAAATTTTGAATCTATTATCGTTTGAAATGTTTTCTTTATTTGATGATTTTGATTCGGAGGTTTTATTTAGCTTTGGATTATTGCCCAACTTTTTATTGTGCGGGCTTAATTTGCGCTTGGTAACTTGTATGTATCGATCCATTCCGGTCTGTATAAATGGACGTGAGTTTAAAGTTGAGGTAGGTTGTTCGGGTAATTGACTCGGAAACTGCTGACTTTGCAGTATTGGCCGGTCGGGCATAGCAGCAGTGGTCATTGACGTTGCCGTTGATGTTGTTGTTGCAGTCACTGTGGACTGAGACAGGGAAAACGAAGGTTGCGTAGTTGTTGTTGATGTTGTTGGCAAAGAGAATGCCGCGCATTCTACACTCCAACTTTCTTTTGAGCCCAGGGGAGCGGAAGAAATAGATCGATCGCTTGCATTGCTTGTTGTTGCTGTTGGGGAAATTATTGACATGTAGGCATTATTGCGAGCCACTGAGAGACGACGCTCGTCTTGCTCTCTTTTCCGTTGCATTCTGATTTCGTCTTGAATATTTTTACATTATTATACATTGGCATTGTTGATTTTATGTTTTTCTTAGATTACTTAATAGAAGTAACACAAGGTTTTGTGTGCTTGCACATTGCACACAGTAGCGTCTTTTCGCTTGGTGATGGTACCACTTTATATGTTTTTATGTAGAGTTTTACACTGTTGAGATTGTTAAATTGACGGAGCACCATTGTGAGACGTCTGCACTCGCGTATCTTCCAATCAGAATTAATGCAGGCTTAAATTGTTAAAGTTACCTCCCCTAAAGGAGCGCCGAACCTGTGCTGGGGTCATGTTTCTACATATGCTTATTCATGGTATGGTTAATCCGAAACACCTTTTAGACCAACTACCTTTTTCCATCCTTAATAGAATAACTAACTAGATCCTTCCGACCCCTATGGTTTCCTATTAGTAGATTCAATAACACTGAAAAGATCCCTTTCGCACTATTTGTAAAAACTATAACCTCTTATCCCATACTTTATCACCTGAACTCTCCCTTAATTTTAATAAATTGAAAATTTTTTAATTCCTTTTAGAATAATAATATTGTTTTATACCCTTGAATAAGGGTATTATAATTTTGTCCAGAAATGTGTAACGCATTAAAGGAGGCATCTCCGACCCCACAAAGTATATATATTCTTGATCCGCATTAACAGTCGAGTCGATATAGCCATGTCCGTCTATCCGTCTGTTTCTATTCAAAAAATAGACAGTAGTTTTAAAGCTAGCGTTTTAGCGTTTACCAGATCATTATTTTTGTTGCACGCAGATCAAGTTTAAGAATCGGTCGGATCGGACCACTATATCATATAGCTGCCATACAAACGACCGATATGAAAACAAGTCTTTGTATGGGAAACTTTTTTGTTTTCAAACCTATTGCAATCGAATACAACATTTATTCATTTGATATAGCCATACACAATTTGTGAAAGTTTGGTCCGGATCGGACCACTATATCATATAGCTGCCATACTAACGACCGATATGAAAACAAGTCTTTGTATGGAAAACTTTTTTCGGCAAGCCGAAGATAACTTTTCTCACTTGATATTAAATTAAATTAAATTAATTTTGCTTTCATATTAAGGGGATTTTTATATTTAAACCAAAGAAAAAGGATTTATCCGGACCGGTCGACTATATAAAAACACGATTTTGAAAAGTTTTTTCGATATGGAATCGTATTTGAAGACGCATGCTTACCGGCTTGACGTCACAAACTTTTGAAATTGCAGCGCTTAACTAGCATAAAGTTGACTGCTTTTTTTTGCTGGATTCTCGGTATAGACTATACAAATGAACTCTTTAATTTAACAAATGTTCTGACTAAATGGCCTAGCATCCTCGATTATTATATATTTTAAGAATTTTATACGTACCTTCAAAAATTTAATATTTTCATGAGTCAAACTATGAAGTTTTTTTATTGGAAAAGTTGTCACTAAAAACAGAAAACAGATTACATGCATAAAGGTAACTTCATCATCAATCAATTATTATTACCTTTTAACTGTAACTGCTTGAAAATATAGGAAACAATACTATCCAAAATGGTGCAGCAAATTATATAAGTTGCAGAATCTGTCAAAAGGAGTTTTCATTTATTTTTACTTTTTAATAAATAATAACAAACCTGATGCTTCAATTCCCTTTGTAAGAGTTTTTAAAATGTACCCAAATGCTGATGGTTCCAACGCTGCAAGGTAAGTTATGTGCTCTTGGGAAAGACAATTCAAAAAATTGTAATACGACGTTGATAACTTTGGGTATTCCTGCGTATAAACTTATAGTCAACTGAAAATTTTAACGATTTCGGATAAATAACTTACAAGCAAATCACTTTGTTTTATTGAAAGTATTAATTTCGTAATTATCCTGAGGACATTGTCCAACGTATTGTCTCCATATAATTTAAATATCCCGCAATTAACATAGTTTCCACCAAGTGAGTTTTTTAAGATTACGAAACATATAGAAATTCCTTTTAGTTTCATTGGGTAAAGTTGATCATAAGGAACTTCATGGTGTAATATACAATTTCCATATATACAAATAAGCTTCGATGCCTCGCGAAATAGTAAAATTCCGATCGGGCTTGACAGATTGCCTGCTAACCGTTGGGTTCGACAGTGTACTAATTCGGCAAACAGTTTTAAAACTGGTGTTGTAAGTGCTGGATCGTGGGCCCAAAGTTCTACTGCACGCAAAAATATAGGCATATATTCTGTGTAGTACCTAGAATTAACCATACAAAAGTCTTATTATTTACGAGTTGTAAAACAAATACGTACAGCCATTCAAACAACATAGTATACTGAATACGAGCGTTCAATGGCAAAGCCAATCCACGAAGATCGCGAGCCAAGCCAATTACAGCATTTTTAGCTTCATTATTCGGGAATCCATTTGTGTCCATAAGTACAGTTCCAAGAAATTCGAATTGACCTATCATTAAACATTCATTTGAATTATGATGGTGGATATTCATAACCCGACTAACTTGTTAATGGTTTCAAAAAATTGTAGAATCTTTCCTCGTCCTCTCCCAAATCGAACATCAGTAATCTTCCCAAAGATGTATAGAATATAGTGCGGCACTTCATTTCACTGAATGAAGAATTAGTCCCTAGGAATGGAAAGTGTTCGCTGGTGTGATGTGTAAGCATAAATTGTATTTCATCGAGTCGTGCAAGTTTTCGCACTGAATTAAAGTGTAGAGAAAGATCCGAAAGTAGCATGAGAGTTTTGGAAATAATCGGTTCGCATCGGCCCCAAAACTTTAAATTTGTTATACTGAAATAGAAGTAAAAGTTAAGCTAGATCACTTAAGTACACAAGTATAACCTACGTACATTTTACGATTTATAAAACTTAAAAGCATTTGTTCATCACTGAGTCCAAAAACTTCATTTAATCTCTTGTATACATTTGCTTTTTGCGCCTGTTCACTACTGTGCATTTTTCGAACTTGGTCCAAAAAACTTAGTACTGCAAGTTCAAGCTTTTCGCAGCCAGCTTGGGGCAAACGAGTATCTGTTAAACTTATTAATTGTAAAACTCTAATTACTAGATCAGCATCCATAGTATCTTGTTCGTCGCTTGTCGTAACAGAAAGACGGCCCACAATAGCCGATCCAATTATATAAACCAACCATGTTAATTGTAGCTCACGTACAGTAATATCTTTAGGATTTGAATTGGGTATATGAACAAGATTTTCATACTCACGAGCTTTCACATCGAAATGTTGCATAAGAAGACGACAAGTCTCATTATACTCGCACCTTTCGATTACTGACAATTGGTCTAACTGTTGCTGCACCATGCATATGTCATCTAATGGATCCTCCAAATTATCACGAACAATAAGAGGGACAGCATCTAGTCTTGATTCAATGTAAGCCTTAATAACTTCTGGTGTGTAGGTACCAAGTAAATGTGGATCAGGAGACTTGACATATGGGACAGAAGCTACCATCCGTTGCCAAAGAGTAAGTAAATAATGAACACTATTTGGAGCAAAAAGCCACAACTAAAGAAAACAACAAATATGTGTATAAATTTTTATATATATTTTTATACATACATGCAGTGATTGCACGGTGAATTTTGCAATTAGATCAATGGTTTCTGGATAACAAGGCACTGCAATCAGTTCACCTAACTGATAATTTGATTTCAGACGAGCAAGCAACCTGCAGAATTCGTGATAGTTTTCAGGATCACTTAGACCCTAAAAAAATTAAGAAATTAAAATAAAAATCAAAAAATTTAAACAAAAAAGTATTTATTATAGAAATATAAAGTCAAGGGATAAGTCAACGGATTTTACATGGATTATCCGTTGCCGACATTTTTTTTTATCAGTAACTGAATCTTTAT
The DNA here is from genome assembly GCA_018150545.1 of Drosophila ercepeae. Taxonomy (NCBI): domain Eukaryota; kingdom Metazoa; phylum Arthropoda; class Insecta; order Diptera; family Drosophilidae; genus Drosophila; species Drosophila ercepeae. Next base: position 390,755 of record JAECWL010000010.1, on the reverse strand, counting down.
TAACATAAATGTACTAATTCGACACTAAAACCCCACAGCCACATCTGACCTCGATAGTCCGAAAGTGCGAAAACCCATTTGTAAAGGGTTATCCATTTTTCGTTTTCAAAAGTATAGGGCTGGAAATCGACATCTGTCAAAATAAGTGGTTTTTTTTTCAGTTGAAACTCTGACAATTACAAAAATGGATCGCTTAACTATGGCATAACCCATTAAAAATTTAAAAACCTACTATGCAACTATGCAATTGACAAAATTGTGAACAAACTTGAGGAGACTGGATCAGATACAGATATTCGATATCTCGTCGTTCTCGGAAATTAGAAATGTCTTACGGCACATTATGGCGTATTTTTTGCTTGCTATTGAAGAATACGACTTGAACCATATGTGGTTTCAACTAGACGGGACTATGCTTAAGACCGTGTTTATGCAGATAAACCATTAACTCTTTAACACTTAAATACTAACATTCGTCAAGTTATGGCTTCAATACCGTTAATAATGTATTAAAAAGTGGTCGAAAATTACGTCAAAAGAATCCACGTATTCAACATTTCGCGTCGTGGTTATTTAAATGATGTACCAGGTGTGTATTTTATACTTGAAACAGGAATTTTTGTACAGAAAAAACACGTTTATTGTAATTATATGATACAAAGAAACTTATTAAGAGTATTACCCGTTACTATCTCTACATTTTTCCCATCTCTCTGTCAATTTGTGGACTCCGCGACAAAATAACTGTTGCTCTTTTGGGTCAAACCAGTCGACGTGCCATTTCGTATGAAGCAAAACGCTGCTCAGCAAGTGCGTGTCCCATCGATGCAAACAAATGGTAATCGGATGAGGCAAGGTCCGGTGAGTAAGCCGCGTGCTGAAGAATCTCCCAACGGAACGACTCCAATGATTCCTGGACCTGTTTTGCTTTATGTGCTGGTGCATTGTCATGCAGCAAAATCACCTTGTGTTGTTTTTGTTGGTATTCTGATCGTTCTTCACTCAAAATTCGATCCAAATCGATCATTTTTTGTCGGTAGCGTTAAGTATTGACAGTTTCCCCAGGTATCAGCAGCTCGTAGATTACGCCCTTCTGATCCCACCAAACACACAGCATTGTCTTTCGTCCGTAGTGGTTTGGTCTTGCCGTCGATTTTGATAGTTCAACCGGAGTAACCCATGGCTTTTTGAGCTTAAGTTTTCGAAATATATCCACTTTTCATCGCCAGTCACATTTCAATGCTATTCGGCTGCGGCTTTCTCCATATATAAACAGAAAAAAGTGCTGTCCGCATCGTAATTTGTTGGCACAAAACTTGACATGTTTATCTCTGATACTGAAAAAAACTCATTCTATAATGAGTTGGAAATCTGTGTCGGATATTAATTCAATAACAAGACACCGCTGACGTGTAACTGTATCGACATCTATCACCGCCTATAGGCAATTTCCGCTTCCATACTCACAAACCTGGAAGTATTTTTTAAATCATGTCAACGTTCAAACTTTATAATAAAAAAGACTTGTAATAAAAAGAATATTTTATATGTATTTTATTTATATTTACTTTTGACTCTGCAAAACGGATAACCCGTAAGTTGAAGAAAATAAAATATTATTGTTAAGAGGAGGAAAACAAATTCGTTGTTACTCCAATGAGTTCAGTTTAGAAACTGTTTTATTTATATAATTTTACATCTGAAGAAAGCTTAGAATTATGTACTTATGTACTAATAAGAGCTTTTATCAAGTATTTATATTTATGCCACAGCGACTTTCATGTTTTTTATTTATTAACAAAGCATTTTTTAATTGTTTACTTGGTATTTTGTTTTTACATTGGTATTTCTTACTAATTCATATTAAGTGGACTGAAAAATATTCGTATTATTTTGTATATTTTGAAAACATTAATTTCTCATGTTCAAGTTGGTCCTTGAAGATCCTGCAAGGGCCAGGAAGCTGATACAATTTTTATAATTTTAGTAACACATTTATTTTTTGTGTATAGATTTTCTTTAATAATACATAAAAATATATATTTTTTAACTTTTTAAATAAAGTTACTCATAGCTACAGTTTATTCTTTGTTCTTAATTTTGTTACAAAATGTATAATCAGAATGATAGCATTATTATCCCTAAAATCAGTGAGCTACGGCCCGACACATGATAAAAAATTTAGATTTGCAACCTCTATATTTTGTATTATAAAATATATAATTTCTTTGCCAGTTGAACTATTTCTGCCGTATGATTAATAATTAAAGGCTTTAAGGAGTTTTAAAAAATTTCAGGCATTTCTTCTGTTTATTGTTTTTCTAATCTTGACTATTCCATAATTCCTTGTTTTTACTCAGTTTTGGCAATAGCCACTTACAATAACTTGGGGATATGCGGATCTATTTTGACTTGAATTTGACTTTTTTATTATACCCTGTACCCATTAAAAATGGGTGAAAAGGGTATCATAATATGGTGCAAATGTATGTAACAGGCAGAAGGAAGCATCTCCGACCCCATAAAGTATATATATTCTTGATCAGCATCAACAGCCGAGTCGATATAGCCATGTCCGTCTGTCCGTCCGTCCGTCCGTCCGTCCGTCCGTCCGTCCGTCCGTCCGTCCGTCCGTCTGTCCGTATCAACGCCTAGATCTCAGAAACTACAAGAGCTACAGACATGTGCCATATATCGTTGGATAGGTATTTACCATACGCAGTACAAGTTTGTTTTTTTATTTTGATATCACCCCCCGTTCCCCCGCAAACCTCAAAAAACGGCCACGCCCACAATTATTGTCCTAATGCTATGCAATTCGGCATATGCGTTGGTGCTTATATAAGCTACATAATTTTTAAATTTGAACCAAATCGGATAAGAAACACGGAAGTTATGCCACATGCAAAATCTATGGCAAGGGAAGCAGAAGCGCAGCAAAACACGCATTGCGCGATGCCGACTACCACGTTGACAGCGAAATGTGTATGGCTTTATGACACACAAAACTTATTTTCATAACCAAAATCATACCAAATTTATATTGTTATGGTCCTCTTTTCTAATAGAATATTGTTTCATTTATTTATTGATACTAAATAAATAAATTGTAAGCATGTCTAAGGGTACAGGGTATTTTGCAATCGGGAAACTCGACTGCTGCTACCTTACTTGTTTTATTAATAACTGATAGGAAACACTTTTTATTAAATGATCTTTTTACTACATTTTCCTTCAACTTTGGGTCTTTGTTGTTAGGAATTTTAAAAATTCTTTTTTGACTCCTTTTTCCTTAACAAGTTCACAGTGGTTGAATTAATATTAGGTCAAGTAAAAAGTTCGTTCGGTTTTTTATTGATTTTTCAAAAGATGATAACTTTGTGTACATTTGTCCGATTTAAGTCAAATATGCGCCGTTTTGTTCGTAAACGTGTTGCCAACGAGATGCCAACTTCACTATACCCCTCTCGTAGAAGGCTGCGTCCCTATTGGCAAAAAATTCAGAGTGCCATTTTTCACAGGCCAACATTCTCTTGAGGCCAACTTCTCACCATTAAGCGCTTCGCCATGGACAGAAAAATATGGTAATCAATTGGTGCCATGTCCGGACTATAAGGTGGGTGCCTTAGGACCTCCCACCCAAGCTCCCGGAGCTTCTGGGCGTCACCAAAGACGTGTGTGGCCTGGCGTTGTCCTGATGGAACACAATTCGGCCTCTGTTGATCAAAGATGCCCTCTTTTGTATGAGTTCTGCCTTTAAGCGGTGCAGTATAGGGCCGAACTGAGCGTTTGGCCGTAGAGGAGCAGCTCGTAGTAGATGATTTCTTGTCAATCCCACCAAACACACAGCAAAACCTTCCTGGCCGTCAATCCGGCTGAGTACGTTGTGAGCGATTGTCTAAGATGGACACCAGCAAAAAAAAAAAAAAACGCTATATTTTACCACTTTCCTTCGATCAAGGCAGTTCCGTATAAAACGACGCATATTGGCCGCCAATCCGGTCTTGGCCACCTTCTGGGCCGCTTCCCCGAGCTTTTACCACGACCGTTTGCGCTCAATTTTGTCGTAAGTGACCCATTTTGTTTCGCCAGTCACAATCAACAAATATGCTCCGTAATAAACACATTTGCAGCGCCGTATAGTATGACACTAGATAAAAACTGAACGAACTTTTTACTTGACCTAACATTTACCTTCTTTTCGGGAAGATTTTGTTTTAATTTCGGTAAAATAATTTTATAAACGATTAATATTTTGGAATTTGTCTTTTGAAGAGGCAACATTAAGACCACTGATTTCACTATGAGACCTAATTTTCGGCAATTTTAATTTTTGTGCCGCCTTTTCTTATTATTATTTTGCTTTGTGAACCATTATGTATTGGTGGTGGTGATTTCCATTGCAATAGGAGCATAATAATGCTCCTATTGCTCCTATTATTATGCTCCTATTGCAATGGAAATCACCACCATTGCCAATATCTTGTGCCATCTTGCCCAAATTTAAGGCTAAAATGGGAAGTACGGCGGAAGGCGATCTCAGTTTAAATTGTTCAGTACAAATAACAGGGTAACCAAACTAGGGTGATATATATGAATCTGGTGGTGAAAAGATCGTTAAATTTTTTTGACCAGCGCTTAGTAAAGACTAACATTCCTCTGTGTTTAATCACTGCCACAGAGATGTGATCATTAAACTTCAGTTAAGGATCAAAAAGAACTCCAAGATCATTGATTGTGGGAGAACGATCAAGCACGTGATTTTCGAGAGAATATGAGACAATAAGCGGTACACTGCGATGAAACGCAGAAAAGAAAGAGCTTGGATCCTTTCGAAAATTGAGTTTACATATGGAAATATAATTTTTATACAAGTGATTATTAAGGTCAACTAATTGGTTGCGGATGAGAAGGTGGTTTGAAAGATGTAACAAGGTTCGAGACCTTAGAGACTTATTGTAAGCTCTAGATTTCCTATTTTTAAGGAGAGAGAATTGCTTATTAAGCCATGGCTGTTTTGACGATGATGGAGTCAATATTTCAGGGACAGATTTATTTAAGGCATTATGAATGACTTCATAAAAAGAGTCCGCAGCATCATCGATATTGCTGAAATTTAAAAGATAACTCCAGTCAATATTAGCCAAATGATTTCTAAAATCACAATAGTCGCTTTTTTTAAAACACTTTTGACGGAGAGTCAATAATAAGCGAAACTAAGAGTTTTGGATGGTGAGAGTTCTCAGGAGTAGATAAGGGAGGAGACCTTGCTATTGTGACAGAGGAGGTAGTATTTGAGAAAATGAGGTCAAGCCACGACTTCCTTATAGGGTTAAACTGGAAAACGGCAAAGTCGGCTAAGCCATTAAGGAAGTCATTTTGGCTAGTGGGTAACAGAGTTATCAACGTCAGTGTGGGTCCATGAAATGAGGGGCAAATTGACATCACCCATAACTATGATAAGATCAGAACCTTTTAGCAGAGGCAAAACTGATTTAATGGCAGTTAGGTGGTGCATATAAATGATTGCATCACACAGAGGTGGAATAAAGGAACAAGTAACGAATAGGTAAAGGATTTAAAATGAATTTTATCGGCTATAAATTCAATTCCGGAAGTATTAGTGATAGTGATACGTTCCACTGAGTAAATGTTGTTTACGGCAATGAGAACGCCACCTCCATCTGTCTGACCTATGACAGGAGTTTAGCCAGGTTTTTATTATGTGTATTTGATGCTATTGTGACATCAAAGTCAAAAGAAGCACTGTCAGTAGTAGTTGGTAGCAATAAGAAAAAATCTTGTTGCTCAGTTTTTTTGCTCGGTTTTTATGACTGGAACCTTGAGAATCTCTGGTTAAGAATTTGTGAACAATACTTTGCTCGGGACAGGTTACAAGGTCTAGAGCTTTCGAAAGGCAAGTATCTGTTTATTTTAAATGAAGATATGCTACGTCTATGTTAAAAGTCAAATTTGGTCACAAAAAATTCAGAAGGAGGTACATCGCATTGCCTTAACAACAGGCTGGCTTATTGGATGGACGGTTAAAGATTTGTACTGCATGGGCCAGGTAGCAGATTCCTACTGGCAGATTCCAGCGGATCAACTTATAAAGAGATTTTTGAAGTAAGATCCGGTCTTTAAAGAGCCAGGCTGGCTGGCTGTTCGCCAGGGGCAACATCCATAACATAATTTACTGGCAAATGTGAAGCTGGAGTGGTGCATAAATTCATTTGCTGATTGTTGTTGGGAACTTTCCGGCGTGGTGATTTTCTTAGGAGTTTAAGAACCAGGAATAGAGATTCGAGATTGAGAAACTGTTCATTTAATGAGGCGAATTGTTTCCGAACCTCCCGGAAACCATTTCGAGTTTTTTGCATAAATGTGCGCATCTCTTCTTCTATCTCTTGACAAGCCAAAAAGGAACAGTTCAGACCGATGCCTAGACCCAAGAGATCACCAAGTTGGCCATAATGACCGACTCCAGCGCATTTCATATGCTAGCAATTCACGCAAAGCCAGCAAGTCAGATTGCAGTCGCCCTCCAAATTCGCATTTCTTTGAAGTACAAATTAAAGACATTTTGAGTTAAACGAAATGCACTCAAAACTAATGGTCCAGCGAATGCAAAGAAATGCGATGAAGGGAGCAATCAAACGACGTGGGAGCGGCTTAAGGGTAGAGCAGGAGGAGCAATCTAGAGGGAGATAAAGAAGCTCCACAAAAACGGGGAGAGACAAAAAGAGCAGTGAGCAGATTATGGTTACAAAACAAAAAAACGAATTGTTTTGGTGACTTTGTTGTTGTTTGCGACTCACAATTTTATCGCAAGTTTAAAACAAACGAAGCTCCGTTAAAATAAAACTTGTAGAATGTTGTTCAGTGGGTGAACAACTCCGCGAAATGGCAGATTAATTTGATCAGTTCAGCACTGAATTTAAATATTTTATTCGCACGGAACACGTTAAAATAACGAAGCGGTGTTAAAACGAGGTGATGAATGTTTAACGAGTTGATAATTTAACATAATTTAATTTGAACATAAGCTGGGGCCAATAACGTTCGTTCAGTAGTAATGTAATACTTATAATAATGTTCAAAAGCTTGTATTAAAATATTCTTTTATAATGTGTAATATTCTATGGTGTTTCTATGGCAATACTAGCATAGTAACTCATTTTTGCGGATAATGCCGCTTCAAAAGCTTGCCGAAATAAAAACTGCGTCCACTCTTTCCTTGGGACTCAATACTTTAAATTTGTTAAAATAAATAATTTGATGCCCGTCATTTTGCACATCAGGCAATTTACTCAGATTGTGTCATTTGTAACCACCTTTTCTACATGGATTTCTACATGGTTAATCTAAAAATTCCATGACATCTCTCAGTGTCTGGATTTCACTCGATTTTTCAACATTGCTTGCATATTGTTGTAGAGCCTCTTTATTCAATTTTTTGATGATGATAGGCGCAAAAATATAATGTGACTCTTTGGTCTAATTTGCTTTGAGTCCCATCATGTGAATAGACTCATTAATAGTCAATTTTTAAATGCCTAAACGAGTCTATATTAATTTTTGGAAGCTCTATTAGTCGAGTTAATTGGCCCGAGAATATTTTTCTATTATTCTCGTACGTTCTCATAATTATTGCCGGAACCCAGCAATAAATGGGAAACAACATTTCTAGCTTCCCCTTTTAAAGCACTTTTAAGTTAGCTTAGCTTCAAGGATAAGCTTAAATCTACCCTTAAGTGCACTAGCTTCTTAAAGGGCTCGAAAAAATGGCGCCAATCTTTGGAAGCTCCAGAGTATACGGGTACCTCTATTTTTGGTAGGGTAGGTAAAGCGTCCAGTTTTTTACTTTTTCGTTCAACCTTTGGAGCTGCACTCTCTTGGATTTTAGTTTTGATCAGCTCTATTTAGGACTCTATGTCCTCTTTTATTGCACAAATCTCGGCACTAAATTTGTTTAAAAACAGTTCAATTTTTATTAAATCAGACACAGTTTCTATTCTGCTCGATACATTTTTAATTTTTTAAGCCGTAATGGAAAGGTTTCAACTTGAGTTGATGGATAGAATACTTCAGCTACCTTTTCTTTTGCTGCTTTAAATTGTTTAAGCATGCTATCGAAGTGGTTTTTACTATAATATTCATGGTATATCGGCCTTAGTTTTTTTGTTACCTTCATCACCATTGGATTCTAATGTATTTAGAAGTTCTTTGACATTTTCATCAATACTATCTTTTATTATAATCCCGTCAATTAACCTCATAATTTTAACCTGACCCTCAGGACTGCCTCAGGACTGCCTTTTCTTTGGACTACATTTTTTCTCTCTTATTTAATTTTTTTTCTCATTTTTATTTGTAATATTCTTTTTTATATACAGGGTGCGGCGCTTAAATCCGGACAAATTTCAATTTGAATTTCTTGCCACAAAGGAATTCCACCAGAGTTCGATACTGGCGTTTATAAATGCCATAGGCATTTAGTAAATAGTCATAGCCTCCAATGGCCGGGATGTTACGTGCAAGTGCGGAGTACAGCCAAAGAGTCGCGATTATCGAAAGTCTTCGCGCTGGGCGTTCACCGACAGAAATAATTCGATTCTCCAAGTACCCGAGATCAACTGTATACGATATTGTATCTAAGTACAATGCTTCTGAGGTGTTTGGGGAACCTTCTGCTAACCCAACGAGGAGAACTCATTCGAGAAAATGCATGTCACGAACTCCAGCTGTCGTGGAAAAGGTTCAGGCGCTGATTTCAGAAGACCCAGGGCCCCGATTTGAACCCCCTAGATTATTATGTTTAGAGCGTAGTCCAGGGTTACTAACAAGTCCAGGCACCCTAATGTCACATCTCTACGTACCGCTATCGAAGCTGTATTCACCAATATCGACAGCGCTGCATTAAATAGAGCATGCGACCGTTTTAGGACAAGGATAGAGGCGGTCATTAGGGCTGAAGGAGGTTATATAGAGTAATTTTACGTTCGACAGGTACAGTTACATTTCCGTAAATCAATTTTCCATTTCAATAAATTTGTTTTGAAACAAACAAAAATTTTGTTTGGATTTAAGCGCCGCACCCTGTATACTTGTACATATTTACTATTTAACCTATCCTTGGAGCTAACATCACTACCTAAATTATGGAATGAATCATACCCTATACCTATTCATAAAAAAGGTTCTAAGGCTTCCATTGAGAACTACCGCGGCATTGCTAAGCTATCTACGATTCCAAAGCTCTTGAGATACTCTTTACATCGCAGCTGCAACTTGCATGCAAGAGCATAATGTCACCATCACAACATGGTTTTGCCAAGCTTCGCTCGACAACAACTAACCTACTAGAATTGTCTTCAATAATCAATCGAGGTTTTCAGCATCGCTTGCAACCTAATGTAATTTATACTGACTTTATCAAAGCATTTGATTCAGTTAATCATCAGCTCCTGCTACGGAAATTTTCGCTTATTGGTTTTCCACCAAATATCCTTATGTGGATTGCTTCCTACCTTTCAGATTAAACTTAGCGTGTTCTATTTAAAACTACCAAGTCGAAGGTCAGCCATGTCTCATCGGATGTCCCGTAGGGTAGTCATCTAGGACCACTGTTGTTTATACTATTTGTAAACGATCTTCCCAATGTGATTAGTTATCCCTCTACGTTTATGTATGCTGATGTTGTCAAGTTATGCTATTCCTTTTCGGAACATTTCCTGCACAGGCATCTGCAACTAGACCTAGATGAACTTTATACGTAGTGCTCAAGCAATCTTCTATTTCTAAACTGCTCCAAATGCAAACTTATGACATTCCATCGCAGTGTACCGCTCATTGTCTCTTACTCTCTCGGAAATCACGTCCTTGATCGTGTTTCCACAATCAATGATCTTGGAGTTCTTTTTGATCATAAACTTAAGTTTAATGATCGCATTTCTATGACAGTGAATAAGCCAGAGGAATGTTAACCTTTATTAAGCGATGGTTTAAAGAATTTAACGATCCTGTCACCATCAAATCCCTAATTCGTCCTACCCTTGAATACTGCTCGGGCGTTTGGAGTCCTCAATACTCCTCTCACCAAAATAGCATTGAGTCGGTGCAAAAGCAGTTCCTGTTATTTGCACAAAAAACTTAAACTGGGATCCTGACAATCGTCTCCCGCCGTACCGTTGCTGGCCTAAATTGTTGAAGTTACCTCCTCTGAAGGAGCGCCGAGCCTGTGCTGGGGTCATGTTTCTACATATGCTTGCCATGGGATGGTTGATTCCAAACACCTTCTAATCCAAGTATATTTTTGCATCCCTAATAGGAAAACTAGGTCCTTTCGACCTATTTGCACATCCAACTACGCTGAACACGATCCCTTTCGCAATTTTTGAAAAAACTATAACCTCTTATCTCATACTTTATCCCCTGAACTCACCCTTAATGTTAATAAATTAAAAATCTTATAATACCTCTTAGAATAGTTATATTGTATTTATATTTATATTTAACAGATCATTGTTAAATTGTTAAATAAATTATATATTTTTTTTTGGATGAAATATGTTTTTTGTTGTCGATGTTTCCGCCGATGGTTCTTCTTAAGCCGATGCCTTTTTTTTAATTTAGGGTTATTTTTTTTGACTATTTGGTTTTCTGCCACGCCGACAAAGTTTTCGAAATTATTTTCATGTCTCACCAAAAAATTACATTTTATTATACCCTTGAAAAAGGGTATTACAATTTCGTCCAGAAATGTGTAACGCATTAAAGGAAGCATCTCCGACTCCACAAAGTATATATATTCTTGCTCAGAATCAACAGCCGAGTCGATATAGCCATGTCCGTCTGTCCCTCTGTCCGTCTGTTTCTATGCAAAAAATGGACAGTAGTTTTAAAGCTAGCGTTTTGAAATTTTTACCAGATCATTATTTTTGCTGCACGTAGATCAAGTTTAAAAATCGGTCGGATCGGACTATATCATATAGCTGCCATACAAACGATCAATCAGATTTCAAGTCTTTGTATAGAAAACTTTTTTGTTCTCCAAGCTATTGCAACCGAATTAAACATTTATTCATTTCACATAGCGATACACGATTTTTAAAAGTTTGGTCCGGATCATACCACTATATCAAATAGCTGCCATACAAACGACCGATATGAAAACAAGTCTTTGTATGGAAAACTTTTTTGTTTTTAAGGGTACACCATCTTCGGCAAGCCGAAGATAACTTTTCTCACTTGTTTTTTTTTATAAAATGTTTGTTTTTGTTTTCTGTGTATGCTCAATAGCATATTATTTGGATATCTGTGTTCCTTGCCACTTGGGGGAAACAACTACGATATAACGAATATTTTTTTTTTGTTCTTAGTTCAAAGCCCTATTTTAGCGGCCTGGACTGAGATTTTAATTTACATCTGCAGCTCCTTACAAGGGCGAAAACGTTAGGGTGTCTCGAAAGGATCTATGTTAAGAGGAATCAACACAGAGATACTACTCCAATGAGCTTCGTTTAAAAACTGAGTTTATTCATATAATTTCACACTCGAAGAAACACACAAAAATCGTACAATTATGTAGTTATTTACTAACAAGATTTCTTATCAACTACTTATATATTTATGCCCACAGCGACTTTAATGCGATGGAATGTGCTGGCGGCCTAAGTGTTTTGGGACCCTTTCACGTGCATGGCGGTGGCACCTTAAGCAAGCATTTATATTTGACTTTAAGGGATAATTAAGGGATCATTAAGGGATCGGTAATAACTATTTAATTTATAAGATTGGTTGTTGGTCCGACCTCTTTGGCATATAAAGTTGAAAATTTGAAGGCACCACAGGGACGCTTACAATGCGTTTTTTGCCAATTCAACTTGTGATAAACGTAGAATTTCCCGTAGGTCAATAATCTTAGCCAGCTCTCAATGGACGAAACGACAGAGTTTCACCGACATAGACTAAAAGTCGTCATTGTAGATGCTTCAGAACCCCCTGTTTAAAGTTGAAAACTAAGGGCATTTATTATTTTTCAGCGTCTTTTTTTAACCAGGCTCGAACCAGCTATTCCACTGAGCTTCAATTTCAGCTTATCGGTGACAAGCTTGCGCAACGTCTCATGTTACGTAGAGGTCTCAAATTTACTTAAGTATGTACTTAATTTTGCCACTATTATATGACTATTTTATGGTCAGTTACTTTCTTTGATTAATCCCTGATTAAGCATTTCCTGCACTTGGTTTTCGACTTCAATTTTGTGCGCTTAAGGAAGTGGGTATTTTTTTGAATTAAGTGTAGAGTTATGTGTTGTATTTAAAACATGCATAACTGTGTTTGTAAATGTTAACTTGTCTCCTTCTTGATATTCAAGATTTTTTAATTTGTTTAGTAAAATTTTTAATTTTAAAGTTTCCTCCTGATTAAGATAATTTAGTCGAAACAATTCAAAGTTTATTTTATTAAATGATACCTGATCTAATTTTTTAATTAATTTTGGTGCTTTTTAAATACAAAACATTTGGTTTCTTTTTGCAATTGAATTAATGAAATGGTATGTTTTATCAAAGAGAGTAATTTATTCTATTTTTATAATTTATAATTGATTGTGCAATATCTAACAGTTTCCGCCAATTAGTAAACATTTGCAAAATGATGTATTTAGAACGTATTTTAAAAATACTTTTGTTGGGTAGCATAATGAAATTGTTCAAAGTTATAGGACCATTTTATGTAAAAACTTCAAATTTGGTATTTTGAACGGGAAGACAAAATATATTTTTGTTCATCATATTTATTGTGGAGCCTGTGTCTATTAGGCATTTGTATGTGCAAGCTTTGTATACAATTTTTATGTATTGGTGTTGCCCTAAGCTGAACTGGACATTTTCGTCTGATTCTGTGCTATTTTGGTTTGGTTCATTTTTATCTTCGCTGGGTGATTCTTGGTACTGTTCTTCATTCATTAATCCCTGGTATCGTATCGTCCGATTAGTTTGCTGGCAATCCTTTCTAAAATACTTGAAAGAGTATTTTTACGTAGAGTACTGCCAGTATTGGACGAGGCCGGTCTGATCCCTGATTACCAGTTTGGCTTCAGACGCCTTTATGAAACACCTGAGCAATGCCACCGGATTATTGAGACCATACTTGAGGCCTTCGAAAAGAAGAAGTACTGCTGCGCCGTTATGTTGGATGTCAAACAGGCGTTTGACAGAGTCTGGCACCCTGGACTACTTTTCAAAATTAAATCCCACCTCCCAAGTTCCCATTTCGCCTTCCTCAAGTCATACACAGAGGGAAGAGAATTCAGAGTGAGATGCGGATCATCAATCAGCACCCCTAGGCCCAAAAGAGCAGGAGTACCACAAGGCAGTGTTCTTGGACCCATCTTATACACACTCTACACAGCGGACCTCCCCATCAGCCCCTCCCGGAACCTCACAGTACCCACTTATGCCGATGACACAGCCTTCCTAGCCTCCGCCACAGATCCTCAGGAAGCATCAGCCATCATCCAGAGGCAACTGAATGCCCTCGGTCCATGGCTGAAACGAGCCTGAGAACAGTTTCGAACGCCCATCCGTACCACGAAAACTCAATAATCCATAAAGAGCTTGGAATTAGATGTGTAGCAGAGGAGATCACCCGTCTCAGCAAAAGATACATAAAAAGACTGGACAACCACCTGGCCATCAACCTCCTAGATAATAGGCAATCCCCAAGACGCCTGAAAAGGAAACACCCGCTTGACCAATAGACACCTAAGTCAACCTCATAAGATATACATTCCATGTACCTCCCTTAAGTCAAGGTCTCCCCCAAATCATTTAATGATTGTCCACTTGGACAGATTTTAAATACAAATTAAGAATGTTACAAAAAAAAAAAAAAAAAGTTGAAGTTCATAGTATTCTTGCGCGTCTTGAAGTCTTAATTCGTCAATAGACATTTTGGTTTGCTCACTGTCGGATAATCTTATTCGTTTAGTTATTGGTTTTACTGCGAAGTTAATATTATTAGATGCTGAGGGTTGTTTTGGTTGAGAACATGCATTTTTTTTTTTAAATTTTGGGATGTTTGAGGATTTGGAATTATATTCAAACGTTGGGAAAATGGATTGTTGTAAGAATTTGGTTGGGTGTGTATGAATCTATTGGGTGCGAAATTATTTTCCCACATTGGTTGCATGTTAGGCACCTAATGTGTAGCGGTGGGTCTAAATGGTTGCATGGGTAATGGCATGGATATTGTGGGAATTTTTGTTGATATTGTGTTTGGTTACTTGGAATAGTTTTTGGTGATTTCGAGTTATGATTAGAATTTGGAGACTTAACGAGATTTTATTGGATTTATTAATTAATGATTTTAAATCGGCTATATTATAATAGGCCAAAAGAGTAAACAATTGTTATGGTAATTTTCCAGTAAATACTTTAATGGAATCTTTAACTGCCTGTAGATAAATAAGAAGATCCGTTTGATTACCATCTAAGTATACGAGGGCGGGTCAATAAGTCCGTGACTATTTGAATGAAACACAGGTTTTTAGATAAAAAGTTATTTTATTTTTCAACGTAGTCTCCTTTTCAACGTAGTTTGAGCTCTATACTCTTAGCCCAACGTTTCTCCAATTTTTTTATCCCTTCCAAAAAATATGATTTGTCGAGGTCTTCAAAATAGGCATTTGTTTGTGAGATGACTTCGTCATTGGAGGCAAATCTCTTTCCGCCGAGCCATTTCTTCAAGTTTGGGAACAAGAAATAGTCACACGGGGCTAGATCGGGTGAATAGGCCGGATGAGGGAGCAATTCGTAGCCCATTTCATGGAATTTTGCCATGGAAACTGCACATGTGTGCACCCGTGCATTGTCCTGGTGGAATATTTTTTCTTGGCCAAGTGCGGTCGCTTTTTTTTTCAATGCCTCATCGAATCGACCCAATAAGTTGCTGTAATATTCACCATTGATTGTTTTTCCTTTTTGAAGGTAGTCAATGTGGATAATACCGCGTGCATCCCAAAAACAGTCGCCATGGCTTTATTGGCTGACAAACCCACCTTTGCCTTCTTTGGCGCCGATTCACCCCGAGAAACCCACTGTTTTGACTGCTGTTTGGTCTCCGGTGTGTTGTGGTGGATCCGCGTTTCGTCCACGCTTACGAAACGGCGCAAAAACTCGTTCGTATTGCGATTGAACAACGCTAAACATTCCTGCGAAATTGTCACACGGTTGCATTTGTGGTCGATTGTGACCAAACGCGGCACCCATCTTGCGGAAAGCTTTCTCATACCCAAATGATCATTCAAAATTGAAACCACTGAGCCATGTGAAATGCCTACGGCTTCCACAATCTCTCTCACTTTTAATCGCCGATCGGCTAAAACCATATCGTGGATTTTTTCAATTGTTTCGGATGTGGAAACCTCAACTGGGCGTCCAGAACGTTCGGCATCTTCCGTGCTTGTACGGCCACATTGGAATTCAGTAAACCACTTTTTTACCATGGAAATGGATAGTGCAGAGTCTCCATAATATTTATCAAGCTTGGCCTTGGTTTGCGTAATGGATTTTTTCCTCAAAAAATAATGCTTAATGAGCACACGAAATTCACTTTTTTCCATTTTCTTCTCAGTCAACGCGGTAGTCTGATATTAACGGCTGTCAAAAACAAACTAAATGTCGCAGCTTGTTCAATTTTTGACAAGAATCAACTGACAGATGACTGTTGACGGGAGCATTGTTCCCATTTCAATTAAGAGGCGGGAAATTCAAGAAGTCACGGACTTATTGACCCGCCCTCGTAGGTTAGAAATTAATAGCTGCCAACGTCTTTCTGCTGCTTCGCAAAATGTTTGTAGATTTCCATTAAAAGGTTCCTCCCTGAAGTTCTCCAGAAGTTTGTAGTTCGGTGTTTGGGGCTTGTATTCCATAACCAGTATGGATTTTAGTATTGGCCAGTCGTCGATGTTCGGTAGGACCAATAATGGAGTCATGTCCAAGTTACGCTCGATTGCTCCCAATAGAATTACGTGGAAGTTGCGCTCGATTGCTCCCGGTAGAATTCTTTGTTGTCGGACATCAGTGTTTTTGTAGAGAAATAGAACATAGTCCACTCTACTGACGAAGGTGTAAAGGGTTGCCAGGTCACCATTAAGTTGTTGTCATTCAAAACCACGCGTTATGTTTTATTAAGTTTTATTTTCGTTTTTGTGTGTTTTTTTTTTAAATATTGTATTTTTGTTTTTAAGTTTTAAGAGTTTTTGGAAAGTTTTTAGAGTATAATCTCTTAGTTCATTATTTTTTACTTAGTATTTTAAAACTAATGTTTAAAATTTGTATTTTGTTGTTGTTTTTTTTAAGAAATAAGGCTCCAATAAAATAAGTGCTCAAAGGCTAAAATATTGGGAGGAAATATTAATGACTTTTATGAACATAATTTACATTGTTTTTTACTTTGTGCAATTAATCCATCAAATCCGTAGAACGCAATTAATTTAGTGGTTGAAACATTTTATAAATTTGCGAATAACTTCTCCAATAATAGGATGTATGGCTAAGCAAATGCTGTACGGCAACATTTTTTGTTGCGCTATTCTCGTAGGTCTCTATTGAAATTCAGCTACCTGCACTTTACAATAGATTGAGTATATGGGACAACATTTGTTTGCACATACTCGTAATTGTGTGCTTTTCAAGAGACCGATTCCAAGGGTAGTGCTTTAGCTGCCCTGACTCCGTTCATTGACTCAAAAGGAATTTTTAGAGCATGTGGACGTGTGAAGGCGTCGGAGTCCTTGAGTCACGTCGAACGGCATCCGATCATTCTTTCATACACTCTTCACTCATGAAGAGAAGTAAAGTATATCAACTAATGTTGCGGCTAATCCGATGCAAATTCTGGATCCCGAAGTTAAAAAACTTTATAAAAAACCATCAAAAACTCTACACAACAATCTCAGCTCATGGGCGTTCATCACGTCCACGTTCTGTCGGCCCGTCAAGCATACAGGTGCCGACTTTGCCGGACCATTCGAGATTAAAAATTACGCCGGCAAAGCGTGTCTTACTACAAAACAGTATGTATGTGTAATTGTATGTCTCAGCACTGGAGCCATTCATCTAGAAGCTTCCTCCGGCTTGACCACCGAGAAATTCCTCTCCGCTCGTTTCGCTCAAGTTTTCTTCAATAATGGCAAAATGGCACCCTCAATCTTTAAAATATGGTCGCGTCCCAAGGCTCAGAATCAGCAGTTCTGCTTGCGTTGGAAGCATGAATACATAAAGGAGCTGCACAAACGAAATAAATGGCAGTCTCCCGAGAGGAACATGCAGCCGAATGATATGGTTGTCATCAAAGACGACTATCTTCCTTTTAATGAATGGTGCCTCGGAAGGGTAACTAAAGTTTACCCAGGCGAAGATGACCTAGCTCGTGTGGTCGACCTCCTCACAGGCAGAGGCCCAATTACGAGACCAGTGGCCAAACTGGTGCTCCTTCCTCTTAAATCCTAGCCCTGGTCCAAATCGTCTACCTACGTGTTCGTCCTGTCCTGTTAAATTTTTACCCTTTACAATTACATCCAACATATGTTTTTATCATCCACAAGCAGTTTTTAATAATAGCTCCACGACCACAGAACGTCAACAACCCGACCCCACAATTCTCGAGAATTTTTCGTTGCCTAGTCTGCCGAGGAGTCTAAGCGTTGCGGAAACGCAATTGCTTCCTCCAGCTGAGCGCAGACTCCGCGGTGTGTGAGCGACCCGCTATTGCCCGAACTGCTTAGCGCACCAACACACCAAATGGAGACCCCAAGCAAAGGCCGACGTTCCAAGGGTCGCTACTTCCGTTCCGGTGGTCTCCCTCTCATCGCTCATCCAAATGAGAAGCGTGAGCGTGCTCCCGCCGGCGTCCGTGCGGGTAGAAACGGGCGTTTACCACCTTAGCCCTCTTGGACCCGTGCTCGCTCCTCAGCCACATAAACGGCTCCATGGCAACGACGTTTGGCCTCACATGCACCGTTATCCGACTCTTCAATGTCGGAGACAAGAAAGCTGGAGGAGGTGCCCAGCTCAAGATTCCTACTCCATCTAAAGACATTCCGGAGATTTTGAAGGTGGTATTACACACCGTGACACTGGCAAATGAGTTCTTCTTCGCGCCAAGTACCGTGTCCCTGGTACTCGTCGCCTGCCCAGTGTAATCGCTTGTCCGAGAACACCGTATTCGGTTGGTAGCTGCTGATCTCTTCAGATGCCTCTCCCGAACCGGTGAACATTGAAATTGTATTGCAAGGGGGCGGATTGTTCAGTTCGAACAATGTTGGAACAGCGGCAAATGGACCAACATAGTTAATGATATTTTCTATCCATCTTTTTTGTATTTTTTCTGCTCCGCCATCAACGGCGGATGATTTTGCATTATTAAACTTACCATCATATTGAAAATATTCTGGATCGTTTTCTTTCTGACTCGGTTTATTATTATTGTAAGTCAAACTCACTACCGACAGCGTTGGAATTTTATTTGTAATGGATCGCCCTGCCCCCAACATAATGGGTTTAGTGTAAAGATATATTTGGATTATCCGGTAACAATGACAGTTTTATATATCAAAATGAATGGAATGCTAAGTTCGAGAAGAGCCGATCCATTTCAAATTTTGTAGAGGGACCCAAATTCCCATTAAAGATAAAACACTGAAGTTGTGACAATTCCGATCCTCGTCTGATCTGTATAAAATTATTTCGATGGGCTCAGATCCTCATAAAAGATGCTCCCAACAAATTTCAATTTTTTATGAGCAAAAACATGGAAGACAAGCATTTATAATCAGTTCTATAGCAGCTATATAGGTAGGTATAGGATATAGTCGACCGATCCAGATCATCCGATTTTTATACTACATCAAAGGCAAAGAGTGTATGCAAAGTATAGAGTCGATAGATTTAAAACTAAGAGACGAGCTTGCAGTCAGTCAGAAATGTTTCCACTTTGTAGTCAATGTCGCCTCCACCGGATTGCATATTGACCTTTCAATAGTAACCTCTTAAAGCGTTCTAAAAATATTATTCCAAATAAAAAAAAATAAAATATATTTTTTTACATATTGATTCAGACCCATTTTTCTGACCACTGATTTATAACACAGAATTATTACACACAAATGAGTAAATTTAACTTACATATGTAAAGATACCATTTACATAGGCCATTAAGTACTTACATGTAAATTAGTTAATATATTTTTAACTCCTTGAACCAAACTCGTTAAAAACTTCGTTCTTTCAGAATTACTAAAAAGAGACCGACGAACAGAGGTCATTTGAACCAAACATGAAATCGAGTAACTAGCTAAGCCATTTGGTAATATATGGTACAAATCAAAGAATAATTTCAGTGTGTTGGGGTCAAGGAAAGCCGGCCGCCAAGCTGTTGGAATCTATAAAATGGAAAAAAATTGCAGAATTTTAGGTTAAACAAGTGAGAAAAGTTATCTTCGGCTTGCCGAAGATGGTATACCCTTGAAAACAAAAAAGCTTTCCATACAAAGACTTGTTTTCATATCGGTCGTTTATATGGCAGCTATATGATATAGTAGTCCGATCCGGACCAAACTTTCACAAATCATGTATGGCTATATAAAATGAATAAGTGTTGAATTCGGTTGCAATAGGTTGGAAAACAAAAAAGTTTCCCATACAAAGAATTTTTTCATATCGGTCGTTTGTATGGCAGCTGTATGATATAGTGGTCCGATCCGACCGATTCTTAAACTTGATCTGCGTGCTAAAAAAATTATGATCTGGTAAAAATTTTAAAACGCTAGCTTTAAAACTACTGTCTATTTTTTGCATAGAAACAGACGGACAGACGGATATGGCTATATCGACTCGGCTGTTGATGCTGATCAAGAATATATATACTTTGTGGGGTCGGAGATGCTTCCTTTAATGCGTTACACATTTCTGGACAAAATTATAATACCCTTTTTCAAGGGTATAAAAATAAATTATGCTGTAAACCCTTGCAGCTTTGTTTAATCCATCTAATAATATTCAAACAAAAAAAAGGTATTGAATGTATTGTTGCCCGACCGCTATTAAAAATGTTATTTTCCTTAAAAATTCCCACCATGTAGAATCTTAAAAAGTAGAAACACTTTTTTAATTGACTCTTAGTTAACTCTGATATACGAGTATAATCTGCGGACTCTAATAAACACCCCTCGTGTGTTTTAAAAAATCTAAATTCTTTTTAGTTATAAATAATTGATACCCGATCAAAAGTTTGTATAGGAGGTATATGTCTTTACTGCATTGGAAAATTTAAAAAAAAAACGGCTTGCTGCAAGGGTATACAAAAACTCATTTTTTCAGTTGAAAATTTATAATTACCTGAACATTGTTCATGTCATCGGCGGATTCATCCGTCGAACTTCCGATAAAATCAAAGCTTAAACAGTTTTTAGTAAGACGTAGAAGATGAGACATTAACCTTGAAAGAATTTTAGTAATGATAAATGTGTAATATATTCTTTATTTTATTTCCTGAAAAGAATCCAAAAGTATATTTCTTTGGACCGATTTTTCTTTACATATCAAAATCTAAAATTAGTTTCTCATAGTTCGTAAAACAAACTAAGAGCAAGTATTTTAAAACAAGTGGAAATTATCAATAAAAAAAAACAAAAAGGAGAGCTTACTTTGGGCGGAGTCGAAGTTGATACGCTCCACCAGTTAAATTGCCAATATCGGAAAGTTGTAGCATTTCCGATCATGCAGTTATTTAGCAGCCATGGGACATGAATTTTTTTTTTTAATTTTTTTAGATGTGTTTTTGTTTTTGGATGAAGCTTGGAATTTTTTTAAAGTCTATTTTCCAAGGAACTGTTTTGATTTTGGAGTTTTAAATAAGGAGCCTATTCTATATATACTTTATAACATTTTCAAAACGGTATATTATTCCATTATAAAAACAAGTGAGAAAAGTTATCTTCGGCTTGCCGAAGATGGTATACCCTTGAAAACAAAAAAGTTTTCCATACAAAGACTTGTTTTCATATCGGTCGTTTGTATGGCAGCTATATGATATAGTGGTCCGATCCGACCGATTCTTAAACTTGATCTGCGTGCAACAAAAATAATGATCTGGTAAAAATTTCAAAACGCTAGCTTTAAAACTACTGTCTATTTTTTGCATAGAAACAGACGGACAGACGGACAGACGGACATGGCTGTATCGACTCGGCTGTTGATGCTGATCAAGAATATATATACTTTGTGGGGTCGGAGATGCTTCCTTTAATGCGTTACACATTTCTGGACAAAATTATAATACCCTTTTTCAAGGGTATAATTATTGAACAAGTCATTTGTACGCCGTATATAGCCAAAGCATGATCATGAAAGCAAAAGGAAAGCAAAACATGAAAGGGCCTTAAATCTAAAAAAAAAAAATAAAAGATGCAGTTAAATGGTTTCAATTATAGTTATAGCACGTATTGGATATGGTTGGCCATTGCTTATAAGAACAAGAGCAAAATCAGACTAGTTCCTTCTAAAATGAATTTAAAAAAAAACCAAAACTTCTACCTCAAAAACATGAAAGTTATGGCATTTCTAACCGCTTAGTTATATGGCAACAATTTGATATAGTCGAATGAAATTTTATACATAGGCTATATTAGCGTTAACGAGACTTCGAGAAAATTTAAACTTTTTATCTGTAAAAAAATGGAATGGGAAATTCCTTTAGATGGTCAGTTATTAATTATGTCAACGGAGGCATAATACTCTTGGGCAAAGAAAAAACTTTTGACAAGGTTGTAAAATATGTCTGAGTATGTGAGGAAGCTTTTTTTCGCGCGGCTCCCGCTGTATTATGTTTAGCACACCTCCATCCCTTCCGACCGAGGGACGCTGCCGTGCTGTACAGCCCAAATCGCGGGGATAGATCCGAGAGCATAAAATGTAAAAAGGATTATTAGGAAGAAGAAGACGGCGTTTGTTGCTCTAAAAGGTAGTTGAGGATTGACGATTCGATAGAGGAAGTGCAAAGTGAAGTAGTGCCACTGAAGCCGTTATAAACCGAACACAGTACCCTCATGCTGGGGATATGTTGAACTACAAAAGTTTAAGAACAGAGCACTAAAATTTCTGTTCCTCTATTAAGAATGTAAAACTTTACTCGTGTTAGTATATACTGGCTGTGTAAATTACAATTAATAAGGTTATGTAGGAAAGCGACACCCAGCTTTTTTTTAACGATTGGTTAGAGAAGGTAAATTGATTAGTAGGAGTCTGTTAAAATAAGACGCGAGGTGAACATTTGCATCACAGTTGAGTCCCCTAAGAGCAAAAATCAGGAAGTTCTTTTGAACGGATTCAATGCGATCTTGATGAACCCCGTATTGAGGGTTCCAGATTGAATTTATTCGTTCATTTCGTTCTTTCTTAATTTCTTTCAAGATTAAAACAAAATTGAAAAGCACACAAAAAAGTGACTAGCTTGTCTGTTGCTAAAAAAAAACTACTAACCGAAACCTGTGTCCTAAGGCAAGCACATTATAAAAATTATAACGAACACAATATATCTATAATAAAATATTCACAGCCACAAAATTTTCCTTTGAACACACCTCGTATACTAGAAGTCTGTATAAATGGTAAAAACAAAGTTAGAATGCGCACTTCGTTCAAATAGAGTTCGTTTATTTAGTTCGAAAACGAATTGAATTAGTTTGCATTCGAATTAATTGAATTGCATTCGAGAAAAGAGCGATACTTTTCTGTATTTTTTTAAAATATAAATATAATATATAATAATAAATATAATATAAAAATAGTAAGTAGAAAACAGCAATTAAATTTTGTTTGTTTTTTTTCTATTAAATATTTCATATTATTTATTTTATATTGTTCCCATTATTAACATAATTATTAATCGAAATTTTTATGTTTGTCACTGGTATTTTACTTCGTTAGAAAGATTTTTTATTTTATATCCTGACATATTACTGTAGTAACCGCTTAGGATTTCTTCCAAATTCATTTTTTTTTGGTTCAAGTCCGCCAACCAACAACCAATTGACTTATTAGTTGGAGCCGTAAGCTACCATCGGCTGTGATACCGTCAAAAGGTAAGACTCGAAAACCACTTCCTGGAGAATCCACTAGAGAACAACGTCGCCTTCGAGCTTAGCAAAGATGTTGCTGGACTTGTGGAAAGGGGTCAAGTGCTGTTAGTTACCAAACCAGCAGGGTCTGAGCCTCTGGTGGATACCATCCCATTATCAAGTGTTCCAAATAAATATTTTTAAAATGTGCCTGCTATATTAAACAATCCTCTTTTTATACCCTTGAAAAAGGGTATTATAATTTTGTCCAGAAATGTGTAACGCATTAAAGGAAGCATCTCCGACCCCACAAAGTATATATATTCTTGATCAGCATCAACAGCCGAGTCGATATAGCCATGTCCGTCTGTCCCTCTGTCCGTCTGTTTCTATGCAAAAAATAGACAGTAGTCTTAAAGCTAGCGTTTTGAAATTTTTACCAGATCATTATTTTTGTTGCACGCAGATCAAGTTTAAAAATCGGTCGGATCGGACCACTATATTATATAGCTGCCATACAAACGACCGATATGAAAACAAGTCTTTGTATGAGAAACTTTTTTGTTTTCAAGGGTATACCATCTTCGGCAAGCCGAAGATAACTTTTCTTTTCTGAACATTAAATATCTTTTCTCTTGTTCAATGGGTGTTATTTTCAAATCCTGGGCCTGTACGACACCACAACTCATCATTAACATCATTATTGTTCCGAAGACTCCTGTGAATATTTGCTTTTGTTAATTTTCTTCTTTTTCTTAAATGATGATTTATACAAAGTTACTTTTCGCTTATCTCCTACATCTTATGATTTTCATTTATCTGCTCAACTACCTTTAATGCGTTTTGTAGATTCCTTTTATAATTGGTCCCTTATGATACCTTGTATCTACTTCATTCATACATACATTCCTTTAAGTTTTTCAATTCGTTTTTCCTTTTTCTTTTGCATTTTAAATTGGGGAGTACCTGCGTAAAGTATTTTGTTTGCTTGGTTCTCTCCTGTTGTTGAATGTTTTATTTCAAAATTATTATTGTATATTTTTGTTCTACATTATTTAGTACTTTTATAATTCTTATTTTTTCATTTATAGTTTTTTGAACTCTCTCTGTATCTTGAACAAACTGGTTGTAACTTCATACCTAATTCCCTGTGAAGTTATAAAATCCTTAATTTCATTCCTCTTAAATGCTGCATCTTTTTTGTTAAATTTTATCGTTTCCAGGTTATCTAAATAACTAAATATTTTTATTAATGCCTTTTTGCATTCTAACCAATCTTCTCCTTTCATGGGTTCAACTCCTATAAATTTTGAATAAACATCAATACATCTTAAATAGGTATTGCCTTCGCTTGCATAAATATCAAGTACGTATTTTTGCTTCTGGTGTGGTCTTCGTTTCCAATTTTGTCTTCCTAGGTTCCTGTTTTAATATTTATTATGTTTATTATTATTATTTTTATTGTCGTTTATTATCTTTTGAATAAGCCTTAAAGCGTCTAGGTAATAGTGAGTTTCTACAAATAATTTATATATTTTTTCTATGCCTCGGGGAAGAAGTTTTTTATGTTCCTGTAAAATAAATTCTTTAATAGCTGCATAAGTCTCGATATCTTTCAGCATTTGCATGGTTCTCATTACTGTTGTAGTTTCAGTGTTTATTATTTCTTTATGTGCCTCCTGAAAAACTATGAAATCTGCCTCGTATTCCATGTATACTGTTATATGCTTGTCTAAAAAGTATTCTTTTAAAACTTCATTTGCTTATTGTATAGTCATAGTATTGTATTTAATTATAAGTCTAATGTGTCCACCTATATTTTTCTGTTCAAATTAATCTTTGTCATCCTTAATCAAAATAACCTGTCGTTTTGCCAAGTTTAATGGTTTTTCTGAAAATGTTATAAGTCCTTGAAAATCTTCTTTGTTACTGTGTTGTGTACACATAGTTTTATCTTCCTGGTGTTTGCACTCTTCCTCAATCTTTATTCTAGACAGTGCATCTGCTACATAATTTTCATTGACTAGTATGTAATTAATATGATAATTATATTAATTTAACTTTATTTTCCATCTTATCTTATAAGTCTTTCACGCCAAGCGTGAAGTTGCTTGCGTCGTTGTCACTGTAATCTTTTTTTCAAAGTATGAATAAGCCAGTTAAAAAGCCTAAATGAATTCTGAATCGTTTTTGTTTACTTTTTTATCTTTGCGTGAATATTTGGTGATTGGGTTTGCTACTTTAACAAAAGCTGGGATGAACTTTTGATAAAATCATTTCTGGGTATTGAATAATTTAAAATTGCTTGAATCTTATCTGGATTGGGTTGGATACCACTTTCACCGATTATGTGACCCAAAAATAGCGTTTTCAAAAACTTTTTTCGCTTTTGCTGTTTTAAGATAATTTTTTTCAAACAGTATGTCGTACTTGTTTGAAAAAGGGTGAACATAAAATTTATGTTCTGTTGGGCACAATTAGCTTGGCAACAAATTTATGCATTTTGTTAAATATTGTGAGGGTTCAAAATAGGTGATTTTTATACCCTGTACCCATTAAAAATGGGTGAAAAGGGTTTCATAATATGGTGCAAATGTATGTAACAGACAGAAGGAAGCATCTCCGACCCCATAAAGTATATATATTCTTGATCAGCATCAACAGCCAAGTCGATATAGCCATGTCCGTCTGTCCGTCCGTCCGTCCGTCTGTCCGTATCAACGCCTAGATCTCAGAAACTACAAGAGATACAGACATGTGCCATATATCGTTGGATAGGTAATTACCATACGCAGTACAAGTTTGTTTTTTTATTTTGATATCACCCCCCGTTCCATCGCAAACAGCAAAAAACTGTCACGACCACGCTCCCCCGCAAACCTCAAAAAACTGCCACGCCCACAATTATTGTCCTAATGCTATGCAATTCGGCATATGCGTTGGTGCTTATAAAAGCTATCTAATTTTTAAATTTGAACCAAATCGGATAAGAAACACGGAAGTTATGCCACATGCAAAATCTATGGCAAGGGAAGCAGAAGCGCAGCAAAACACGCATTGCGCGACGCCGACTGCGACGTTGACAGCGAAATGTGTATGGCTTTATGACACACGAAACTTATTTTCATAACCAAAATCATACCAAATTTATATTATTATGGTACTCTTTTCTAATATGGTAGAATATTTTTTCACTTATTTATTGATATTAAATAAATAAATTGTAAGCATGTCTAAGGGTACAGGGTATTTTGCAATCGGGAAACTCGACTGCTGCTACCTTACTTGTTCGCTGATAAGTTTGGCAGGACCATATAGATAAAGGTTAAATACGACAGTGAAAACAGTTGGGACCATGGACATGAACTATCTCGGAGCAAGAGAGTTACCCAGACACATCGACATGGATGCCCATCAGATTCAAGTATTAGTAGACAATGCTGTCTGACAAGCATGTCGCAGGAACTGGCTCACTGCCAAACTCAGGATTGGGTAGATGACCCACAAATAGTAACGTACCGTAGAATCTCTGTCAACCTAGAAATTAAGTTCGACAATTCGCTAAAAATAATTGTTTCGATTTCCGAATACAATGGTTAGCAAGAGGAATGACTTCATTTCATCCTTGCTATCATAGCAAGGTCTGTACTTACGCCGATAAGACCTCTTACCGGCTTCCACGCCCGGGTTTAGATACGGCCAGGCAAGAAGACCGTATTTGCAATATTACGGGGAACTCGGGGAATTGACTCTCGTCACCACGAAATTGTTATGACCCACGAGAGGGAAGGCGCCAATTTGCTCAACGGAAAAGTTAGAGCCAACGCACTTCATGGTTTCACCTCCGGACTGAAGAAATCGCTCAAGTCAGTAGTATTCGTGGGCCAGCCCAAAGACTTATCGTCAGTTTTTGCTTTAGCCAGAGATGCAGACAAACTAAAGAATAAAAATCAGAAACAAAATTGTAACGAAAGACAGGAGCAGGCCCAGCAACCTATGGAAGTAGATTCCTCGTCAAAATTCAGACAGCGTACTAATAACATGCTTTTAAATCTGAAGAAATTGGGTCTGAAGACTAACAAAAGGAGAAACTCGTCAGCGCGTCATTAATGTGGTGCAAAAATCCTCTATTGAAGAAACAGATGACTACTGCCGAAAAAATCGGCAATAATAACGACTCACCTATGGTGGTGACTCATTGAACGCCAGTTGACTGGGAGAAGACTAAAAATTCTTATCGATACCGGGGCGGCCAAAAATTATTTAAAGCCCGTAAAGCTAAAAATATAATACCGATCGCAACCTTTCACTGTGAGCTCAATACATGGCTCCAGTGACATAAAAAATAAATGTCTTATAAATATATTTAGACAAAAGAGCCAATTCTTTTTACTAGACTCACTCAGTACATTTGATGCCTCAGTGCATTGATGCTTGGTCGGTGAGGCGGTCGGTGAATTACAGACACTTTTTTCTAGCGTCATTATTTTGTTATTATCCGAACGGAATATATTCATTTCTAAAGCGAATAATTTTCAACGCAAAACGAAAAATTAAAAAAAAACCGCCTCTAAACCAACTTCGAGAGGCACAACGTCTGGATTTTTGCAAAGCCAGCTTAAGCTGAACCAAACACTAGCAACGCATAGTCTCTTAAGTTGAACAAGTAAGGTAGCAGCAGTCGAGTTTCCCGATTGAAAAATACCCTGTACCCTTAGACATGCTTACAATTTATTTATTTAGTATCAATAAATAAATGAAACAATATTCTATTAGAAAAGAGGACCATAACAATATAAATTTGGTATGATTTTGGTTATGAAATTAAGTTTCGTGTGTCATAAAGCCATACACATTTCGCTGCCAACCTCGCAGTCGGCGAAGCGCAATGCGTGTTTTGCTGCGCTTCTGCTTCCCTTGCCATAGATTTTGCATGTGGCATAACTTCCGTGTTTCGTATCCGATTTGGTTCAAATTAGTTAGATAGCTTTTATAAGCATCAACGCATATGCCGAATTAGGACAATAATTGTGGGCGTGGCAGTTTTTTGAGGTTTGCGGGGGAGCGTGGTCGCGACAGTTTTTTGCTGTCAAAATAAAAAAACCAACTTGTACTGCGTATGGCAATTACCTATCCAACGATATATGGCACATGTCTGTAGCTCTTGTAGTTTCTGAGATCTAGGCGTTGATACGGACAGACGGACGGACGGACGGACGAACGGACGGACAGACGGACATGGCTATATCGACTCGGCTGTTGATGCTGATCAAGAATATATATACTTTATGGGGTCGGAGATGCTTCCTTCTGCCTGTTAGATACATTTGCACCATATTATGATACCCTTTTCACCCATTTTTAATGGGTACAGGGTATAAAAATGGTTTAATTAAGAGGAACCCCAAGGGTATACAAACTATATCCATAATCTAAGAAAAGATGAGCACGTTTTAGACCGGCGAGATCGTCACATTTAAACATTATTAAAAATGTGTAAAGAGGCCCGTGGCTGTAAAGTGCCTAAATCAGGAAGACAGTTTTTAACACAACCGTAATTATTCAAGGTGGAAGAAGTGCTAGAAAACTATTTCTCGCGGTTTCTAAAAAAAATGTTTATGATTCGTTGCCAAACACGTTCCAAATAATTGTTAATCGTGGTGGCACCACGCACGATGAATTTCCCCATTTTCAAAATAAACTCCATAAAATATATAATTCCATTAATTTGGCGTAGTTTTTTTCTTACATTTATGTATTTTTATTTATAATTTGTATAGGGGGTCTATTCGGTTTTCCGCAATGTTATGGAAATTTTTTTGATGAATATTGTTTTCAAGCTTAATACAACTTCAAGCTTATACTTTTTTAATTCTAATACGCACCTAAGTTGAATTATTTTTTGTAAAGAATTAAATAAACTTTGATTTAAATAAAAAATTATCTCGATCGTGTTTTTATTTGGGTTTTTATGAAGGTGTTATGAAGGTGTAAAAATAGGTTTCATTACTTAAGAATATTTTTGTTAACAGGAATTTATAAAAATCCAGTTCACAGAAGAGGATTGTTAAAACTTATACGATCTCCCAGCGACGCATTACCGACCTTTCCTCGCCACTCCCACATAAATAAAAGTGTAAAATATTAATTTAAATACTAAAACAAAACTTACATTTGCTGCAGTTCATCAATAAAATTTATGTTTTTGCTGTTGTCACGAGCGGTAATCAATAGTGAGCAGGATATAAGAAACGTGTCGTAAAGCTGCAGATCACGATAGGAGGTTGCTATTTTTCGATTTTTTGAAAAAGACAAGTGTGCATCTATTTCCACAATAGAGTTCATTTCAGACACCACTTGAGAAAGAATTTGAACTCCGACCGTGCAATGCTCGACAGGCCCCTAAAATAAATAGAAAAGAGAATATAAGTTGTTCTTTAATACTACATTAAACTATTCCCAACCTGCAAAAATTTTTTCACATCTTCTAATAAATTTTGAAAGACCAATTCTCCTTTGTAAGTATCAAACCATCCGAATTTTGTAATTTTGGCTAGAAGAGTAACCAATGCCTGAATAACAAAATATTGCAAATCAGTTCTAGTAGCTAAATAGCTCAACGTATAGCCTCGAATATGTATCCTTTGTTCAACAGTAAGTCCTTGTATTAACTTTGTCAGGGTGGCAGCAGCTAGCAATTGAGCATAACTAGAATTTCCTCTGTCCAAAAGCATTTGACACTTTGGTAATGCGTCTTGACTGGAAACAAATAACGCAAGGGCTTTTTCTGCTTCACCACGAATACTACCGTCTGTAGCTTCATAAAGCTGCTTGCATAGCACTTCGAGCTGTTGTATATCCTAAAAAAAATGTGAAAAATGACAAATCGTTCTAGAAATATACATGCATACTGTACGAGTTAAATAAAAAATATAAATTATAGTAAAACAACAGGTAAAACCAACTATTATTTAATAAGTACCATTTCTGTTGTTTACAATATAGATGAAGCAATGAATAAAACAAAAAAACTCCAATGGATTTCAATTTTATTGCCCGACACAACACGTTTGGCGCAATATAATATTGTAATTAAGTCAAAACCAGTTAATAATAATTAAACGAGCATAAACGAAGCAAGTTAATAGCAACCCAATTTGTAATCGTCATATGAACATATAAATAACCATAAATACATATTTCCTAAACAAACGTGAAGTATGACCAGTCTTTTAAAAATATTTTGAACACCGATTAACCCTAAAAGCTTTACCACAGTATTCAGATCGACAACTCTTTTTTATCTATAAAAAAGCATTTTTTGTCAAAAGAATACCAATTCGCATGTAAAAGCGTTTTACAGGGACTTTGCGAATAAAAATGTATTTAAATAGAATATATGAAGGACTACATAGCGTAAGGAAATGCATGATTTAAATAGATATTGATTAGAGAAGTTCAAAGGAGTAGAAAAAGAAATTTTAATTCAAATATTGATATAAAAATTTGTATATAAATCCTAGAATTCCGATCAAAAAACATGTTTTACGACCAATAAAGTTTTAAGGGAAAAAAAACAGGTTTTTACAGATTTTTTTTTGGGCGTACGGTGAAAGTAAATTTATTTCTGATTATTGTACATTAAAGAGTAGTAATTGAACTATATTCTGTGAAATATTGGTTGAAAAATATTGAAAATTGACCGAATGGCAGCAATTCTTCACAGGCGCCTAAAAAAAAAATATATTTTGCGGTGCACGTTATACCTCAGCACTGGATCATATGAAATGAAATAACCAAAGGTTTTCCATCAATTTTTATGTCCTTCTAGGTCTCCCTGTCGAGTTTTTCCATTTTTGAAAACTTTTTACAAGACTTGAAATGAAAATTCCGATTTTTGGCCAAAATTCATGACTATTGTTATTAATATTAAAAAAATTAAAATCAAAAACAAAAAAATCTCGACAGCGTTAACTCATAAATTATGTAAGGAAATACTGTAAAAAATTTTAGGACGATCGGTCGAATAGATTTTGAGATACAGAGTGCACCGACTCAAAAAACATCGATTTGAGAAAAACGCGTTTAAAGTTTTTCGTAGCGAAGAGACCCGATAAAACAGCTCAGGTAGTCGTTCGAGACCCGCCTACTTCCAAAGCTATATCTTTGTGAGTTTTGCTCCGATTGACTTCCTATTTACAGACAACATTCTTGAGTTACTATAATTTCATAATATGCAATAAAAAAAATCACTTTTTTTGAACCCTCAAAAGTTTATCGAATTACGGCCCTTTGCACCCTGTGTTCGCTTCAATTTACCCGGTAAACATATTAACGGCAATGACATTGACAAGAAAGGAATAAAACAATTAATTTAATTTATTTTTTTTGTATTAATTATATATTATTAATATTAATTTTTTTTTATTAATATTTTTATATTAATATGAATTATATTAAATTTATTATTCCAAGTCCAAGTCACACTGGCAGCACAGCGGATGGCTAATATTATTTTGTAATATTTAATTTTTTATATACATATATGTATATAAAATAACACGAAAGTTTAATATCATCCCCGGCGCGTACTTGTTAAGTAACCCATGCGCGAATAATTCTGAGGCAGAGAATCTGGTGTTCAATGCTCCCAGCCAAGAATGAGCAGTAGCGGTAACCTGACATGCGTCTCAAGTGCAAAGTTAGCGCTTTTGATATGCTGAGTCGGCTAGCCGGCTATTATTTTTCAGCGTGACACTGTATCTTTTTATACCCTGTACCCATTAAAAATGGGTGAAAGGGTATTATAATATGGTGCAAATGTATGTAACAGGCAGAAGGCAGAAGACCCCATAAAGTATATATATTCTTGATCAGCATCAACAGCCGAGTCGATATAGCCATGTCCGTCTGTCCGTCCGTCCGTCCGTCTGTCCGTCCGTCTGTCTGTCCGTATCAACGCCTAGATCTCAGAAACTACAAGAGCTACAGACATGTGCCATATATCGTTGGATAGGTAATTGCCATACGCAATACAAGTTTGTTTTTTTATTTTGATATCACCCCCCACTCCCCCGCAAACCTCAAAAAACTGCCACGACCACGCTCGCATATGCCACAATGCTATGCAATTCGGCATATGCGTTGGTGCTTATAAAAGCTATCTAATTTTTAATTTGAAACAAATCGGATAAGAAACACGGAAGTTATGCCACATGCAAAATCTATGGCAAGGGAAGCAGAAGCGCAGCAAAACACGCATTGCGCGACGCCGGCTGCGACGTTGACAGCGAAATGTGTATGGCTTTATGACACACGAAACTTATTTTCATAACCAAAATCATACCAAATTTATATTGTTATGGTACTCTTTTCTAATATGGTAGAATATTGTATCATTTATTTATTGATATTAAATAAATAAATTGTAAGCATGTCTAAGGGTACAGGGTATTTTTCAATCGGGAAACTCGACTGCTGCTACCTTACTTGTTTTTTTTGTATACTTATTGCGTTATTGATTGAATCTACTTTTATTGCGAGACCAACAATAATTATTCAAATCTTATTATATAAATTAGATTATTTACAATATGAAATAATTGTATTAGTTAGAGTTGTAGTTGTAGTTGTATTAGTTAGAGACGGCCCTAGGATTTGTTTGATGGGCTGGAGAATGTTTGCGCATCAGTCGGCTCTGACTGCAGACTCGCGTAAGCGACTTCGCGAGACGATTTTCGTGTGCCGCAAGTTTTGCTTCGTGTTTGCCTTTTTTAATTTAGTTTTCCTCGTTGACAAAATTTATTTGTAGGTCTCTGTGGATGCTTTCGCTGCGTAGGTATCATGGTGCCCCAGTTATAGTTCCCAGCAGAATCGTTGACTGAGCTCGCTGTATAATTTGTTTTTTTTTATTTTTTCTTTTTTTTATTTTATTTAGCGTCGGAATCAGTTCAGAGCCTTCTGAATGCAACCAGACGAGGGAAATGGAGGATTATATTTTGCTACATAAACACTTAACTAACTTACATTTAATAGTTTAGCGGGGAATTGAGAATCGTACATATTATGCGGGTAGGGAGATCAGAGGTGTGGATCCTCTTCAGACGTCGGAGGCAGAGAGCATTGGCGAGCTCACTTGCCAGAGATTTTGGCTGTGTTGCCAATTTCTCCGCGTATCGGCTGCTGTGGAGGTTGATCTGATCACCAATCAGAGTAATCAGGAGATCCCTTCGGATAGCGTGGTTGGAGACGTACCTGGGGAGCCCGGATGCAAGCCGAGCAGCACGTGTCTGGACAGTTTTCAGTATGTCAAGCTGGTGCATGGAGGCCGTTCCCCATACTTGGATGGCATAGGTCCAAGTAGGGTTTAGTACTACCTTGATGAGTAGCACTTTAGTTAGGAGTTGTAGTTTGCTAGACCGTAGGAGCCAGTCCAGTTTTTTCATCTTTACAAGGCACTTGGCCTTGACCGCTGTGATATGGGCCCGCCAAATGAGTTTCCGATCCAGGTGGACTCCCAGGTAACAGTGGGAATTGACATTGCCTATCAACCCACCGTTAAATGTTAGGCCAGTGCAGGTGCCGGGACGGAGCGCGAAGGTCACACAAGCGGACTTAGCACAATTGATAGCTGTATTCCACTTGGCTGCCCAGGCTTCAATGTCGTGCAGCCATTCTTGTACTGCATTCGAGGCCGTTTGAAGAGACATGTGGGACTCAAGCATGGCTGTGTCGCCGGCGTATGTAGTCACTAGTACCTCAGCCGAGGGAGCACTGGGGGACGGAACTGGCATATCTGCTGTGTAGAGGGTGTACAGAAAGGGTCCGAGTACACTTCCTTGTGGAACACCTGCGTTCATGGCCAGCATTCTCAATCGAGAGTCCCTCACTGCCACCTCAAAGGTCCGATCGGTGATGAAGGATCTCAGGATATTCTATTAGGGTCCTGGAAGAAGAGCCTAGACTTTATATTGGAGTCCTTAGTGCCATACCTTATCAAAAGCTTGCTTGACATTGAGGTAGAGCTTGGACTCAAGAGCGTGCATCACGCGTTTGGCTAGACGGTGGACTTGTTCCGGGCAACCGTGTGACTTCCTGAAGCCAAATTGATGTTGGGGTATGTATCCTGATACATGCGAAAGATCCATCTGCGTTCAAAGATCTTAGAAAAGGTTGGAAGTAGACTTATTGGGCGGTAGAAATCTATCTGCGTTGTAGGTTTGCCGGGTTTTGGTATCATAACGATATTCGCACGCTTCCATTGCGTAGGGAAAGGCCCTAATCTTAGCATAGCATTATAAATTTTAACTA
The DNA here is from genome assembly GCA_018150545.1 of Drosophila ercepeae. Classification (NCBI taxonomy): domain Eukaryota; kingdom Metazoa; phylum Arthropoda; class Insecta; order Diptera; family Drosophilidae; genus Drosophila; species Drosophila ercepeae. Next base: position 356,320 of record JAECWL010000010.1, on the reverse strand, counting down.
ATGCCATAACTCCTTTGTGAGGAAGGTATTTGGCTGCACGATTGTCAATACCATCGGGTCCAGGTGTGTTCTTCAGTTGGAGGCCTCTAACTGCAGAGTGATTTCTTGCGGCGTGGTATGTTATATGGGATGGGTTGGTTGAGTAGGCACATCCAAAAAGCTTGCGACTTCTTTTCGGTGGGAGTCGTCCGTCAAACGGAAGGAGGAGAAGGTGGAAAACAAATGCTTTGGAAATGCTCGCTTTGTCACAATCCATTTTCAGCCATAGGCCACTGTGTCCTAAAACGGACGATTGGCAGAGCGGCTGCCTCTTTATTCCTCTTGTTAGCCATACTGAGAAGTCGCTGCTATTGTCGGGGCCGGCTCCCTCAAGTAGGCTGTTGAAGTTTTTCTGGCGATTTTTGGCAAGCATCCGACGCAGTCTGATTGTGACACTTGAAAGGGACAGCTTAGTTGCAGGATCTCCTGTTGCTATTGAACGCCTCCTGAGTTGTCATTTGAGATTAAGACGAGCTCTTGCCTCAGGATTTAATAGTGGTCTTTTAACAGTTTTCGGGTTTACTTGGCGCGGTGATGGCGTAACCCATTGTCTAGCCTTAATGACAGTTGCAGTGATGCATTCAGCTCGTCGCTAGTGTTGATGGGTGAATTGAGCGCGATGGTATCCTCAATGTGTGCTTTAAACGTTTGAGCAACGTTTGCATGCGGAGGGAACGTTCTAGGGGTTCCCTGAAAGTATTGGGCCTCTTCGCCCAGTTCAAAGAGGAGCGGGAGATGGTCAGATGAAAGCTCAGTGAGGGCTTTTACTTGAATTTTTTGCTGTCTGAAGCCCTTTGAGATGCCAAAGTCAAGGGCGCCGGGAACAGATGTATCAATATTTGCGGGCTTCAGGTTGGGTCTACGCTTTTCTTCGGCACGTTTGATCGCTGCTGGCGAGGTAGAGGGTTCCATGTCTTCGTTGTCTGTAAAATCCTGGAAACGATTTTTGCGGACATTGTCGTCCTGATGAGGGACTGCCTTTTTACGGGTTATTTTGGGGGCGGAGATGGCTGGGTATTGCATGATCTGTCATTATGTGAGTATGATTGCGTACTGATGAGCCGAAGTCAGCAATTATCTCCATTGCGTCGAGGTCAATTGGTTTACTTGGCGATGGATTGTCCATGTCTTGTAGCAATTACTTCAAACTTTATTTGATAAAGTTAAAGAATTGCCAAAAGTTAATTCGCAGAGCAAGTTCTAAAACCGGCTAAACTTGTAGCTTAAGTTTTAACAGCTGATCACCACGCGGGCTACCAGAGATCAGGCGCGGCGACAAAATATTAAAATTATGATTTGATTTGAATGACACAGTCAACTAAATCACTTAGTTTGCACTTTCTGCACTAGCAGATTAATTAGAATAATGCCACAACCGTGGACTTGTCCATATAACTCAGAGTGAGTCTTTGTTGAAGTGGTACAAGAAAAAAGGTGAACCGGAGAAACAAACGCGTCCTACTCATTCGAGAGCTCAGGCGAGAATCGCTGTATAATTTCAATGTTGGTTTTGTTATGTCCAGATGGGTTTCAGCACGGTATTGTAGAGTAGTACTTTGTATTCCAAACTAAGGGGAGAGTTGCAGTTTATAAGCCAGTGAAGATTGGCTGCTTTAAGCTTCATATGAGTCCTCTTAGATTCTATATGTCGCCGCCAGGTGAGAATCTACGTTACAACCTCTGCTTGTGGGATGACTGTACTGTTCAGGGTACAGGGTTGTCAGGTTTGTCTGTTCAATGTGAAGTTAAGTCTGCTTTTGCTCTCGATTATCTTGATGCGCCAGTCCGCAAACCATCTTTCCACTATTTTAAGATGAGAGGCAAGTTGTTCTGTTGCCTGTGCTGGGCATCTAGATCGGATAAGTATTCCGGTATCGCAAGCAAATGTAGAGGTTGTGAGTTGATAGTTTGTAGGCATGTCTGCTGTGTACAGGGTGTAAAGCACGGGGCCCAGCACACTACCTTAGTTCTGCAAGTGACTTATTGCTTGTACCGGGCATCTGGATCGACTTAAAGTCGCTGTGTCATCGGCAAACGGATAAGTTGTTAATAGTCTGCGTTTATAGAGTGGTCGTCAGACATGTCAGAGTTGCATCTCACAGCAAAGGTTCGATTGTTGAGATACGGCTTCAGGAGTGTGTGGGTGTTTTGAAGAAGCATTGTTTTAATTTTTAACATTAATCCATCTAGCCAGACCTTGTTAATAGCTTGGTCTTAAAGAAGTCGAGAAAATGTTCGGAAACATTGAACCAGGGGGGGGTGGGCAATATACCGCTGCGAGGATAAGATTGCCGCTTCCTAGTTGTACATTTATAGATGGAGCCTCCAAGTAGTTTTTTCCCAAACTCGCTATGGTAGTGGTGTTTGATGCGGTTCCTAATCAGAATACCGGTTCCGCCATGTGCTTTTCCATCTGGATGATTTGTTCCGTAGAACAAAAAGCCACTTATTTGAAAGTTGTACTTAGAAGTGAGATGTGTTTCTGACAGTAGCAGGACGTTAATATGATTGTTATGCAGGAATTAAGTCATCTTAAGTTTATGCCGTGAATCGCGTTTGGCGTTCTACAAAGATATTCGTAGAGCAGCCATTGATTATTTGAAGTTTTGGGATACAAGCATCTCCATGCGGATATGTTGGTTCCGCATAAGGCCTGCATGTCAGTCCTCATGAAGGACATGAATTCGATCATCTGCTGCCGCAGAGTATGCATCAAAGTTTCAAAGCTACTTTGTTGTTGCGTCGATGATGGGGGATTCGGTGTCGGATCAGTTTGGGCAGCACGCAGAGTTGTTGTCGTAAAGCTTGGTGCTGCTAGTCCCGATTTTAGGACGTTTGCGAAGGTCACATTTTGGAAGGTGGTCGCAGGACCAAATGAGGACCTCTTTGCCTTTGCGAAAAAGGTCTTTGTATATTGGACAGCCTCTATAGTTTGATGTGTGGTTACCCCCACAATTTTCGCACTTTTTGGAGCTGGGATCACTTTTGTTGGTCGTGCAATGAGCCGTGTCATGATGTTCTCCACAGACGACACAAACTGAACGCAATGTGCAGTATGCTCTTGTATGGCCATATTCTTGGCAATTAGTGCATTGGACGGGCCCTTTGAGCTTGTGTGGTTCTTCTACAGTAATTCTACGATGCAGAAGTAACTTTAGCTTGTAAATAGGATGCACTTCATGGTTTCTGATAGCTTTAGTGTCAGGTTTCAGCTCGACTTTAAAGAGTGGTTGCGGTTTCCTGTCATTGTTCTGGATGTTAAAGACAGTTTTCGCCTTGAAACCCTTATCGTTTAATGTCTACTTGATCTCTGAGGGTGTTACGTCAGGCTCTATACCCTTGAGAACCACTTGGAGACCCTTACTACTTTTAAGATGCTACGTGTAGTAGTTTTTGTTATTTTTTTTCCAGTGACATCAAAAATGAATGGCTTATAAACATATTTAGACAAACGAGCCCATTCTTTTTACTAGACTCACTCAGTACATTTGATGCCATCGTAGGCTTCGATCCGCTAACGCGGGCCGAGATAACACTGAATTTAACCAAAAAGATTCCACAATTGTGATAGTGTGATCTTTTCAGATTTAAATAGCGTAGTTGTCCCTGATTCTGTAAATAAAGAACATAAACGATTTTTCGATTTTTCTAACGAGGCCTTTAAACATTTCGGTTGTTGCTAGAATCCAAACAGAGGATAATGAACCAGTTTACTCTAGATTATTTACTAGGTTATACTAAATGAAAAATCAGCGAATCTGTGAAATACAAAATTTTTCACATGCCTAGACTTAAAAGTATGGTATCACAAAATTTATTTCGCAGAGTACGACCGCTAGAAAACCTAATTTTTAGTAATCAGTGAAAAATATGAGTTCTGCAGCCAACCATTTCGAATTAAAAATGCGGGAAGCGTTTTTAAAAGAGCCATAGATGATGTTGTAAGAGAGCACTGAGATCAATAAAATATGTTACGTCTATGTTGACGACGTAATAATAATATAGGCGCTGCAACTATTCACAGCGAGCTGAATAGTAGTCTGAAGCCAGTAAATTGCTTCAGAAACCAGAAAATACAGGAAGAAGCGCGTTTCCCTTTGAAACGAAATTTTATACTTTTCTGCAACAAGTCTCGACATTTGATCAGCTTCACTGATAAAAATACCGCCTTTAAGATTCTGAAAACAGTGGTTAACTCAGAAGTCGTAAATGCAATATACTGCGATTTACCGACACTAGCTAGTTTTCTCATTCTCGCCTGAGCTTTCGTATGAGTAGGACGCGTTATGTTTTTCCGGTTCACCTATATCTGCACCACTTCAACAAAGACTCACACTGAGTTGCGTATATGGACAAGTCCACGGTTGTGGCATTATTCTTACTAATCTGCTAGTGCAGAAAGTGCAAACAAAATGATTTAGTTGACTGTGTCATTTATATTAAATCATCATCTATGTTTTTTTTTCTCGCCATGCCTGCTCTCTGGTAGCCCGCGTGGCGATCAGCTGTTAAAGCTTAAGCTTTAAACTCGATCGGCAAATATAGCTTTTGTTTGTTCTACAAGTTTAGGCCGTTTCAAAACCAGCTCTGCAAATGTACTTCTGGCAATTCTTCTTTATTAAATAAAGTTTTAAGTCCATCGCCAAGTAAATCAATTGACTTCGACACAGTGGAGTCAATTGCAGGCTTCGCCTCATCAGAACTGCGCGCTAGTACGCAAGCCCTTTTACATAATGGCGGGTCACGCGAATGTCCGGCCATCTCCACCCCATGGGATTTCGCAACCGGTACTACTACGAGTACGACAACTTCAAGTATCACCACAATATCATCCTAGTACAATTCAACACCAAACTAAATGGAAAAATCAGCAAGAGCCAAATCAGTTCGACGGTAAGCACCTCACCGATCTCCCCTGTTCATCTTAGAGAACGGCAAGATGTATCTTACAAAAGAGTCAGCTCCGCTCTTTCCCACAAATTAATCCGTAAAAAGGCAGTCCCTCATCACGACAGTAGCCGCAGAAATTGCTTCCAGGCTTTAAGCGACAATAAAGACATTTACCCCCCTTATAAAAAGGTAAAGAAGCTCCCACTGAACATGAGATTCATCGACCTTAAAAAGGACGAACGTAACAACCTCCTAAAAAACATCTCTGCTGTCTGCAGACATAAAGTTAACTGGGAAAAGCCGCGTTAACAGTCCGAGCCTGTCCAATGCCGCAGGTGCCAGGAATATTCCACACCAAAGCATACTACCCTCGACATCATACATGCAGACGGTGCGGCAAGAATCATCCAATTTCTGAATGCAAACTCGGACCGGACGATTCTAAATTCTGTTATCACTGTTGCAACTCTAAAAAGGTTGCAAAAAATATCTTCAAATCAATTTTAAAAATAAGCAGCAGCAGAAGATTATTCCATCACCTCTACCAAGTACTACCCCTACCTTTGCAAGCAAACTTACGCGGTCGATCAAATCGGTCAGCCCGGTATATCACCAGTATACAAATCACTCCCCTCGGTCACCAGCACAGACGATACTCTGGGTGCTAAGTTGGATCAGCTCATCACGAAGCTCGACAGGATGGCGTCAATGATAGATTCCTTCATGCAAGTAATCCATCGCATGCTCCCTCCCCTCACCGCCTGGATGGCACAATGGATCGATTTAAAATAGCATCCTGGAGCGCCAACGGTGCCTGATTGAAGGTCAATGAGATTATTGCCTTTATAGAACTCCATAAAATTGACATTCTCATGTTGTCTGAGACGCACTTCTATTCGATTCTATTTAACGGTGGGTTGATAGGCAATGTCACCTGGGAGGCTTATTAATAATTATTGATACTCACATGTAGGTCGAGGTTTAAATTATGGATCCATCTTTAATTATACATTAATTCAAACATGATTAGTGGAAGTGATTATTTTGTTTTTTAACCCTTGAAAAAGGGTATTATAATTTTGTCCAGAAATGTGTAACGCATTAAAGGAAGCATCTCCGACCCCACAAAGTATATATATTCTTGATCAGCATCAACAGCCGAGTCGATATAGCCATGTCCGTCTATCCGTCTGTTGCTATGCAAAAAATAGACAGTAGTTTTAAAGCTAGCGTTTTGATTTTATTACCAGATCATTATTTTTGTTGCACGCAGATCAAGTTTAAGAATCGGTCGGATCGGACCACTATATCATATAGCTGCCATACAAACGACCGATATGAAAACAAGTCTTTGTATGTTTTTTGTTTTCCAAGCTATTGCAACTGAATTCAATATTTATTTATTTGAAATAGCCACACATGATTTGTGAAAGTTTGGTCCGGATCGGACGTCTATATCATACAGCTGCCATACAAAGGACCGATATGAAAACAAGTCTTTGTATGGAAAACTTTTTTGTTTTCCAAGCTATTGCAACCGAATTCAACATTTATTCATTTGACATAGCCATACATAATTGTTGAAAGTTTGATTCGGATCGGATCACTATATCATATAGCTGCCATACAAACGATCGATATGAAAACAAGTCTTTGTATGGAAAACTTTTTTGTTTTCAAGGGTATACCATCTTCGGCAAGCCGAAGATAACTTTTCTCACTTGTTTTTTTTTAAATTAGGATCTGCTCTTATAGGTTACATATTACATTAAGATTTGAGGATCCACTGTAATTACTAATTTATTATCAGCTATCGCATATGTACAAGTAGGAATAAATTTTGTACAATGAGGAGCATTTTGTAGTTGATAACTCATCTTTAACTTAATTTTCCACATTTCATTTTATTTACATTTAACCCTTTAGTGTTTCAGCTATAACAGTAACTAATTTATTATTCATCATCATATTTTATTATACATCGAAATGGTTCGATCGAACGTTTACTGATAACTATAGATTGAGAGTAATACAATAAGATGCATTAGCAAAGCATTGACTTGTGCTAGATACAGTGTTACTAGAATATGTGTTTGCTTACTTTAAATGTTAAGAGTCGCTAAATTTACAATACTTCTTCTTAAGCTACATATAATCAATACTACCAAAAATTCAAATCTTGACAAGCCGTTATGCTTATTTAAACATTTTGTCAATACATCGAAAATATTATAATTTGTTCTTACATACTTGTACTCTAATACAATATCATTTAACTCTACCTTTTCTCGTATCATAAAATGATATTTTATGTCAATGAGTTTTGTGGGCTTATGATGCACAGGATTCTGCGTTATATTTTGCGCATTTATGTTTTCGCCAAACATGATCGTCTGTTCCGGTTGTACAAACGACCTAATCTCATGAAGAAGTCCTCTCAAGTAGATAGATTCATTCGCAGCCATGGAAAGCGCAACGTACTCCGCTCCTTAACGCACCAACGCTTTATTTCGTTAATAACCAAGAGAACGCATTTCCAGCCAATCAGCGTTGACTCAATCAGCGTCAACAAAGGCTTTGACATTAACTTTGGGAGAGAGGAGCGGGCGGAATCCTAATTAATTTTTGTACAATGGGGTCTAGGTTTGGGTTTTTCGATTTACTTATTATATATTTTTATTTTTGGGGATTCTTTATATTTTTTTGCTCCTTTGCCTAGGCGCTGCTCTCCTCTCGCTCTTTACGGTGGATCTTTCTTAATGGAGTGGCGTTAAATCTTTGTTTTCAAGATCCGCTGAGTCGCCTGGACCACTGTTCGCCCACTGAGCACGGACAAGAGAATTCCGCTGCTCAGCTGACTGGTCCGGCCACTGTGATTGCCGGTATGATCTGTCGGACTGTTTGTCTTTATGCGGCGTTGAGATGGTGGTGTTTGCACTCCATCTTTCCAGCCTCGACAGCTTTTCCTGGAAGTTTAGCCAAGTCGGCAGGGTGTCGTTACACCGATATGGTAATGGTTTTTTAGGAGTGTATATCGCCAATGGGGGCACGGCCAAAAGCGGGCTATTATATTCACCAGACTTGTGGTATATGATACTCAGATTCATACAACCCGCAAGATAGCTTAGAATGTGTTTGGCTGCACTCTCATGTTTTTAGTGCGCATCTGTGTTCGTTTGCGCTCACAGCGTGCAACATATCTGGCCGACACATGACTGCTAAATGCATAAGCGAACCAATTAGTGACTAAAACCCGTTCATATTCATAACCCATATTCTTTAAGATGTCATTAAGTGTAATCTTTCACACTCTTCCTAATTGTTTAAGCCTGTAGTTGGCCTCCTGTAGCTTAAGAACCTTGTTTAGATGATGCTTGTCATCGAAATTTGGCGGCTACTTCATGTAAGTTTGTTGTTCAGGTATGCGTTTTCAATGTCGAGTTGGTGCACATACAACTGTTTTTTAGCAGTGATTCGAAACAGCATCCGAATCGCCTCATACCGGATAACAGGTGAGAAGGTTTCCCTATAATCTACACCAAACTGTTGCGCCCAGCATTGAGCGACCAATCGTTTTTAAAAGCTTTTAATATCACCGTATATGCGTCTCGTGATTCGATATACCCATTTTTAACCGATAGCCTTGTGCCCTGGTGGTAGTTCAAATAACGTCTATGTATCGATTGCATAAAAATCGTCGAACCCATTTGGCATTGGCTTTTTTCAATCATGTATGTGTTGGCCCTGCAAGCATCTGCAAAGAGTTGCTTCTTCGGCCGTCCTGGTTGCCGACCTGGTCCTCGTGTGGGTGTCGAATATAACTGCAGAGGGTCTCTTGTATCATTCCGTCATTGCTGACTTCATTATATCTTTCGCTCACAAACTCCCCCTCCTCTTTGCCAGAGTGCATTATACTTTTTTGAAATCTAAATGCATAAATCGAGGCGAATGAAGTTTGTCATAAAGTCTTGGCGCGTTCTGCTACACCGTTCTGCTGTGGGGTTTAGGGAATCGTCAACTGCTTTAATCCCGTATTTTTTCAAATATGATGTAAACTTCTTGTTAACATGGGAAACAACTTTAAGTATCTGCTTCCAACGATTGACTTTACATTCATTGGCCCACAGTCATCTGTATGTACCAACTCGAGCACTGCCTTTGTGACACGATCTGATTTTAGATTTTACATTTTTGTAATTAGCATTATATTTCTAGCCACATAATATTTCTTTAAAAATTTTATTTATCGTTTCCGTTAGTTGGTTAATTTGCTTTGAGTCTCTGAGTTAATAATTACTTGTCAATAGTCTGAGTTTATTAATTGTGGCTCGGACATTCGAATCTTTTCAAAATCTGAGGCATCTGGAGTGCCCACAACAATATTTTAATACGGTGCTCCTAGCAATTCTATGGTGTATTCCGAGAGTGGATAGAGAGCTTCTCGCGTGATCTATATCCACATCAAGAAGTTTTTTCACCCTCCCCTTAATGAGAACTGACTCTCCCAAGTCATCTTGTATTTTTTCTTCAGAGTACAAGGGGGTCAATTTGTTGCCTAGCCTTCTATTGTTATTCATGAATACTGTTTATCCTACATCAAGGACTCTATTCTGTGTTGATGGGTTACATCTGTCCAGGTTTATTTGTTGCGCTCTTGCTATGAACTCGATGGGAATCTTATCAGTGACCGAGTGCACAGATTTGTCGTATTTTACTGTCAAACTCGAGATTAGTTCTACGGTTTCGTTAATTTTTGTTGTCAATTTTGAGACATCTTACAATCTTTGTTATAGTGCTATGGAATCGCTCCACTTGACTATTTGAAGCGCTGTGGAGGGAGGTGCGTTCATAACGTCAACGTTGCAGCTGTTTAGCAGTGACGTTATTGTTTCAGATTTGAATGCAGCCCCATTGTCACTGTACATAGTTTTTAATAAAAACTTTTTATACTTGAACATTGTTGACGTCAATCGCTCTCGATGCTATCGGTTTTACTATGGCGAATTTAAAAAATTGGTCAATGCTGGTCTAAAACAAGTGAGAAAAGTTATCTTCGGCTTGCCGAAGATGGTATACACTTGAAAACAAAAAAGTTTTCCATACAAAGACTTGTTTTCATATCGCTCGTTTGTATGGCAGCTATATGATATAGTGGTTCGATCCGGACCAAAATTTTACAAATCGTGTATGGCTATGTCAAATGAATAAATGTTGAATTCGGTTGCAATAGGTTGGAAAACAAAAAAATTTTCTATACAAAGACTTGTTTTCATATCGGTCGTTTGTATGGCAGCTATATGATATAGTGGTCCGATCCGACCGATTTTTAAACTTTTAAACTGCGTGCAACAAAAATAATGATCTGGTAAAAATGTTAAAACGCTAGCTTTAAAACTACTGTCTATTTTTTGCATAGAAACAGACGGACAGACGGACAGACGGACATGGCTATATCGACTCGGCTGTTGATGCTGATCAAGAATATATATACTTTGTGGGGTCGGAGATGCTTCCTTTAATGCGTTACACATTTCTGGACAAAATTATAATACCCTTTTCAAAGGGTATAAATATGAAAAAATATGTTGTTTGAATATGTATGTTGAAAATATGTCGATATGCTAAATTTTTCCTGCATATGTCGGAATGGGGGCTTCCTGCTTTTTTGGGTGTATGTCGTATTTGGATTTTGTGCAAACACTACAGCTTGACACAATTTCGCTGGCCAATTTGCAATTTTCGGAGGACTTGTTAAATATTTTCCTGGGTGGCTGTGTGGGCACGGTTATGCCCGGCAGTAATAATGTCTAATTGCTCGTTTTTATCTGTTATGTCTGATACCATATTTTTGGAGTGTCGGAATCTATTTAGTGCCTTCTGAATATAACCGGACGAGGGAGATGGAAGATTAGATTATGTTACAGATAGAATTAACTAGATTAGAGATTAACATTTAATAGTTTTGTGGAATATTTAGAAGCTTAAGATATTATACGGGTAGGGAGATCAGTGGGGTGGGTCCGCTTCAGACGTCGGAGGGTACGAGTATTGGCGAGATCACTTGCCAGAGAGTTTGGGTGTGTCGCCGATTTCTCTGCGTATCGCCTGCTGTGAAGGTTGATCTGATTACCAATCAGAGAAATCCGGAGATCCCTTAGGATAGCGTGATTGGAGACGTACCTGGGGAGCCCGGACGCAAGCCGAGCAGCACGTGCCTGAACAGTTCTCAGCCTATCAAGCTGGTGCCTGGAGACCGTTTCCCATAATTGGATGGCATAGGTCCAAGTAGGGTTTAATATTACCTTAATAAGTAGGATTTTAGTAGTCAGTTGAAGTCTGCTTGATCGTAGGAGCCAGTCCAATTTTTTTTATAGTTACAAGACACTTGGCCTTGACCGCTGTGATATGGGCCCGCCAGATGAATTTCCGATCCAGGTGGGCTCCCAGCTAACAGTGGGAATTGACATTGCCTATCAACCCACCGTTAAATGTTAGGCCAGTGCAGGTGCCGGGACGGAGAGCAAAGGTCACACAAGCGGACCTAGCACAGCTGTATTCCACTTGGCTGCCCGGGCTTCAATGTCGTGCAGCCATTCTTGTACTGCATTCGAGGCCGTTTGCAGAGACATGTGAGACGCAAGCATGACTGTATCGTCGTCGTATGTAGAGGGTGTACAGAAAGGGTCCGAGTACCACTTCCTTGTGAAACACCTGCGTTTATGGCCAGCATTCTCGATCGAGAGTCCCTTACTGCCACCTCGAAGATCCGATCAATGATGAAGGATCTCAGGATATCGTACTGGGGTGCTGGAAGAAGAGCCTTAATTTTATATAGAGGTCCTTAGTGCCATACCTTATCAAAGGCTTGCTTGACGTTGAGGAACACTGCAACCGTGTAGAGCTTGGACTCAAGGCTGTGCGTTTCGCGATTGACTAGACGGTGGACTTGTTCCGGGCAACCGTGTGATATTGACCGTGGGCATATTGAGTGGGACGGTATCCTTGATGTGTGCTTTACACGTTTGAACAACGATTGCATACGCAGGGAGCGTCTAGCGGTTCCTTGAAAGTATTGGGCCTCCTCGTCCAGTTCAAAGAGCAGCGGGCGATGGTCAGACAAAAGCTCAGTGAGGGCTCTTACTTGGATTTGTTGTTGTCTGAAGCCCTTTGAGATGCCAAAGTCAATAGCACTGGGAGTGGCGCTCACACGGTAGGGGTAGCAGGTAGTTTTGCCTGTAGCTACAATGTCAATGCCCTTGTCTGCTAGAGCCGAAGACAAAACTCTGCCTCTGCCTCTGCCTCATTCTGTGGTTCCCCCACCACCTATGCTTGGCGTTTCAGTCACCTGCAGCAAGGTATTTCCTGCCGAGTTGGGAGAGAAGTGTCAGAAAGTCTGTCTCCGCCCACCTGTAGGCAGGGGGGCAGTAGACCGAGGCAACATCGAAATATCCTCTGCTTGCAGACAGCTTAATGCCGACTGTTTGTAGGGGCCCTTCCGAGAGTGTAAAAGAGAGTTGATGGGAGATGGATCTTATAACAATTGCCGCACCTCCATGCTGCCTGCTATCCAGGTGTTTGGCAGTGTGTAGGGTGAAGCCGGAAATTCTAAAAATTGACCTCGAATAGAAGTGCGTCTCAGACAACATGAGAATGTCAATTTTATGGAGTTCTATAAAGGCAATAATCTCGTTGACCTTCCAGGATGCTATTTTAAATCGACCCATTGTGAGAGGAGGTGAGGGGAGCGAGCATGCGAAGGATTACTTGCATGAAGGAATCTATCATTGACGCCATCCTGTCGAACTTCGTGATGAGCTGATCCAACTTAGCACCCAGAGTATCGTTTGTGCTGGTGACCGAGGGGAGTGATTTGTATACTGGTGATATACCGGGCTGACCGATTCGATCGACCGCGTAATTTTGCTTGCTAAAGGTAGGGGTAGTACTTGGTAGAGGTGATGGAATAATCTTCTGCTGCTGCTTATTTTTAAAATTGATTTGAAGATATTTTTTGCAACCTTTAAAGTTGGCTGCGTGAGAGTTGCAACAGTGATAACAGCATTTAGAAGTTGGATGATTATTGCCGCTCTGCCTGCATATATGATGTCGAGGGTAGTATGCTTTGGTGTGGCATATTCCTGGCACCTGCGGCATTGGACAGGCTCGGACTGTTAACGCGGCTTTTCCCAGTTAACTTCATGTCTGCAGACAGCAGAGATGTTTTTGTTGTGCAGTGTCACCGATGCCAGCTATTTGGCCATTCGGCCACTTACTGCTGAAAAGCCCACTGCTCGTCAAGTGCCGCTGCGCATTTTAGTGTGGAACGCCAATGGTGCAACTTGCTTCTGCAGCTATACCAACAATACTCGGAACCATTAACTTTGGAGCAGTCTACTGCCCACCGGGATTTGCATGGACTACGGAGTAGTTTACCGACATCCCGGACCATAACTGCCCGAGGCAGGAAGGTGTAACCAACGGGGTCGTGCGCTAGCGAATCTTGCCCTGAGCACTGAGATAAACTGTCTTGCCACAGATGGCCTCACACGGTACCCGCCTGGCAGCCGCGGCTCTCCTGGCTTCATCGATTTTGCCCTGACAAGGGGCATCCTGGGGGCATCCTCAGCTCCGACCACCTACCGCTAATACTCACGCTGGACGCAGCCGCTATGGCATACCCGATGTCGGAGAGGCTGATAACCAAGCGAAGCAACCTTGAACTCTTTAAATGACAAGTTGAGAGATCTCTGCACCTCGATATTGAGCTTAACTCTGGGGATGACTTGGAAGACGCCGTTGAATTGTTCACCAGCAAAGTCAAGACGGCAATAAAAATGGCAGCACACACTCCGCCCCGGAAGCCCGCAGCATCAGGTATCCCGATCACCAACGCCATCCAGCTTCTAATCCGTGAAAAGGAGGCCTACGCACATGGTGGATGAGGTCTTAACACTCCCTGGACAAAACAGCGTGGAATAGGGCACAGAGCGAACTCCAACGGCCACTGGCAGATCACAAAGCTGAATGGTTCAATGCCAGACTGGCGAACACTGGTACTGATAATGACGCGACGGACTCACTTTGGAAGGCCACATGCGCCATCAAAAGAAGGTGCACCATAAAGGCGCCGCTTCTATACAGAAACGGGACATGGTGGTCGGACGGATTTGCAGCAAGCCGAGGTTTTTGCTGGGCACCTTTCTAAACGTTTTCAGCCATTTGAGCTAGCGAGTTCGGAGCAAGTAAGCAAAACGCATGCCAGGCTGTCCCAAACGCTCCTATGGAACTGCCTATCAGGCCTTTTACCCCCCGTGAGATATCCGAAGTTATTAGTCGCTTAAATATCAGCAGATCACCTGGCCTTGATACTATATGCAACGCCACACTAAAGGCATTACCAAGTCATGCAATTCTTTACATAGCGTTGTTGTTCAACGCTATAGTGATATTGAAATGCGTCCTTGCACAGTGGACGCTCGCAATAATATCTATGATCCACAACCGGGCAAGTCGGTGATGGACACCGCGTCCTGTCGGCCGATCAGTCATCTCCCTTTGATTTCGAAGGTGTTTGAGAGACTGATTGCTGCCCGGATTGTTAGGATAATGGACACTCAGGGGATTACTCCTGAACACCAGTTTGGGTTCCGAGCTGGTAATTGTATGGTGGAGCAACGTCATCGTCTTGTTGACCAAGTACTGACAGCATTTGACCGGAAACAATTCTACAATGCCTTTTTCTTGGACATCAAGGAAGGGGTCGACCTAGAGAGAGACTACCTGCCCCATATTTTCACCTACCGAGGTCATACCTTGAGGGAAGGCAGTTCGCGGTTCGCTTCCATTCGGCCGTCTCTGCCAAATGTCCTGGGGCCGCTCCTATATATAGTGATATGCCGCAACCAGATAATCGGTCAACCGTGCTGGCCACGAACCAGCAAGCAACAACACAGAGGTTTTCAAAATAAAGAGGATTTGCAGGTTAGTCGTCAACGTAGAGCCCCCACTGAAGTTCAACGACGGTCCACAATGTTTCAGATGCCAAGGGTTCGGACACACCCAGCGCTACTGCTTCCTGGAACATCGCTGCGTGAAATGTGGTGGTCTCACGACTCCAGATCATGCACCAAAAAAAAAGACGAGAAAGCATGCTCTTTACATTGCCAAGCTGATCACCCTGCGTCATTCAGAGGTTGCCCTGCCTACAAAAAGGCAAAGACACAGCAATCTCCCAAAGCCAGACCCTTTGCGAGTAGCAACAAACTACCTCCCATCCAGATACCAAATACCGTCAATGGTATGAGTTACAGGGACGCACTTCTAGGAAACCAAGCGACACAGCCTACGAATCCCCAACAAACCCCTCAAACCACTCCCGAAGCCCCACAACCCAACTAGCTTGAAACGATGCTTGCCCGCATGGAAGGAACGATTGAGAGGATCGAAAAGTTTGTCTCGCAGATAGTCTCGCAGATGCTGGAGTTAAAAGCTCCCCTCCTCAACAGGAAATAATGCAAATATTCCAGGATTACCAGCACACAGGGAGATATCACCATTGGTGCGATTTACTTCCCATCCAGACACTCGAAAACCGAGACCCACCTTCAGGACTTCTTCGAGTCCCTCGGTCCTCGCTTTATAGCAGCCGGAGACTTTAGCGCCAAATACTCCTGGTGGGGGTCCCGCACAAACAACCCCAAAGGCATAAAGCTCTATGAGTACCTGCAGCGGAAAAGTCTGGACTGCCATTCCATTGAAGAGCCCACACACTGGCCTACCGACCCTTCAAAGCAGCCGGATCTGCTGGACTTCGCCAATGGCATAGGACACTCTAAGTGAACATGCTCAAGCTATGATAAACTACAGCCAAAGACTAACCAAAGAGATGCACTATGTCGCTGAGTTTGCGAATCCACCTCCTCCGACTACCCCGAGAATACCTGAAAGAGACGTGCACTTGTGGTCTCCGGAAATCGCAGCCCTCGTGGCCGACAAAAGGCGCCTCAGAAGAGTCTGGATTTCCTCGCACAACCCCAGGGACAAGACAGCACGTAATCGTGCCACCAAGAAACTGAAGGACAAGCTATCCATCCTACGGCAGGACTCGTTTCATAGATTCCTTGAGGAGCTGGAACCTGGAGACCCGCAGCACAGCCTGTGGAATATCACGAGGCACATAAAAAAACCTGCGAAGAAGATATCACCCGTGCGCAAAGTGGACGGTTCCTGGTGTCGGACTGAGGTCGAAAGAGCAGAAGCCTTTGCTGACCATCTACATGCATTCTCACAGTTCGACAGATGCACTGACGAAGAGAGAGCTGCCACCATAAAGTTTGTAGACAGCCCAAGTGCCCCTGGCTCGCCAATACAGCCCGAAAGTGTGGAAGCGTGCTGAAGTAATTGTCCTCCTCAAGCCTGGAAAACCTGAAGCCAATCGAGCCTCGTATCGTCCGAGTAGTTTGCTGGCAATCCTCTCCAAAATATTTAAAAGAGTATCTCCACTATGCAACTGATAAACACAACGTCAGGCCATGTAGGCCACCAATGAGGAAACTGCAAAGACGATGTCGGGCCGCTGACAAAAGAAAGCAGCGAAGCCAACTCATGATCTGCCAAGGCTACGAGCTGGCTAGGTAACTAGAGGAGAACGAAGAAAGTTGAATTTTTAATACATAAAAACATACAAAGGAAAATAATCGAAGTATATACAGGGTGCGTTATGAAAGTAATGCGCATTTTCTAAGAAAAATATATTTGTTGATCCAATCAGTACAAATTATTAAAATTCTTCAAAATAGTCCCCTCCTGCGTCAATACACTTGCGGAGACGTGTATGCCACGCCTGGAAAGCACCCTGAAACTCCTCGACAGAAATGCCTTTCAGGAACCTTGTTACGCGAGCTTGGATGTTCTCCACCGACTCCCAGTGTTTTCCCTTTAGCTCCCTCTTCAGTAGGGGGAACAAAAAAAAGTCGCACGGAGCTAAGTCAGGGCTGTAAGGAGGCTGGGGCACAACTGAGATCTTCTACTGGGTCAAGAAGTTGGTGACGACGAAGGCTGGGGGCGTTATCGTGGTGGAGCATGAAAACGTCTTTGATGTCTGGCCTGACGCGTACGACTCGACGTTTCAGTCTCTTGAGTACCTCTTGGTAAAAGGCTCCGTTGACAGTTTGTCCTTGCGTTACAAACTCAAAATGGACGATTCCTCGGACGTCAAAGAAGACAATCAGCATTGTTTTGATACGAGATTTGCTCATGCGCGCCTTCTT
The DNA here is from genome assembly GCA_018150545.1 of Drosophila ercepeae. Taxonomy (NCBI): domain Eukaryota; kingdom Metazoa; phylum Arthropoda; class Insecta; order Diptera; family Drosophilidae; genus Drosophila; species Drosophila ercepeae. The sequence continues at coordinate 339,122 of JAECWL010000010.1, read as the reverse complement.
GGGTCTGCGAGAAAATTGTGTTTGCCACTCGGAACTCTGTCCTTTGGATTTTGGATCGTACTCGAACATCCAGGATTCATCCCCAGTTACAGTAAAATTAAAAAAACCTGGATCATTTCTAATCGATTCCAACAATTCTTCACAGCGAACGCTCCATCGCACCGTGACACAACAGAAAAAATGACTTCGCTCTACGACACGTCCTACCACTTCTATTGCTCAGAGCGAACTGAGACCGAGCGCGTTGGAAAGGAGAGACTCCGCCCCAAATTTTCAGACAGGTCCGAGCGTGCTACGACAGGTAGTTACGTGACAATGAAACCATGCGCATTACTTTCATAACGCACCCTGTATTTATAAATATAAACATATATAAAGTAAAGAAAAAATAAAATATGTATTAATTAAATTCATGTAACTTTATTTAACTTTTTTATTTAAAAGGAGGTGAATATATTATGTATGCGTACAAGTTAACAACGAACTCCCAGGTTAGCATCAGCAGGCCTATTTTTATTCCTCCTATTAATATTAATCATTTTATTACCCATAATTTATTAATATTAAGCATTTAATATTATAATTATTACTCCACTTATGTATGGTCCACCCCAAATTGGATCCACCCTAATTGGCCCGAGAGCTGAGCCAACATATTGCGCCCTTATGGGCCGTGGCTTTGTCCCATTGGCTAGCAGCGATCGTATGACTTCTGCAAAATGTGCATGGTCAGCGGTCTGCCACGGGCATCCGGTCATGCATGAGCTTTTGTTAGTTCTTAAGTTTAGTTCTGATTTTATATTCAATTAATAAAGAGCACAAGCTCATATAAAGAAACTCCGGCACTTAGCCGTTAAACCTTTTATTTACAAAATATACCGGCTCAGTCTCTAGGCCAGCGGTATTGAAGGACAGTCTCCTTCCAACGTAATCATCCTATTTCATCATAGAAACAGAACGGCCAACCGGCCCCCCACTTAATAACTGGAGCCCAACTACCCTTCGAACCTACCCTGAAGATCATAAAATGTAAGTGACTGTGCGACTAAGATAGCACCAGGTCATGATACTGTAATAAACGAATAAATAAAGTGTGCCTGTGAGTTCTGCATACCTCGCCAGTAAAAATTCCGTACAGTGTAAAATCCCGATATATATATTTCCTTGCATTTTTGTGTGGCGATTATGCCCCGCACCTTTCCCCTGGAGTATTCTGTGAATTTACTTTATTTGCATGTGTCTAATTTTAAATAAAGAAACGTAGAAATTTTGTGCCCAGTGTATCTGTGTGTTTGCTAAGCCTGTGCTTCGCTCCGACCATTTCCCAACTGTAATTTTTCTTGGGATGTATAACTCAGCGTTTTTATTGTGATGTTTTCTCGAATTTTCTGTGACTCCACTCTCTGTGCAGCAACTCCAGCAAATGATTGCTAAGTTTTACACATATAAATTCTGCGGGTTTATTATTATATTTTGTCTCAAATTTGTTATACTTCGCCCACTGTGTTGTGACTCCTCTAAAATATTGTACATCGTCGCCAGACCCTGACTTAGCTACAAGTGTTGGCCAACTAAAAGCGGTGCGCGAAACGCAAATTTTACCTTTATTCACCACCCATATTACTGCCAATTAATTCACTCAGCTTCATTTGCGGGCGATGAATTGGGAATATAGGGAAGTGAAGCAAGAAGTAGACAGTGACGATAGTGAGGAAATCGGATTTTGCCCCGCAGTGAGACAACCAGACTCATCAGAAATGAATGCAGAAATGGTCCAAGCGCTCATAACAAATGCCGTCAACGCCGCGCTAACCGCACAGGAGCAGCGCTGGCGGGCAGAAATTGAATCAGTTAGAAACCAGGTCAGCTCGTTAACTGTGCAGGCACCCCAAGTAGAAGTTTATGAAAGGGTAACGCCTGACCCCAGCATAAAGTGTGATGTCAAGTTAGATATTGTGAAATCGCTCCCAACCTTTAGCGGCAGCCACGATGAATACGTGTCTTGGAGGCAGGCCGCATCAGATGCGTACGAGGTATTCAAGAGATACAAGGGCAGCGAGGCCCACTATGAAGCAGTGGTAATTATTAAAAACAAAATTTGTGGTAACGCGCGAGCGCTCCTCACGTCACATAATACTGTGCTAAATTTCGATGCAATTCTGGCTAGGCTGGACTGCACATACGCGGACAAAACGTCCCTACGAGTATTACGTCAAAATCTCGAGATGGTTCAACAACGTGATGCCGATCTTATGGCATACTATGACGAAGTCGAGAGGAAACTCACGCTCGTCACGAACAAAATAGTTATGTCGCATAGTGCGGACACTGCAACTATCTTAAATAAGGAGGTTAGGGACGATGCCCTACACGCATTTATTGCTGGGCTGAAAAGACCGCTCAAAGCACTGGTGCTACCAGCACAACCAAAAGACCTTACGACTGCGTTAGCGCTTGCGCGGGAGGCTGAAAATAGCATTGAAAGAAGTGCATTCGCGGCGTCATACGCGAAGGCCATCGAAGACAAGGCTCTTGTGCATGATGGCAACAGGCGTACTAATAAATTTCAGGGAAAGCAATGGAAAGGAGAGGATAAAAATCCACACTTTATTCCTAAGCAATTCCAAAGCAAGCCACAAGAGGACAGCCCCTGGCAGAAGCGCGGCGACCCCGAAATTGTAGACCATAACAAAGTACAGCCTATGGAGATCGACCCTTCGACAGCCAAATTTAGGCAGGAAACAAATTGGGGAAAGCCTCAGAATAATAGCAACAACAAAAGACAGAATTCATCTCAGCGTTATTCGGGACAAAGACGCCAGCGTGTTAATAATATAACTCAATCCCACGAGCAGGAAGAGGCAGGGTATTCCGTCACAGCTGAAGCGGAAGTCGGCAGCATTGAAGAAGGTAACGACTCCGATGAACTTAAAGATCTGCTACATTTTTTAGGGAACGCTCCCGACTACCGTTCATCGAACGACAGTTGGCTGGTAAAACACTAAGAATACTTATCGACACGGGGGCGGCAAAGAATTACCTTAAGCCCATAAAGGAGCTAAGAAATGTAATGCCGGTCGAGACCCCCTTTACTGTGAGCTCTATTCACGGCTCCAGTGACGTCAAGAACAAGTGCATAATGCGCATTTTTGGGTTAGACGCCCCATTTTTCCTGTTGGACACACTGAGCACGTTCGATGCTATAATAGGCTTCGACTCGCTAACGCGAGCAGGAGTGGCATTGAACTTAGGCGACAGCGTAATAAAATACGCAAACGTCACTGAAAAGCTCAAATTCTTTGACTGTGAAAACGTTAATTTCACTAAAATTGATGACATAGTGGTACCAAATTCGGTGAAAGCCGAATTTAAAAATGTTATTCTGAAAAGAATCAAGGTGTTTTCGACCTCTAACGAGGCGCTAACTTTCAACACCTCGGTCACCGCCACTATTCGAACTAAGAGTGACGAACCCGTCTACTCCAGATTATACCCCTACCCCATGGGGGCAGCAGACTTTGTTAACAACGAGATCAAGGAGCTGCTGAGCAATGGCATAATAAGGCCTTCCAGATCCCCATACAACAGCCCTGCTTGGGTAGTTGACAAAAAGGGACTGACGATAACGGCATCAAAAATAAGCGCTTGGTAATCGACTTTAGGAAACTAAATGAACAAACAATTGCTGACCGCTACCCTATGCCAAGCATTCCCATGATTTTAGCGAACTTGGGAAAAGCCAGATACTTTACTACCCTAGACTTAAGGTCAGGGTATCACCAGATATACTTGGCCGAGAAGGACCGGGAAAAAACCTCTTTCTCAGTTAACGGAGGGAAGTACGAGTTTTGCCGATTACCTTTCGGATTAAAAAACGCAGGTAGCATATTCCAAAGAGCCATCGATGATGTGCTGAGGGAAGAAATAGGCAAGATATGTTACGTCTATGTCGATGACGTCATTATATTTTCAGAAAACGAAACCGAACATGTTAAGCACATCGATATAGTGCTTAAGCGACTGCTCGAGGCCAACATGAAGGTGGCACGAGAAAAGACTAAATTCTTTAAAGAAAGCGTAGAATTCTTAGGCTTCATAGTCACTAGGGGGGAACGAAAACAGACCCTGAAAAAGTCAGGGCAATACAAGAGTTCCCCGAACCCAAAAATCTGTTTAGCCTTAGGTCTTTCCTCGGCCTGGCGAGCTATTACAGAAGCTTTGTGAAGAATTTTGCCTCCATTGCCAGGCCTCTCACTCATATTCTCAAAGGGGAAAACGGTACAGTGAGCAAAAACATGTCGAAAAAAGTTCCTGTTACATTTGATGAAACCCAGCGCAATGCGTTTGATCACCTGCGTAACATCCTAGCATCAGAAGATGTCATTTTGACGTACCCCGATTTCAAATTACCATTTGACCTAACCACCGATGCTTCAGGCAGTGGTATAGGCGCGGTATTGTCCCAGAACAAGAGGCCCATCACCATGATCTCTCGTACGCTGAAAGACTGCGAACTGAACTACGCCACCAACGAAAGAGAATTGTTGGCGATAGTCTGGGCAATAGGCAAACTTCAAAATTACCTATACGGTACCAAAGAGGTAAGGATCTTTACAGATCACCAGCCCCTCACATACGCGGTATCCGAGAAAAACACCAACGCTAAGATTAAGCGATGGAAAGCATTTATTGATGAGAACAACGGAAAAGTATTTTACACACCGGGAAAACAAAACCTGGTAGCGGACGCGCTATCTCGACAACCCCTGAACAACTTAGAGGCTGAGGCCCAGTCCGATGCAGCCACGGTGCATAGTGAGCTTTCCCTTTCGTACACTATAGAAACCACAGACAAACCTCTGAACTGCTTCAGAAACCAAATCATTTTGGAAGAAGCAAACCAACCGCTTCGGCGAGACTTCATAATCTTCGGAAATAGAACTCGCCATATCATTAACTTTAATGACAAAGACTCGCTTGTAGAATCCGTTAAAGAAATTGTCAACGCCAATGTCGTGAACGCGATTCACTGTGATTTCCCTACCCTGGCGCGTATTCAACATGCCTTGAGGCAGGAGTTTCCTGCGACAAAGTTTTGGCATTGTAAAGCCTTCGTCAGTGATATTACCAACGTCAATGAACAGCTTGAAATCACTAACACCGAGCACAATCGCGCCCATCGGGCTGCACAAGAGAACGCTAAACAAATTCTCCGGGATTATTACTTCCCGAATATGTCTAAACTAGCTAGCGAAGTGGTCGCAAATTGCAAAGTCTGCAATAAAGCCAAATACGACCGCCATCCTAAGAAACAGGAATTAGGAAATACCCCTATACCTTCATACGTTGGAGAAATGTTGCATATCGACATATTTTCCACTGACAGAAAAATCTTCTTAACCTGTATTGACAAATTGTCCAAATTTGCCATCGTACAACCCTTAGTTTCTAGGGCAATCATCGATGTACGAGCCCCTATTCTCCAATTGGTAAACTTCTACCCAAATATCAGAACCATATACTGCGACAACAAAGCCTCTTTCAACTCTGAGACAATCACGTCGTTGCTTAAAAACCAATACAGCATCGATGTTGTCAATGCGCCACCGCTACACAGTAGCTCCAATGGCCAAATTGAAAGGTTTCACAGTACACTGGCAGAAATCGCCAGATGCCTCAAAATTGATAAAAAAATAGAGGATACTGTGGAATTGATCTCACGGGCTACGATAGAATACAGCAGGTCGCTACATTCGGTCACAAAGTTTAGACCAGTGGAGGTTATCCACGCTGGCAATGACGAGATCATGTTGGCAATCAAAGATAGAATTGACAAGGCACAACAAGCTAACCTGGACAGAATTAACCCTTCTAGACAAAACCGAATCTTTGAAGTTGGTGAAAAAGTACACCTACGTAACAACAAAAGGTTAGGTAACAAATTGACCCCGCTTTATTCAGAAGAGCGTGTGGAAGCAGATCTGGGAACATCTGTTCTCATTAGAGGGAGGGTGGTCCATAAGGACAATATCAAATAGGCATTTCATCTGCCACATTCACCCTTATATTAAACACTCACCATTTGCTATAATTTCCACAGGCTTGCCGTAATATCCATCATACTTCTAACCACCGCAAGCGCGCGAGTCACCGACTTCTCGCATGCAAAATACATCCCGGTGTTAGACGGGAATGTATTAGTATGGGAACAGTATGGCCTGATTAGGCACTCGACAAATCTGTCTGAGTTTTCTAGCATAATTGACTCTCCAGTCGGAATGCTTGAACTGTTCCCACAGTCCCACATGAGGAAACTTCTGAAAGTCGACATCAACCATGCCCAGAACATGCTGGATGAAATTACCGTGCACCGTAGAATGGCCAGGAGCCTGGATTTCCTGGGCTCGGCACTCAAGGTCGTGGCGGGCACGACCGACGCGGAGGACCTCTTTAGAATCAAAACTAACGAAGCAGCCCTAATAGAGGCAAACAATAGGCAGGTAGTAATAAACACAGAAACGCAAAACCATATTAACCAACTCACAGACACAGTAAACAGAATCCTCAAAGAGAAAAGGGACGGGTTGGTTGACGCCGGCCACCTTTTCGAGACCCTCTTAGCCAGAAATAGAATACTAATTTCAGAAATACAAAATTGCATGCTCACGATCACACTCGCAAAAAACAATATGATAAATCCAGTTATTTTTAATCACAATGACCTTAAATCTATCTTCGACGAACAGCTCACAGAGGTCCCCATAGTTAGTCTTATGGATGTATCTAAGATTAAGATTTTTCAATCTAATATTTTTATCCATGTAATTGTTCAATATCCTAAAGTTAAGTTTATTTGTAAAAAAGTCCTGCTCTTTCCTGTTGCTCACTACCATACCATGTTACAAATTGAAGAAAACGTCTTGGCGGAATGTGATGACGGAGTCCTAGCAGTTTCAGATTGCGCGTCTACCAACTTGGCCACGTTCTGCAAAAAGGCGGTTCACGACACCTGCGCCAGGCAGTTACATGCCGGCGGTGTGGCTACATGCCGGACGCAGCCCAGCAATCTAGAGCCCCTTACAATCGTGGACGATGGAGTAATAATCGTCAACGAGAAATTTACGAGGATTACTATCGATGACGGGCCTACCACAACCGTAATAGGGACCCACCTTATTACCTTCGAACGGAAGGCAGTCATCAACGGCTCAGTATATTTGAACCTCAATTACGCTGTGGATAAGAGCCCTGGAATCGCGGCCTCCCCATTAATCAACATCACCGGACATGATCAAATACTGAGTCTGCCGCTACTACAGCGGATGAACGAGCACAACCTGCGGCTGATGCAGGAGCTCAGAGAGGACGTGTCCGCGGGAGGTGCACCAAAAATCTGGTTCGTCGCGGGAGTCGCCATTAGCTTCACGTTATGCGGCTTGGTCCTGCTGCAACAACACTGCAGGCGCAAACGGGAGGCATCCCAGTTGCAAAAATCCATTGACGAATTGGCTGTCACCGAGGACGGCGTCTTATTTAAGGGGAGAGTAGTTAACAACGAACTCCCAGGTTAGCATCAGCAGGCCTATTTTTATTCCTCCTATTAATATTAATCATTTTATTACCCATAATTTATTAATATTAAGCATTTAATATTATAATTATTACTCCACTTATGTATGGTCCACCCCAAATTGGATCCACCCTAATTGGCCCGAGAGCTGAGCCAACATATTGCGCCCTTATGGGCCGTGGCTTTGTCCCATTGGCTAGCAGCGATCGTATGACTTCTGCAAAATGTGCATGGTCAGCGGTCTGCCACGGGCATCCGGTCATGCATGAGCTTTTGTTAGTTCTTAAGTTTAGTTCTGATTTTATATTCAATTAATAAAGAGCACAAGCTCATATAAAGAAACTCCGGCACTTAGCCGTTAAACCTTTTTATTTACAAAATATACCGGCTCAGTCTCTAGGCCAGCGGTATTGAAGGACAGTCTCCTTCCAACGTAATCATCCTATTTCATCATAGAAACAGGACGGCCAACCGGCCCCCCACTTAATAACTTACACACTGAACTCAGTGTAACATTTATTCAAACAAACATCCCCAAGCTTTTTTAAAGCTATAGGTGCAAAGTTATATGAACACAAAAGAATTTCATGGGAACCATTTGTGAATTATGTGCGCATAATGCTCTCCCTTACTTAAACAGATATCAAATATATAACAGCGACGACGCAGATTGCAACGCGACCTCTGACGCAACCGCGCAGCCTTAATATGTTAACCTTATGAGATATAAATTTTAAGATTTATTCAATAAGGAGAGAACAAACAGACACACTATATCATCTATTTATTTAAAGATATAGACAATAAAAATACATGACAGGAGCATATCCTGCTTACAAAGCTCTTGGGGATGTTTGATAGTTTTTTGATATGGACCGATATGGTTCCATTGAGGAAGGTAAGCACAGAGGCGCTGCAAAATGCTATCAAGGTAACGGTCATCGCGAGGTTTAGGGTTCCAAAGATCATGATGACCAACAACGGTGTGTGTTGTTTAATTGTTTAATTTAAATCATATTTATTCCAAGATGTTTCAGCTCGGGAAAAATTGGGTGAAAAAAATATCTTTACACACACTAATAAACAATTCTTAAAATAAAATCCAATGTTAGACAAGTCCATTGACAACCTTAATAAACTGCATCAGGAAATCAGTGGGAGGCTAGTGGAGCATGGGTCTGTGGCGCGTAGGCCCGAGTTCGATAACCTGGTCGTCCCTGGTCATTCCCTGGTTTTCTATCTATTTTTTTTAAATAGTTTATTTTTATTTATTATTTTTGCGGATATTTGAATTTTTTTTTTATAAAAAATAAATTATTACATTTTCAATAAGTTAGGCCGTGTACTTCATAAATATTTTCTTGTATGCATTAATCACAAAATCTTTAAAAAATGTAACATTTTTAACTATAATGAAATTAAATTTTTTTACTTTCTTAATGGTATAATTTATTATGTTATTATTTGTTATGAACCGATTCGTGATTGACCTTGCGTGACCGAGTGTTAAAATTAGTTGTGATACTCGGCTATGTTTGCAAAAAACGTATGAAACGAATAATTAAACTCCGTTTTTTTTTTAAATATACTGGTTTTTCAGATTAATAGAAATAAATACTATAATAAATAATAAAAATATTATTTTGTAAAAGTTTAGCCAAAGGTTTACCGTAAAAGTCTTTTTGGGGAATCGCGGTGAATTCTAGGTCTACTTATAAAGACTAGGGGGCGCTGAAAATCTAAATAGAATTCGTGGTTGTTTCTAGTCAAGTCGAATTTTACAATTATTTTTCAATACATTCTAATTTTTTATATGAATTTTATTGTTTTAAATATAATAAGATTGGAAATTTATGGATATGGAAATTTAAATATAAATTGTTTCTTATTTCTATGAAGATTGCTTATAGACAGTTGGAGTCTATTTTAGTTTTAGGTGCTGATAGCTTCCAAGAGGTACCATGAACAGGATGCTCCTTTCAGAGCATGCCCCCGCCTAGCATAACTGGCAGGGAGCATCTCATGGTTAGCAGCCCAAGCCAATTAAACAAGCCTAACCAGAAAACAGTTGGAAATAGTCGCCTATTACCGCAAATTGAAAAAAATAGTATAACGCTAACATTCCAGACGGCTTCAGTCTTTTGGCAAAAAGTTCCATCCAAGAAAAGAATCCTACCAACCTCACCGAAAATATTGAAAAAAAGAGCCCATGTAATCGAACATAGAAACCATCTCGCTTTAAATAAATTCGCTGCTCTTGCAAACCAAGAAGACTGTCAAGAAGGCGAAAATAGCATGGACATTGCAAAAGAAGAATCTCGACAAGCTAAAATTCCAGTGACAAAGAAGTCGCCAAAACCTAGCCAAATAACAGTACTTGCTGTCAGCGACGTACCTGCCTTAGAAAGGCTTCTCGACTCGGCGGTATCGTCTGACTCATACGAACTCACGATAGCGAGTAATGGCAACTTGCGCGTATACCCCCGTAACTCTAATGCTCACAGAGCTATCACTAATAAACTCGGAAGTAAATCTCCAATACACTCACTTCTGCCACCCAGAAGACAGAGCCTACAGGGTTGTGGTGTGGGTAGGTACAGCTAACAGTCTACTATCAGTACGCGAAGAGTATAACCTATCTTCTGATCACTCGCCGCTGATCGCTTCACTGACAACGTCACCTAATAGCACCGCCCCTATTAGGATGCTCGTTCCACCTGGTGCAAATGTAAGGCTGTTCCAGTACGAGCTTAACAATGCATTTAACCTCAATACAGAGATAAATACAGCAGACGATATCGTGAAAGCGGTTACAATTTTTATGAAGAAGATCAAAGACGCAGCCCAAACTGCAGCTCCTGGCGGCGCAGTTCACCTACGCAACATGCGTAGCAGCATCGCTTCCTCTCCGGAAGCAGTAGGACTCTTAACTCTCAAGAAACGTCTCCGGCGTGAGTTCATCAGGACCAATGACCCAATAATTGACAGACTGTACCGAAGGATATCAAATCGGGTGCGAAAAGTACTGTCCAACCTGAAAAGAGAAGAAACTGACGCGTTCCTCGGGAAAGCTACTGCCGATGAAAACTCAAAATTCGCGCTCTGGAAGCTCACGAAGAGATTCAAGAGACAAGTTGCTCCAAAGTTTCCAGTTCGTAACCCAGATGGCACTTGGGCAAAATCACCTCAGGACAGAGCTGAAGCGTTTGCCAGAAACCTGGAGCAAAGATACCAACCGTTCGAGACAGCATCGCCAAGACGAGTACAACTGGTTGCTGAATCCCTAGAAGCCCCATTGCAGATGGCTCTTCCTGTAAAGCCTATTAAACTCACGGAATTGAAAGATGATATCAAATTCCTTCGCAACCACAAGGCTCCTGATGAGGATCCCATCGACAACCGCTCCATTAGGCTGATGCCCCACAGAGCTTTGTTATTCCTTGTACTGATTTTCAATTCTGCTCTTCGACTGGGACACTTCCCAAGCGCCTGGAAGAAGGCGAATATTATTATTCTCCATAAAAGTGGGAAGCCAGCAGAGGAATTGGACTCCTATCGCCCAATAAGCCTGCTTCCAGCATTTGGCAAATTACTTGAGAGGTGTATCCTGAGAAGATTGCTCGAATCCCGAAAGGTCCAGAAAGCTATTCCGAAGTTTCAGTTTGGTTTTAGACTCAGGCATGGCACACCTGAACAGCTACACCGCGTAGTAAACTTTGTACTGGAAGGTTTTCATGGAAATGAGTACGTCGTTGGAGCTTTTCTGGACATCCAGCAGGCTTTCGACAGAGTGTGGCATGAAAGACTTCTGCACAAGCTTAAAAGGCTACTTAATCCTCAGCTCTTTTTGATAATAAAAAGCTTCCTCCACGAGCGATCCTTTAAAGTAGTACAGGACGGACTGTCCTCCCAAACAAAAATAGTCAGAGCAGGTGTACCCAAGGGAAGTGTGTTAGGTCCAACACTATATAGCCCGTATACGCACGACATGCCCTCAGCTGACAACATGTCTCTTACAGATCCCAATGACCAGTTGCCACTTTTGCTGATGACACTGCAGTCCTGGCCAGAGATACTTGCGTCTATACAGCCACTGATACGCTTCATCTAAAAAAATTTGAGAACTGGGCCCTACGCTGGAACATTGCAGTCAATCCGGAAAAGTGTGTTTCCGTGACGTACACCCTGAGAAAAGACACATCACCTGGTGTGTTTCTGCATGGAGAGCTCCTCACACAATCGAACGCCCACAAATATCTCGGTGTCACTCTGGATAAGCGACTTACATTTCAACGCCATGTAACGGATTTAACTCGGCGGCAAAAAACAAAGGAGAACAGCATGGCTTGGGCTCCTTAGGCCTGGAAACAAACTTTCAGTTTCCAACAAGGCCAAAATTTATAAGGTTGTCTTGGCTCCTATTTGGAAATATGGCATCCAAGTGTATGGCATCGCCGCAAAGTCGCACCTCAACAAAATCGTGTGGCTCAGTCGCAAATCTTGCGTAAACTATCTGGAGCGGCTTGGTACATCCGCAACAAAGACATTGAACAAGAGCTGAGGGTACCAAGAATTGGCGATGTCATAAACAAACAAGCGCGTACGTAAATAAATTGGGAATCCACCCGAACCAGTTGGCTCGAAAACTCTTGACGAGGAGACGTGTAATGGGACTGAGGACGAGAAGGAGGCTCCAGCGCATTCACCCTACAGATCTGCCAGGCAGATATATAAATTAATTGATTCCCTAATTAGGTTTAAGTATGTACATATGTAAATACTCGCTAGAAATTATGAATCTCTGTATAAGTTATTATAAATAGTAACAGTTGTCAGCAATATAAATAAATAAAAAAATAAAAAAAAAAAGTTTCTTATTTCCAGTTAGTAAAAAAAATATACGATTGGAAATGGCATACACCTAATGCTAAACTTAACAGGGCACTGTAAAAATAGGGAGCAAAACTAATTTAACTATAATATAAAAAAACGGATTTTCCCAGATATAAACGATATACGAAATTTGCCTAATTACTAAAATCGTTACAGACAATTATGAAGGAACAAAATTTTTCTTAAGTAATACAATTAAACTAATATAATATAATATATTCAATATATCTTCTTGTTCTTAGTATTTGGGAGTTTGTTAAAATAAATTTTGAATTATAATTTAAAAAACATTTCCAACGACGTACATAATATGTTTTTTTAATTTCCAAGGTTAAGCTTAAGGTATTTTTAAAATTGTCAGTATAGGTTGCTTATATTTGAATAAAAATCATCCCTACATTATTAAGGGATCGAGATTTAATTCCACAAACAGATGAACAAACTATAAAAATTTTGTAATCTGGAAATCGTTGAAAGAATTTTCCTGGTACAAAAAAACTACTGATATTAATACAAAAAAAATCTTGACGAGGGAACACACCGATAAAAACACATGCTACGTCCAAAATATCCGATTTAAATTTTGGTGACAAAAAAATCTTATGTAGGTATTAATAAATAAAATTTTTAATAATTCTCTTTGGCACATGGTCCTTTCACATTTATATTTTTCTTACACGTGCATGAATAAATTCTTACCTAATTTTCAAACTCGACTTTCTGACACGAGCCAACTCCACCGAATTTTTAAACTATTTGACAAGAAATAACTTTAATTCACCATTCTATCATGTTGCTAGTAGCTTCATTCCGCCAAAATAAATCAAACTATTAATAAGGCAACCATAGGACTAATGGTATTTAGCTTTGAGAAAAATTTTAATTTTTCCAATATTACAAATTAATTGAATCTTTTCGCGCGGCTCCCAAGGCATAACGTACAGCCCACCTACCGTCCAACCGCCCGAGGGGCGCTGCCGTTTGTCGTACGGCTCGTATCGCGGGGATAAACCCGAGAGAATAAAGTATAGAAAGAAGATTACGAGGAAGAAGTGGAGTGCGTTTGTTGCTGTGAAAGGTAGGTGAGAATTAAGGATTTGATAAAAGTGGACGTGCAGAGTGAAGTTATAGAGTATAAGTCATTGTAGTCAGAACCTAAAACCCTGAAAGGCTCATGCTGGGGATTTGTAGATCTACAACAACTTAGGAACAAGGGACTAAAATTTCCGTCTTTTTTAAGTATTAAATGTTAGTCGTGTTAGTAGATGCTGGCTGTCTAGATTACCATTAATAAGGTTATAAAGGAAAACAATCCCTAGCATCTTTCTACGATTGGTAGGGAAGGTAAATTAATTAGAAGGAGCCTGTTAGAATAAGATGGGAGGTGAAGATTTGCATCCCAGTTGGGTCCCCTAAGAGCAAACATTAAGAAATTCTTTTAAACGGATTCAATGCGATCTTGATGAACCCCATACTGAGGGCCCCAGACGCATGACCCGTACTCCAGAATTGAACGTCCTAAAGATACGTATAATGTTTTGGTAATATAAGGGTCATTTAATTCCTCAGACCATCTTTTCATGAAGCCAAGCACGCCCTTAGCTTTTTTTTAACCATCGTAGAAATATTGTCGGAAAATTTAAGTTCAACACCTTATAGGACACCAAGATCGTTAACCTGGGTTAATCTTTCTAAGGAAATCCCATAGAGAAAGTATGTGGCCTGGTTAGGGAACGAACGATAAAAAGAAATTAGCTTACATTTTGACCCATAAAGTTTCAATAGATTGGTAGAACACCATTTTTGAAAATTGTCCAAATCCGGCTGAAGTTATTAGGCAGAAGGGGATTTGTATTGAAGATTAAGCTTAACGTCGTCTGCGTACATAAGAACTAGAGAGTTCGTTAGAGCAGGGGGTAAGTCGTTAATAAAAATAGTGAAAAGTAGCGACCCAAGATGGCTTCCTTGGGGGACTCCCGATGTAGCTCTAACAAGGCGAGATTGTACATCTTTAATAAGGACACGTTGGGTTCTTCCAACTAAGTAGCAATAATCCACGTGAGAAGGTCTGAGGGAAATCCTAGGATACTAAGTTTACTCAAAAGGAGTGAGTGGTTGACAGAGTCAAATGCTTTAGTAAAGTCCGTATAGATGACATCTGTTTGAAGGCCTTTACGGAAGCCATCTATAATAAAGGAGGTCACCTCCAAAAGGTTTGTGGTGGTGGAGCGACGCTTTATAAAACCATGCTGGCATGGAGAAATAATTGAACTGCAGAGATGTTGAAGATGTGGTGTTTGCCAATTTTTCAAAAAGCTTTGGAATTGCTGACAATTTAGAGATTTCTCTATAGTTTGTAGCATCCGATTTCTTTTTTCCTTTTTTTGTGTAAGGGAATTATGAAGGATTCCGTCCACATTTGGGGAAAAATCGAAGTTTCCAGAGACATGTTCTGACACCCTCTTGATTGTTCGAGGTTCTTTTATTGAATGATTAAAGTGTGCTGAAGTTGGGTTCAGCTAACCCGCACATACATTGCTTATATCTATTTATTCTTTCTTATATTTATACATTTACATATGTATGCAGAAGGCATTGACCACTTGAGCTGCAAAGTGCATGCTCAGCATTCCCACGCTCCGCGATCGGCTTATGTATAAGCGTTAGATCGTATTACTGGGGCGCTGGATTGCTTACGTAGTTTTGGTGGTCTTTTTGTATATTTATATATTTATATTTATTATGACAAAGTGTCACAATGTATTGACGCTAAGTTATTCCCAATCATTTATTGTATTGTTAGGGTAGATTAGTTCAATATGCTACACCTCCCTTTTTAAAGAAATGACGTAATATATGTAGTCATTTAGTTCTTAATATTATTATTGTTATTGATTTTTCTTATTAACTATTAGCAATGTTTTGTTTCAAAGCATTTTTGTATAATGACAGAATAATACAAAAAATTTATGTTGAATTACGATATTTTTGGATTTATGTTTAACTTTCTTAGAAGGAAAAATAATTAAAAATTTTTTTTTTTTTTTTGAGGTTGATCAGACCTTTTCTTAAGTGAAATGAAACGTTTCATTGATTATATATTTTTGGTCTATCCTTATGTACTTTTTGCTTCTTTTGTTTTGTATCTCTAATTACTATGTTATCTCTGTCTTCTATGGTTTCAACAGTATAAGGGCCTAGATATACTGGATCTAACTTATGACCCGATTCGTTCCTTAGTATAACTTTATCTCCTATTTTTAATTGAAAATCTGAAGTTTTCTTATCATAAAGTTGTTTTCTATAAGACTTAGCTTTTTCTAACATAAGTCTAGCTCTTTTATATGCTATTTCTAATCTAAATTTTATTTCCTTTGAGTAATCTTCTATATTATATAGTGGTTCTATTCTATCTGTTTTATTAAAATTTGCGAACTGCCTTGGTAATCTTCCAAAGACTAGTTCATATGGACAATAATTATGCATGACTGATGGTGTTGTGTTGAAACAATATGTAAAGTATTGTATCCAAACGTCCCAATTAGTTTTATCTGCAGAGATGTATGAACGAATGTATTCATTGAATGTTCTATGACTTCGTTCGATTGTCCCTAAAGTCTGGTGGTGATATGCAGTGGATGTAAGACTTTCAATCTTCATATATTTACACATATCTTGAATTACATTGTTTTTATACTCGGTACCCATGTCCGAAATGAACGTCTTTATTGGACCGTACTTTAGTATAAAATTTTCGAATATAGCTTTTGCGACAGTATTTGCGCTCTTATTCGCTACAGGTATGGTTACTAGATACTTCGTCAAATCACATATTAGTGTGACGATGTATTCGTTGCCATATTCTGATTTCGGTAGTGGACCAACTGTGTCCACTATCACTATATCAAAAGCATTTGTTGGGGTTTCTGTGTGAGTCATTGGGGTCTTTGTATGTGTCGTTGTTTTTGACATTTGGCATTTATAACATCTACGTATGTACTCTTTTATATGACGAGTCATATTTTTCCAATAATAGTGTCTTTTTATTTTCGCTAGCGTTCTTGTAATGCCTGTATGACCTCCTTGAATTGGATCGTCATGATATGTAGACAGTATCGATTGTATCTCTTTTTCAGTTTTTATAATGGTCACCGGCTGGAGTAGCGCTACTCTTAATGATTTCAATTTTATATTGCCCATGTTTTTGAAATTATCTATTGAAATGGTTTCAAAGATTTTTTCACTCGGTGCCAATTTGAGTTGGCTGATTTTTAGTATACCGGCTTGCATTTCAAGCCTTTGGAAGAACTGACCTAAATCAAAAATTCCATTGGTATATAAATCGTCAACATCAATTCTTGCAATAACTTTATTTCCTCGTTTTAGTAAACAAATAGATTCAGTTATTCGCAAGGTCACTACTTTTCGTACTTCATAATTTGTTATGACTTCGTGTACGTTGGGCTTAGATACATTTTGGATACTTTGCCTAGGCAATAGTTCCTTATTTGTTACTGTACAGTTTTCTTGTCTACTTTGTTGCCTGGTAGTGACTTTCAGGACTTTATGTTGCATGTCTTTGAGTTCCTTTATATTTATACGTGAGAG
The DNA here is from genome assembly GCA_018150545.1 of Drosophila ercepeae. NCBI lineage: Eukaryota > Metazoa > Arthropoda > Insecta > Diptera > Drosophilidae > Drosophila > Drosophila ercepeae. The sequence goes on along the minus strand of JAECWL010000010.1, from coordinate 322,051 downwards.
TGCGTCTGCTACAAAATTATCTTTCCCCCTTAGGTATTCTACTGTGAAGTCGTATTCTTCAAGCTCTAGCCGCATGCGAGTTAATTTAGAACTGGGATTAGTCATAGAAAATAGGTACGTTAATGGTCTGTGGTCCGTTTTAATGGTGAAATGTTTGCCATAAATGTATGGTCTAAAATGGGTAATTGCCCAATGAATTGCCGCTAGTTCTTGTTCCGTTGTACTCTTATTGCTTTCTCCTTTTGTAAATGAACGTGATGCATAAGCTATTGGGAGCTGAATCCCGTCACGGTTCTAAGTTAGAACCGCTCCGCAAGCTTGTTTACTAGCATCCGTTATAATGCAAAATTCTTTGCGAAAATCAGGATATTGTAATAGTGTGGGGTGCATAAGATTTTCTTTAAGGTATTCGAATGCGTTCTGGCATTCGCTTGACCATTCAAAAGGGACATTCTTTTTACATAATCTAGTTATGTGCCGTGAATAGTCGGCGAAGTTCCTTATAAATCGACGATAATAGTTGCAGAATGCTACAAATCGTCTCGCACTGTCCGCATCATGAGGGACAGGATAATTTTTGATGACGTCATATTTCTTGTCATCTGGCAATACTCCTTTGTCTGTGCATTTGTGACCCAGGAATGTCACTTCGTGCATGAAAAATGAACATTTTTCTGGATGCAACTTTAGGTTATATTTCCTACATACATTAAAAACGTCAGTTAAGTTTTTAATCATTTGTTTTTCGGAACATCCTATCACCATTAAGTCATCCATGTAAAGGAATGCCTGAGAGGGTTCTAATCCCGAGAATGATATAGTCATCATCCTCTGAAATGAATTTGGTGCTATTTTAAGACCAAATGGTAATCGCGTGAAGCGATATGAGCCATTGCTCGTTGAAAAGGATGTTATATTCCTAGAGTTTTCCTCAAGTTCTATTTGGTGGAAACCTGACATCAAGTCAAGGCATGAAAAGTATTTAGCTCGACCTAGTTGATCTAAAATGTCATCAATTCTAGGGAGTGGAAATTTGTCAGAAAGAAGTTTTTTGTTTATTTGACGATAGTCAATTACTAATCGCCATTTTTTCTCTTGTGAATTTGGTAATGATTTTTTTGGTACTAGCAAGAGTGGGCTGTTATATTCAGATACAGACGGTTCGACGATTTTGTCGCTTATTAATTTCCCTACTTGTTTTTGAATTTCCTCAATATGGCTATGCGGGCTTCTATAGTTTTTTATATAAATGGGTTCATCATCTTTAAGTCTTAATGTTTGTTTATAAAAATTATTTGTTGATATTGGTTCGGTTTCCAGTCCGAACACATCACTATACTGTGTGCATAATTCTGTTAATTGATTTTTAAATTGGTCTGGAAAATTTTTCTTTAGTTTTGAAAGTATTTGCTCGCTTCTATTTCCAGTGTCGGTATTATGAATGTCATAATCTTTTAGATTTTCATATTGTATTTTATTTACTTTGACCACTTGGTCGAAATTAGTTGTATTTAGAAGTCGAACGTATACATGTTTGGATGCTGCTATTGTATTTGCAACATAAATCCCACCGTGTATTTCTTGATTAGGAACAAATATGAAATCATTTACAACATTAATGTCTATTTTCCGAATAACTTGTGATCTGGCTGGCAGAAGAACTGTATTGTTGCCAGCGCTATATGTTATCGGAACATATATTGGATAATTTAAATTTTGGGGTCTAATTATAAACCAGTCTTCACTTGGTTTGAAATCTAGTTGACAATTGAATTTCTTTATAAAATCAATGCCTATTATTCCATCACATGGTATTGCAAAATTTGGGTTTACCAAATGAAATTCATGTGGAATAATATATTTTGTTGATTGGAGTTCTATTAAGGTTGTTCCTTGAGACTTTATCACACCTTGGCCTATACCTTCGATGTTTATTATTTTTTCATTTTGAATTATTAAGTTATCAGAATTTACTTTCAAAAGTGAGATATCTGCACCAGTATCTATGAGAAATGTTAGTTTATTTTCAGCTGAATGATTATAGAAAGTTACGAATATATTAAGACTATAATTGATGGAATGAACTTTTACATTTATTGGTTGTTTCCTAAAGGGTTCTGTTAGTTTTCCGACGTATTTTGCGCGATTCTCACACTGCTATTATTATTATTACCATGGTTGTAGTTTCCGCGGCCTCTCCCTTGATTTTGGCCTCGTCTACCTCCACGGTTATTATAGTTATTATTATTGTTGTTATTGCTGCCTCGGTTGTAATTGTTTTGGTAGTTATTTCTTCCACGATTATAACCCCGGGCGCCTCTATTATAATTATTTGCACCTCGTCGATAATAGAGTACAGTGTTACTTTGACCTGTTATCTCTGTGCAACTGTTTACAAATTTGGAGATGGCATCATTCATGTTTGTGAATGTGCCTGCTTGCATGATAAGTTTTACCATATCAATGGAGCAATTCTGTGTCATTGCTTTTACAGCTGTTGTAGTGCTGTATTTATTTGCTAAGGATTGGCTGAGACCTTCACTGATATAGGCACCTTCAAGGGCCTTTGTCAGTTTCTCCACCTCTTGGGTGTATTGGTTAGCCGTTTTATTTCTCTGTTGTAGATTCAGAAGTTTGGCAGATATCACTTCTACCGATTCTCCTTTTACTGCACTTGACAGTTGGGTAATGATTGCAGCAATCGTCTGCTCATTACTTATAAGGTTTCTTACATGGCCTTTAAGTTTTGTTTTTATTAGGCTTATTGCTGTCGTTTCATGTGTGCCCTTTAAGCTATCTAGTAGACCTAGAGCATCCAAAAAACTTTGTAGATTTTCTGGTTTACCATCAAACTCTGGTATCAGAGATGTGGCTAGCCTGATAAATTCTATCAACGTCTGTGCCATTTCAGAAATTGTTATTGGTTCAGATTCAAATTCAATTCGGTCGCTTCCTTCTAGCGTTTCAATGTCACTATCGGACTCAGCGCCGCTTGATTGAACAGATTCGTCTAGTTCTTTGAACTGGTCTGTGTTGAATTCAACCAATTGACTTAGACTTTCTGGTACATCTATCAGAATATGCCTTCTTTTTCTGATGTTATTTAATCTTGTGTTTAGGGATTTTATAACCCTTAAACATTTGTTATTATGTTCAGATGTGAGCCTATTTGCATATTTATTTACTAATGTAACTATATTATTATATTCACCTACTAATATCTCTATATGATTTTTCAGAGTTTCGGATTTTATTATTGCGTCTCTATTGATACATTTATAAGACTTATCGAACCTGAAACGAAATTCGTCTATTCGTATCGCTATTTCGCTCCATTCCATTCTTTTCGTAAGAAAAAAGTTTTTATTAAGCTTTCTTCTAATCCATATTATTATTTTTTTTTTTTTTTATATCTGGTCTAAACGATTTGCCCTATTTATGTAACGTCTTTTAATGATCTTGTTATGCTTAACATAAATTGTAAGCAGAAATTGTAGAAGTAGTACTATTGTAATAATCAGCAATAAGATCCACAACGCATTTATATCGTCTGTGTGATCTATAATTTTTACGTTAGTAACTACGTTGGCAGTATTGGCCTTTGCCTCACTAGAATCGCTAAACCATCCCATTTTTTTTTTTTTTTATTTTCAATGAAACGTTTTGTTTGAAGAACAATCAAAAAAAAATGAGATTTTCTATTTATGAGTTTTTTCTCATTATTGTGATATTTATTTATTCTTCTAGAAAATCAAAAATAAAAAATGTTTACGTTTATTGAAGTTAAAAATTTTTCTGTCATTAAAAAAATTTTTGCAGCTGAATATATATATATACTCAGTAGCGGAGACGTGGAAATATTAGTTGTTAATAAATGTGGTTGGCTCACATATTTGTTTACAATATAAAAAAAATTGTCCAATCGCATTGTTAGTAAAAAGCCTAACAGATATTAGTGTTTTTCAAGCAGCGGTTTCCCGCATCGGCTTGGGTTTAGAAATTAAAATTAAGGCAAATTGGGGCATTGGCATTTATTTATGCAGCCCGTTTGCGTTGTTTCGCACCTTGCGAAATCTGGCTTTCGATGTCCTCAAGACGCTCTTTGTAGCGTTGTCGGGATGCCTCGTCTCTGGCCAACTGGGTCATTTCCTTGACCAGTCGGCGTTGCCTAAGTAGCTTTACCCTTTTTCCGGAGCGTTTGTGCTTCTTCGGTTCCTTCCTTTCCTGCCTTGCCCGGTACTCAGCTATTGTGAGTGGGCGTGGTCCATCTGCAGGATTTTGCTGCAGAGCTTCTTCCAACGTTGGCAAGTCCCTTTGCGTCGTGGGCTGTGCGGTTGAGAATTGTGGCTCTTCCGCCATCAATTATTATGTTTTTAGTTAATAATAATAACTTCTTGTAGCATAGAATTCTTCCTGCTACGGAATTACCGGAATCTTCGTATGGGTACAGACCGATGCGGTGTCCAGGATGATCCAGGCTGGATCGATGTGGTGTCCAGGATGATGCAGTATCCAATGGAGTGGGAAACAATGGAGCAGCTATCCGAGTGGCGCAGTTGACATTCGTGACAGCCGCATTGATGGCGTCCCAATCTCAGAGCTTGTCCTTGTGTTAAAGATGCCGTCCAAGGGATGTCCTGGTAGAGTCCTAGTAGGGTCCTAGTAGTGTCCTGTCACGGTCGTCATGTTCTGACACCCTCTTGATTGTTCGAGGTTCTTTTATTGAATGATTAAAGTGTGCTGAAGTTGGGTTCAGCTAACCCGCACATACATTGCTTATATCTATTTATTCTTTCTTATATTTATACATTTACATATGTATGCAGAAGGCATTGACCACTTGAGCTGCAAAGTGCATGCTCAGCATTCCCACGCTCCGCGATCACTGGGGCGCTGGATTGCTTACGTAGTTTTGGTGGTCTTTTTGTATATTTATATATTTATATTTATTATGACAAAGTGTCACAATGTATTGACGCTAAGTTATACCCAATCATTTATTGTATTGTTAGGGTAGATTAGTTCAATATGCTACAGACAAAAAGAAAAGTTGTAGAAAAGGTCTGCACAATGGCACAATCTCTAAAAATCAATCTTGCGAAAGCAGCGAGTTTTATGAACTCCATGGCTAGCCTGAAGGTTTCTATAGAAATATAGATCTAGAAGCCGACCTAAAGAAGTCCCTACGTGCTTTATTTGACCAAGGGATATGTCGAACATACCCTCAGTGAAATCATGGTGTGTTGAGAGTTATCAAAGCATTTGATTCCGTTAATCATCAGCTCTTGCTACGGAATCTCTCGCTTATTGGTTTTCCACCAAATATCCTTATGTGGATTGCTTCCTACCTTTCAGATCGAACTCAGCGTGTTCTATTTAAAACTACCAAGTCGAAGGTCATCCATGTCTCATCGGGTGTCCCGCTGGTTAGTATTCTAGGACCACTATTGTTTATACTATTTGTAAACGATCTTCCCAATGTGATTAGTTATGTCTCTACGCTTATTTATGCTGATGATGTCAAGTTATGCTATTCCATCTAGGAAAATTTCAACATTTCGGAACAAATGCAAACTTATGACATTCTATCACAGTGTACCGCTTATTGTATCTTACTCTATCGGAAATCACGTCCTTGATCGTGTTTTCTTAATCAACGATCTTCGAGTTCTTTTTGATCATAAACTTAAGTTTAATGATCACATTTCTATGACAGTGAATAAGCCAGAGGAATGTTAGCCTTTATTAAGCGATGGTTTAAGGAATTTAACGATCCTTTCACCACCAAATCCCTATATATCACCCAAGTTCGTCCTTTCCTTGAATATTTTTTTTTTTTTTATAACATTCTTAATTTGTATTTATAATCTGTCCAAGTGGACAATCATTAAATGGTTTGGGGGAGACCTTGACTTATGGGAGGTACATGGAATGTATATCTTATGAGGTTGACTTAGGTGTCTATTGGTTGGGGAGGTCAAGCGGGTGTTTCCTTTTCAGGCGTCTTGGGGATTGCCTATTATCTAGGAGGTTGATGGCCAGGTGGTTGGGGTGGTTGTCCAGTCTTTTTATGTATCTTCCGCTGAGACGGGTGATCTCCTCTGCTACACATCTAATTTCAAGCTCTTTATGGATTATTGAGTTTTCGTGGTACGGATGGGCGTTCGAAACTGTTCTCAGGCATTTATCCTTAAATCGCTGGATTTTGATGCGGTTCGAACAGCTTGCCGTGCCCCACAACTGTATCCCATATGTCCAGATTGGCTTCAGCACTACCTTGTAAATAAGCAGCTTGAATACTGCTTGTGCGTTTTGAGTCCTCAATACTCCTCTCATTAAAATAGAAATAAGTCGGTGAAAAAGCAGTTTCTGCTATTTGCACTAAAAAACTTAAAATGGGATCCTGATAATCGCCTCCCGCCGAACCGTTGCAGGCTTAAATTGTTGGAGTTACCTCCTCTGAAGGGGCGCCGAACTTGTGCTGGGGTCATGTTTCTACATATGCTTATCCATGGCGTGGTTGATTCCAAACACCTTCTAAGCCAACTATATTTATGCATCCCTAATAGGAAAACTATGTCCTTCCGACCCCTATGGTAACCTATTTGAAGATCTAACTACGCTGAACCCGATCCCTTTCGCAGTATTTGTAAAAACTATAACCTCTTATCTCATAATTTATCCCCTGAACTCTCCTTAATGTTAATAAACTAAAAATCTTAGAATACCTCTTAGAATAGTTACATTGTAGTTATATTTATATTTAGCATTTCATTGTTAAATTGTTGTTAAATAAATAATTCTAGAGAAGAAGCGTTGTATGATGATACAGGCAGCACTACTTCCTAGCTATTGGGCTGAAGCAGCTTACACTGCAAATTACATAAGGAACAGATGTCCGTCGTGTCCCCTATATGGCGAAACACCGTTTTAACTGTGGAATAGACTCCCAGTAGTGAGTCCCAGTAGTGAAACATCTGCGTACGTTTGGGGAAATTGTGGAATTGGGGAAGTTCACTCCAAGACCGACGAAATGAATATTCATAGAATTCTGCAATTATGCAAAGGAATACAGGCTGTATGACCTGGAAGCAAGAACTGTGCTGAAGAGTCGTGACGTGGTTTTCACAAAACAATTGGGTAAAGGGTAAAGACAGCTCCTTTAAAGAATTTACGGAAATGGGTGGAATGAACGTAAAGAGCGCATACGAATCAAGAAGAAACTGATACCGAGAGTGAAGGTTCATCAGAGGAAGTCCATCCGGAGGTGCAAATGAAGCAGGGACCTGACACAGGTAAACCTGGTAGACCACAACTAATCTACAATCAGATCGTTGCAGCTCCAAATGCATCTGAATCGAAAGATGAGATCTTCGAATGCACATGTTTAGTAAAAAACAACGACGAGATGAATGCGTACGAGGACGCCATGTTGAGTACAGGGCTCTCCAGGCGAGCGGCACATGGCGAGTTGTAAGACGCCAGCCTGAAATGATAGTCATCGATACCAAGGGGGTGCTACGCACACTTGTTGTGTTTTGTTGACTACAAAAAATCGTACTCCCCCGTAGCCCGAATCAGTTCCATACGGGGAGGAATCTCTTGCTGCAGACGATCTTTATTCTTTAACAATACCTGGCCACCTACGTTATGTTTGTTAATCTTTGCTTTGTTTTTATAAAACCTTATATTATCATATCGTGCATTGCTTATATTTATTTTCTTTTGCCTATTTTCTTAGTTTTTCTCATCATCATCATTCTCGTCATTTATTGGTAATTAGCATAAAGGCCTCGCCTCTGCTAGTTCATGTTGGTATTTTAAATGTTTATTTTAATGCGGATTTACAAAGTTTAATTATTATTATTGACAGTGCAAGCTCTTGCCGTTGTACACAGACCTGCAATGCTTTCGGATGACGACTTCAGATTTACTGCTCACCTCGGTTTGACCAGAGAACACAAGCATGTAGCGGTGCCAGATGCATTTCCAACACTTTCCCTAAGATGGCACCTTACTTATGGATCCGTCTTATGCCTAACGCTTCGATGCATGACAAATGCTTTGGACTCGATAGTCCCTTGGTCAATACATCTGCCGGTATCTTGTTTGCCGGGATGTATTTCACATTGATGTTCTTCTCAACCACTTCTCCTACAAAATGTCAATGTCAATGTGCTTTGTCCGTTTATGAAATATCGGATTCCTTGTGAGCTGACCAGCTCCCTGGTTGTCGTTGTAGATGGTGGTGTACCCAGTTGCCCCATAATCTCTTGCAGAAAACTTCGTAGGTGGACGGCTTTCTTCGAGGATTGGCCAAATATTGCCACAAAAGAAGAAGCAAAAGTATGGTCATGGATATGTATGCAGGCTGCAAACTGCTTTATACGGATTAAAGCAGAGTGGTCGCTAATGGTATAAGAAGCTGGACAGCAAATTGAAGGACATGGGTCTACGGACACTTGCAGCAGATAAATGTGTTTATCTTTAGAAAAAAGACAGGATCATCACTACATGTGGATGACCTGATCGTCGCTGCAATTAATGAGCAAATGGTAGCTCATTTGGAATCCGAGTTGTCAAGGAAGTTTGACATGAAAGACTTGGGTAAGATGTCGTATTGTTTGGGAATCGAGTTCGCCCAAAACAAAGAGAAAAGTTTTTCGATATGCCAGTCGAAATACGTAACGGATGCTTTGAAGCAATTCAACATGGAAAATTTCAAACCATCAAGAACACCAATGAACGTGAATGAGAAACTATCAGTCGAGGTGTGCCCGCAGACTGAAGAAGAGAAAGCTGAGTTATTGAACATCCCGTACCAGAGTTTGGTTGGAGCCTTGATGTGGCTGGCAGTATCTACACGTCCAGATATTGCACTCGCTGTCAGTGTTCTGAGCCGCTACAACACGTCTTATGGCAAGCAACACTGGGTTGCTGCTAAGAGGGTATTGCGTTACATGAAGGGGACTCCAGAGCATGGATTATTGTTCAAGCGAACTGGTGAACAATTGGTTGGATATGCAAATGCCGACTGGGCAGCATATCCTAACGATCGTAGATCTATTACAGGTTTTGCATTCAAGATATGCGATGCGGCAGTATCCTGGGAATGCCGCAAACAGCGAACTGTTGCGTTGTCAGGAACAAAAGCAGAGTACGTGACGCTGTCCGAATCGTCGAAGGAAGCCGTCCACCTACGAAGTTTTCTGCAAAGATTATGGGGCAACTGGGTGCCACCACAATTTACAACGACAACCAGGGCACATTTATATCCATTACCATTTTGTACGAGAACTGATTGAGAAGTTTGATATCAATGTAAAATACATCCCGACAAATGAGATGCCGGCAGATGTATTGACCAAGGGACTATCGAGTCCAAAGCATTTGTCATGCATCGAAGCGTTAGGCATGAGACAGATCCATATATATAGATCCATAGACATCTGAGGGGAAATGTTGGAAATTCATTTGCTTGAGTCCTCTGGTCACACGGAACTGAGCAGCAAGTCTGAAGTCGTCGTCCTAAAGCCTTGCCGGTCTGAGCACGCGCCGTCCATAACAATAACTAAACTTTGTACATCTGCATTTAAATAAACATTTAAAACACCAACATTTATTTTTGGCAACATGCAAAATTTTTTTGTAATATACCCTGTATATTTCCATATGATACAATGCACGCTTGTAATCGTTACAGATCATAGTCTATGGATTTGTCCCTCTCTAACGAATTAGGAATAAGGAAATGTCTATATCCATTTTGTAATTTCTTTAATTCTTTTGTCAGTCGCAAATTAAATTCCCCAGCGAACACACGGTATTTTTTTCTTGCTTCTCTTCGAATTCTGACGATCAATAGGTTAGGGGCCAAAAAACTGTAAAAACTGCTTAACAAACGGATGGAGCAGGGGAAGAGCATGTCGACATATATAAGCGAGTTTGTGGAAATTCTGGATGGTCTAGCTGGAGTTGGACTATAGCTCTATAGCTAAACGACGAGTTACGAACTATCGTGTTGCTATAGCGCCTTTCAGAACAATTTGAACATTTCGTGATGGCAATGGAAACACAAGATCAGTTGCCTCCGTTCGAAATTCTCACCATAAAGTTGAAGGAAGAAAGCGAACGAAAAGGAATAACAGAAGAGCGAATCGACAATACTAAGGCATTCCCTGCAACACAGAGGCAAAACTTGCAGACGAAGACGTAAGGGCAAAAGAAACGAATGAATATCGTTTGCTTTAAGTATGATGAACAAGGGCACATTAAGTCCCAGTGTCAAAGTGCGAGCGAGGGAGATAGCAATTGCACGGTGTCAAAAAATGAGGTGAATCGCCAAAGAAGTGTGCTGAATGCTTGTGACGACAAAAACTTAAAGAACTCGATGTGGTGCTTGTACAGTGGTGCAAGAAGACATATGTGTTGTGCAAGGGAGCTTTTCATAAAGTTTGGGAAGCACACAGAGCAGATCGGACTGGTTGATGCTGTATTTCTTCAAGCAGAAGGTATAGGTGACGTCACGATTAAGACAGATCTGTGCATGTTGACTCTAAAGAATGTTCTTTATATCCCTAAGATGATGGGAAATTTCATGTTCAAGGTGACATTTGACTTAGAGAAGAACATGGTGGTGCAAAATGGAGAATGCATAGTGAAAGCCAAAAAGATTTGAAACTTGTATTTATTTGAAGGTGGCCGAAACAAGTGTTTCGCCATGTCCACTGTTCTTCTGCATCAAGAGATATAGTCACATTAATTTCTCTAGCATGAAAGAGATGGTATCCAAAGGGATGGTACGCGGCATAGAAAATATTGGTTTGCCGGAAAATATTAACTGCAAAACGTGTATGGTTAGCCACATCCATGTACAACCATTCCCAACTGCGACGTGTAATCGGGCTGTGGAGCTTTTGGAGCTGATACACGCTGATGTGTGTGGACCTTTTTCGACACTGTCTCTAGATGGTTCTAAGTATTTTTTGACGTTCATTGATGACAAATCCAGGAGGATTTTGTTTATTATCTGCGTGGGAAGAACGAGGTGCTGTCAAAGCTCATGGAGTTCAAGAGTCTGGTGAAACGGCAGACAGGCAGAAAACTGGCGGAGAGTTTGTCAATAAGCAGTTTGATGAATATCTCAGGAAACATGAAATTGCCACGCAGTTTACGAAAAGGGTAAATCGAACGCTAGTGGAGATGTCTTCTGGTCCAGGCGGGGCTAGAAGATAGTTTTTATGCAGAAGCTGTTAATACTTCGGTTTATTTGCGAAGCCGCTCCACTACCAGCGCAGTGAAGAGTATGACTCCTATGGAAGCGTGGACGGATAAGAAACCTCGCGTGAAACATCTAAAAGTATTTGGATCTCTTGCAGTTGCTCTGAACAAAGGTTCGAGGACGGACAGCAAGTTCCAACCCAAGGGCAAGGAGTATGTCATGGTTGGGTACTCTGTGGGAGCCAAATGTTATCGGCTGTATAACCCAGCAGCTCGACAATTGGTCGAGAAACGGGATGTTTTGTTTGATGAACATCATGTTGTGGCATCCAAAGATGATGTTGTGTTGATCGAACTGGAGGCACTCGAAGAGCCCTGCCTGCGAGATGAAGCCGAAGAAGAAGAAAACGTATCTGACATATCCGTCGATACCGGCAGCTAGGATGAGAGCGCAGATCAGTACAAGAGTGCTGAAGATAAGGAGCAGCAGGTTGTAGAAGAGGCACGCAGAGGTCGTGGTCGCCCCAAGATCATCCGGACTGGAAAACCTGGACGTCCGAAGAAATAATATAACATTTTGGACGCTCTTGTTTCGGAAAACGTTCCCATCCCCTTGACTTGCAAGGAGGCGGTGGAAAGTTCGCATGCCATGGAATGGCGCGAAGCTATGGCTAGGGAATATGATTCCCTGGTTGCCAATCAGACTTGGCAGATTACTAATCTGTTTTTTTGAGCATTTAGTGGATGTAACCTCAGAGAAGCCTCAGTTTTTAAGAATATTTTTTATTTCGGGAGAGCATTGCTCTTGGATTCTTAAGATTACGAAAATATGGAAAGAGAGCAGTCAAATCTGCTAAGGTCAGGCTTTAGGATTTGTTTACAAGAACGGCTAAGTGCCGCTGCCAAAGAATTTTTTTATTAAAACGCATACTTCGCAGATGGCATACAGTATGGAAATCACTTAAGTGCATTATTGTTTATAGTTCTTTGAAATAATTTAAGTGGCCGGGTTGGGTGGCGCAAATGCGTCACTATCCTCCCCTTAAAGAGAAGCCTATACTTGGCCTGGGATTGATGGATACAGTATAGGAAATGGAGGTTCTTCCATTTCTATTTGTTGTGGTGTGTTTTGATTTTGATTTCTTATTTAAATTATTTATTTATTATTTTAAATTTTCCATACAGCATCATTAATGGGTTAAATGATACATATCTTAAATATAAGTACAACATAATAAGTGCAATTATTACAATGTTCATTAGTATGTAATGTGTAATATTGTTCTCTGGAATCATCTTAACAATGTCGTTGTGTTTTACAATTTTTATTTTTGTTATATTAAGTGGTGTCTATAGTGGTGTCAAATCCATTTCTGGTTTTAAAAGATTTACACATAAAATTATACTATTGATTTCTATTTTGCATTGGGTTACTCATATCATTTTGTTTCCTTCTATTTTTAAATTATTAATTGAATTTTGGCAATTTTGTTTAAGAATGATTTGGGTTAAGTTCCAGGTTACGATTGTGTTTGAATAAATATCTACCACAAATGTTTCTCGGCAATGTTCAGGGTTAGGTGTGTTTAAAACGCATTTTGGTGTTTCTATGTTCTGTTTTAGCCAAATTGAAAATGTTGCATTCGTTTATTATATTTTGAATTAGTAGTTGGCTATTTGGAAAGAAGTGATTTTCTTTAAAAAATGTTGTCATTTTCTGTATACCTGGGTGTAAAAGTTTCCACGGGATTGAAGTATGTTTTCTTTGAATTCGGCGTATGAACCAACGTTCTTTAATAGGAAAAGACTGCGAATTACTTTTGAGTAGGTGGTATTAATAATTTCAATGTGTGCTCTTTGAATAGTTTCAAAGTCTAGATCGCTCTCAATATAAATGGTAATGTTTCTATGGATAAAATGATCGAGTAAAATTAGTTTGGCCTTTTCGAGCGTCATTAAATCATATTGAATTTTAGTAATGGAGTTATCGAATATTATTGAACGCTCTACTTTATTTTTATCGGATTAAATAAAGATTATTTGTTGAAATAATTTATTGGCTTTTCTGTTAAATGAATATGGTTGCTATTGTCTTCTTCTGTACTATGGTAACTTCACTATAATGATTTTCTTCAATTTTAATTCTTGATAATGCATCGGCAACTTAATTTTCCTTCCCCTTCATATAATCGATTTGAAATTGGTATTCGTTTAATCTAGCTCTCCATTTTTGTAATTTAGCATTCGGTTCCTTTAAGGTATGAAGCCATCTAAGAGGTTGATGGTCACTAGCAATGAGAAATTGTCGCCCTAGTAAATACATAATGTCGAAAAGTTTTAGTGGCCCAAACTATGGCGAGTAATATTTTTTCGATAGCGCTGTAATTTAATTCGTGTTTGTTAAGTGTTCTGCTAATAATGGATATAGGATGACCATTTTGAGAGAGTACTGCCCCAAGGGCTAAATAACTGGCATCTGTAGATAACGTACATTTTTTTCGAAATCGGGTAATTGAAGAATTGGTTCTCTAATTATCAAAGCTTTAAGTTTTTTGAATGCTTCTATGTACTCAAGTTTAAGCGTATCTATCTTTGCTACTTTTTTTAAGCAGCTGGTCGTGGGTTTTGCTATATCTGCGCAACTTGTTAATCCGAGAAAAGCTCTAATCTCTTTTACTTTTTTCGGAATTGGGTATGAAACTGTGGCTTTAACTTTAAGAGGATTTGCTTTAATACCATCAGGAGTTACTTTGTGACCAAGAAATTTAACTTCTTTTTTTAAGAACTCACATTTGTCTAGTTGCAATTTTAAATTTGCTTCTGCAAGCTTTGAAAAAACTAATTGTATTGAATTCAAATGTTCTGTAAGGGATGTTGAAAAAATTATAATATCATCCAGATACACTAAACAGTGTTTGCTAAGCAACGGTCGATGGATATTATTTATGCACCTTTGAAAAGTAGCGGGTGCATTCCTAAGGCTAAATGGCATTAGAAGGTATTCGTAATGACCGCTTTTGGTGGAGAATGCAGTTTTAGGAATTAATTCCTTGTCCATTTTTATTTGGTAAAATCCCTTTGCCAGATCGATTGTTGTAAAGTATTGGCATTTACCCAGTTTTCCAAGAATTTCGTCCATATTTGGAATTGGATATCTGTCAGGTATAGTTGTTTCATTAAGCTTTCTATAGTAAATTACTACCCTGTACTTCATTATGCCAGAAGCATCCCGTTTTTTTGGTGCAACCCAAGGACTATTGTATGGTGTATTACTTTCCCTTATTAATCCTTGATTTAGCAATTCCTGTACTTGGTTTTCTTTTTCAATTTCGTGTGTTTGCGCAAGTTGGTATTGTTTTGAATAAATTGGGGAGTTATGTGTTATATTTAGTACATGTTTAATGGTATTTGTCTCCTTCTTTATATTCAAGATTTCGAAATTTATTTAATAAACATTTTAACTTTAAAGTTTTCTCCTGATTTAGGTGATCTAATCGAAATTTAGAAAAATCTATTTTTTTATTGATTCGTGACCTGAGTTTTCAATTGGTTCTGATGTCTTTTGGATATAACAATTTTGGTTTCTTTCCGATGCTGAAGTAACTAATTTGTATCTTTAATCAAAAAGGGTAACTGTACTATTTTTGTAATTTATAACTGATTGCGCATTTTGCAACAATTTGCTGCCAATTAGCATATCGTAATTATTAGAAAAACTTTGTACATAACATGGTTCGGTTGTTTTAAAAATACTATTTCTGGGTAACATAATCAAGTTGTTCAAAGTAATAGGGCCATTTGATGTTAAAATTTCACATCTAGTATTTTGAATAGGAAGACAATATATATTTTTATTGATCATATTTATTGTGGATCCTGTGTCTGTAAGGCATTTGTATGTGCAACCTTTGTATGCTTTTTCTATGTATTCGTGTTGTCCGGAGCTGTTGACCGAAAATTTTCGTTTGGTTCAGAGTTATTTTGATTTTGTTCGTCATTAATTTGGACGGGTTGGACTTGTTTTGCCCTTCATTAATGAACATATGATTTTGACATGGATTGTATTGATTGTGGTCATAATACTGTTGTTCATAATAATTCGGTTGAAATTGTTCGAATTCATTCGCGTTGGGAAATCTCATTTCGTTAATAGACATTTTAGTTTGTTCACTGTCCGATGGTCTTAGTCGTTTAGTAATCGGGAAGTTAGTAATTTTAGATGTAGAGGGTTGTTGTAGTTGAGGGTATGTATATCCTCTAAAATGTGCTGTTTGAGGATTTTGGGTTTTGTTGGAATGTTGAGGGAAAGGATTTTTTTGAAATTTATTTTTATTTATTATTATTTTTATTTATTCATTTATTGGTTGGGTCTTTGGATGGAATATTGTGGGTAATTTGGGCGGTATTGAGTTTGGGTATTTGTATTGAATTTATTTGATTTAGAATTCTGATTAGGATTTAAGTTTTTATTACGGTATTCCGGATTTTTATTAAATTCAAAATTAATGTGTTCTTCATAAATTCCCTTATTTTGTGCAATAGTAATTAAAGATCTTAAGTCTGTAATATCGTGATGAGCTAAAATAGTAAATAATTGTATTGGTAGTTTCTTATCACTGTTTTAATAGAGTCTTTCATAGCCTGAATATATATAAGAAAATCCGGTTGGTTACCTTTCGCAATCAATAATTGACGTCGTCTTTCCGCTTCTTCGTAGAATGCTCATAGATTTCCTTTGTAAGGTGTCTCCCTGAAATTCTCCAGAAGTTTGTAGTTTGGTGTTTGGGTTTTAAATTCTGCGATTAGCCTCGATTTGAGGGTAGGCCAATTTTCGATGTTCCGAAGTCCCAAAGATCGTGTTACTTGTCCGTCCAAGTTCCTTTCGATGGTTCCAAGTAGAATCATCTGTTGTCGGATATCATTAGTTTGGTAGAGTGAAATTACGTGGTCCACTCTGCTGACGAAGGTGTGAAGGGTTTTTGGATCACCCATGAATGGCATAATGTCTTTAAGCTGCCTTTGGCAAGGTTGTTGTCGCTCAGCGCAACGATTTGGGTAGCGGCAATAATTGGTTGTGCCATTATTTAATTTTAATTTTTTTTGACTTAATGTTTTTGTTTAGTTTTTTAGTTTCACTTACACTTTTTATTGTTTTAATTTTTAATTTTGGTGTTTTATTAAAGTATAAAAGTTTGTTTAACTTAACTTAGTTGCCTAAGGCCTTTTTTTTGTTTTTTTTGTTTTCGTATTTCACTTCCACTTTTTATTTAATAACCGAATTGGAATTATAATCCAAGTTGAAGGGTTTTCACGAATTTATGTTGGGAAATATTTGGAGAACTGGATTATAAAATTGAACTTATTTCCGAGTAGAATCATCATTGAGAAAGGGATCAGTTTGATTTTATTTTCATTAAATATTTTCCGACAAAAAAAGAAAAAAAATAAGTTTTTGGCAAAATAATCAAATTATATTTCATCGATTAAAAAAAAAGGAGGTGCTTCAAGAGAAGTATGGTCGATTCGAATCCGTGATGTCGGAAGTCGTTTTAGGTGCTGATAGCTTCCAAGAAGTACCACGTACAGGACGCTCCTTTCAGAGCATGCCCCCGCCTAGCACAACTGGCAGGGAGGTTCTTATGGTTAGCAGCCCAAGCCAATTAAACAATCTTAACCAGATAACAGTTGGAAATAGTCGCCTATTGCCGCAAATTGAAAAAAATAGTAATACGCTCACATTCCAGCCGGCTTCAGTCTCTTGGCAAAAAGTTCCTTCCAAGAAGAGAAGCCTACCAACCTCACCGAAAAGTTAAAAAAAGAGCGCATATAATCGAACATAATCGAAACCATCTCGCTTTAAATAGATTTGCTGCTCTTGCAAACCATGATGACTGTCAAGAAGGCGAAAATAGCATGGACATTCTCCAGGTCGAAACCGTTGCAGAAGAAGAATCTCGACAAGCTCAAACTCCAGTGACAAAAAAGTCACCAAAACGTAGTCAAATAACAGTACTTGCTGTCAGCGACGTACCTGCCTTGGAAAAGCTTCTTGACTCGGCGGTATCATCTGAATCATATGAACTCAAGATCGCGCGTAATGCAACTTGCGCATATACCCCCGTGACTCTGATGCCCACAGAGCTATCATTAAAGAGCTATCATCAGTAAATCTCCAATACACTCACTTCTGCCTCCCGGAAGACAGAGCCTACAGGGTTGTGGTGTGCAACTTGGCTGCTTCTACCCCAGTCGAGCAAATTTTAAATACGTTCACCTCCCAAGGTCACGCTGTAGTTAACACCTATAATCCAAAGGTGAAGTCACAGAATGTTGACTCCTCTGATCCGGATCCAGGCAAGGCTTCTGGCCAGAACGTTTGGTTTATTGAAATTAAAAGGGCTATTAATAACAGAGAAGCTCTAAAAATAAACAAAGTTGGCCGTCAAAGAGTCAGAGTGGAACTGCCGAGAAAAAATGTAAATTTGCGTCAGTGTTACCGATGTTTTGGCTTTGACCACACCAAAAACTATTGCACCAAAGAGCCCAGATGTGGTAGATGCAGTTTGCCTCATTGGACTGGTTCCAGTCAATGCCAGGCAAAGACCTATGATGACCTGGAGTGCGTTAATTGCCAAGGAAAACATGAGGCAACTTACAAGGGCTGCAGAATTTACGTCCAGAGGCTCAAAAGCCATTACTCCCATGACCCGCGTAGAACACCCACAGCCCATGCGCAACATCAAGCAACAAGCTATTCCAACCTCAATCGTGCGGCAGGGCCTATCGTATGCAGATGCGACTAGAACTGGACAACAGAGCACACGACCTGACGGAAAATACTCCCAACAGCGAAATGCTTTCTCAAACGCAAGGTTCCAGACTTTTCTGAATGCTGCGTTTGCTCCTGCAACAAACGCAGGTGAACCTCAACATCCTAGCCAAACGGTAATTGATGGCTCCCTCGCACAAGTCATCATCTCAATGCAGCAGACCATTGCTGGTCTTCAAAAAACCATCGCTGAGCTATTTGAGGAGATCAAAGAACTCAGAGGTTCTAAGTTGTTGACGCAGCGCAATTAATGGCTTGTGAACTGCGCCTCGGAGCCTGGAACGCTCGTAGCATTATCCCAAATGCTAATGAGCTTAAGGTGTTTCTCAGCAAGCACGAAATTGATGCTATGCTTATTTCAGAGACACTCCAACACGTCGGATCCTACCTCAATATGATAGGTTCCAACTGCTATCGAGCAGATCACCCAGGAGGTCGCCCCAGAGGAGGACCTTGTATCCTAATCCGGCAGGGATTAGTGCACTATCACCTGCATTCGATCACAACGAATCACCTACAAATGGCGACGGTAAAAATTTCCACTAATTTGGGCGTAATTTCGGTGTCAGCTGTGTACCTTCCTCCAGGCCTGCCTTGGAATTCCTCTGAGTTTGATAATCTCCTTGGTCAACATGGTCAAAAGTTTATCATTGGAGGTGATTTTAACGCTAAGCATCGCCTCTGGGGTAGTATAAGAGCGAATGCTTCACGATGTTATTTCCGGCAGCTCAACTCAAGTTCTGGCTACAGGCAGACCCACTCACTACCCATATAGCACGAGGAATGTACCTTCATGTATCGACTTCTTCTTGTACAAAGGTATAGCTAACAGTCTACTATCAGTACGCGAAGAGTATGACCTATCTTCTGATCACTCGCCGCTGATCGCCTCACTAACAACGTCACCTCATAGTACCGTCCCTATTAGGATGCTCGTTCCACCTGGTGCGAATATAAGGCTGTTTCAGTACGAACTTAACGATGCCTTTAACCTCAATACAGAGATAAATACAGCAGACGATATCGTGAAAGCGGTTAAAATTTTTATGAAGAAGATCAAAGACGCAGCCCAAATTTCAGATCCTGGCGGCGCAGTTCACCTACGCAACGTGCGTAGCAGCATCGCTTCCTCTCCGGAAGCCGGAAGTAGGACTCCTAACTCTCAAGAAACGTCTCCGGCGTGAGTTCATCAGGACCAATGACCCAATAATTGACAGACTGTACCGAAGGATATCAAATCGGGTGCGAAAAGTACTGGCCAACCTGAAAAGAGAAGAAACTGACGCGTTCCTCGGGAAAGATACTGCCGATGAAAACTCAAAATTCGCGCTCTGGAAGCTCACGAAGAGATTCAAGAGACAAGTTGCTCCAAAGTTTCCAGTTCGTAACCCAGATGGCACTTGGGCAAAATCACCTCAGGACAGAGCTGAAGCGTTTGCCAGAAACCTGGAGCAAAGATACCAACCGTTCGAGACAGCATCGCCAAGACGAGTACAACTGGTTGCTGAATCCCTAGAAGCCCCATTGCAGATGGCTCTTCCTGTAAAGCCTATTAAACTCACGGAATTGAAAGATGATATCAAATTCCTTCGCAACCACAAGGCTCCTGATGAGGATCCCATCGACAACCGCTCCATTAGGCTGATGCCCCACAGAGCTTTGTTATTCCTTGTACTGATTTTCAATTCTGCTCTTCGACTGTGACACTTCCCAAGCGCCTGGAAGCAGACGAATATCATTATGCTCCATAAAAGTGGGAAGCCAGCAGAGGAATTGGACTCCTATCGCCCAATAAGCCTGCTTCCAGCATTTGGCAAATTACTTGAGCGGTGCACCCTGAGAAGATTGCTCGAGTCCCGAAAGTTCCAGAAAGCTATTCCGAAGTTTCAGTTTGGTTTTAGACTCAGGCATGGCACACCTGAACAGCTACACCGCGTAGTAAACTTTGTACTGGAAGGTTTTCATGGAAATGAGTACGTCGTTGGAGCTTTTCTGGACATCCAGCAGGCTTTCGACAGAGTGTGGCATGAAAGACTTCTGCACAAGCTTAAAAGGCTACTTAATCCTCAGCTCTTTTGATAATAAAAAGCTTCCTCCACGAGCGATCCTTTAAAGTAGTACAGGACGGACTGTCCTCCCAAACAAAAATAGTCAGAGCAGGTGTACCCAAGGGAAGTGTGTTAGGTCCAACACTATATAGCCCGTATACGCACGACATGCCCTCAGCTGACAACATGTCTCTTACAGATCCCAATGACCAGTTGCCACTTTTGCTGATGACACTGCAGTCCTGGCCAGAGATACTTGCGTCTATACAGCCACTGATACGCTTCATCTAAAAAAATTTGAGAACTGGGCCCTACGCTGAAACATTGCAGTCAATCCGGAAAAGTGTGTTTCCGTGACGTACACCCTGAGAAAAGACACATCACCTGGTGTGTTTCTGCATGGAGAGCTCCTCACACAATCGAACGCCCACAAATATCTCGGTGTCACTCTGGATAAGCGACTTACATTTCAACGCCATGTAACGGATTTAACTCGGCGGCAAAAAACAAAGGAGAACAGCATGGCTTGGGCTCCTTAGGCCTGGAAACAAACTTTCAGTTTCCAACAAGGCCAAAATTTATAAGGTTGTCTTGGCTCCTATTTGGAAATATGGCATCCAAGTGTATGGCATCGCCGCAAAGTCGCACCTCAACAAAATTCGTGTGGCTCAGTCGCAAATCTTGCGTAAACTATCTGGAGCGGCTTGGTACATCCGCAACAAAGACATTGAACAAGAGCTGAAGGTACCAAGGATTGGCGATGTCATAAACAAACATGCAACCGCGTACGTTAATAAATTGGGAATCCACCCAAACCAGTTGGCTCGAAAACTCTTGATGAGGAGACGTGTATTGGGACTGAGGGCGAGAAGGAGGCTCCTGCGCATTCACCCAACAGATCTGCCGAGAAGATATATAAGTTATTTGATAAAATTAATTCATGCCTCGAGACTCCCTAATTAAGTAGGTTTAAGTATGTAAATATGTAAATACTCGATAGAAATTATGATACTCTGCAGTATATGTTACTACAAACAGTAACAGTGGACTGCAATGTAAATAAATAAAATTTTTATATATATAAAAAAAAAAAAAATAAAATAAAATAAAATAACTTATTTCTCACTCGAAGGTTCTTTTTTTCGGATACTTTTTGTATGCTACCGACGGCGCCAGTATAATGTTTATTGTTTGAGTCTATGAAATGGACCGTTTTGAATCACGCCGAACGACCAACGCCGAAAACTAAGTTTTGTCAAATAAAAGTCAATCAAAAATATCGGGGTCGATTGTGTACTTTATTGTTCAACGTTCAGCTTAAGACTAAAAATCAAATGTAAGTGGGGTTGAGGAGAAGCCTCAGTTTTTAAGAATATTTCTATTTCGGGAGAGCATTACTCTTGGATTCTTAAGATTAGAAAAAGATTCAAATAGAGCAGCTAGTTACAAGACGGGCTAAGTGCCGCTGACAAAGAATTGTTTATTAAAACGCATACTGCGGAGATGGCCTACAGTATGGAAATCACTTAAGTGCATTATTATTTATAGTTCTTTGAAATAATTTAAATGGCCGGTTTGGGTGACGCAAATACGTCACTATATAGACGAGAAGAATCCTGACAAGGTATTGATGCTGAGAAAAGCTGGATTAGTCAGGAAGGGCCTGGAACGAGAAGCTAAATGGCGTTTTGGTGAATATGGGATTTATTGCCAGCAACAACGAGCCATGTTAATACAAACAGAGCGGAAAAGCTAACCTTTCACTAATTCGTGTATATGAAGAGGATATACTTATAGCTTGCCAATATCACGAGGATTTGCTGGAAATTAAAATCAGCATTTCACAATCGTTTGAGGGCGTTAACGAGGGTCCATTAAACCATTCCCTGGGCGTGGAAATCAAGCGAGGGGACCTTGGAGCCATTACTTTGGGACATTTGCAATATATCAAGATTTATTGCGGACCCATGGCAGCGAATATTGCAAGCCGGCGAAAACTCCCCTGGATGCAGGTTTCCAAATAGATTGCACCAGAAACAAGTGCAAAAAGGTGGATCCCACGGTAGTGGGAGAGCTTATGTAGCTAGCTCTTCCAACAAGGTCAGACATATTGCATTTAGTGTCCAAATTGGCTCAACGGAATTAAAATCCGGATGCTGAGCACATGGCTGGCATAAATCACATGCTCAGGTATCTCTCATCCACGGTTGACATGACATTACATTAAAGGCAATGTAGTCAAGCGTTCCGTGGATACGTTGATGCTGATTGGGCAGGCGATAGGCTTGACAGGAAGTCTTACACTGGCTACATGTACTTATTGGTCGGGGGTCAAATTTCGTGGCGTTCAGAAAAGCAGCGAGGCGTGGCGTTAAGCAGTACCGAGGCTGAGTATATGGCACTATCGGCGGCTTTAAATTAGGAATAAGGAAATGTGTATATCCATGTTATCATTTCTTTCATTCCTTTGTCAGTCGCAAATAAAATTCCGCAGCGAACAGACGGTGTTTCTTTCTTGCTTCTCTTCAAATTCTGCCGATCAAATACCCCACATGTGAAGTCATAAAATACTATTACAAAATTGTTGGCTATTCTTTTTTTTTTTGAAAGGAGTGTTTTTATTAATATTGGTTTTTATAAATTGAATGGAAACTTTATATTAAATTTTTTACGTAAGAAGTAGACTAGAGTAAAATAAGACAAATAAAAAAAACAAAAAAGCTTAATGAAACTTTTCTAACAGGGTATAATTTAAAAAGTTTCAGTTTGAAAATATTTTAAATAGGAGCATATTTGTTGTGTAAAATACTATTTAATAAAGTAAAAAAAGTGATGGAAAGAAAAACAAATACATTATTTACATATATACATAAAAACATAAATAAAGTACATAAATATTAAAAAGAAACACACAGACACACATTGTGTCTTACCTTTTCACCCATAATTATTTCTCCCCCCACTATTTACCATTTTATTTTAAATCGTTAGGAAACCAAAAGGAAATGGCTGAATGAATAGAATGTCTCAAAACCCAATCGAATCATTCCGGTCCATTCGGCCTTTCGAAAACGCTCTCAAAATAAGAGAATGAAAATGAGTGAGAATGCTTTCTTACTCTCTCAATCACAAAAATTCAACTTGATGTGCCACTCATTTAATTATAATTAACACAATTAAAGCTGTAATCTGTTATTTAATATATTTAATAAGCCGTTATGTGTAATGGATTGTGGTTTGACGTAGAACATTCTTTCTTACCCTATTTCTGGTAATCGACATACAACTTAAAATTTTTATTAATTCAATCGCGAAAATATCTTTCCTTTTCTTCTTGCTACCTCTATGTTTTACTGAAGATTGTACATACATACATACATAGATTTGACCTATGGACCAAACATGGGCAAAGTTTTTCCTATGACTTGGCGCTAAAGGGTAGCACTAAAACCTTCGATTCTATTTTTATGCACTCGCATGGTAATTTTGTCCCAAAATTTTGTATGCCCTGGATGCAATCCGCCTGACAGTCTGTCTTTTGCAGGGAATTCTTCCAGGTAGGCAAATTAAGATGTAATATTTGGTGCAAGGTGCAATTCAAAAGTTCCAGGACTTTTATTAAAAAACAAATATTATTTGTTTTTATACCCTTGAAAAAGGGTATTATAATTTTGTCCAGAAATGTGTAACGTATTAAAGGAAGCATCTCCGACCCCACAAAGTATGTATATTCTTGATCAGCATCAACAGCCGAGTCGATATAGCCATGTCCGTCTGTCCGTCTGTTTCTATGCAAAAAATAGACAGTAGTTTTAAAGCTAGCGTTTTGAAATTTTTACCAGATCATTATTTTTGTTGCACGCAGATCAAGTTTAAAAATCGGTTGGATCAGACCACTATATCATATAGCTGCCATACAAACGATCAATCAGATTTCAAGTCTTTGTATGGAAAACTTTTTTCCAAGCTATTGCAACCGAATTAAACATTTATTCATTTGACATAGCCATACATGATTTTTTAAAGTTTGGTCCGGATCGAAGCACTATATCACATAGCTGCCACACAAACAACCGATATGAAAACAAGTCTTTGTATGGAAAACTTTTTTGTTTTCCAAGCTATTGCAACCGAATTCAACATTTATTCATTTGATATAGACATACTAATAATTTTGAAAAGACTTCTGATTTTTGCATAAGTACTTATTGCAATTTTGTAAAGATCTGCATGGTATACCCTCCATTTTCGGCAAGCCGAAGATAACTTCTTTGATTAGATTTGTGTTTTTTTTCGTTGGCTCTTTACTCGCTGGGAGCGTTGTATATCTGGCCATAACCTGGTGAGTCACGTATAACCTGTAAACAAAGTGTAGAGAGGTCGCGCGAGCGCGACTAGTGCCGCTCGGAGGGGGATGCGTTCGTTTTGATCGTGGCGCCAAACTGCGCATGACCGTTTACTTATGCTAGGCAATGCCATACAAATGGCAAGTACAGTTTGTTTACAAATCAATTTTTCGAAATGGGTAAAACAAAGCGAAATATTGGGCTTACAATCAAAGAAAAACTATCAATAATCGAACAAGTTAAGGATAATGTTAACAAAAAGAGCCTTGCAATTAAATACAATTGTGATCTTTCAACAATAAACCGCTTCATACGTAAGGAGAGTGACGTACAATAACCGGCCACAACAGCGGGACTTAAATGCAAGCGGCAACGGAAAGGAAAGCACCCTTTGATAGAGAACGCATTGTACTTGTGGTTCAAACAACATAGCGCTGGTAATGCAGTACTGGATCGTCAAAGCTGCCAACTATCAAAGAAGGTTTTGATGCTATCAAGACTCTGGAACAATTAGGAATGGAGTATAATTGTTCGGGGTTACTTAGAGAGCTTCAAAAATTAGAGGAAAAGATATTAATAATAATAATTGTTCAAAAAAAGATATCAGATTATTTTAAGTAAATAATAAGAACAATAAATTCCATCCAAAAGTACATAAAAATGTGAATTATAGCAAAATTGCAGTTAAGTGCATTTTTAGGATAAGTGCACATTTTTTTGAGTCAAACATGGTGAGGCAGTTAAGCACATTATACTGTATAAATTTTATATTCAGGCAGAAGGAGACTATTTTGAAGGCGAACAATAAAGTAAAAAAAAAACCAATAATATTCGTTTCTTAATATTAGTCCTGGAACTTTTGAATTGCACCTTGTATATCATATAGTTGGTACAAAAACAAAATTTGTTATTTGTCAAAAAAATGAAATGTTCTTTTGTAATTAACAAAGGGATATTTTTACAAGCATAATATAATCGGATCGGCCGACTATATCCAATTTATAACATTTTTTTAAGACTTATGTTTTCTTGCCCAAAAATCGATACGCAAATTTTGAAAAAGCTTAACGGAGTGAGGCACACAAAATTTGGTAAGCGCAGTTCTTGACAAGCGGAAAGCTCTCTTCTCTCTATAGAGCAAACTCGGAATGAACTCTCAACCAGTCTGTCAGGGCTAAGGAAATGTTTCTCTTCCATTAAGTTTTTTTCGTGAAATTTTTAAGGGTATTAACACTTCGGCTCCGTCAGAAGCTAGTTTTCCTTTCTCATTACCTCATTTCTCATTACATGATATGTTGTTTGGCGTATGTTGTGTCTTACCGCATGTGTAAGTCATCAATGTTTTGCCTTCCAAAATTAAATTTGTAAAGATTTAAATTTCTGCCAGACTTTCTGCACAGTCGCAGGTTCAAATCTGGTGAGGACATGGAGTCTTATTTTTTTAATTTAGTTGTTTTGATTCAAATTTTAAGAATTGCTAGTTTTACTAATTTTCTTGTATAGCTTTGCTTCTTGCCTTCCCTTTCACATTGGCCTGTGATCCAGCCATAATACCAGCATTTATATGAATTTTTATCACAAGTTCCAGTGGAAACTTAATCTTTTTTAGTACTTATTTTCTAACATATTTCAAACATAGGCAGAAATTAAAAAGAGTTCTATTTCTAAAGCGGTAGTAAAAGTGCCAACGTATGATAGGATAAAAAATAAGTGATGTCTTTTAAACTATCCGATATTTAAATGGTAATACTGACAGACAGACAGTTTTATTTTGACAGTTAATCAAGATGAACTGTACAACTTTGTTACGCACCATACAGTAGATATTTAAAAAAAACTAACAAATATTGCAGCTTATCGTATTTATAAAAACTCAAAAGGTATAGGTTTACATATAAGGGCACATGTGACTTTAAAGAAAAAATAAAGATAAGTTAAAAAAAATGGAAAGATTTTCTTGTTTATCTAGAATAATAATTAAATAGTTTTTAATTAATGATTTCTATTTATAAGTTTTCAAATGTTCCACGTAGTTTTCAGGAATCAGTCCTGTTTTTCCATTTAATGTACCCTGAAGCCAACCAGGCTCGTGGGAAAACCGAACTGAAAAGAAGGAAAACCAAATATATTAATTGGATTTTAAACCATCAATTTATAAAATTCAATATTTTAAAAAAAAAATATTACTGTACCATTTGTTATTATTTGATTAGGCTCAAACGATAGTTCACCCTCGCTTTCTCCCATGCAAGCATATAGTGTGCGCACACGTCTATAAAAACAATTAATAAAAATTTTTAAAATTTAGATTGACTATATGATACTAATACATGATACTATTATATCTTAATACATATAAATAACGTGATACTTTATTTAGATACACTACTAACCACTTTATTGATTTTAATCAAATTTGCACTGTGTGCAGTTTGATTCTACTTTTATTCCACGATGAAACATCGTGGTCAACGCGGAGAAATCCTCACATACAACCTTCGCACTACGCAGGGGAGAATGCCCCCCCGTCACACTCAACGGGGAAACCATCCCAACGAATAATACTCCCAAATATCTAGGGCTGACCCTGGACCGCAGGCTCGCATGGCGTCCACACCTAATCAACAAGCGCAACCAGGCCAACCGACGACTTAAGCAACTGCACTGGCTCCTGGGGAGAAAGTCCAAGCTCAAAGAAAAATTCAAACTGCTTATTTACAAAGTAGTGCTGAAGCCAATCTGGACATATGGGATACAGTTGTGGGGCACGGTAAGCTGTTCTAACCGTATCAGAATCCAGCGGTTTCAAAATAAATGCCTGAGAACAGTTTCGAACGCCCATCCGTACCACGAAAACTCAATAATCTATAAAGAGCTTGGAATTAGATGGGTAGCTGAGGAGATCACCCGTCTCAGCGAAAGATACATAAAAAGACTGGACAACCACCCCAACCACCTGGCCATCAACCTTCTTGATAATAGTCAATCCCTAAGACGCCTGAAAAGGTAACACCCGCTTGACCTCCCCAACCAATAGACACCTAAGTCAACCTCAATAGATATACATTCCATGTACCTCCCTTAAGTCAAGATCTCCCCCAAACAATTTAATGATTGTCCACTCGGATAGATTTTAAATACAAAATAATGTTAAAAAAAAAAAAAAAAAACTGATAAAATATAAATTATGGCAACTCTGGATGTTCTCCTAGCAGCACATCTCTAGAAAAACCGTAGTAAAATTCACATTAATATTTAAATAAACCTAATCAGCAAAAAGTATTTGCATCGCATACGGAAAAACGGTTTGACAATTCTAACGGTCGTTCGAATGTACAGTAGAAAAGCAAAATGTTGCATGTTGGTCGTGCGGTCAAGTGAAAGTAAGCCAGAAAAAAAAGAAAATTGACGTTTTATGCGTAAACGATCGGCAGTGCAATTTTAAATCCGTATCGGAAGCCAGTAAAAATGGATTTAAAGTACGGTTCGAAAAGAATGAAGCGTGTGTAATGGACAGACATGATGTGTTGTTGAAAGCACGACGGAAACGGAATTATTATTGTTTGAAAATATTGTGAAAAAATTTTTTTTTTAGTCTTATGTAATGCTTAGTCTTATGTCACGCAAATGAGAGAATGGCACAATCGGTTCGGTCACCTGAATTATGGAAGTTTACGGAAACTTATCAAGAACAACATGGTGCTCGGTTTAGATGCAGGCGTGGGTGACGAAAAAGATCATGTGTGTTAAACGTGTGAAAAATAAAAAATATGCAAAAAGAAGTTCGGAAAAGCCTCGGAGAATCGGTCGCATGACGTCCTTGGCTTAATGCACAGCGACATTTGTGCACCAATGAGCAAACCCTCAATTGGTAGTGCACGGTATTTCGCACCGTTTATGACGAGACGAAATTTTTGACAAATTTAAAGAATACAAGGCGACAAGACGATCAAGCCAATCAGAAGCAACACTGGTAGAGAATATGTCAGTGGAAAATTTGAAAATTTTTTGGTAAGTAATGTAAATGGTAAATGGCAACTAACTGTTCCTCACACTCCGCAGCAAAATGGTGTGGCGGAGCGTGCGAATAGAACACTGGTGAAGATGGCACGGAGTATGCAGGTGCATTCTGGAGTTGACGGCACGTTTTGGGCAGAGGCCATTAACACGGCAGCTTATATGCGAAATCGATCTGAGACGTCAACATTGCGCTGTGTGACGCCTTGCGTGGTCAGGCAAAAAGCCGTCGGTGTCCCATCTGAGAGTGTTTGGTACGACGGCCATTTTACTGGACTAAACTCACCGAAAGAAGTTCGAGCCAAGTACTATCGCTTGCATAACCTCGAGAAGCGAACGATAGTTGAGGCGAGAGATGTCATATTACTGGAACAGGACTTGGTAGAAACTGGTGGTGAAGGAGCCACACGTTCGGCATGCGGTACTGATGTAAAACTGGTCGAGCTTAAAGTCCAGTCAGCTGTTGATGCTGACAGGCCGCAGTCTGATATGGTTGATGAAGCTACAGCTACTGAAGAGCATCACGGTGATGAAGCTGAAGAAGAAGCAGAAGAGTCTGCTGAATACGACCAAAGGTGCATCAGGAGAAGATACGGGCGACCGAAAAAGGTACGTACTGATCGACGTCAACGGACGTCAACGTAAACAATATAACGTGGTGAATGTGATGGCTGCAAATGACATTTAGGTACCAAATACTGTCAGCGAGGCATCTGGGGCGGGGCTGGTTGGCCGTTGTACGTCTTTGTAGGAATAGGACGATTACTCGGGAAGGTGGACTACCCGTCCACTGCTGGCCTAGAGACTCAGTCGGTTTTATTTAAATAAGATAATATAACGGCTGCTTGCCGGAGTTGTCTCTCTTATCAGCTTGTGCTCTTTATTCATTGAGGCTTCAAAACAAACTGACTTCAATGCTAACAAAAATGAGCTTCATAGCGGCCTCTGACAATATGCAGAGCTTGCCGGCTATGCACGAGCTTCCGGCCAGACGCTATGTCAGCAGTTTGGCCGGTGCTAGTCATCAGACGATCGGTCGTCTTAGTTAACTTATATACACGAATGTTTAAGTGTACCCATACTATTATTCTTGTAAACATTTAAGGATTTAATACTACTACTAGTTAGGCTAGTATGAGCAGGGAAGAACTGAACAGCGTAAAGGTGCTAATATCCGGCGAATTCAATGGGGTCGATGGCGGCACTCATTTCCTTGGCATGGAATTCAAGCACCATGGACACCATCAATATTGGCCACAAGAAATTTATTAAAAGTCTTCTTAATGAGCACGGCATGCAAGACTGTAAGACAAACGCATTACCATTGGAGGCAGGCTTTCAAGTAAAATGCGATGAAGATAACTGTCAACGAGTGAACCAGATGGCGTATCAATTTTTGATCGGTTCAGTGATGTATCTGGCGATCACAACCCGGCCCGAATGCAGAAGCATTCCGTTGCAAAACTAGCACAACGAAATGTGTACCCACACAAGGACCATGAAGTAGGAGCCAAGCAAATATTACGATATTCGAAGGGTACTACAGAGCTGAAGATACATTTCAAACGCAACGATCAATCTATCCATTGGCTGGTGATAGCAGTAATCGGAAGTCGTACAGTAGCTGGTCTTTCTTCGCTGTAGGTGCCGCATATACTTGGTAATCCAAGAAGCAGTCAGTTGTAGCACAGAGATGGAGTCATCGGCAGCTAAAGAAATGCGTATATTATGAAACTTATTGACGAAATGGGTTTCGGTGATGTTTCTCCAATGATGATATACGAGCCTTACGAGGAACTCCACCTTTCATGCTCGGAGCAAGCATAAAGATATCAAATATCATCACGATTTGTATAAGAGTAAGAAAATTGATATAAACTATGTCTCAACTAATGATATGATATCTGATGTCCTGCATAAAATTTGGTTTGGGGTTAAAATTTAAAATTTATAAACTTCATGGGGTTGCATAATTTTGAATTGTAAAGATAGACATGCATTGTTGAGAAGGAGTGTTAAAATATAAGTTCTGGCAACTATGCATGTTCTCCTAACAGCCCATCTCTAGAAACATGAGATCGTAATCTAATTTCGAATTCGGAATTGGAAATTTTTGTAGAAAATTAGACTAAACTAATTCGTTGATTTTTGCCACGAAGAAAAGATCATATAAACATATAACTAAACAATCTAAAATGCCATAACACTCATGTTTTTGGGAGCAAAAGCTTGAGGTTTTTTTCGATTTTATTATACTCTGTACCCATTAAAAATGGGTGAAAAGGGTATCATAATATGGTGCAAATGTATGTAAAAGGCAGAAGGAAGCCGAGTCGATATAGCCATGTCCGTCCGTCTGTCCGTCCGTCTGTCCGTCCGTCTGTCCGTATATTTTAATATCACCCCACGCTCCCCCGCAAACAGCAAAAAACTGTCACGACCACGCTCCCCCGCAAACCTCAAAAAACTGCCACGCCCACAAGTATTAACCTAATACTATGCAATTCGGCATATGCGTTGTGTGCTTATAAAAGCTATCTAATTTTTAAATTTGAACCAATAAGATAAGAAACACGGAAGTTATGCCACATGCAAAATCTATGGCAAGGGAAGCAGAAGCGCAGCAAAACACGCATTGCGCGACGCCGACTGCGACGTTGACATCGAAATGTGTATGGCTTTATGTCACACAAAACTTATTTTCATAACCAAAATCATACCAAATTTATATTGTTATGGTCCTCTTTTCTAATAGAATATTGTTTCATTTATTTATTGATACTAAATAAATAAATTGTAAGCATGTCTAAGGGTACAGGGTATTTTTCAATCGGGAAACTCGACTGCTGCTACCTTACTTGTTTTTTTACATATTGATAAAAAATATATTAATAAATAGATATAACTAAAAAAAATCCTGAATTTTGATAAAAAGCCTTTAATTTTGCATTCAAAGTCAGAAAATACCATTTATTTTCGGTGTTTAAACTGTTTCTTGACAAACTGTAAGTACTTATTGCAATTTTATAAAGATCTGCAAGGGGAAACCATCTTCGGCAAGCCGAAGATAACTTTTTTCACTTGTTTATTATATAACTTTGTGACCCTCTCAAGTACGTTTCTTTTTGAAGGGATCGATCATAAAATGGATTATTTATTATTTTGGTCGTTGGGTCGATCCCTTATTCTTTTATTTTTATATATAAACATGGTTAGTTCTTAAACAAGATATGTCGCGGATCGAATATTGTAATCGATAGCCGTAGTCAGTATTTTTCTTGAGATGAACTTGTGTTGTGATCCAGTCCGAAAGTGATAGGATTTGGTAGCTAATTGTGTGCGGGCACACGGTTTGTCGCCATCGCAAGTTGTAAATTGGCCGCGAAAACTTAGCGTGCTCATTGTCGTACGAGAGTTTGGAGGGCATACTGCGGTGAGGTAGAATTAAGATAGTTGATATTGTATAACCATAAATTGATTACAGAATAAAACGAGCCTACTACCACGGATTAGTTTTTCCCTTTCCTTCGGGATCCAAGGTGCAGTAGCCGTTTAAGGCAACTCCGTTCGCACGACGACATCTTTTATTCGCAGTCCGAGGGAGCCGCCATATTAAAGCTGGGGAAGATGCAGCATTCCCCCAGGAAGAGTGCCCGGCTGAATGGAGGGGAAGCCACCCCTATAACAACGAGAGCGGATCAGCAGCCAGTAAGTAGTAGAGCAGGAACCCGGCCGCGGGTGAATATCACGGCAGCGACGATTTCTTGCCCGGCCATTACGGTGACTACAGTAGCTTCCCCACCTAGAAGTACTGTCGTCACAGCTGCAAGCTCAGCGCCGAGATGAAGATGATCTTCTCACGTTGGATCTCATGGAGAGAATCGCAGCGTTGGAAAAGGAGCTGGAAAAAGTTGAAGCCCTGCGAAGTGTGAGCACCGCCAATTGCCCGCCAATCGCAGTTGGCCCAAGCGCAGTTGGCGACAGCAGTGGAGCGTCGAGTCGGCCGCCATCTGGGAGCGGCCCGCCATTACCCACATCTAACGGAGAGGCCTTACATAACGGGTCAGTTCCCTATAACGGTGACGGTGCGAGCGGTGCGGCCTGCACGCTGCCGCCATCTTGGAGTTAACCGCTATTGCTAACAACTAGCAACCAATTTGTGCTACCGGGCGTGAGCGTCCACAATGTGGCAACAGCATCGCCACTTGTTAGATCCAACGCCGAGATTGACGCCGAATGGAACCCAGGGAGCATATGGGCCAAGGAAGCTCCGGACTTGCCTGTATTTGGAGGGCACGCCGAGGAGTGGCCGATCTTCAGATGTGCGTTCGTGGAGACGACCCGAGCGTACAATTGTACGGATCTGGAGAACAACCAGAGATTACTGAAGGCGCTGAAGGATGAAGACCGTGAGACAGTGAAGGCGCTACTATTTCACCCAGGGAATGTCAGTTTAGGTTCGGCCGACCGGAGCAGCTTTTACGCAGCCAGCTGAACAGCGGGGGAGAGGTGCAGCCAATTTCGGAGCACAATTTGGCGAAGATCATTCCCTTCGCTACCCGAGTGCGTAACCTCGCGGCCTTCTTGCACTTAGCGAAGGCGGAGCAGCACCTGGCGAACCCAACCCTTATGGAGGAGCTTGTGGCCAAGCTTCCTACGAGCAAGCGAGTGGACTGAGCAGGCATGCTGCAACGATTGTGCCCTTTCCCACTGTAGTCCACTTCAGCGCGTGGCTACAGGAGTACGCAAACGTGGTGTACACGGTTTTGAACGTCGAAGGGAAGGA
Organism: Drosophila ercepeae; assembly: GCA_018150545.1. Taxonomy (NCBI): domain Eukaryota; kingdom Metazoa; phylum Arthropoda; class Insecta; order Diptera; family Drosophilidae; genus Drosophila; species Drosophila ercepeae. Next base: position 288,805 of record JAECWL010000010.1, on the reverse strand, counting down.
GCCGAGTCGTGTAGTTCTGCATGCGAGCATCAACCATTACGAATGCGATCAACAGGATGATCGGCATGGAGGTTGTCCCATCTGTGGAGGACAACATGGAATCACGAGTTGCAGAGAATTCGTTAGAGCTTCGCCGCCGGGAAGGTGGAGGATTGTGAAGAGCCACCGACTCTGCTTCACATGCCTATGAAGCGGGCACATGGCTAGATTCTGCTACATGCAAGGTGAGTGCCAGATCAATGGATGCCGAAAGATGCATCACCGTGTGCTACATGGCGCGGACGAGGAGCGAAGGCCGCAGCAGCGAGGTGGTTTCAGACGCCACGGAGGGAACCAGCAGCCAGCAGTTTCCAGACGCAGCCCGGCCAGGATGCCTTCGCAACTAGATGGTCACAGGGACCAAGAGGGGAATCAGCAGCCAGCCGTTCCCAGAGACAGCCTGGAGAGAGGAGCTCCGCGTGAAGCCGGAGCGCTCATGCAGAGGAATTTGAGCTGCGTCGACGCCGAAGGTGGCCGGCTACTGTTCCGTATACTGCCAGTTACGCTGTACGGAGCTGGGCGGAAAGTGGATACGTATGCGCTCCTAGATGACGGATCCTCCGTCACGATGATCGATGACGAGCTGCGAAGAGATCTTGGAGTGCAAGGAGAGCGTCGTCAGCTTAATATATGTACAATGGTTTGGAGGTAGGGCAACCAGAGAGCCTACCAACGTGGTGAGTTTGAAGATAAGCGGAGTTGGAAAGCTCACTCGCCACGTATTGAGAAACGTGTATGCCATTTCGAGCCTGAGTCTGCCGATGCAGACATTGAGTCGACAGGATGTCCAGGGCGTGCATAGGGATGCGCGTCTGCTGATGAAGCTCTACAGCAACGCGGTTCCGAAGCTGCTCATCGGCCTAGATCACGGACATCTCGGATTGCCACTTAGAACGAGGCGGTTCGCTAGAGAGGGACCGTACGCGGCCGCAACCAAGCTGGGCTGGGTTGTGTTTGGGCCTGTAAATGGGCAATCGACTACGCCATCACCGAGGTCCTGCCTACTTGCCGTGTCAGTGGATGACGCGATGGAACAAATGGTGGAGGACTACTTCGACATGGAGAACTTTGGTGTGAAGCCCGCGCCACAGGTCGCAGCCAGCGACGATCTGCGGGCACAAAGGATGCTCGAAGACACCACGGTGAGAGTGGGACGTCGCTACCAGATGGGATTACTCTGGAAGGACGACCACGTTGTGCTGCCACAGAGCTACGAGATGGCGTACAAGAGGCTGGTCAACGTAGATAAGAAATTGAAGCGCAATGAGCCGCTGACGCAGGAATATGATCGGATTATAAAGGATTACGTGTCCAAAGGATACGCAAGGAGGCTGCAGCCGGATGAGGTCGCGGCGAGGAGCGATCGATTATGGTATTTGCCAAATTTTGGAACCTCGCTAAATTCGGAGCTGGACAAAGGGCCTCAGCACTTTAAGTCTTAGCCAGCTGTGCTCTTTCATTTCAGAGAGGGAGCAGTCGGAGTCTGCGGTGACATCAATGATCCGACCGACAGATGTTCCCAACGATTCCTCTGGAGAGATGGCGACGACGAGAGCGATCCGGATGTCTATGAGATGAACGTAATGACGTTTGGAGCAGCATGCTCGCGGAGCGCTGCACATTACGTGAAGACCGTAAATGCCCTGAAGTTTCGGGATTGGGACCCGAGAGCAGTCAAGGCCGTCACCGACTACCATTATGTCGATGACTATGTGGGCAGTTTCGCTACAGTGAGTGAGGCCATCAGCGTATCTACCCGAGTGAAGGAGATACATGCAGATGCTGGATTTGAGTTATGCCAGTTTTCATCCAGCTCGCCCACCGTGGAGACGGCTTTAGGACCTAAACGCATTAAGAGCGTCGGATGGGGTAAGGCTGAGCAAAAGATCCTCGATATGCGTTGGCAGATAGCAACGGATGACTTCAGATTCAACGTGGAGTATCATCGAGTGCCAAGCAGCGTTCTGAGTTGAGATCGAGTCCCTACGAAGAGGGAATATTTGAGCCTGGTGATGTCAACGTTTGATCCTCTGGGATTTCTGTGCTGCCTCATGATTACAGCGAAGCTGCTGCGAGAGATTTGGAAACAGAAGATCCAGTGGGACGAAACACTATCGGAGGAGTTAAGCAAAACATTTGCGACTTGGCGCAAAGAGATGGACACCGTGGAACAGTTCCGATGTCCTCGCCATTATTTTGGGCGTGGAGCAGTCCGGGCCATAGAATTGCACGTTTTCATGGATGCTAGTCAGGCAGCATTCGCGGCGGTGGCCTATTGGAGGGTCACACAACGTGCTGGTGAGCTTCGTATGTGCAAAGACGAAGTGCGCCCCGATGAGAACAATGACGATCCCACGGCTGGAGCTGCAGACAGCAGTTCTCGGAACCAGGCTGATGAACACTGTCAAGGAGGAGCACAGTGTGGCCATCACGGACCTGGTGTTATGGACGGACTCAAAGACGGTGCTGAGATGGATCGGCAGCACCCACCGCCGGTATAAGCAGTTTGTTGGCAACCGAGTGGCGGAGATTCTGGAGTCGTCAAAGGTTTCTCAATAGAGATGGGTGCCTACAGCCGACCATGCGGCGGATGATGCGACGCGGTCACAGAGGGGAGTCGACCTTAGCCAGGATTCAAGGTGGCTAAGAGGACCTGCATTTTTGAGGCAGCCAGCAGCCAGCTGGCCGGGGCCTGAGGAAAGAACTGAGCGTGTTCCAGATGCCCCTGATGAAGAAGAGATGCCCAGTGAGTTTGCATTTGTCGTGGCAAAAGATTTTGTTATTCAGTTTCAGAGATTCTCGAGCTTCAATCGCCTGGTGAGGATCATGGCCTGGGTCCTACGGTTTGCGCGCGTATGCCGCAAACAGAGAAGCGGTCTCGAGGAATATGGCCTTACTGCAGCAGAATGTAAGGACGCGGAGAACCTATTGGCACAGTTGGAGTCGTTTCCCGACGAGATGAGGTCGGTGAAAACTGGACAGGACGTCGCTAGCTCGACCGACATTCGAGGGTTGGTACCCTACCTGGACAAGAATGGGATTCTGCGAGCTTACGGCGGAATTTCCGCACTGTGCATGCCGAACAGTGCGAGGAGGCCCGTAATACTGTCGCACAGGAACAGTCTGACAAAGCTGATTGTGCGACATTTCCACGCCAGGATGAGGCAGGTCTACAGCGGAGCAAATGGAGTCGCCAGGCGCGCCAAGGTTTGCGTGTGCGACAACGGCCTATCGAGAACAATGATGCGACCCGTCTCTAAACTTGCAGTTCTGGATTTAAGTGAATCGGTTATTCACGGGGTCGGGGATGTCTCGGATCGAATATTGTAATCGATCGGTGTTATGAACCAGTTCGAAAGTGATAGGATTTGGTAGCTAATTGTGTGCGGGCACACTGTTTGTCGCCATCGCAAGTTGTAAATTGGCCGCGAAAACTTAGCGTCGTACGAGAATTTGGAGGGCACACTGCGGTGAGGTAGAATTAAGATAGTTGATATTGTATAACCTTAAATTGATTACAAAAAAAAACGAGCCTACTACCACGGATTAGTCTTTCCCTTTCCTTCGGGATCCAAAGTGGAGTAGCCGTTTAAGGCTACTCAAATCCTGTACCGTAGGAACGCGGTTGTCTACAAAAACGCTTAACCAAATACAAAAAAACCTCAACCTCACAGAAAAGTCGCATCAGCAACTTCTGACATAACCTTTGCGAATCGTAAAAGTTGTCAATTAAGAGTTGAAACACGGAAGTTCGAGCTGGGCCCTTTGACACGACAAAATTTCAAGGACCATAAGCCTCAGAGTGCATAAGCTTTAACATCGAACTGGGATGTTAGTAACCATCTGAGAATTCAACCCGCTGTCCTCTTGCAAAGCTAGAAGAAACCAGGATCGACAAGTCCTAAAGGATCACAAGGCAATTGAGGAAAGGACGGAGCGTCTAGTCGACTTGTAAGTTGACTGGAGCCCTTCAAATAAACAAAGAAAATGATTAACGTCTTTGTAAAGCAAAACTTCCTTAAAACAAATCCTCTAAAAAATGATCTGAAGGAAGCTGTCGACGCATCGGTACATAAGCCTTTATGAACGGAACCGCAACAGGAAGTGCAACAGCTTTGGCTGGATAACCGGACATTAAATCGTAATTTAACCAATAACTAGACGGGGTAACAGCTGATCTATCAAAAACAAAATCAAGGGAGAGAAATTGCCGCACGGCGAACTCTTAAATGGTAGCCACACAGAATACGTGTATGTCTCTAACCGAGTGGCAGCTCATATCCATGCATTCTCAAAGGTGATGACCCGTTTGAAGACATATCCCAGTTGCGCAGCCTCGCGTATGTGGATTTCAGGGGGAAAAAAGAGAAACCTAGGGCAATTAATACATTGGGGGAACACCCAGCCCATAATAGACAGACAGCTGGAGGCGAAGAAAGGATTATCTACTACTATCAACAGTTCTACGATTTTTCACCAGAGCTACATCCATAGCCTTTAGAGTTCTGCATTGCTTCAAACTTAATTAGTCGAAAGCGAAATGCACCTAATAAAAAACGGATTTTGCTAGATCGGTTGAGTTATAGTTAATAACTATTTGGTTATTTGGTTTTGAGATAATTGTTGTTTTAATATTTTTACTGATATTTCCGACTCATCCACATAAGTTAGTCAAGATTTTAGGTTGTTGAGAATATTAATATTACTGGCAACGCTTCATGTCCCCTTTTAAATTACGTCTGGCAACCCCTGACTAAAACTTCGCTTTTGTTAATAGATCAGTAAGTCGTAATCCGTAGCCGAATGAAGTTATAATACATATACCATATATGAAATAAAGATTCTTACATTTCCTAATAAATTGACCTCGAACATAGGTTTTGTTGTATATTTAGTGAATTTTGGATACAGTGTTTATTAAGCTAAGAAATCAACGCACCTTTAAACATTCCGTAATAATACATGCGACAGGGTCAAACCGAGTCAGTAGATATATAGGGTTACATATCTTTCAATTTTGATATATAATTAATAAACGTGTTTAATAAATGCATTACAAATATCCAAAAGTCTAAGCGGGTGACGAGAATGGAATTTCGCGGTCCACATTAGTAAATGGAGGAATCAAAAAACCAAAGTGCATCGAAGCACTCAATGCCAATGGGTCCGCTGCCACAATAGACACGTGTCAAAATAAATGTACATATGTATGATCAAGCACCGCGCTCCGCCGCTGTTACCAGACCACTTAAAACAGAGAGTCCTTAAAGTATCGGCACACAATCATCAGTTACTTAGTGAAGCATCATGGCTGGCGTAGAAAGCTTCCAGCCCTGCGTATTGGGGCAACCTCAAAGGTGATACACGTAAATTGAGCGTTTCCCACCTTATTCGGTTGCGAACTGTATCACCGAGGAGATTCGATAAAAATCAGTATATTTTACACTGAAAGACGCAGCTGTATTCAACTTAGTGGCGTCCCTAGTACTTCCTTTTAAAAAAAATTAGGAATACAAGTCGCCGTGGACCGAGCAGCAACGAAGTCCGCATAACATAGCGCAATTAGAGACATTAAAACCATTGTACAAGCAGTTGGAGAAGGGTATATATTCCGACCAAAGATGAATAATAATCGTGGGGCTAACAGTCAGCCACAAAAGTGTGGGGGCTGCAGCGCACATCATGCCCGCGCACAGTCCTTCATAAAACAGGTGGTTAACCCGTTGATGCCTTTGCTCGAGATTCTTTTAAAATTTTTCCTCCGTTTGTAAATTGAAACGTGCTGCATATATATACAAAATTATGGCGGCTGCGATAATTGCCTACATCTTTTCCACCTATACTAAAACGCTGCAGGCAACTATCAGGAAGAGAAGTTAAGTTGGCAGGTATGATCGAATAGTGAAATGGAAGTCAAGAGTCACAGAAACTTAGTCGCAAATCGATAAGACTGTCAACCTTTTGCAAACGTCGATCGGTCCAGACAGACTGTCAATACAAAAAGGAAGTTGAAGTTGTGTTGCGTTAAGGAATCTTTTTTGTTAACGAACGTTATGATGTTCACGTGTTTGTACTATCTAAAAATAATCGCGAACTATATTCGTTAATCCGATAACTTTTGACGGATCGTTGACTACCGCGTTGGAAGCGTCATTCCAAGACAATTTTACCATGGAACAGTATACACCACAAGAACGCGCTGAATTTTTTCAGTTTTATATTTACAATAACTTCTCAATTGTGAAATCCAAACGTGCGTTTCGACGGAAAATGGTCGATTAGATTCCACTGAACATTAATTGAGGAATAGTCTCTATATGACCAAAAAGTTACAGTTTGGTGTGGGATTTGTGCGGATATTGTCATTGGTTCCAATTTGTTCAAAGACGATGATGGAAAAACGATAACCGTTAACGGCGAACGTTATCGATCATAATAAATGATTTTGTGACGCCCATTGTTCGTGAAAATGGTTTCAATGGCTCGTGGTTTCAACAGAACAGTGCAACATGCCATACAGCTGGACGCAGATTTTGACTACCCCTAAGATCACCCGATTTGACGCAAATAAATAAACTATTTTATGACATTCAAAACAAATGCACTTGAAAAAGTTATAAAACCCCCAGGCCCCCAGAGCAAATATTAACGAATTGCAGTCGATTGTATATAAGCACACAATTGTAAGGTTTTTATAAGAAACATATAAGAATGAGAAATATGAGAAATTGTATGAATAAAGTCAGTTTTTAAATTGAACTCATTGGAGTAACATCTTCCTTACGCCTGACGTTTTAGCCCTTGTGGTAAGAGAATATGGTTGAACAAGCACCTTGTAAGTGATTGCATATGTGCAATGAAAAAAGTTTTTGAACTAAGTAAAAAAAAACGTTGCCCTATTTTGTTTCCCAAGTAGTAAAGGACACAGAGAATAAAATAATAAATGCCATGAAGCAAAAATAACGTACGGCACAATTATCTATGCTAAGAGACTATGGTTGAACCAGCACCTTGTAAGTGACTGCACATGTGCAATGAAAAAAGTTTTCGAACTGAGTAAAAAAGAACGTAGCCCTATTTTGTTTCCCAAGTAGTAAAGGACACAGAGAAAAAAATAATAAATGCCATTGTGCATAAATAATTTACGGTACAATTATCTATGCTCAATGGCATTTATTATTTTATTCTCTTTATCGGTGCCAGAAAGAACGCGTCTCAGGTAACAACAATATCGGCAGCAGCACTTCACTTATCCTGATCCTCATCGTCAACAGCATCCCCAAGCGCGGAAAGTCAGTTTAGTTTTATTTAATCAGATCAAAATTGAATTTTAAATAGAAAAAAAAACAATATATAATTATATTAAAATATTATTAAAATATAAGATATTAGCAATTAAAATAACAATAGGATCAGGTAAAAATTATAAAGTTAGTTGACGGGGTTATAGTAAAGATTGTATTGTAGAATGCAATATTTAAATACAAAAGGTTGTGAAAATCACAACGAATTGTAAGGGCAGACAGAACACGAGTATTGCACAACATATCACTTCAATAGCACGCTAAATAAATTTAAAACAGCGCAAGAAATTATAGTTAGACATACATATACACATATGTAATACCATAAAAAATCTAGATTCCAGGCTTAGAGGAATACTTTATCCAAAATAAAAAGAAATCCTGAAAAGAAAAATAGAAACCTTTCCATTAAGGATTAAAAAATTAAAAATATACCTGGACAAAATATAAGCTGCTTCACATTTAATAACAATTAAAGGGTTTCCAAAAAAAATTTAGTTTCGAAATTAAAAAAAGGGGAAGAGAGCGCAGTTCTAAAGGTAGAAGGGATTTGTCAAAAAATAAACTACCCTATCAAAAAAATAAGTATCCGTATTATCTTAAGATTTCAAATATTGAGACCATTTTTTCGAGCTCTTTAAGGACTAAGGGTAGATTTAAGCTCATCTTTAAGCTTAAGCTACCTTAAAAGTGCTTTAAAAGGGGGGAGCAGAAAATGTTGTTTCTTATTTATTTCTGGATTTGGCAATAATTATGATGAAGCTTGGGAAAGGTTAAGGTTTTCGTATAAAGTGCAACTTACACAAAGAATTATCGACAGACTGTCCACGCCGCTTGGAATACGGCCAAACAATCGCTCAAATTTTTGGCAGAAAATTGTAATGGCCAATTTCAACCTCTCTGGCAGCGTTTATAAGCAAAATTGCCGAATTTGGGGAACGGGCCGGGATTGGCGCAAAAACCACTACTTTCTTTTTAAGGAAAACGAAACTGTCGATGGAAATTTATATCAGTGGATGTTAGCTTATTATGTCTGCCCGCAAATGCGTGAGAAAGGTCTAGATGGTTACTGGTTTCAACATGATGACGTCTGGAATCAAAAAGAGGCGACATTGACTGGCGACATTGACTGGATTTTTTGTTTTAAAATCGTTGAAAAAAATTAATTTTTTTAATTAGTTTGGAACGGAGTGAAACGAGATGATAGGAGTACGAATCGACGCGCATTTCAGAATTCGGTTCGATTAACCAAATTTTGTCTGATGTCTTCAATGCCCCTATCAGTCCCAATTTAACGAATCGTTGGTTTCCTACTTTTATCCCAATTTCTCCAAAACTAAACAACTTCTGAAACATTGTGAAAGAAAAATGTACTAATTGATTTGGGTGATTGGTAAGCTTAATTATGTAAGTGATACCTTTTTTTTTTATGACGTCGTAAATTTTTATTGTGCAATTTTGTTTTGTTGACGTTGCCTTATGTAACAATAAGTACATATATATGTAAAATTATATTAGTGATTATCTCTATTTTATGTTCGTTCCAAGAATATAACACAAAAAAAGGTTAAGGTGTATGAAATGTAAGTTTAATACGACTGATACGATCGACGAGATGCTGCGCCACTGCTTCTGCTTTACGACTTTACTTCGACTTTACTCCCCGACGACTGCTCAACGACTGCCAGAACTGCAACATAAGCACTCCCACGTTATCGGTCGTTGAAACCCGCGCGGTATTCACTGGCGAAACTCCTATATTCTATGTATAAGTAAAAAAAAGTTCATGTTCTTGATTAACTCAAGCAAGAGTTTGGAGCTAAAAAAGAATTTACGAATCAAGCCAAAATGGTCTTGCGATTAATCCAATTGTCTAAATGTTCCCATAAACCATAGTACTGGGCCTCATATGGAGTAGAAATGACACAAAAATCCATCTACACGGCAAACACAATATTTCAATACAAAAGCGCATTTCATAGTAACCAGAGCGACAGACTTATGATTATCTATGCATTCGAAAACGCATATATACGAGGGGTATGTAAAAAGTAACTTTCGCAAGGAGCTGTGCTACGCAACATTTGGCAACACCGCCGTGTAGCTTAGTCCCCCCACTCTCTATACGTCTCTGTGAGTCTCTGTGACGCTCAGTGCCGGCTTGACAGCCATTCGAGATGGATCATCCGATCGCTCTCGCCGCCAAGTGTGAAATCCGCTCTGTTATACGTTTTTTCCATGCGAAAACAATGAAACCTGTGAACATTCATCGAGAATTGACTAAAGTGTATGAGAAAACTGCATGTCTGTTCAACAAGTCCGTTTGTGGTGGAGAGAATTCAGCAAAGGCCGAACAGACGTTCACGACGCAGAGCGATCAAAGCAAACTTTCATAATCAACCCTATATACATCTTACCCAAAGAGACCTTCTAGCGCAACAACCCGAACTATACCTTGAACAGTAACAGTAAAATAGTAATGATAACAGGGTATTTAATTAAAACTGGGTACACTCAAACGCGAGAGTTAAAACTATAGCCATTTATAGAACAATCACAACTTACTATTTTAAATAAGAACTCACCAACACACTTTTTCACAACACAACACCTCCATCGACGTAAGATTCTGCTCGCCCTCTTTAACTCCAGTTACTAGAACACATTCAATAACCTTTGCGGAAGTGGTCAATTCCCGTTCTACGTCAACATATTACTGACCGAATTCTGAATTTCTTAACACCAACAACGAAATAAATACACTCTTCAAATCAAACGAAGCTAACTGGGTCAAATTTATACTTCACAACCGCAACAATAACCTACTATACCCGCCCTCAATACTATCAATAAAGAAGCAGCATTTATTAACAAAATAATCATCAAAAGCACACACCATGCAATATTACAAACTTTACCAATTAAACACAAATACGAAGTTCCTCGGTGGAAAAAAAACTATAAGACCTACAACAAATAAGATAAAAAGCATGGAAAAAACTATAAAAGCACATAACCCAAGACAACATTATAGACTACAGAGAAGCCAACGCTCTCTTAAAAAGAGAAGTTAAGACAAAAAAAGAGAATCCATAGCCAAATCAACAATACAAGCTAACACACCTACCAAAAGTATGGATCTATATTCACCAAATCTGTGGCTCAAACCCTTTAAAACAACATTTACTGTGTTACAAGGAACACTCACGGAACCACCACATATAAAGAACAAAAAGCCGCATTATTTGGACAATACTTACCCGACCAATCAAAAGACATAACTTTCAACCACTGATTCATGTCACATAAATACAAATCAATAGCCCTCAATCACACTCCATAAAAATACGAAATATAAATAGACAAACACAAAACGAACTAACCATTGCTCTCAGATCACTTAAAGAAACAACGCCAGAAAATACTCGTATGTAGGTGATATAAGTTTCTCTGTTGATTTTTTGTTGCTGTGAATTTTCATAATTGGGTAATTTTGTTATTGTTGTTATTTTGAGTGTTGTATCCTGGTTTTGCGATGAAAAAGAGACAGAGGTCGTCTGCATACATAGTGTGTGAAGAATTTGTTTTCGTTAATTATGTAGTTTAATTTTTTGAAAGCAGATAACAGTGTAACAGATAAGGGGTATCCTTGTGGGATACCGTTGTGGAGTTGCATTTAGTTTGATCTTGTGTTGTTAACTTTTAGACGAAATCGATAATTTCTGAGGTAGCTATTTATAAATTTAGTTATTTTTGGGCCGAATTTCCATTCGTGCAGTTGCTGCAGGATGCAGTGGGCTGCTACTCTGTCAAAGACTTTTTCCATATCTATTGACAATATGGATATGTGGTTTTTTGTTGCAAGGTTGTTCCAGATGTAGTTATCTAATAATAATATTTGGTTTACTGTGCATCTATTTGTTTTGTATGCATATTGATTTGAAGAGAGGAGCTGTTCTTGGTTGAGGGTCCACATGATTCTTTTTATACCCTTGAAAAAGGGTATTATAATTTTGTCCAGAAATGTGTAACGCATTAAAGGAAGCATCTCCGACCCCACAAAGTATATATATTCTTGATCAGCATCAACAGCCGAGTCGATATAGCCATGTCCGTCTGTCCGTCTGTTTCTATGCAAAAAATAGACAGTAGTTTTAAAGCTAGCGTTTTGAAATTTTTACCAGATCATTATTTTTGCACGCAGATCAAGTTTAAGAATCGGTCGGATCGGAACACTAAATCATATAGCTGCCATACAAACGACCGATATGAAAACAAGTCTTTGTATGGAAAACTTTTTTGTTCTCCAAGCTATCGCAACCGAATTCATCATTTATTCATTTGACATAGCCATACATGATTTGTGAAAGTTTGATTCGGATCGGATTTTTTTTGTTTTTTTGTTTTCGAGGGTATACCATCTTCGGCCAGCCGAAGATAACTTTTCTCACTTGTTTTTTTTTAAGTTTTGGGTATGCAGGATAGAAGTGATATTGGGCGGTAGCTACGAGTATGTAGTAGGTTTTTTGGTTTGTTTATTGGAATTATTGTTGTAGTTTTCCATTCATGCGGAATGATCCTAGTGTCTATTATACTATTGTAAAGGTCTAGGAGTTTATTTGTTATGGTATTTGGGAGTTTTTTAGGTGTTTGATTACTTATATTTTCATGTCCGGGGGTAGTTCCTTAAAGGCCATCAAAGCAAGATTCGAGTTTTATTGGTGTGATGGGTGCTTCAATGAATTTAGTTTGGTTATTTACAGGGTATGTACTGTGTAATGAAGTATGATAGTGCGCTTTGTTTTGTTGAAAATAGCCTGGGAAATTAAAGTCTTTTGAATAGTCTGACCAGTATTTGGCGAGTGCGTTGGCTATCATAGTTGAGTCGCAGGTGTTTCCTATCTCTGTTTCTATTTTGTGAATGTGGGTGTTTTTGCTTACTAGTGTGAATTTTATCCCAGAGTGTCTTTGTTGTGGTGTTAGGGTTAATGTCTTTAGTAAACTTTGCAAATGCGTTTTTTCCCTTTTTGCTTCAAATTTGAATTTTGCGTTTGCCTTTCCAAATATTTCAGCATATTTTCTGAGCTTGAAGATCTTTTTAAGAACGTAAGTAGATTGCTTTCCGCTTAGTTTTGTTGCGGTTTGAAGAGGGAACTGAAGTATTTGCACTTGCTTTTATGACATTTAGGATTTGTGCTGCTGATTTGATTGTGTTGTTACTAATGTGTATTTTGTGTAACTGTTTATTAATGTTAGCTTGGAATAAAGCTAAATTTGCTGTGTGAAGATTGTATCTAAGAGTTAAACACACCTTTAACTTATGTTTTTATGTTTTTACTTATGTTTTTGGAAATAGCTGTATGAATATTGAAAAGTGATCGCTTCCGTGTAGATCATTGGATGTTGATCAGGATGCATTTAGGTTAGCGGTGGGGAGCATATGGAGGTATCTACATTTGTAAATGCGTTGTGTGTAGAGTAGTGTGTGTGGTTTCCGTTATTTAGTACTATTAAGTTGCTATTTTGTACAATTTCCAATTTCATTTCCCCTTTGATTGTTTGTGGAAGAGCCCCAAAGTGGGTGCCATGCATTTACATTTCCTATGATGAGTATTGAAATTGTTGACCAGATCATGAAAATCTTGTTTAACCCCATTATCTGTTTGGGATGTATATATACATACTTGTCGGAGATACTGTTGGATTATATTCCGATTCGGACCATCACACAGTGTTATCTCACCATGCTCATGCACACAATACTAATGCACGATCAACGGTACTTAATCGGTACCTCCTTTTCGCACAGACTTCTCTGCCACATACGCTCCCTCCCCTTCGCCCATACTCGCAGTCAGACTACGTTAAGCAACTAAAAATAGTTGTCTACCACGCTCGAGCATACAGAGAGAGAATACAGAGAGAAAGAACATTGCAAACGAGATAAGCGGACTGTTGCCACGCCACTCTTGCGGCAATGTTCGTTACAATTTGAATTTGAAAATAATCTGTTACAATGCTCGTTATAATTTGAATTTGAAAACAATCTGCGACATACTTATTACTATAAACGAAGTTTTAAATTGGTTTTCAAAAGTCAATGTCTGCATCAAAACTGTTTGTTTCAGTAGGTATTGAGTTTATTTGGTTTTGCTTTGTTAGAAATTTCTGTAATGTCACTGTCTGTGTCCAGTTGTTTGTGTGTGTGTTCTGTTCAATTGTTGAGTGTTTCGTTATTTTTGATGGTGTGTTCCTTTTTTCTTTTATTTTAATGGTTTTTTGTGTTGTTTCATCTAGGTCTTTGGGGTTTGGATAGTTGGGGAGTTAATTGTGTTCTGGTTGTCTCTTGTTGATCGGTTTTTGGTTTTTTGGTGATGGATTCTTGTATTTTTGTTTAGCGGTAATTTCTGCGTAAGCTTTTTTGTTGTCTGCAAGTGGTTGTGGTTGATTTTTGTGATATTTTGTGATATTTACATTGTGCATTTTTCTTTGGTTTGAATTTTTTAGTATTTGTTGTGTTTTTTTTTTTTAATTTTGGGCAATCTCTGGACAACTCCAGTTTAAGATGTTTTGCCGTCAATTTGTCGCAAGTATTTGAACACATCGACTACACCCTGTGTTTATTGATTTCTTCGTTAGGTACATTAATTAAATAAGGAGCATAAACTGTACCCTTGCAGTGATTGAGATTTTTGTGGTATTGTGTTTTTATTTGGCATATGCCATGAAGTTATTTGGCTGCTATGAATTTTTCAGCAGATTTCCGTCACGCACTTTCTTATTTTTATAATTTTGACAACTATTAATTTAATTGCTCGCTCAACGGCGAAGCAAGAATATGAGCAGAGCGGTTTTTTTGTGTCAGTAGTTGACATGACTATAAATTTTGGGTTTGGAAGATTGGTTTCTGAAAGTTTTGAGAAGGCTTCCGAGAGTGGAGTTGATTTTTTTCGTTTGGATTTTGGGTTAAGTAAAGCGAAGCGATTTGCCCTTTGGCAATTGTGCCAGTTTTTTTCATTTAGCGTCGGAATTAGTTCAGAGCCATCTGAATGTAACTAGACGAGTGAAATGTAGGATTATATTTTGCTACATAAGCACTTAACTAACTTACATTTAACAGTTAAGCGGGAAATTTAAAATCTTATGATATTATGCGGGTAGGGAGATCAGAGGGGTGGGTCTTCAGACGTCGGAGGCGGAGAGTATTGACGAGATCACCTGCCAGAGAGTTTGGGTTTGTCGGCAATTTTTCCGCGTATCGGATGCTGTGGAGATTGATCTGATCACCGATCAGAGAAATCCGGGGATCCCTTCGGATAGCGTGATTGGAGACGTACCAGGGGAGCCCGGACGCCAGCCGACCAGCACGTGCCTGAACAGTTCTCAGCCTGTCAAACTGGTGCTTGGAGGCTCCAGGATGGCTCCAAGTAGAATGGTCCAAGTAGGGTTTAATATTACCTTAATAAGTAGGATTTGGAAGTCTGCTTGACCGTATAAGCCAGTCCAGCTTATTTAGTTTTAGAAGGTACTTGGCCATGACCGCTGTGATATGGGCCCGCCAGATGAGTTCCCGATCCAGGTGGCCTCCCAGGTAACAGTGGGAATTGACATTGCCTATCAACCCACCGTTAAATGTTAAGCCAGTGCAGGTGCCGGGACGGAGCGCGAAGGTCACACAAGCGGACTTAGCACAATTGATACCTGCATTCCACTTGGCGGCTCAGGCTTCGATGTCGTGCAGCCATTCTTGTACTGCATTCGAGGCCGTTTGCCGAGACATGTGAGACGCAAGCATGACTGTGTCGTCGGCGTATATAGAGGGTGTACAGAAAGGGTCCGCCTGTCACTGCCAACTCGAAGGCCCGATCAATGATTAAGGATCTGAGGGTATCATACAGGGATGCTGGAAGAAGAGCCTTAATTTTATATAGGATTGACTCGTGCCATACCTTATCAAAGGCTTGCTTGACATCGAGGAAGACTACCACCGTGTAGAGCTTGGACTCAAGGCTGTGCGTTTCGCGATTGACTAGATGGTGGACTTGTTCCGGGCAACCGAGTGACTTCCTGAAGCCAAATTGATGTTGTGGTATGTTGCCTGATACCTGCGACAGATCCGTCAATCGTTTCAACAGGATGCGTTCAAAGACCTTTGAAAAAGTTACAAGTAAATTTATTGGGCGGTACGAGTCTATCTGCGTTGGAGGTTTGCCGGCTATGGATAACAATCCTCGCATTCCCCTTCCATTATTTAGGGAAGTGCCCTAGTCTTAGCATGGCATTATAAATTTGTACTAGTGCCACAACTCCTTTGTGTGGAAGGTATTTGGCTGAACGATTGTCAATACCATCGGGTCCAGGTGTCTTCTTCAGTTGGAGGCCCTCTAACTGCAGAGTGATTTTTTGTGTCGGGGCATGTCTTATGGGGTGGGCTTGTTGAGTAGGAACATCCAAAAAGCTTGCGACTCCTCAGTGGGAGTCGTCCGTCAAACGGAAGGGGGAGAAGGTGGAAAACAAATGCTCAGGAAATGCTCGCTTTGTCACAATCCATTTTCAGCCATAGGCCACTGTGTCCCAATACGGGCGATTGGTAGGGCCTGCCTCTTAATTCTTCTCGTTAGCTTCTAGACTGAAAAGTTGCTGCTGTTGAGAGGGCCAGCTCCCTCAAGTAGGCTGTTGTTTTCCTAGCGGTTTTTGGCAAGTATTCGACGCAGTCTGTTTTGGACACGTGAGAGGGACTGCGTAGTTGCAGGATCTCCTGTGGTTGCCCCACCAACTATGCTTGGCGTTCCAGTCACCTGCAGCAAGGTATTTCCTGCCGAGTTGGGAGAGAAGTGCCAGAAAGTCTGTCTCCGCCCAGTAAAGGAGGGTTGATGGGAGATTGTGGATCTTATAATAATGGCCGCACCTCCGTGCTGCCTGCTATCCGGGTGTTTGGCAGTGTGTAGGGTGAAGCCGGGAATTCTAAAAATGGACCTCGAATAGAATTGCGTCTCATACAACATGAGAATGTCGATGTTATAGAGTTGTATAAAGGCAATAATCTCGTTGACCTTCGAGGAGGCCCCGTTGGCGTTCCAGGATGCTATTTTAAATCGACCCATTGTGAGAGGTGGTGAGGGGAGGGAGCATGCGAAGGATTACTTGCATGAAGGAATCTATTATTGACATCATTTCATCGAGCTTCGTGATGAGCTGTCCAACTTAGCATCCAGAGTATCGTTTTTCCTGGTGACCGGGAGGAGCGGGTTGTATACTGGTGGTATACCGGCCTGACCGATTTGATCGACCGTTTTATTAATGCTGGCTACGCTCGCGTAAGTTAAGTTAGGGGTAGTACTTGGTAGATGTGATGGAATAATCTTTTTTTGCAACTTTTAAAGATGGCTGCGTGAGAGTTGCTACAGTGATAGCAGCATTTAGAAACGTCCGGTCTGAGTTTGCATTCAGAAGTTTATGTCTGCAGACAGCAGAGATGTTTTTTATGAGGTTGTTACCTTCGTATTGTTTGAGGTCGATGAATCTCATGTTCAGTGGGAGTTTCTTTACCTTGCTATGAGGAGTGTAAATGCGAAGGACGTGGTGGCCTTTTTTCTGCAGGTATTCGGTAATGTCTTACGATGGAACAACGTGATGAATGTTGTGCATGACAATGCGGAAGGGCTCAGATAGCTGGTGGTGGTGAAAGAGTGTACCCTAGGGTTCGGCTCATTTGTATGGAGAAAAAAAAAATTCGAAAATTAAAGGTCTCATGGTCTCGAATTGTTCGTTTTGGTGTAAAACTTAAATTTGTAAAGTTTTAGCCCGATCGGATAATGTTTAAAGGTGCGTTTCTCAACCATAAGTTTGATATAGGCATTTTTTGGCTAAAATGTTGTAGTTTTTGGTTAAAATTCGGTTTTTTTGTGATCATTTAAGGGTTTAGGTCGCAAATTGCTCTAATCAACTTTATTTTAGTTTTATATGATAAAGTATATTTAAAATATATAAAAATTTATTTTTAATTAATTTTTAAGCCATTTCTTACTGCTAAATGGGTACTTCTTTGTATACTCTTTGACAACTTGTAAAATTTTTGATATTCGAGCTCTTTAGTTGTTAATTTCTTGTTATAATCTTGCATTAGTTTTACGCCACGCTCTGCAATATCATTAACAACTTTTAATTTTCGTACAATCTCAACAGCATTTTTAAAGTCTTCGTGATCATGCCACATCGATGGATCTATGACTAAAAAAGATTTCGATACATTGAACCGGGCGAAAAACTTAATACTATTTGATGTAATGAAATCAGATAATTTTTTTTGAAACAAAAGTTGACAAATCTCGTACTTTTAAACTAATGCGCTTAACGGAATGTTCATCCTTGTATGTATCATCCGCAAAGGCTAATAAGCGCTGTGCCATTTCTCGTTTTTCTGCGATAGTAACGTTATCATCGAAGAGGGCCACTGTGATATTTTCGTCTGACAGGTACCATAAATGATTACATGTTTTTTTGAGCACTGCCATTGAAATCCTCTCGTCCACTTCTCTGTAGTTGTACATAGCTCGAATAAATTGAAAGTCTCTATTAGGAGCTTCAACGGCCAACGGGGATCCAAACCACAGTTGTACATAAAATTTCACTATAAAAACAGACACATCACGCAAATACTTTTCTTCGTGTTTAGTTAAACGGAAGACTTCTCGAAAAAGGTATATCTTCAGTATAAATTGCCTTAGACATCCAGCGAGCATGATGCATAGGGCCAGGCGGTCGGAAATTATGGCCTTCCGGAACTATTCCCAAAAAGAGAATTGTTAACTCTAATAGTTCGCGGTAGTCATTACGTGCATGATCTTTTTTCAATTGACATCGACAGCAATCAATGATCTGATTCTTTTCTTTGTTTATACGTGTGGCGATATAATCATTTAGTATACCAAATTTAAAGAGTTTTTGGTCAATTTTGGCCCATGCTGTTTGAATTCGTTCAAACATAGGGACACTAACGCATGAAGATCCAGCACTTGATTCAAAAGCAGCTCGTAAATATAATTCACATATATGATGCCTGCATGGAAGATAAAGCAAACTGCGTTCCAATAACTGTTCTAACAAAACTGCCGAACCGTTAAATCTTCCGGAATTGGATGCAGTTGTATCAAAACATGCAGCAACGATTTTATCCGAAATTCCCCACTATGTTAGCATGTTGAAGGTTGCACGAGATATTTCAACGCCAGTGAATGCAACTACTTTTGGTACTCCCAAAAGTTGTTCACCATCAACTATTCTTTCGACTTTTTCTCGACCAGTCAATTCTGGGAGCATTTTTTCATCCCAATGTACCACTGCAGTCATCTAAAATTAACAGTTAAAATGCCAAAATCAACTTTTTCCAAAATGATGTGAACATTCAAAGAGTTGCAAGGTAATTACCAAGTCTTTACAGCTTTTCTTCGCTGACTCAGATATTTTTTTCCTATTATCTACTCGCAGCCGCTGCAAAGTTCTGGTATTGAATGCGTATTCGTCGACATCATGATCCAAAGCTTTAACAACCGTAGAAATCAAATGCATAGCTGCATTATTGGAAATCTGCCATTTGTCCAACGATGAAAGAACTCGGGATGTTAAAAAGCTTTTCCTGCATCTTTTTATAGGGGATAATTCTAAATCTGAACTTGAAATGTCCATATCTTCTTGAACAGCAGACAAAGCATCACTGTTTTTGTCACTTTCAGAATATCTAAGTTCATCAAAAAGGAGCTTTGTTTTCGGTTTTAAATTGAATTATTTTTCGGAATTTTGTGTTTTGTTATTCCCGCACTTGGGACTTGGTGGATTGCGCATTTTACGGGCCGGGTCGGGCTGCCAAGAGCGGAGTCCCACTGTGTCCGTTGCCCCTTCGCTGCCGTTGCTGCTGTGACTAATTATTTGCATAAACGTTAATTGAACGCCAACCTAAAGTATGGACTGGCAGGCCCCGCCGCGTGCCATCAAGCTCGACAAAACAATGCCCTGCAAGAAGGCCCTCAAAGCAAGGAAGTGCAGCTCGAGCAGAGACTCAAGCTGGAGCTCTTCTTTCTCGGAGCCCAGCGAGATCAAGCGCAAGCCCGCGTGTAATAGGCAAGGAGAAAAGCCAGACGTCAAACCAAGCACCAGCGCAGCTCTGCGCAGCAAGCTGGCAAACAACCCCTTTGCCCTCCTCTCAAGCAAAGAAAATGACGACGAACCTGACGAACCCGAAACTGCCTCAGAGGCAGTGGCATCTAAAACCGCAAAGAAACCAATCCCGATCCCGAAGACCCTCAAGCCTCCCCCGATCTACATCCCAGACGTGACCGACATTACAGCGGTTGTCAAGATGATATCGACTTTAGTCGGATCCGAAAAGGATTTCTCCTATAAAACGGAGAGAAATAATAACGTACGCGTAATGATGCCAGACAAGGAGTCCTACACAACCCTACGCCAGCACCTCGTGGCACACAAGACAAGGCAACAAAAGACTCCGCACCTTCCAACCAAGGGATGACAGAGCTTACAGGGCGGTCATCAAGGGACTTCACCACTCAACGGACCAGACTGAAATTAAAGAAGAACTCCACAAATACGGCCATACTGTGAGGGATCTGCACAATCCCATTGGCAGGAAACCCAAACAACCTCTGGGGATCTTTTTTGTTAATCTAGAACCAGCAAGCAACAACACAGAGGTTTTCAAAATAAAGAGGATTTGCAGATCAGTCGTCACCGTAGAGCCCCCACTGAAGTTCAACAATGTTCCACAATGTTTCAGATGTCAAGGGTTCGGACACACCCAGCGCTACTGCATCCTGGAACATCGCTGCGTGAAATGTGGTGATTCTCACGACCCTAGGTAAGCACCAAAAAAGATGACGAGAAAGCATGCTGTTTACATTGCCAAGCTGATCACCCTGCGTCGTTCAGAGGATACCCTGCCTACAAAAAGGCAAAGGCGCAGCAATCTCCTAAAGCCAGACCCTTTGAGAGTAGCAAAAAACCACCTTTCATCCAGATACCAAATATCGTAAATGGTATTGGGTGCAGGGACGCACTTCAAGGAAACCAAGTGACACAGCCAACGAATTCCCAACAAACCCCTCATACCACTCCCGAAGCCACACAACCCAACCAGCTTGAAACGATGCTTGCCCGCATGGAAGGGACGATTGAGAGGATAGAAAAGTTTGTCTCGCAGATAGTCTCGCAGATGCTGGAGTTAATAGTTCCCCTCCTCAACAGGAAATAATGCAAATAAGTCTCAACGTAGTTTTTTCAAACGCAAACGGCCTGCAGAGAAGCAAAGCCGAAGTGGAGTACCTCATCAAAACAGACAATATGGATGTTCTTCTAGTTTCGGAATTCCACTTTTGTCCCAGATCATACTTCCACATCAGCCGGTACGAACTGAAAAACGCCAACCATCCATCTGGCAGAGCACGCGAAGGAGCATCTATGCTCATCAGGAGTGGCATTCAGCACACGGAACTTCTCGCGTTTCAGGAGGAATGGGCACAATGGCACAGGAGGATTTCTAGCCCACAGGAAGATATCACCACTGGTGCGGTTTACTTCCCACCCAGACACTCGATAACCGAGACCCACCTTCAGGACTTCTTCGAGTCCCTCGGTCCTCGCTTTATAGCACCGGAGACTTTAACGCCAAATACTCCTGGTGGGGGTCCCGCACAAACAACCCCAAAGGCATAAAGCTCTATGAGTACCTGCAGCGGAAGAGTCTGGACTGCCATTCCACTGGAGAACACACACACTGGCCTACCGACCCTTCAAAGCAGCCGGATCTGCTAGACTTCGCCGTCTCCAAGGGCATAGTACACTCTAAGATAACATGCTCAAGCTATGATAAACTGCTATCCGATCACAGCGCAGTAAACTTGCTCCTAAACACCCCCGTCCTCAAAGGAACCCTGTTTACGTTCTGGATGCTTTCCTCCCTGAACTTAGATCGCCCTCTTTCCACACCAAGCTACATAGATGCGGCCATCGAAAAACTAACCAAAGAGATGCACAAATCCGCTGAGTTTGCGAATCCACCTCCTCCGACTACCCCAAAAATACCTGAAAGAGACGTGCACTTGTGGTCCCCGGAAATCGCAGCCCTCGTGGCCGAAAAAAGGCGTCTCAGAAAAGTCTGGTTTTCCTCGCGCAACCCCAGGGACAAGACAGCACTTAATCGTGCCACCAAAGAACTGAAGGACGAGCTATCCATCCTACGGCAGGACTCGTTTCATAGATTCCTTGAGGAGCTGGAACCTGGAGACCCGCAGCACAGCCTGTGGAATGTCACGAGGCACATAAAAAGACCTGCAAAAAATATATCACCCGTGCGAAAAGTGGACGGTTCCTGGTGTCGGACTGAGGTCGAAAGAGCAGAAGCCTTTGCTGATCATCTACATAGTGCATTCTCACCGTTCGACAGATGCACTGGCGAAGAGAGAGCTGCAACCATAAGGTTCATACACAGCCCAAGTGCTCCTGGCCCGCCAATACAGCCCGTCGAACCAGAGGAGATTGCGCAGGAGATCGCCTCCCTAAAATATGGCAAGTCGGGTCCTGATCGTATCGATGCAACAGCACTGAAAATGTTGCCCCTAATCTGTTCCCAAAGGCTGGCCAACATATACAACAGCTGCCTTCGTCTAGGGTACTTCCCGAAAGTGTGGAAGCGAGCGGAAGTAATTGTCCTCCTCAAGCCTGGAAAACCTGAAGCCAATATAGCATCGTATCGTCCGATTAGTTTGCTGGCAATCCTATCTAAAATACTTGAAAGAGTATTTTTGCGTAGAGTACTGCTAGTATTGGACGAGGCCGGACTGATCCCTGATCACCAGTTTGGCTTGAGACGCCTTCTTGGAACACCTGAGAAATGCCACCGGTTGAGAGCATACTTGAGGCCTTCGAAAAGAAGAAGTACTGCTGCGCCGTTATGCTTGATGTCAAACAGGCGTTTGACAGAGTCTGGCACCCTGGACTCCTTTTTAAAATTAAATCCCACCTCCCAAGTTCCCACTTCGCCTTT
Source organism: Drosophila ercepeae (assembly GCA_018150545.1). Taxonomy (NCBI): domain Eukaryota; kingdom Metazoa; phylum Arthropoda; class Insecta; order Diptera; family Drosophilidae; genus Drosophila; species Drosophila ercepeae. Next base: position 266,407 of record JAECWL010000010.1, on the reverse strand, counting down.
CTCAAGTCGAACACACAGGGAAGAGAATTCAGAGTGAGATGCGGATCATCAATCAGAACGCCTAGGCCTATAAGAGCAGGAGTACCTCAAGGCAGTGTTCTTGGACCCACACTCTACACACTCTACACAGCGGACCTCCCCATCACCCCCTCCCGGAACCTCACAGTAGCCACTTATGCCGATGACACCGCCTGCCTAGCCTCCGCCACAGATCCTCAGAAAGCATCAGCCATCATCCAGAGGCAACTGGATGCCCTTGATCCATGGCTGAAACGATGGAACATCGTGGTCAACGCGGAGAAATCCTCACATACAACCTTCGCACTACGCAGGGGAGAATGCCCCCCCGTCACACTCAACGGGGAAACCATCCCAACGAATAATACTCCCAAATATCTAGGGCTGACCCTGGACCGCAGGCTCACATGGCGTCCACACCAGGCCAACCTACGACTTAAGCAACTGCACTGGCTCCTGTGGAGAAGGTCCAAGCTCAAAGAAAAATTCAAACTGCTTATTTACAAAGTAGTGCTGAAGCCAATCTGGACATATGGGATACAGTTGTGGGGCACGGTAAGCTGTTTTAACCGCATCAAAATCCAGCGGTTTCAAAATAAATACCTGAGAACAGTTTGGAACGCCCATCCGTACTCAAACTCACCTCCCACGAAAAGTCAATAATCCATAAAGAGCTTGGAATTAGATGGGTAGCAGAGGAGACCACCCGTCTCAGCGAAAGATACATAAAAAGACTGGACAACCACCCCAACCACCTGGCCGTCAACCTCCTAGATAATAGGCAATCCCCAAGACGCCTGAAAAGGAAACACCCGCTTGACCTCCCCAACCAATAGACACATAAGTCAACCTCATTAGATATACATTCCATGTACCTCCCTTTAGTCAAGGTCTCCCCCAAACCATTTTATGATTGTCCACTCGGATAGATTTTAAATACAAAATAAGAATGTTAAAAAAAAAGATCTAATACAATCTGTAATACAATCTTTGTTATTATTTAAAGATCCCGTGAAATAAATCAACATGACTACCTTTGTCTGCACTTTTAGCAACACGAATGGTTTCTCTGCACTTGCGAGCTCGTTCCTTTTCTTCTAAAGGACTAAAGGACTAAAGTACTACTTAAAATAAAGTTGATTTGAACAATTTGCGACCTAAAACCTTAAATGCTCACCTCTAAACATTATCCGATCGGGCTATAGTTTTACAAATTTAAGTTTTACACCAAAACGAACAATTTGAGACCATGAGACCCTGAGAATTCGCACTTTCGTAAATAAGCCGAACCCTAGTGTACCCTTATCGCGGAAGTGACGGGGCACAGTTCTATAGTCGTCAGATGTGTTGCACTGTATAGCACTATCAAATAAGTTTAAAGTTTTTATTGAGAAGGTGGGTCCAATGAGGGCGTACAGCTCGTTGGGGAAATCCGGAAAGTTAACCACGCGGGGGACCGTGATTCTTTAGTACTGGTACTTTAGATTGACGGCGAGTTAGTGAGGAGGCGCCGGGATTAATACTTGCGGGCTTCTGGTTAGCTCTACGCTTCTCTTCGGCACGACCAATCGCTGCTTGCGAGGTGTCTTCATTGTCGCTTAAAGCCTGGAAGCGATTTGTGCGGGTAATGTTTTTTTTGACGAGGGACTGCCTATTTACGGGTTATTTTGGGGGAGAGAAGCAGTACTAGTGGTAGTACAGGTTGTGAGATCCCATGGGGCAGAGATGGCTGGGCGTTCGCGTGACCCGCCGTTATGTAAATGGGCTTGCGTACCAGCACGTAGTTCTGATGAGCCGAAGCCTACAATTAACAACATTGCGTCGAAGTCAATTACTTGGCGATGGATTATCCATGTTTTATAGCAATTACTTCAACTTTATTTGATAAAGTTGATAAATTGACAGAAGTACATTTGCACAGCAGGTTCTGAAACCGGTTAAACTTGTAGACCAGACAAGAGCTATATAGGTCGATCGATCTTAAAGCTTAAGCTTTAAACGCTGATCGCCACGCGGGCTACCAGAGAGCAGGCGCGGCGACCAAATATAGATGATGATATACGAGTAATATAAATGATACAGTCAACTAAATCACTTTGTTTGCACTTTCTGCACTCGCAGATTAATAATAATTAATAATGCCACAACCGTGGACTTGTCCATATAAGCAACTCAGTGTGAGTCTTTATTGAAGTGGTACAGATATAGGTGAACCGGAAAAACAAAACGCGTCCTACTCATACGAGAGCTCAGGCGAGCATAAAAAGATTTATTTTATCCACGTTGCCAAAAATATTTGACCCATTAGGTTGGTTATGCAAAAATTATGGATAGCTGGAACCAATTGGGATCAAGAACTAGTTAAAGAGTATAGTACAGAATTGGAGGCATATACATAAGTCAGAATTGGAGGCGGTGGGACAAATAAGAGTGAAATTCGAGTTATGTATAGAAATTCATGGTTTTGCAGACGCATGTGCGCCAGTAGTATATGCGAAAGTGGGAACGAACGTTACTATAATAGCCAGTAAAAGTAGAGTGAACCCATTAAAGAATAGAAAACCCATTCCCAAATTAGAGTTATGCGCAGCACACCTGCGTAGTAAGTTAATGATGCGCATAAGAGAAGCTATGCAAAATTATACAGTAGAACTTTATACATGGAGTGATTCAACAATAACGCTAGCTTGGATTCAAATTGGCTTAAATAAGATGAAATTGATTAGGTGTAGAACAGATGAACTTCTAAAGTTGAAGGACACTTAATGGAACCATATAAAATCCCAAGATAATCCTGCAGACTTAGCGTCCAGAGGAGTTAACACAAGTCAGTTGGTGAATTGCGTTCTATGGTGGAAAGGTCCAAAATGGTTGGCTGTGGCCAAATATCAATGGCCGCAATAGTCAACTGTGTCAGAAACATTGGTATTGAATTCCTTAGTCGTAATCAAAGAAGACGCGATCAACAAATTGATACATAAATTCTCTTGCTTGCATAAATTAATACGTGTAATGGTTTACACGTATTTTAAATTTCATTTATAAAAATGAAAACAAGGAAATATGTTAGCCCTAAGTTTATTACAGCAAGAGAAATACAATAAGACGAAATAATTATAATTAAAAAACCACAAGAGTTGCTATTTAGCAAAGAAATCAACTGCTTAACTAAAAATAAGGAAATGGAAATGAGCAGTTAGTTATTATGCCTTAACTCCTTCCTAGATACTAATGGAGTACTTCTGATAGGAAGAAGATTGCAGAATTCAAAAGCAATCTTTGAAGTAAAGCATCCTATAATTTTGGACATTAGTCATATTTCAACAGTTTTATAATAAAAAGAGATGTACATAGTAACACACTTCATGAAGATAGAAACGTAATGCGTAATTATATCCAATGTATTAACATACAAATAAATTTTAACATTATTATGCCAGATAAAGCCGTTTTAAATTCAAGACCGGTATATACTAGGTCCGCCACGTAACTTCTTTTTATACCCTGTACCCATTAAAAATGGGTGAAAAGGGTATCATAATATGGTGCAAATGTATGTAACAGGCAGAAGGAAGCATCTCCGACCCCATAAAGTATATATATTCTTGATCAGCATCAACAGCCGAGTCGATATAGCCATGTCCGTCTGTCCGTCCGTCCGTCCGTCCGTCCGTCCGTCCGTCTGTCCGTATCAACGCCTAGATCTCAGAAACTACAAGAGCTACAGACATGTGCCATATATCGTTGGATAGGTAATTACCATACGCAGTACAAGTTGGTTTTTTTATTTTGATATCACCCCCCGTTCCATCGCAAACAGCAAAAAACTGTCACGACCACGCTCCCCCGCAAACCTCAAAAAACTGCCACGCCCACAATTATTGTCCTAATTCGGCATATGCGTTGATGCTTATAAAAGCTATCTAACTAATTTGAACCAAATCGGATACGAAACACGGAAGTTATGCCACATGCAAAATCTATGGCAAGGGAAGCAGAAGCGCAGCAAAACACGAATTGCGCGACGCCGACTGCGACGTTGACAGCGAAATGTGTATGGCTTTATGACACACAAAACTTATTTTCATAACCAAAATCATACCAAATTTATATTGTTAGGGTCCTCTTTTCTAATAGAATATTGTTTCATTTATTTATTGATACTAAATAAATAAATTGTAAGCATGTCTAAGGGTACAGGGTATTTTGCAATCGGGAAACTCAACTGCTGCTACCTTACTTGTTTTTTTAAATGCAATAAAACAAAAACGGTTCATCCGATCATCAAATTTATTTTTTCATATTAAAGTACAATCCTTCCGGTTACTTATGGAATACAAGTTAGTTCAAATGGCTGCCTCGGCTGGCCTTGCAGTACGCCATACGGCCGACCCAATTTTTGAGGACATTTCCGATTGTTTGCGGCCGTATTTCGGCAACGACGACGCGAATGTTGTCCTTCAAAGCTTGAATTGTCGCTAGCTTGTCCACTTGCCTTTGACGGCGCCCCACAAATAATAATCCAACGGTGTCAAATCACAGCTCCGAGGCGGCCAAACGACATCAGAATTTCGGCTGATAATTCGGTCTCCGACAACAGTGCGCACAAGATCAATCGTAACGTTGGCTGTGTGGCACGGAGCGCCGTCTTGCTGGAACCAAATGTTGTCCAAGTCCTCCTCTTCGATTTCCGGGAAGAACCAATCCGTTAACATGGCGCGGTAGCGTTCGCCATTGACCGTAATGGCGGCTCCTGCCGCATTTTCGAAGAAAAATGGGCCAATGATGCCGCCGGCCCAAAATCCGCACCAAACAGTAACTCTCTGAGGATGCATTGGCTTCTCTTCGATCACGTGCGGGTTTTCCGTCCCCCAAATACGACAATTTTGTTTATTGACGTAGCCGCCAAGATGGAAATGAGCTTTGTCGGAAAAGATGATTTTTTGGTAAAATTCCGGGTCTTCGGCCAAGCACTATTGTAACGCGTTCCTTAATCGTATACACAACCATTTTCGTTTAGCGGAAGGATAAAACTAACTTTCTATCAAATCAGATGTAACATCAGTGTTACCACACTCAAAATAACCACGAGTTCAAAAAAAAAATGTTATATGGCGGACCCTGTACACCCGGTTGTGATATATTATTAACGATAATGAAGTATTATCTCCTGGTCACTTTTTTAAGGGGAAAAACTGGTCCAGAGCGCAAAAATATGTGCATATTTTATGAATTTATTTTGACTCAATCAATCAATTTGACTTTATCAATCCAACATCTGTGAAAAAAGTTTAATAATATGGGTTTCATGGTACAAATACAAAAATTTTCAAGTGAATTAATTTCAAAATGGCTGCTGTCCGGCATTTCTTTGAAGACGAATATTTTTCTAATGGGTCCATGGCCGAAGATGTAAACTCCTTAATTTTTGTTCTGGATCAAAAATATAAAATTATTTTAGTTTTTAAGTTACAACAGCAACAGACGAACGTAAAATTTTTTCGATAGTTTGTTTTTTCGCGAAATGGTGCACATTTGAACAAAAAGTTACAATTTTCACTATAATAAACGATACAAAATTGTTGATTAAAAAAAACTATGTAATATAAACAAGTAAGGTAGCAGCAGTCGAGTTTCCCGATTGCAAAATACCCTGTACCCTTAGACATGCTTACAATTTATTTATTTAGTATCAATAAATAAATGAAACAATATTCTATTAGAAAAGAGTACCATAACAATATAAATTTGGTATGATTTTGGTTATGAAAATAAGTTTCATATCAATGATATCAAAATAAAAAAACAAACTTGTACTGCGTATGGTAATTACCTATCCAACGATATATGGCACATGTCTGTAGCTCTTGTAGTTTCTGAGATCTAGGCGTTGATACGGACAGACGGACGGACGGACAGACGGACATGGCTATATCGACTCGGCTGTTGATGCTGATCAAGAATATATATACTTTATGGGGTCGGAGATGCTTCCTTCTGCCTGTTACATACATTTGCACCATATTATGATACCCTTTTCACCCATTTTTAATGGGTACAGGGTATAAAAACTGTATTCCGAATGTACTGTCAAAACTTCTTAAGAATCGGTGAAGATTTGTTCGAGTTATGTCTGCGGCCAGTTTAAAAAAAGTTATTTTGAGAAAAACGCATTTAAAAAATTACAGCGCACGCCGGGTTCGTAAGTGGCACTCGGGGCATACCTGCGAGGCACTGCCGTCGAATGAAATATTTGGGCATTTAGACATTTTTGCCGGCATCCATCTTTTGTTATGTTATTTCTAAGACCTTTATTTCTAAGCATCTTTTAAGACAAACAAATTTTTTTCAAATTTTTTAAAATTCTAGACCAGCTTCCCCCCTTAATTGGAATACCACTACTGGATTATAATATGGAGATTAAAAAAATGAAAAATGATTTTTGGGGTAAATGGAAAGATGAATATTTAAACACTTTACAGCAAAGATATAAATAAAAAAGGAATCTAAAAATATCTAGAAAGACCTAATCGTATTATTGAAGGAAGGAAACCGTCACCTAACTAGGTGGACTTTGAAAAAAGTAAAACAATTCCATTAGGGTAAAGACGATAAAGTTAGAGTAGTCACACCAAGGTTGAAGGACAATTTAGTATAAAGATCTTTTAATAAAAGGAAATCTCTAGAAGTTGTTAATGAACTTAATAAGTCAGATGCAAGTCAAATGAGATCCGCATATCCCCAGTTATTAAAAGTATGTCACTACTATTAAAATTTAGTAGAAACTAGAAATTATTGGATAGTCAAGATTAGAAAAACGAAAAACACAAGAAATTCCGGAAATTGATTGAAACCCCTTAAAGCTTCAATTATTAATCATTTGACACAAAAAGCTCAACTGGCAAAGAAATTAAAAATACAAAACATAGAGCTGCAAATCTAAATTTGTATCATGTGTCGGGCCATAGCTCACTGATTTTAGGGATAATAATTACAATCATTCTAATCATATATTATGTAAGAAAGTTAAAATCAAATAATCAACTGTTGGCTATAAAAATGCCAAAATTTATACAGAACTTATGAAATAAAGTTGAAAAATATACAATTTTATGTAACAAAAAAATGTAATAACTAAAATGTAACACCTCCCTGGCCCTTGCAGGATGATCAAGCACCAACTTCAACATGAGAAATTAATGTACTTATACAAAATAAGAATAAGATACAGTTCTTTTAATATAAAGAAGTAAGATTTCGATGTAAAAATAACTTTTATGGTCCTTGGGAAAATGTTTAAATGTTAAGTTGAACATGTATAAAATTGAACAACTGAAAATACTTTACAAATCAATAAAATACTGTCAACTTAAAAATTGAAAAGTTATCGAAAGTAAAAGGTAATAAAAATTTATAACAATCCACACTTTTTTGGTCCTTGGCAGAATGTTCAAGCATTGAACATGTACATATATTAAAATATAACAAGTGAGAAAAGTTATCTTCGGCTTGCCGAAGATGGTATACCCTAGCAGATCTTTACAAAATTACAATAAGTACTTATGTAAAAATCAGAAGTCTTTTCAAAATTATTAGTATGGCTATGTCAAATGAATAAATGTTGAATTCGGTTGCAATAGCTTGGAAAACAAAAAAGTTTCCATACAAAGACTTGTTTTCATATCGGTCGTTTGTATGGTAGCTATATGATATATTTTTTCTGATCCGGACCAAACTTTTACAAATCGTGTATGGCTATGCCAAATGAATAATGTTAAATTCGGTTGCAATAGCTTGGAAAACAAAAAAGTCCCTACAAAGACATTTTTCATATCGGTCGTTTGTATGGCAGCTATATGATATAGTGGTCCGATCCGGACCACTATCGTGTATGGCTATGTCAAAAAGTTTTCCATACAAAGACTTGAAATCTGATTGATCGTTTGTATGGCAGCTATATGATATAGTGATCAAATCCGACCGATTTTTAAACATGATCTGCGTGCAACAAAAATAATGATCTGGTAAAAATTTCAAAACGCTAGCTTTAAAACTACTGTCTATTTTTAGCATAGAAACAGACGGACAGACGGACAGACGGACGGACGGACGGACGGACGGACGGACAGACGGACGGACAGACGGACAGACGGACAGACAGACACGGCTTTATCGACTCGGCTGTTGATGCTGATCAAGAATATATATACTTTGTGGGGTCGGAGATGCTTCCTTTAATGCGTTACACATTTCTGGACAAAATTATAATACCCTCTGCAAGGGTATAAAAAGAATGAAAATGGGATCGGACCAACAACCAATATATTATAGATGCATTTTATGACCGATCCCTTAAAAAACGCACATGTAAACGCATGCGTACGGTGATACCGCCATGCAAGTGAAAGGGTCACAAAAACTTAGGCCGCCAGCGCACACACTAACGCAGTGAAGTCGCTGGGGCATAAATATATAAATAGTTAATAAGAACTCTTGTTGGTATATAATTTAAAAATTTTTCGTATTTGAAATTATATGAATAAACTTTGTTTTTTTTAACGGAACTCATTGGAGTAACATCTTTATTTTGACTCCTCTTAACATTATTGGTCCATTTTTAAGATTTAGTTTCGAGGATTCAGACCTTAGTTAGATTTAATCGACTTTCAACACCATGTAATTTCGTTTAGAATTTTCTCCGAACTAGCCGCAAATTAAACAATAAATGCTGACGACAGCATATTTGATTTCGAAGGTGTCAAATTATTTTATTAAAAAATAAATTAACAAATAAAATAATTAAATTTAATAATTTTATCGTATTGTATTTTCGTTTAAGTATAAGGTATTTCAAAAAACGTAATTTAAACATTTTCATTTTAAAACAAATTCAAGCCGTTGCCAAGAATTTGTTTTTTATACATGAGTACTCGTATATGAGTTGGATAGACGCGTTAAATAATATAAAAACCGAGTGTAACTGTGATATTGGGACGCAAAAAAGGTCTCAAACCTATAAAGGCATGTCTGTGGACACACAGAAACATTGTAATGTTTCGCTAGACATAATAAAATTATTCCCACAATTAAATGTTGATGTGTAAATTGACACGAAAGTTTAGTATCAGCCGTCGCTCGTATACTGCCGTCGAATGCTCCCAACCAGAATTATCCAGATTAACCTGACACTTGCAGGCGTCGCAAATGCAAAGTTACCATCCGTGGTGTGAAGAGTCGGTTTGCTATTATTTTTCAACGCTACACTTTGTATCTTAGCATAAACAATATTTTGTATTTCGGTTTCCGCCATTTACCTCGTTTCTTGTAGTTCGCTTTTATATTTGCTTTTAACCGAAGCACAGCTTCGTTAATATATTGGTCCGGCCATAGCCGTTATAAAAATTTATGATTCGTTTCATTGGCAACGTCAAAGACTGCTATTTTGGCAACCGGGCGGTCCTTGGAGAGCACAACATCTGTTATACGCCGCTAAGACCACAAATTTCTGGGTAGAGGTCGGCGACGGTGTCTCCGTTGGCTATTGCCGGACGTTTGATGCACCTCTTGCAACATCTGGTCAATAAAAGCGTGTACTTCCTTATCCAGCACATGCTTAAGGTAGTGTTGTGTTCTCTCAAAGGTAGCCGGTCGAGGATCCCATGAGTAGATGAATTTAGGTCAGTGCCTCGAAGTCTCTTCACTTTAGGGAGACAAAGATTGTTAGGCTCCAATTTAAAATAGTGTTCGTTTCCATTAAAGCACTTCGTAAAGTCTCATCGTTAAAATATCGTGATGGGCATAGTGATTTCTGGTCTTCTGGTTTAACAAGGAATGGCGGACCGTTGATAGTGAAGCATCCGGAGTTTTTAGGAACTTTGCTGGGGCCACGGGTCGTTCTGTCTTTATTCTCAACTACTCGATGTATGAAAAAGGATTGGACATTTCTTGGATCCATAGTAAGAACTGAAATACAATTTCATAATCACCCAATACGCGCTGTTATCGATATATAGACATCGCGTATTTTTCATCCTCTTTGTTTATCCTACCTCTATCACGGCCTTAGCGTCCTGTAGCAGTACGTTTTTCCATTGCATCCAAAAGGAAATCAGTTCATCGGAAAGTTCCTCGCCACACCTTTTAATGTAACATCTTTAGGCCACTCGTGTAGCAAGATAGTAGCTCCAGCGGATCAAATACTGATATAAGCAGTTCTCGATTGGTTGGGGCAGTTTCCCTATTTAGGGACTTGTAAATCTTAGGATATACGTGAAAACGTCCTTAGTGCAAGACCCCACTAACATACCGAGAACATTTTCAATTCCTCCTAGCTGTTTGGGATTATGGATTATTCTCCCAAGTGGAAATCGACGCTTGAGATTGAGGCCCAGTTTTTTTATGTGAATCGTTTTTAAGCATCGATATCCCTAAATGTGAATGCTTTAGACACTGCTTTGGAATCGTTTTTATAGCTATCAAAGAGGTCGTCTATGGAGTGTTCTTAATTGTGGTGTGGAGTGTGTAGTTTGTTATAGACTCATCTTCCCGCAGAATTATATTTTTAATTTCTGAATTTTTGTCGCGTACATCATGAGCGATGCAGAAGACCAACCTTATAGTTGCCATTAACCATTAATCAGGTGTCCTCAAAATGCTTATTGCTTTTTTATGTGAAGCTTCTATTGCTTTTTTATGTGAAGCTTCTAAGAAGTTAAGGGATCTACATAAAAGCTATCCTTAACAGCCTTGTCCATTTTGCTTGTTTGTTCCTAAAATGCTTCATACTAAAGTACATTTTGAGGCGATGGGTTCGTTGCGTCTTCCTTCAAAAATAGCTCTGATTAAGGTGTATCCTTGTGTAGTAGAGGGTGATGCTTTGGTTGACAGTTGTCGAGAACGCAGTCGAGCTTAGAAAAACATTCGCGGCAATGGGTATTTAGACGTCGATAGCAAGCACGTGTTTCGTTTACTACACGCTGTCTTTTTGCAACAGTTTGCGATTTAAATTTCTGATAACTGTAAACAATAAGAAGCCGGCCAATTAAGATGGATATCACGTACGATTTGCCATCTTGCTGGCGATCGATCTCTGGAGTTGGTTCATTCTCTGATCCGTGGGCAGTTTGTTAGTGAGTATTAATGCTGCTAATCCTTATGCTTGGTCCGGGAAGTACGGCGGAGACTGCTTCTAGTTAAGTTTATATAGTCAGTCATTGAAGGCTTTTACAACCGAAATTGACTCGCAACATTGCCCAGTTTAATTAGTGTTAATTAAGCTTACGAACGAGCATTGGGTTGTCCATATGTGTAGTAGGTCAAGCGTTGCGAACCGTCAAAGTCGATTTCGAAATCCAATTGTTTCTCTTACGGATCTTCAATCATTCGATCGATAATTTGTTCGGATCGCCTAAACAAATTTTTAGGAGTAATGATGACTTCTAGAACAACAAGCCGGCCAATGCGCAGCTGTTCTCGTACATGGTGATAAAGATTGGTATTCCATTAAAACAAGTAAGATCTGCGTGTAGGATTTATCTTGCAGCTAGATGAGCAGTGTTTGTTCCAATCGGCGTGAAGGGATTCATGTTTCCTTCCTTCTGTTGTGCAAGTCATTTTTTTCTCGATGTAATTTCTATCGTCCTCAAGGGTCTCTTTCAGCATTGCCAACACCAGATTGTCTCTGTTTGGTACGTTCGTCGGCTCGGTCTGCTTACATTTAATTAATAAAACATTTAATTGTTCGCTTTGAGTACAATTAGAGTTATGAGCGCCTTGAAAACTGTTTGGCGTTTGATGTTCACTGTTTGCTTAAAGTGTGTCTTCTACCACTCTACATTAGGTGCATGTCTAAGAGCACTCTCCAATATCGGTATCCACTCCAGCTCAGATGAAGTGAAACCATAGCTGGCATCACATTGCACCCAGTTCTGTACACCGGTAGATCGGCGACTCCTGTTGAAAATTCTCTATGGGCATGTTATTAAATGTGTTAACTGCAGTCGTTTTATGAGAATTTTTGCGTATTAGACAGAAACCAAGATACGAAAAAGTAGACGAGGATACTATGATTGAAATTAAAGAAGACACTAAGTCGCTGTACGACAGACTCACTGCATTTTTTAGGGCACAATCCTGCCTACCGTACAAGGTGCAATTAAAAGTTCCAGGACTTTTATTAAAAAACGAATATTATTTGTTTTTTTTTTTTAATTTATTGGTTGCCTTCCAAATAGTCTCCTTCTGCCTGAATACAACGTTTTGCACGTTCAAGAAGGTTATCGAATGACTTTTTTAGGTCGTTTATCGGTATAGCGTTGAGGATGGCGGTCGTCGCCTTTTGGATGGCATCAACGTCAGCATAGCGGTTTCCTTTCATGGCCAAATGTAGTTTTCCGAAAAAATAAAAATCGCAGGGTGCCATATCAGGCGAATACAAAAAATTTTGGTCCTTTTTGGCCTCTTTAATAATGTTTCTTGAATGTTGAATTCTGAGGTCTTTTTCGTGTTGTTTCAAAGTGTGCGGGACAAATCGAGCACAAACCTTTCTGAGGCCCAAATTTTCTGTCAAAATACGATAAATCGACGCTGTGGATATTGATAATTCCGATTCCATATATTTAAGCTATGATTTCGGCTCTTTTTTAATGAATTCACGCACAATTTTCGTGTTTTTTTCATTTTTTTTTTTTTTTTTATTATTAATTTCCCTTAAATTACATTCTGTTTTTTTAAAGAATAACAATGAGTAATGGTTGAAGAAAGGAAAAAAGGTAGCGGTCCTTCCCATTGCAAGGATACGCTAATACTTTAATAGTTTACTAATAATTTAATTCTGTTGGAGTTTTAATCTTCTCGGTTCCAGCTCACTCATCGGTATTTGTCTCAGGTTTGGGTTTTGGTGGTTTAGTAGTTGATTTGTGTGTTTTTTGCTGCTTTTTTTAATAGTTTCGTTGACTGTCTCTATGTTTAAATCTTTATGGATATCTTCATTTCTAATATACCATTCGGCATTTGTCATTGTTCTGAGCATTTTCGATTGCGTTCGTTGAATTAGCTGTAAGTGAGATTTACTGGCAGTTCCCCAGATTTCTATTCCATACGTCCATATTGGCTTTATTATCGCCTTGTATATTGCAATTTTGTAATGTAATTTTAGTTTTGAGTGTTTTCCTATTAGCCAGTTAAGTTGTCGAAATTTGTTTTTTATTTCATTTCGTTTATTTAGGATGTGCTGCTTCCATGTTAGTTTTGCGTCAATAGTTAGTCCAAGGTACTTGGCATATGGGCGTAACAATATTTGATTGTCGTTGATTTTAATTGCGAAGTTTTTGGGTTGTCGTTTTGTGTATATTACTTGTTGAGTTTTGTCTTTATTTATCTCGATGCCCCATCTCTCAAACCAGGATACTGTTTGTGTCATGATTTGTTGTAATGTACTTGCAGCTGTTTTTTCACACGCGCTTGACGACATTAACACAGTATCATCTGCGAACGTAGCAATCATTGATCCAGGGATAGTTGGCGCTGGAATATCGGAGGTGTAAATCAGGTATAAGATGGGCCCAAGCACACTACCTTGGGGAACACCCGCTGACACTGGCATAACATCTGAGCATTCATTGTCATATTTGATATAGAAATATCTGTCCGTTATATAGCTTTGTAGGATGGTATATAAGTTGTCTGGTAGTATATTTCTTAGCTTATGCAGCAGTCCTTTGTGCCATACTTTGTCAAATGCTTTAGCAATGTCCAGGTACACAGCATAGCAAAACTTCTTTTTGTCAAAATCTTCTGTTATTTTATTAATTACTCGATGGACCTGTTGGACAGTCGAGTGCTGCTTCCGAAAGCCGAATTGGTGAGGAGGTATTATATTTTTTTGTTTTAGGGTTGGCTCGATTCTATTGAATAGGACTTTTTCAAATACTTTTGAGAGGACAGGTAATAAAGTGATTGGTCTGTACGAACTTACAGTACTGGCGTTTTTATTTGGTTTTGGAATTGCTTTAATTTGGCCTACCTTCCAAGTTATGGAAAAGTATTGCAGTCGAAGGATTCCGTTAAACAGGTTTCTAATATAGGTGATTATAGCGTCTGGTAGTTCTTTCAGAATTTTTCCTCCGATTAAGTCATATCCGGGGCTTTCTTGTTATACCCTTGAAAAAGGGTATTATAATTTTGTCCAGAAATGTGTAACGCATTAAAGGAAGCATCTCCGACCCCACAAAGTATATATATTCTTGATCAGCATCAACAGCCGAGTCGATAAAGCCGTGTCTGTCTGTCCGTCTGTCCGTCCGTCCGTCCGTCCGTCTGTCCGTCTGTCCGTCTGTTTCTATGCTAAAAATAGACAGTAGTTTTAAAGCTAGCGTTTTGAAATTTTTACCAGATCATTATTTTTGTTGCACGCAGATCAAGTTTAAAAATCGGTCGGATTTGATCACTATATCATATAGCTGCCATACAAACGATCAATCAGATTTCAAGTCTTTGTATGGAAAACTTTTTGACATAGCCATACACGATAGTGGTCCGGATCGGACCACTATATCATATAGCTGCCATACAAACGACCGATATGAAAAATGTCTTTGTAGGGACTTTTTTGTTTTCCAAGCTATTGCAACCGAATTCAACATTTATTCATTTGGCATAGCCATACACGATTTGTAAAAGTTTGGTCCGGATCGGAAAAAATATATCATATAGCTACCATACAAACGACCGATATGAAAACAAGTCTTTGTATGGAAAACTTTTTTGTTTTCCAAGCTATTGCAACCGAATTCAACATTTATTCATTTGACATAGCCATACCAATAATTTTGAAAAGACTTCTGATTTTTACATAAGTACTTATTGTAATTTTGTAAAGATCTGCTAGGGTATACCATCTTCGGCAAGCCAAAGATAACTTTTCTCACTTGTTGCTTTTAATTTATTGTTATTGTTTATTATTTGTAATCAGTCATTGAAATCCATTTTTATTATACAGCTGGGTGGCCCTTTCCAGTGCTTTTGTTTGAAGGAATCGGTCATTTAACATCTGATTTAGTAGATTGTTTGTTGGTCCAACCATTTACATATATTTTGTTAATTCTTTATATACCTACATGTTCAATGTTTGAACGCAACCGTTAATTTTAAGTCGGGGTATCAACACATTTACGTCTCGGAACTGGACTACGAAAAAACGGCGTTCTCGGTAAACGGTAGAAACAACGAGTTCTTTTGTCTACCTTTTGCATTGAAAAATTGCGAAGAGCATTTTTCAAAGAACTATTGAACTTCGGTTTGCAGTTATCTTTTCTATATTACTCTAATGCCTTACCTTGTATAGTTTGTGGTCTTCTTGCATCTCTGTCACTTCCGCTCTCTTACATTCTAACTAACTCTATGGTACAGTGGTTAAAGTTGTATTAATGTTCGGTAAAACTGATATTGTATACTCATTTATTTAAATTTTTTTCTATAATGGTATACTATTATGTGTGTGCTGTAAAATCGTGAAACAAGACGATTTCCGCGTTCCCGCCTGACCTCCCCTGGAGCTGGTTAAAAACGGTTTCCTCAGTTTCGAATTCAATATTCCATAATTTTGACAGTAAACATGTTAACTTAAATAATAAAAATTTTCACAATGCAAAAAAAAAAAAGAAAGTATTTTGTTGTTACTGGATGTCTTTTTGTTCAGAATGAGATGCGAACTTTCAAACGACAGACTAATAATGGGTTAAATGGCCTTCAGCTGCTAAATGAGTCTCCAAAACGTAAAAAATTCGCTGTTGGGGATGCCGTATATGCCGAGAAACCATGCAACCGCTCATATCTTTTGCTACCCCAAAAGCGGAAGCAATTGCTCAATTTGTTCCCCAAGGACATGTCCTCCGAAGGTCGAAGCAAAAGTTGACACTATTAGGAGGTTTACATATTCTTACTCGAAGCTCCCGTCATCCTTTAAAATACGTGAACTTGTTTGATCGCCTTGTTTGGCCCCTTGTTGGAAGACCTTAGTTGTATCGACCGTAAGTTTCCCCATGTAGTTTATAAAACTCGTTGCTTCTGTAAGGCTTTTAGAGACTAACTAACTTAATTCTTATATTAGATTTGTCCGATCTTTGGGAATGACCTTATGTAAATATAGCCTTAGAAATATTTTATAAAAGTTTTAACATATTCTTTGACTCATGTATGCCATGGAAATATCCGTCCGCTTCAAATTTTCCGCTTTGGTTTACAAGGCGACTATAATAAACTTAAACAATAATAGAAACAGACTCCTACTGATACATAAAAAAAACTGGCTGCGATATAATTTTTATACCCTTGAAAAAGGGTATTATAATTTTGTCCAGAAATGTGTAACGCATTAAAGGAAGCATCTCCGACCCCACAAAGTATATATATTCTTGATCAGCATCAACAGCCGAGTCGATATAGCCATGTCCGTCTGTCCGTCTGTCCGTCTATCCGTCTGTCCGTCTGTTTCTATGCAAAAAATAGACAGTAGTTTTAAAGCTAGCGTTTTGAAATTTTTACCAGATCGGTATTTTTGTTGCACGCAGATCAAGTTTAAGAATCGGTCGGATCAGACCACTATATCATATAGCTGCCATACAAACGACCGATATGAAAACAAGTCTTTGTATGGGAAACTTTTTTGTTTTCCAAGCTATTGCAACTGAATTCAACATTTATTCATTTGACATAGCCACACATGATTTGTAAAAGTTTGGTCCGGATCGGATGACTATATCATATAGCTGCCATACAAACGACCGATATGAAAACAAGTCTTTGTATGGAAAACTTTTTTGTTTTCCAACCTATTGCAACTGAATTCAACATTTATTCATGTGATATAGCCATACACGATTTGTGAAAGTTTGGTCTGGATCGGACCACTATATCATATAGCTGCCATACAAACGACCGATATGAAAACAAGTCTTTGTATGGGAAATTTTTTTGTTTTCCAAGCTATTGCAACTGACTTCAACATTTATTCATTTGACATAGCCATATATGATTTGTGAAAGTTTGGTTCGGATCGGACCTCTATATCATATAGCTGCCATACAAACGACCGATATGAAAACAAGGCTTTGTATGCAAAAATTTTTTGTTTTCAAGGGTATACCATCTTCGGCAAGCCGAAGATAACTTTTCTCACTTGTTTTAAGCTACTTTGTAGCTCGTTCGACCTTTGTCGTGCATAACGCTGAACGGTTTAAGTATAATACTATATTTACCCCAGCCAAATTCAATTCACACAGGCGTAAACAAAGCGTAAACAGGTTTATTCCCCTTACTTGATTTTATTTGAAAATATATTTGCGACTACTGATTAGCCTATTGCAAAACTATTCAAAGCATTTTTTCAAGCAACGTATTAACCTCCTCCAATTACGACTTAGTCTTATTCATATATTATTCAATCACCCGATCTTATTTTTAGACCATCTTGCTGTGAAGTTTCTTATAGGATCTATTCGCAAAACCCCGATAGAGTATCAGGCTGTGTGGTAAAGAACTGCGCAATACCATTGTGCAAACCGCTTCAACAACTTTCTTCTTATATCTGGAATTATCAATCTTTCCCCATATGGGGAAAGAATTTTTCATAATTCCTAAAAAGGGAATCCGATGTTTCCAATTAAAAGGACATCTTTAAATTGTCAGCAATTCCAAAGTTTTTTGAAAAATTTTCCCCGCCACATTTACAATACCACTGCAGTTTAATTATTTGTCCATGCCAACATGGTTCTATAAAGCGTCGCCCTTGTTCTTTTTAAAGACGTACACTCACGCCTTGTCCGAGCTACATCGGAAGTCCCCCAAGAAAGCCATTTGGGGCCGTTACTTTTGACTATTTTTATACCCTTGAAAAAGGGTATTATAATTTTGTCCAGAAATGTGTAACGCATTAAAGGAAGCATCTCCGACCCCACAAAGTATATATATTCTTGATCAGCATCAACAGCCGAGTCGATATAGCCATGTCCGTCTGTCCGTCTGTTTCTATGCAAAAAATAGACAGTAGTTTTAAAGCTAGCGTTTTGAAATTTTTACCAGATCATTATTTTTGTTGCACGCAGATCAAGTTTAAGAATCGGTCGGATCTGACCACTATATCATATAGCTGCCATACAAACGACCGATATGAAAACAAGTCTTTGTATGGAAAACTTTTTTATTTTCCAACCTATTGCAACCGAATTCAACATTTATTTTTTTGACATAGCCATACATGATTTTTGAAAGTTTGGTCCGGATCGGACCACTATATCATATAGCTGCCATACAAACGACCGATATGAAAACAAGTCTTTGTATGGAAAATTTTTTGGTTTTCCAAGCTATTGCAACCGAATTCAACATTTATTCATTCGACATAGCCATACACAATTTGTGAAAGTTTGGTCCGGATCGGAAAAAATATATCATATAGCTACCATACAAACGACTGATATGAAAACAAGCCTTTGTATGGAAAACTTTTTTGTTTTCAAGGGTATACCATCTTCGGCAAGCCGAAGATAACTTTTCTCACTTGTTATTAATAACTTACCCCCTAATCTAATGAGCTCTCTGTTGCTTATGTATGCAGACGACGTTAAGCTATGTCTTCAATATAAATCCTCTTATGCCCAATGTAAACTTTGGTCGGATTTGAATAATTTCCAAATATGGTGTTCGAAAGAAGCAAATTTATGTCTTTCTCTCGCTCGAGCCTTCACCATGTACTTTCTCTATGGGATTCCCTTTGAGATTAAATAAAGTTAATGATCTTGGTGTCTTTTAGATTGAAACTTAAATTTTTTGGCCATATTTGCACGATGTTTAATAAAGCCAAGAGTGTGCTTGGCTTCATTAAAAGATGCTCTAAGGAATTCAATGCCCCTTATATATCTATAGGCTTTCATATATATTTAGTCCGTTCGATACTGGAGTTTGGGCAATGCGTCTGGAGCCCTCAATACTCATCAATACCGTATTAAATCTGTACAATAGAATTTCTTGATGTTTGCTCTTAGCGGACTCAACTGAGATGCAAATCTTCACATTTCTTCTTATTTAGCAGTCTCTTACTAATTAACTTACGATCTCCTACAAACCGTAGAAAGATGCGGGGTGTAATTTTCCTGGTAATGGAAATGGCATATAGCACGCTTAAAATATAACATTCCTAATAAACGGACTAGAAATTTTAGTTATCTATTTCTAAGCCCTTGTAGTCTTACATATGCCCAGCATGAGCCTTTTAGAGTACTGTGTTTAGAGTATAGGCTTTTATGGCATTAGTTCACTTTGCACTTCCTCCACTATCAAATCGTCAATTCTTATCATACGTTCTTTTCTTCCTCGTATTACTTCTTACACTTTATTCTTTCGCGTTTATCCACAATTCAAGCAGTATGATAAAAAGCACCGACCTCGGTGGCTGGGAGGAGGGATGTACGTTATGCTGCGGGAGCCGTGCGAAAAAAACAACACATTTTGCCACAAATAAAATTGAGATGTTGGCCATTGTCTGGGCACTTGCAAAATTACCAATATACCCCTGCGGAAATAGCTAGATCCTGGAATGTAGAAAAAAAATCGAATGAAACAGACGAGTTAATTTTGAGGGCAACAATAGCCTACAATCGACACATACACTGGGTCAAACCCCGATTGATGTTATTTACTCAACGCATAGTTGCAAAAGCTCAACATGAAAGCATTGCATGATCTGACCCGAACGGGCAAAGTAGAGCCTTTGAAGTAGGCGAAAAATTTTTCGCAAAAACAATAATAAGGAAATAAGAAGAATATTAGTATATATTTGCACACAGGACACGATTTAAGTAGACCCGTTTTTTATTAAATCGAGGGAGGTCCAAGAAAAAATCGCAGAGGCTAAGATAAATATTTAAGCGCACAACATCCTTTATTATCCTTTATCCTACAAGTATGTTTGGATTTCCCAGGCTCAGCACTTTAGGTAAAAGCTACATGCGGTCCATTTTTAAACAGTTTTGTGGTCGGAATCCATGCTAACAATTGGCATATATTGATTAGTCTAGAAACACAGAAACATTTTAATAATCCTACAGACATGATAAATGAGCTAATTAAGGCAAAATAGCATGAGCTTAAAAATTAATATCGAGAAATAGGATAATTACTCATAATTAGTAGTTAAGGCTTACATAATAAAATAACGCTATTTTTTTCATGGAGATTTTGAGAAAAAGGAACACCCCGTAGAGATCCCATAGTTAGTCTAACTAAAGCATCGACGAAGCATTCTAGAGTCCGAGAACACAATTGATATATACATAGCCTTATACAATTTAATTGATTTCCACCATAGTCACAATCTTCCCAGTATCAGATCATGACACACTGCTACAAGATGAAATTATAGTTGAACGCAAAGATGACGTACTATCTAACTACAATGATCCCCATCCGTTTGTAAGTTTACAGCACACTATACCTATGCACGAGCACTGCCTGCTAGCGGCCCATCTTCCTGACGCACTCAGCCAAGCCACCTGAAACCCATTTAGTAAGTTGAGTATGAGTACAGAGTTAGTGGAGACGATGGAACAAATATCATTACAAACGGAACACACATCGTTATCTTTCGTTTCCGCAATCATCAATGGTACAAAATATAAGAACCTGCGTGAGATCGTGTCGTAAGAAAAAATACCCACATTAAGTAGTTACATAACAATCGCATGACCATGAGATGGACTAATTGCCTGCCGCTGGGACAGACAATTTACTAAACTTTATATAATGATAATGTCAAATTATTTATTCAAAACGTACATTACCATTTACCGTACATATAAAACCTTTTAAAATCTTTAGATTAAGAACGAAATAATTATGTTCTTTAACATCTTTACAAAATTAATCAAAATCCTTGAAAAAGTATTATTGGAATGGTATGGAATGTACGAGTATATAGGAATATAGGTGTATTTAAAAACAATTTGCTTTAAGAAAATGAAATGTAAAGACAAGTTTTAGAAAATCTCCTAACCGCATAATAATAAAGATTTAATATATAGATTAATTATGAATTGAACACTTACGCAGTGCCTGTCGACAAATCCCTTTTAATTTGGTTCATGTCACGCGTGCGATGCATTTTATTAGGTAGTAGATACATAGAGTCATCATTGGTTGTAGTATTCGTATTGCGAATACAATTCCCTGTCGATGTTTCGCTTACAGTGCAATTAGGTTTTTCTGTATCATTTGAGGTTGTTCCAAATAGTGTGGATAATGATAAATTTTGTGGAATGGTTAATAGAAGCTCATTTGTGCTGTGGCAGGGAAAATGCCGAATTTCATTATTAGTGCTACCCAAACCATTGTTTGAGCAGTCGGATACACTCTCATTGGAGCTAGATGTAGAAGCCGTCATCAGAGATGGATAATTTTTGACCAACCCGTGTGAGTAGAGGCCGCTTTTGTTGGGAGGTTTCTGTTGTGAACCAGAAACAACATTCTCCGCATCATTATCCAATAAATAATCTGTTCGGGTTTTTTTTAGAGGTGTGGGTAAACTTTTTTGATTTGATAAATTGTTTGGTATCGTGTCTGTACTAATAGTGCTTGCAAAAAAGTGGGTGCCAGGGGTAGAATGAGATCCTATTAATGATGCGGTCTTTTCATATTCGGAATGACGCATATTATTTGCACCCGATGAAAATGCACGAAGCCTTTGAGGCTTAATGTCACTGTTAGTGACTCCATAAGAGCACGAAACTACATTATCGGTACTTGAGCTGGTAACAGGACGTTGAAGTAATAAATGTTTATCGCTTTGTGTCATTGTATTGGGATTTACTACAACTCCAATTTTTGATTGTCCTAATTCGTTTGTGTTGTGCAGAGTTGATAAATTAGCACCTGATGTAATTGCCGCACATCCCGAGTTATATTCATATTTTACAACATTTGGAATGCTTTGCAAACTTGAAGAAATTGTAGGTTCTGTATATTCCGGTTTCATTACATCACGATATATTTTTGTTTTGGAGTGATACTTTGCACTACTTGATATATCTTCTGGCAAAGATTTTTGTAATTGAGAAGATCGGGGCATACGCGTTGGTGGGCTATGCCTATCGATATGGTTAATTTTAAGCGCGTTAGTTGATTCTGATGAAGTTTTTTTATTGTTAGGGTTACTTTTAAAAATCCGATCATAGTTATCAATCAATATATTAATGACTATGTTGTTGAACTTTATATCCAATATAGCCGCCACTGATTCTTCCCGCGGTCGCAATAAAGTTGGTCCGAACACCACGCCCAGATTGAAAACAGACATCTTATTTTTTTCGTATTTCCGCGAAACTCTGAAAAAATATTAATAATAATATTTTATTTTTTTTTTAATATTTTAAAAACTATGGCCTTAAAGTACCCCATTCACATAAGCTTAACATTGCAAACGCATTATGGAAGTAGTCTTTAAAATATACTTCCAAGATTCAAAATGTATTATAAAAAGATAATTATACAACAAAATATAGCTATCTTTGTAAATAGCATTTAAATAGCAATGTAAATAGCATTTTTGTAGGTTCATTTTTTATTTTAATCGTCCAAATTTGGCATATACTCAAAATATCAAAAGATGTGAAAAAATTAAACAAGTAAATGCCAGAATTACTCCGGTTTTCACTTACACAAGTTTTTTATCTGTTTAACACGAAAGTTTTTTTGGTGTAAAGAAATTTTTCTCCCTAAAATCGGATTTTATTAGCAAAGGAATAAAATCGATACTTTTTGAGTTACGCAAGCCAAAAAAAACCACATAAAAATTTATTACATTCAACAACAACTTTCAATTTGTTAAAGGACGATAAATATTTAATAAGGGCAACAAAGCCGTTAACAGTGACAAAATCTTACATTTCCATGACAAAGCAGTACCAGAGACTTTGTGAAAAAGGAGCATATCAAAACAAAATCACAAAGTTTTGTAAAAGCCTCCTACATCCTAATATAATTTTGTGATATATTTTTTGGTATCATCGGAAACCAGGGGATATATCCAATAAAAAACAAAAACAAGAATTAATTTTTTCGGGTCCCGTTGGAACCTTCTACGACATCCGTCATATGCCGCTCCTCTGTGCAACAAAAATAAATAGCTATTGATCATGTGAAGACGTTCCGCAATTCCCTGTGCGTTGCCTTTAACACTCTCAGTAGCTATTACATAAGGATATCTTATACATAGGATATCTTGTTACAATGTGTAATAGTACGTGGAATCTCGTACATAGCCAATTATATAATACCACCCATTCCCCCTAACACAAAATCCTGTTAAGGACAAGAAAATTATTTACACCGCCACCTTTAACTCATAACTACAGGGTGCGTTATGAAAGTAATGCGCATGGTTTCATTGTCACGTAACTACCTGTCGTAGCACGCTCGGACCTGTCTGAAAATTTGGGGCGGAGTCTCTCCTTTCCAACGCGCTCGGTCTCAGTTCGCTCTGAGCAATAGAAGTGGTAGGACGTGTCGTAGAGCGAAGTCATTTTTTCTGTTGTGTCACGGTGCGAAAAACGTTCGAGTTTTGCGCTGTGAAGAATTGTTGGAATCGATTAGAAATGATCCAGGTTTTTTAAATTTTACTGTAACTGGGGATGAATCCTGGATGTTCGAGTACGATCCAGAATTCAAAGGACAGAGCTCCGAGTGGCACACACAATTTTCTCCCAGACCCAAGAAGGCGCGCATGAGCAAATCTCGTATCAAAACAATGCCGAGTCGTACGCGTCAGGCCAGACATCAAAGACGTTTTCATGCTCCACCACGATAACGCCCCCAGCCACACGGCCTTCGTCGTCACCAACTTCTTGACCCAGAAGAAGATCTAAGTTGTGCCCCAGCCTCCTTACAGCCCTGACTTAGCTCCGTGCGACTTTTTTTTGTTCCCCCTACTGAAGAGAGAGCTAAAGGAAAAACACTGGGAGTCGGTGGAGAACATCCAAGCTCGCGTAACAAGGTTCCTGAAGGCATTTCTGTCGAGGAGTTTCAGGGTGCTTTCCAGGCGTGGCATACACGTCTCCGCAAGTGTATTGACGCAGAAGGGGACTATTTTGAAGAATTTTAATAATTTGTACTGATTGGATCAACAAATATATTTTTCTTAGAAAATGCGCATTACTTTCATAACGCACCCTGTATGTCTACTTCAGCGAAGTGATTAAAAAGGATCGGTTTAGGTAAACAGGTAACACGTTTTTTGTTGACAGGGATTTCACTTTCCTGATAAAATTGTTTTGCTTGTAATTACCCGGGGTTAATTGAAATAAATAAAAAATCCAAAATATCCCAAAATATTTTTTTATCGATTCCAATCGATTTGGAGTGAAAAGATACAATATGCAACAACATATTTAAATATATTTATTCAAATATTTTGTATAAAAAATGTATTTTTTAAGACCTGATAAAACGATCCCCAAGGGGTCGAACCCGTAGACAACGACTTTAAACTGTTATTTTGTCCATTTTATAAATGTATTTTGTTATGTTGTTAGTTGTTTACTACTGATAAGCTAGTCAGATAGTAAGGCTATAATAAGGTCATTGGTGAGCCCGTTTGCCTTAATAAATATTTATATAAAAAAAACAATAAAAGACTTTTCAGGTAAGGGATACTGGTTTTTAGTTTTGTTGATGGGAATTTTTTAGGTAACAAAATTGCAAGCAAGTGGGTTATTAAACATAATAAATTTAGTAGATCCTATAATATGCAATGGCCTGCTTTTGGGAACGAGTCCTATTTTCGATGGAAACAACGAAAACCAATAACCACAGGGAAAAAAAAATTCGATTCGATCGGTGTAAAGACACCTGGCATCAAATGTACTGAGTGAGTCTACTAAAATAAATGGGCTCGTTTGTTTAAATCTATATATATAAAAATAAGTCGGATTTTCCTTCCTGACGCTATAACTCCAGAACGCACCAACCGATTTTGACGGTTTTGCATTCGTTGAAAAGGTCTCGGGCTCCGTAAGGCTTATAGCAAGATAGAAAATTATAGAATTATATAGAAAATTCAGGAAAATTTTGAACAAAAAAGCGGGGAAATCTTTTTTCACATACAGCGCCATCTCTTATACATAGCATGCGGTGCGTGATACATTGTTTGAGAGCTACTTATTGTTCTCTGCTCAGTTAATTTCATGTGGCAAACCGGTATTGTGTTTATTGTGAAAAAAGTAAAAAAAAATAAGTTATTCGTTTCCTAACATTTCAATTTTTATTCAATTTCAACAGCGGCATTTGTCTTAAAGTTGAACTGTGTAAACTTTTGTCCACTTTGCCCATAGTCCAAAAGGCCGCCGCACAAGACATGCAAGCCAGCAACAAATGTATATACAGAACTTAAGCGAGGGAAGACAAAATATAATAAGAGAAAATGCCCGATTGAGACAACGCGTGAGTACACGAAGATCATTGGCATCATACAATCGCTTGGCATTCCAATATAAATGAAAATATATATGAAAATTTAGATATTAGACCAATGACGACTATATGCCGATATTGCAATGCGTAAAAGTTCAAAAAAGAAACGGCTGGATTGTGCTGCGCAGGTGGAAAAGCCAAACTACATCCATTACTTACACCACCACAACCACTGAGACCATTTTTCGATGAAACTGATCCCGATTCCAGCCATTTTCTTCAACACATCTTTGAATACAATAACTGCTTTCGCATGACTTCCTTTGCAGCTAATATAATTCGAGAAGGCGGCTTCATGCCGACTTGCAAGGTAAAATATACAACACAAATAACCAATCACTCACACCAAAACAATAACAACACATAACAACTACATATACATACATATTAAAGATACAAGGACAAATATATCATATGCATGGTTTAATGCTAACACCAGATTAACCGCATCAATTTCTGCAAATATATTTTATTTCGTCGATGGTGGATCAGCTGAATGTGCGGTGCAATATACAGGGAACACAACAGCTAAAGAGACGAATTATTGAACAGTTGGAAGCATTTCTCATGCTAATAATGTTAATATGTTCAAAACAGCATTGGAACGAATGCCATCGGATACGCACAAATTTGTCATAAGAGCGGATTGTACCCCAACAGGTGAACATATGCGAAGATATAATGCACCCACCGTTAATGATATTGCTGCAATTATTGTTGGCGATCCAACTCAATCGCGAGACATTGCCATTCAGCAAAGAAGTAATATCATGCATCGTGCAAACGACACATCGTTTGTACGATGCGTTTCAATATCCAATCATTTATTGGCAAGGGCAAGACGGATACGACATCACATTGAAGATGGTCGATCCAATTACAGGTACAATATTCAAACACTAATTAATGCTATTATTGGTTTCCATTAAAAATTTATTTAATTTTGCATTTTCAGGCGTCTCAACGAATAAAATTCTAAGTGCAATGAATTACTGTGCGGTATCGTATGATGATTCGTACACATGACGAGAATGTCATTCTGAAGTGCCGTCGGCTATTCCAGAAATTCGCTGTCGACATGTTTGTCAAAGCCGAAAACGAACGTTTAGCGTTCATCCGATTCAATCAGGCAATACTACGATCTGAGGACTATATACACTTGCGTGATGCTATTCATGCAGATGAAGATATTCAGAATATTGGACGTCCGACGATTCTCCCATCATCTTATATCGGAAGCCTACGCCACATGCACGAATACGCCCAAGACGCTATGACGTACGTGTGAAATTATGAAACTAAATAAATCCGGTTATTTATTACGCTCACATGCAGTCAGAAGTGGACGGAAATTGAACGTGAGTTGGGACCGGGCCAAAAACCGCAAGATCGCCATGACATAATCGCCAGAGTATTTCAGCAAAAACTCAAGGTTATGATGAATGTGCTTACTAAGTATAAAGTTTTTGGTGACACACGTTGTTATATGTACTCGGTGGAATGGCAGAAGCGTGGACTACCGCATGCTCATATCCTAATTTGGTTGCTGAACAAATTAGATTAAAATAAAGTGGATGACATCATATCAGCTGAAATTCCTGATCCAGTCACTGATCCCCATCTACACGACATTGAGACGACACAGATGGTGCATGGACTGGCGGTGCATTAAATACATTATCGCCTTGCATGGCTGATGGAAAGTGCAACGATATCCGCGACCGGCGTTCAAAAGAAGATAATAGTCAATCTATCAAAGTGAAAGTTCAAAATCAAGAGATTGACAACGGAAATTAATGAAGATATTATGAATGTTTTTATTTGGGACTGCTGTTGGTAAATGAACGTGGACCAAAATCATTTGCGCATTTGAAAACTGTGAATGGCCACCAATGCCAAACATATCGAGAAGCATTCAACTATTGGGTTTTCTGAAGAACGATTCTCATTGGGTTTTAACACTTGCGGATTCAGTTGTTTCATCAAATGCGTACCGAATACGAACGCTGTTGGCAATTATCATCACCACATGTTTTCTTTCACAACCAATTCAGTTATGGAACAAATACAAAGACGACATGTGTGAAGATGCCTTGCATCGCTTGCGCAATGTTTGACTATTGCAAACAAGCTACTGATTGAAGTAGAAATGATTGCGCCAATCGATCGATGCACGATGCAACAAAGAATTAAATCGAGAGCTGCAATAAGATTTTGATACATTGCAGAAATTCATTTGAAATAATGTGCTGTTGCTAAATGAACAGCAAAACCAAGTATACGAAACATTAATGCATGCGGGGGACAATAATACTGGAGGTCTATTCTTCCTAGACGCACCTGAAAAAACAGGGAAAAAATTTTTCATTTCATTGATTTTGGCCACTATTCGATCAATGTGTCATAGCTTTGACGTTACCATTATCTGAAGTTGCGGGGACTCTTCTAGATGGCGGTCGTACTGCACATTCTGCGTTTAAGTTGACACTCAATATAACACAATTGATACTCCAACATGAAATATTTCCCGATCCAGTGCAATGGGAAAATTGTTGGAGCAATGCAAGCTCATTGTTTGGGATGAGTGCACAATGGCACATAAGAAATCATTTAAAGCACTTAACTTCACACTGAAGGATCTTCGGCGAAATAACAACATCTTTGGCGGCTTGATGATATCGTTCGCAGGCGATTTTAGGCAGACGTTGCCAGTAATTCCCCGTAGTACGCCTGCATATGAATTGAATGCTTGCCTGAAGGCATCACCTTTATGGAATAACGTAAAAAAATCATCGCTAACTACTAATATGAGAGTTCAACTTAAAAATGATCAAAGTGCTGCACAATTTTCCAAACAATTGTTAGCTGTTAAAAATGGAAAAGTCCCAGTTGATGCGACATCTGAATTAATTTCTCTTACCAACGACTTTTGCTGATTTGTTGACTCTCAATTAGCTCTTATTGAAAATGTTTTATACATTAATGAGAATTATCAGAATTATGCTTGGTTAAGTCAACAACAAGAATAATGATGTTGTTCAGACTGAATTTTTTTTTCACATGGGCACGTTTTCACAGTTATACTTTGCGTTTTCACGAGTTGGGAAACCATCCGCTTTGTTTGTGTTAACGTTGGACCAAAAAACAAAAAATGTGGCTTACCAAAGAACATTTCAATGGAACGGATAATTTGCGGACACGTATAACGGTTCGGTTCAGTATTTACTTTGGATTCACTTTCATTTTTTGTAATCGAAATAAATTCGTTACTGTTGTGAAATGAAATAAAATTTTTCCTTTTCAAATATAAAACAAAAAAATATGTTTCTTCATCTTTTAATCACAAATCAAAATTATACATAAAACGAAGCCAACTGGTGGCATAACGGAGTTCGCCGTGTTTTCTAGTATGTTGATAAGACATTAATTTAGTTTGTCCCAGTTTTTAATGTCACAGTGAAAGGTTTTTCGATCGTAAATATGTTTTTTAGCTCCTTTACGGGCTTGACATAATGTTTGGCCGCGTCGGTATCGATGAGAACTTTTAGTCTTCTCCCAACCAACTGGCGTTTAATGAACGGTAGCTGGGAGCATTCCCTAAAAAAATTTAATGGTTCATCACCATATGTGGACTCGTCTTCATTGGCTTGAGCCCAAATCTCTTGGGACATATAAATGTGGGGAAGGTTTAGCCTTCCGGTTTATTTTTATTATTATTAAAGAATATAACACAAAGATTTACAACTCGACAACTCTGTAACTCTACGACTTCTCTACGACGACCGCTCAACGATGACTGCTCCACGACGACTGCCCAATCACGACTGCCGATCGACGTTGCCAGGTCTGGCAACCTGTGTTGTGCTACCGTCGCTGTCCACCTACTCCACTTTTTACTCTTCAGAGCTTCATATTGTCATCACTCGTGCATGTATTTGTAGGACCTTTAGCTTCTGTTGTCTTTCGTACATCATATCGCCCCTTTCGTTTGACTTTGGTATTTTCGTATGGGCCCAAAAACTCCCCGCACGTTCTACGTATTGCTACAAAATCACCAATTTGATATCCTTGAACGCCTATACGCTTCTTGTCATACTACTTCTTGTATGAATCCTGGGCACGCTGAATTTCTACTTTAGCATTGTTACGTAACTGCTGCCGGCGCTCATCAAAATCAGTATAAAACTCATTCCAATAGCTGTTTCATGTTATCTAATGAGTTGACGTTCATTTAAACTCCAAGCATAAGTTCAAATGGTGTTTTCTTAGTAGATGTGTGCATGTGTGAATTAATTACCTTTTGTACTTTCGATACACACATGTACCATCTTGGGGGATATGCTGCGGACAACTTGGCTATTATTGAAAGAATTGTGCGATTGACCCTTTCAACCTGACCGTTTCCTCTTGGCACACCGCTTGTACCCCACACATGCTCGATTCCATTCTCTTTTACGAACTCTTCAAACTTCGTTGCTGTAAATGCTGCACCTCGATCGGATATAATTCGCAAGGGATAGCCAAACATCGACGACCATATTTCCAGTTTCTTAAGTGTTTTCTCAAAACTTGTTGTTTTAGTTGAAAAAAGCTAAACGTATTTCGAAAATCCGTCCACTTTTGCCGAAATGTACTTGTACTGATTTGTAGACGCGTCCATAGGCCCCAAATGATCCACATTCAGCTTTTGAAGTGGTGGTCTCCGTTCTCAATTGCATGCAAGTAATCTCCTTTTTGGCCAGCTTTTTATTGAAAATAATGCATTTCACGCAGCTATTAATCACCTGCATAGCCTTCTTCTCCAAGTGAGAAATCCAGAGCGTTTGCCGTACAGCGTGCATCGTTTTTTGGACAGCAAAATGTCCAGAGCTATGTGCCTCTTCAATGATCTCCTTTTCCATGTGCCTCGGAACTACCAACAGTTCATTGTCTTCGACTTATTTATAAAGTACTCCTTTTACTTTATATGGTTCATAAGAGCGATCAGCAAGTATTTTTAAAATAGCCTTTATCATGTCGTCTTTATCCTGTGCCTTTTTCATCTTAGTTGAGATTTCTGACGATATAAGTAACACCTGACATGGGTATCGACTCAGACAATCTACATGTTTAAGACGTTCGCCTGGCCTATACACGGCTTCAAAGTCAAAATCCTGCATGTACATATGTGATCAACTGCGCCACATCTCGGGGAACATCTTACTTGCTTAAAGTATGCTTGAATGCCAAACAGTCCGTTACCAATTTAAATGGCTTTCCCAACAAGTATCGAAGAATACGTTTATCTGCCAGATATGCTGTTTTAGCTTCTAATATATAGCTATGCTATGCCGTATGCTTCCGCATTGACTTCGAAGTTATGAAACCAATGTATTACCGGAATGGTACTGCCGTCAAAGTCTAGTATTAGCGTCGGAATAGTGCGGAAAGTTTTATTCCGCACTTTTTTTTTTAGTTCATTATGATTTATTTCATAAGCTAAAATTTTCAACGAAAAAAATTGTACTAGCTGTTGCAACATTTCATTATTTTGTGAAATCTTTTCTGTACTGTCAGTCACTTTATTCCTTTGCGTCTACTCTAGCTGTTGCTGCTTGGCTTTCTCGTATACTCATTTTGCCGCTTTCCGTTACTTCTTGAGTGTTATACAACCGTCTCGCTTGCACAACTGCACCACCACCACTGTTTGTACCGGCGCCAGAAATCCGCGTGTCTGACTTTAGCTTTGATATACACTTTTTTTGCATTCAGCCAACTTTAAACACTTCTCGAGCATCGAAACCACAGACGATTGTTTAGTTAGGACGAGCCCCCAAATGTAAGGAAGATTTAGCCTTCCAGTTTATTATTAAAGTAAGAACTAGCAATTTAGGTTTGACTGCTCCACGACGACTGCCCAATCACGGCTGCCGATCGACGTTGTCAGGTCTGCCAACCTGTGTTGTGCTACCGTCGCTGTCCACCCACTAAACTTTACATAAACATTTCTAAGCTGTTTGAACCTGGACGAGGTTCTAGGGACTCCTCCTAAATTTTATTTATTATAAAACAATATATTTTATTATATTTTGTTCCTGGTTGTGATTCTTTGGTTTGGTTCAAAATGGGGGTTTTATATTCTGACCGCGCCTCTTCTGCCTGTTGTACAAACTGTTTATGCTGCTTTCTGTAGCCTGGGCTCGCTCCGCAACGGCTTTGGTAAGAGTTGGCAAGCATGCTTCTCATTTACTTGCTTCTGCCTCTCTGGCTAAAGCCAAGGCAGACGGTCAGTCTTTGGGCTGGGCCGCGAACACGACTGACCTGAGCGATTTCTTTAGCCCGGAAATAAAAAAAGCAGAGCAGATCGGCGCCTTTCCCCTCGTGGGTCATTACAATTTTGTTTGTGACAAGTGTCAATTTTCTTTCGACTTCATCAAAATATTGCATAAGACTTGAGCCGCCTTGCCGGTCCATATCTAGTCCCTGGCGTAAAAGTCGTAAGGATGTCTTATTGGCGTAAGTACAATCTATCCTAGCTATTACGAGGTGTGACAATTATGTAATGAGACTGCTTCCATAAAAACCGAATATTTCAAGATTATTCTACAACTCTGCCATCCCCTTTAAAGTAGTCCCCTTGGGCACCTTTACAATGATTACAGCGCGTTTTCCATGCTTCGTAACATTTATGGAACGCTTTGTCTGGGATGTCCGCGATTACCTTCGTCACGGCCGCCTGGATCGCCTGCATCGACTCAAAATAGGTTCTTTTGATCATCGATTTTGTTCTAGGGAACAATTATTTGAGATTACTTGAGAGCACAATGCATGCACTTTTAAAATTTTAGTGTACGTTTCCGAAGCTGTTTCAAAATATTTGGCGTAAAATTTCATGGCAACGCGTTGCTCTTGATTTTTTCCATTTTTTCCATTTTTGTGATAAGCCCCACGTACACACGTTTACCCAACACAGCAGGCGAACTAAACAAGCTATAGCGATGGAATATACATACATATATCAATACAGAGGGGAAGGATGCCGAGAAAAGGAAGAGGGAGTTTCAAGGTCACAGAATTACAACAATCGCGGCAATATAATCAGTCTCATTACTTTATTGCCATACCTCGTATAGCGTAAGAATTGAGCACCGTGTTAATTCAGCTCGTTCCTAATAAGAATATCAAAAGTGAGCTCTGCTCCCCTGGAACGGCTAAAATAACTTATACGCATCTGTGATTGACTCCAAAAGCGATCTATCTAAATCAGGTATTGACTTTATTATATCTAGTTTAAGATCGCACGGGATCCCTGGATTTACAGAAATTCTTTGATACGTCTCTACTTGTGGCGTTTGCACACACAAGTTTTTTTATTTGTTGTCTCAAATCATTGATCTAAGTTTCGAACCCCTCTCTTAACCTAGCCTCGTGTTTGATCAGGGACTGTCTAACGGCCCCTGATATTATGGCTTGTAATTGAAAAGTGTCTGTTTTATTGTGTCCTTTCACGCGGTTGAAAACCTAATTGCAATTCCCAACCGTCGTCACTGTCGTATTCTACTTTAACTTCCCTAGCTGACACTTTACACAAACGATTTTATTGGGCCGGTTAGTTATAATCGGCAAAAAGCACGAATTTTAGTAACTAAGAGAATTGAAATTAAAATTGAAATTTTAAATAATTTTTTTATTTACAATTTTTTTAAATTTAATTTTTTAAATTAAATTTTTGCTACTATTAACACTGTACTATTAAACACCCAACTAATATTTTTAAATCTTGTATCGTAGATTCTTCTAATGTTTGGGCCCCAATTATTAATTATAAGGGTGTTCCAAAAAAATTTCCTCGATGCATCCAATTTTGTGCTTGTGGCCCCGTGGATTATATTAGGATTATATTGCGAAGGTTGACTGACCTCCTGTTGCTAGTCTTGGGCTAGGCAACAGTAAAAATATATAGGTAACGACATTTTTCAGAAGTAGTATAGATTTTATTATGCGATTTTTATTATAAGTCGACTAAGCATTAACGATTATGCTGCTCTCGCGACAAGTGAGAGCTTATTAGTTTCCATATACGGATAATCCGCCTAGGGCACTGAACTCGGCTTCACGCTGCATTAGTAATAAAAGTACAATTCTCAGCCAATGTTCTCTGAGCTTTTAATTTCCTTTTTTTCTTTCTTTGTGTCAAATCATTAAGTGCACGGGAAATTCGTTTACTTATATACCACCACCTCAAACATAAAACCCTGGAAAAAAACAAAAGGCCCGGCTGATCGTATCGGCAACCACAGTGGCCCTGATCAGTCAGCTGAGCAGAGGGATTCTCTTCATCACACAGCTGTAAGGGTTCAATAACCCCGTCCGGGCCCTCGGCCAGGTGAAGCACAGTAAAAAGGAAAGTGCGAATCGGGCAGCTAGGTTCAAAAAATTGCAGTTCAAAACATCCCAAATAGAAACCCAATTTTTGGCAGACTGCACTTAGATACACTTACCTATTTCATTCTAAAAATAAAAAAAAAATTATAAAATAACAATGTTATTTAATTTTTTTTATAATATAATTTAGATATTAAGCAAACAGACAAATACAAAAATATTCATATTAAAAATACTTGTCCACTTATGAACATCGACCATTACATAACTTTTTTGTCAACCAACGTAAATGGCATCTATTAGCAAACTTTAGGGATAGAAACACCTATTCCCGGACTTCGTTTCGCCCCTTAGAAAGCCACGCATAAGTCTACTTGAGACCCGTCGAGATCAGACAGGCAACAGTTTCTTTATTAAGTTTATGATGGTGGCAATGCTACGTTTGCAAAACAGCAAATTTGAAGTATTATTGTGATAGCACCCCGAATTTTAAGAGTAGTTTTCTTACCAATTTTTAGTTCCATATCTGCTGAAGTATATAAGACTGCGAAAGTCTTAATACCCCATCATACGATTCTAAATTAGGAAGATCTATTTAGGCCTACGAATTTAAATTATTTTGCGCCGTTATGCTTGATGTCAAACAGGCGTTTGACAGAGTCTGGCACCCAGGACTACTTTTCAAAATTAAAACCCACCTCCCAAGTTCCCATTTCGCCTTCCTCAAGTCATACACAAAGGGAAGAGAATTCAGAGTGAGATGCGGATCATCAATCAGCACCCCTAGGCCCATAAGAGCAGGAGTACCACAAGGCAGTGTTCTTGGACCCATCTTATACACACTCTACACAGCGGACCTCCCCATCACCCCCTCCCGGAACCTCACAGTAGCCACTTATGCCGATGATACCGCCTTCCTAGCCTCCGCCACAGATCCTCAGGAAGCTTCAGCCATCATCCAGAGGCAACTGAATGCCCTCGGTCCATGGATGAAACGATGGAACATCGTGGTCAACGCCGAGAAATCTACACAAACAACTTTCGCACTACGCAGGGGAGAATGCCCCCCCGTCACACTCAACGGGGAAACCATCCCAACTAATAACACTCCCAAATATCTAGGGCTGACACTGGACCGCAGGCTCACATGGCGTCCGCACCTAATCAATAAGCGCAACCAGGCCAACCTACGGCTTAAGCAACTGCATTGGCTCCTGGAAAGGAGGTCCAAACTCAAAGTAAAATTCAAGCTACTTATTTATAAGGTAGTGCTTAAGCCAATCTGGACATAGTTGTGGGGCACGGCAAGCTGTTCGAACCGCATCAAAATACAGCGATTTCAGAATAAATGCCTGAGAATAGTTTCGAACGCCCATCCGTACCACGAAAACTCAATAATCCATAAAGAGCTTGGAATTAGATGTGTAGCAGAGGAGATCACCCGTCTCAGCGGAAGATACATAAAAAGACTGGATAACCACCCCAACCACCTGGCCATCAACCTCCTAGATAATAGGCAATCCCCAAGACGCCTGAAAAGGAAACACCCGCTTGATCTCCCCAACCAATAGACAACTAAGTCAACCTCATAAGATTTACATTCCATGTACCTCCCTTAAGTCAATGTCCCCCCCAAACCATTTAATGATTGTCCACTTGGACAGATTTTAAATACAAATTAAGAACGTTATAAAAAAAAAAAAAAAATAATAACTACTCGTTTGTTTTACGAATAGCCTCAGTCAAGTTGTAGGAAGGTAACAAAATAGTTTTGGAGAATATTGCGCATTCGGCTAAGCACAGGTGCCAGTACTCGATGTTGAGATGGCACTCTTTATATTTCTTATCAACTGACGAAAACTATTAACCAAAGTGCTGCAATGCCTTGCTTGCTTAAAATTTTCAGAGAGCTTTAGGCTTTACTTAATTAACACCCTCTCAGAATAATTTTAATAATCGGGTAAATTAAAATTTTTTTTTTGTTGCCAATATAATGTATGTATGTATATATGTATGTGTCGGAGAAGCGTTCATTCTAGCATCCATTCTTGCACAATTCTTTGAAAGGCACAGTAAGTTCTGCTCGTCTCCGTGCCGCTATAAGAACTGAGCCCCCTCGAGAGCACCGAGCCTGACCAGCCCTCACACTCACTCCTTTCACTCAAAGCTCTCTCTCTCTCAGACCGCGGCCAACGATCAGACCTCACTCAGCAACAGAGTCCATCTGTTGCCATGCCTTTACCATTCCATGGAAATGCTGTTCGTATGCAGGCACAAGCCGCCAGGGTGTCGCCTGACCCCAACGGCGCCACGTAAACCGAGTCTATAACACTGGTCAACAAAATACTAGAACTACTCTAGTCTGCAAAGTATTAAAACCAGCGCTCTGACACGGCCTTCCCGACAAATTACACGTCCTCGTGTGTTAACTTTTAATCACAATACTAACACATGTCGGGCATTATTCATTTTTATTTTTCCCATTATATTAACATACAGCTTAAGGTACTTAACCAAGCATAGGAAATTTGTCTTCTTGACTACTCCATACACTGCCTTTTTTTTCTTCATTAACTCCTTTCTTAAATCAATTAGCCTTACAATTTAAATTATCATATTTTGTTATTTGTATCTCGAGCATATTTCCTTTTACACCTATTCATATTAAATTACTTCTTCAACTCTGGTGTAGTTCCTTTTACACCAATTCAACTCAGACCCTGGTGTAGTTCCTTTTACACCCTTTCAGCTCAAACTCTGGTGTAGTTCCTTTTACACCTTTTTAGCTCGAACTCTGGTGTAGTTCCTTTTACACCTTTCAACTCGACCCCCGCCATAACAAGTCACATTTGATATGGTGCGGTCATCTTATCACCTCTTGGTCAATCTATGTCAATTTCTTCATTTATTTGTCTGTTTGGCAATGCTCTCAAAAATTCGTGCGAATACTTATACGATATAACGATTTTAACACATACCTATCTCCTTCTAGTAGTTCGACTATCTCAAACGGACCTTTAAATTTCGGATCAAGCTTTGTTTGATGACGTTCTTCACTTTTCAACAGGACATGGTTCCCTACGTTAAATTTTAATATTTTCGCCTTGTTTTTGTCAAACCGAGATTTGTCATAACGTGCATTAGCTTCTATGTTTTCCTTTGCTTGTTTCCTCACAGACTCTCTATCAACCACGTTTTCTTCTTCTTCACCTACTGGCAACAGGTCAAAAGGTCTAGCTTCCCTACCAATCAATAATTCAAGCGGGCTGACCTTAGTGACTCGGTTGGCTGTACAATTCATTGCCAATTGCACTTCTGTTAATGCATCCTGCCACGACCTCTGACTGGTTTCCACGGCAGTCAACATGCTCTTAAGCGTACTCATTATCCACTCTACCTGGCCATTCGCCCTACTCGCGCCTGTAGCAATTAGGTGTAACTCAATTTTTTGGGAGGAACAAAATTCACGAAAACCCGAGCTTGCAAAGTTACGACCCTGATCCGCTATAATTCGGGTAGGCAAACCAAACAAACACACGACGGCTTTAATAGCTTTAATGGAACTTTCGGTGTCGATATTCAAGGTGTGATGAAAGTAAACAAATTTCGTGAATGCATCTACCAAAACAATAACGTACTCCTTCAAGTCGTTTTTCACACTCATTTTTCCCGTTATGTTTATATGCACTGTGTTCCTTTTCTTAATTTGTAGGTTCTATCTAGACTCTCCGGCAATTAATTATTTCTTAACTTAGACGATATGTCGGCTACCTCAGGATCACGTTGTTGTTCAGAAACCAGCCAATTGTCTGTAACCTCGGTTAGCTCAATTCGTTTTTCAACTATTTTGTTTATACATTTACTTTTACTTTCTTTTGTCAGTGGATTTCGTGACAAAAAATCTACGTGAGCCATTCGTTCTCCCTTCGTATATTGGATATTAAAAACAAAGGACTGCAGGAAACCCCACCACGATGCACCCTCGGTGATAGGTCTGATTTTGTACGACTAGCATTTAGAGAATTGCAGTCAGTAAATACCACAAACTTTCGTCCCTGTAAATAGTGACGAAAATGTTTAATGGCATTGACAACCGCCATAGTGTCAAGTTCGTACGAGTGATATTTCGATTCAGCTGGTGTAGTACATTTAGTGTAGTGGGGCTTTTTGTCAATTTTATGTAGCAATATTGCCCCGTAGCCAATCGAGTTGGCATCCGTGTGTAGCTCTATCGGATATCGAGGGTCGAATATAGTAAGCACCGGTACCTGGGTTAATACAGATATTATTTTCTATCGAATTTGTTCATGCTCTATAAGCCAATTGAAATTAGATTTTTTTTTTGAAGTCAGAAAATACAATGGTTTTAAAGATTCGGAAAATTTTGGCACAAACTGCCGAAAGTATGAGGCTAACCCAATAAATTGCCTTGTGTTACGGTTTGTGGAGGTGGCAGTCCTGTCAATGCTTGAATTTTACGTGCGTTAGGGCGGATTTGTCCATTGCTTACTTCAAATCCAACATACTCTACCTTAGTCTTAAGAAACGAACACTTAAATGAATATTAAAAATGAAAATCCAGCCTTGCTCAAGATTTCTAGCACTACCTGCAATCGAACTAAAGCTTCATCCTTAGTTTCGGCCGCAATTAAAACATCGTCGATATACACGATGGCATATGTGTATGCAAGGTTACGCAAGGCCTTAACTATAGCACGCTGAAAGACTGATGGAGCATTTTTTAAACCAAAAGGCATGGTTAAAAATTCGTATTGCCCTTCGGGAGTAACGAAAGCGGTACTCTCTATTGAATCTTGATGTACCGGTATTTGGTAGAATCCACTAGCCATATCGAGACACGAGAAATAGCTTGCCCCACGGAATCTGGCAATCTGGTCAGCAATAAGGGGTAATGGATAGTTATCTGCGACTGTATTCTCATTCAAAGCACGGTAATCTACACAAAGACGATCGCTACCATTTTTCTTTTTCACGAGCATCATCGGGCTAGCGAAAGGTGAGCAACTGGGACGAATAATATTGAATTTTAGAAGCTCATTGATTTTGCAACGCAAGTGTTCTTTCTCATCCTCGCTTAGCCTGTATGGCCGGCGCTGCACTGTCTTTTGTGGATCTATTAGCCCTGTTGTTACACGAGTCTGTGTGATTCCCTCTATTTTCCCTCCCTCCCCAATCTGAATAATGTTTTAGGATGTTTTTCAGTGCCGTCTTATCAGAATTACTAAGGTCCCCATCAGAATCTAAAAGGTTTTCATAATTAGTTAAAGTTACAATATCAACTCTTTTTGTTTTATAAATACAGAATTTTTCGGCATCTATTGTTACGCCAAAGCCCTGGCTTAATATATCGCGGCCTAACAAAACATCGTATTCCAGATAATTGTCCGCAACTACATGCAACAAAGTCTCTAGACAATATTCTTCAATATTTATATTGGATAGAATTTGCCTTGTACTACAGATTGAATCGTTACAAATGCCATTTAGTTTTACAATATTGTGAAATCGTTTTCCCTTAAACTTATCTGCCACACTCTCTTTTACCAGTGGACATTCAGCTCCGGAGTCGAAGCAAAATGGAACAGACTCACCGGACAGACTTATTATCCCTTTTGCCGGGGCCACTGCGCAAACGTCCACGCGCCTCTCGTAGGTACTCTCGTTGCCACTGGTTCGGATTTTTGGACATGCAGAGGCGTAATGTCCCGTTTCGTCGCACTTGAAACATTTTACGTTTGACCGATCTTTTATTCCTGAAGGACTGCTCCCATCCTGTGTCCATCCCTTTGATGATGCCACAATGATGGCATTTTATTTGAAGCTTGGTCCTCTTCCGCTCTGGGCCAGTTGAATACACATCCTCCACTCTAGTACGCTTATTAAAAGCGTAGGCCTGTAGTTGTTGTTGTAGATCGTTGCGGCTGGTTACGTTGGTAGTGTATACCCAACGCAACAAGCTGTTGTCGATTTGCGCCATGTGTGACAATGCTATCGATACAGCGATTTCCTCCAGGCCTTTAGCTTTCCATTTGGACATAAGCGACGTGACGAACGAGAATGTTGTGAAGTTAATCTCGCCATTGAGAAATTACACTGCTATCTCGAACTGCAAGCATTTGAGGTGCTCAAAGATCATTACAGTCTGCTTTGTCTCATGCGCCAACAAAATGTCGCAGCTAGACTCGATCGCTTAATTTTTCGATTTCAGCAGTTTAATTTCACTTGTTCGCATAGACTGCATGTGTTAAGAGAAGCTCCAGAAATAGGTCTAACTCCAATGAGTTTGATTTAACAACTGTTTTATTCATATGCTTCAACATCCTAAGAAACACAAACATCTTACAGTTAGGTTCGTATGTACTAATAAGAATTGTTATCTACTATTTATAGGGCCTATTACTATTTATATTATTACTATTTATATACTATTTATATATATATCCAAGGTGCTTTCCAAAGTAAACAGGACTTAAAAAAAAAGACAGATCATATGGTTTTATCATACATCCCTTCAAGAGTGATACAATCAGTCCAACGCTGCTCTAGTATTTCGACACCTTTTTTGTAAAACGATTTGGCTTTGGCCTCAAAATAAGCTTCAGTTTCGGCGATCACCTCTTCATTCGAGCCAAATTTCTTTCCAGCGAGAATTTTCTCAAGGTGTTAACTATCTCACGCAATTTCACTTTTCGGTTTTCCAAAACGATTCGGTGGACTTTTTTGATATTCTCCGGTGCAACCACCTCAATCGGCCTTCCAGAGCGTTCAGCATCGTCAGTGTCTGTACGGCCACGTTTAAATTCAGCAAACCACTTCTCCACCGTTTGCCTCGATGGGGAAGAGTCCGGATAACACTTATCAAGCCATGCTTTGGCTGTGATGGTATTTTCACCCATCAAAAAGCAATGATAAATCAACACACGAAATTGCTTTGAATTCATTTTTTTGAAAAACACAAAAGTAGCGTCACTTGAACCTGTGTAACTTGTAAACTAATCGCCCGATTGGATAGATATCTTTTTAATGTTAGTACTTTCTAAAAAGCATATGGGTTATTACATAGCAACGTCATTTATGTGTGTATTGAGTGATGTGGTAGGATCAACAAAAATGGGATATTCACCTCATTAGTATTTCATGTTCGCTTAAATCCGCACTACTCCAATCATTAGCATGTTCCCCATATCGTATATTATTTGGACCGGGTTCGAATCCCGGTTACACAAACAGACTAGAAATAAAACGGCACATCCCCACAAAAACTCAACAACAATAAGAATACACACTAAATTTGTACCTCCTGAATTTAGTTTCAAAGATACAAATAAAATAATATATAAAATTATATATAAAATAGACGGTTATAAAAGGATTTAATTTTGAGCCGAAATACAGACTTCGAATTTTGATTTGACCCCTTAAGTACAAATGATTTAGATGGTAAAGTTGATGCAAAGTCAATCTATAGTCAAAAATCCATGGTTTCTTTTTAATTTTTGGGGCGGAATCACGTTCAATATATAATTTAACAATAGCGTTAGACGATTTAAAGATTTTGCTTAAGCGAGAACGAGTATGAAGAACGGACTTATGAGCAAAGAACTTATTGACAGCTTTTTAAATTATAATCAAGAAGTATAGTCAATGGGCCTTTAAGTATTTGTGTATACGGGTGTGTGTATGTTATAAACGAAATATACACATACGTGTAGGTTCATGCATGCATATGCTGAAGGATGCTAAGGATGTGTGGGTATGGTGAGTCATTTAATGCTTCGCAGCCCTACCTTTACCAAAAGCCATGAGAATCCGCCGGGTGGCACGCGACCCCGTGACTCTCCATTCATGGCCGCAGCCTAGTTCGCCGGCTCTTATTGCTGGCTGCTTAAAGAATTTTTTCAGCTTGGGGAGCCACTGTTACGAAAATATGTGATTTCAAAAGCTGCTGCAAACAAACTGGTTGGCAGATCGCGCTCATTTTAGGCGTCGTAATAAAGGCTTAAAGGACACTTTCCGGAAACTTATTTGCCTTAGGGTATATCGCACTTATGAACGCAATGTAGCCCAATATAATTTGAGAGCAAAGCCTGTATCTATTAAGGAAAGGCAGGAAGTACAGTCGATTCTCGATAATTCGAAATGGCAAAGGGATTGCATTTTTTACGAATTAGACAGTAATTCGATTTACTGCGACTTCTATTTATTACCAAAGAAAAATTCAATAAAAACGAGGCTTTTATATTTCATTTATCTTTATTGTATATTAAAAATTAAAATATACATTAAATTATGATAACAAAAAATCAAGCATTAAAGAAGTATGTATTTTTTGATTGCTTGGTGTGTTTTTCTCTATTTTTTTCTATTTAATTCTCCAAGCTTACTAAGTTGTCGAATAAACTTTCACAAACATTGTGTTAAAAAAAAAATGTTAATTGAGGTATGCAGTTATATAGTAACGTAATTATGCCTTCCTCATAATTTACTTATACAAAATATCGACCGCGGTGGTCCGCCGTATCGATTCCTCGTTAAATAAACAAACATTTCTCGATATTGCACATCCAATTAAGTCGTAATCAAAACCCCGTTAAATAAACAAACATTTCTCGATATTGCATATCCACTTAAGCCGTAATTAAAGCCCAGCCACTAGGCAGGCACATAGCCACTTAGTACATAAGAGTTCTTTTTCCATACGTATGCACATAAGCATAAGCAAGAAGCGCTCTCGCGCAGATCAAGTAAACAACACACTAACCCAGTACATCTAAGATTTTCTCACACCAATTGTTTCAGTCTTAAGCCGACATTCAATCAATAAAAACGCAAACCGGATTCAATCGGAATATTTATTTCGGCATTATTTGAGGTCAACTCGAGTATTGAAATCTAACTGAGGCGCTTCATAGAGCGTTGCTCTTTTTATTTCATTTTATCATTCTTGCATCTATTATATATATTATTTTGTTTGTAAGGCGCAGCTGAGTTTAATGTATATACTTAAAACCTGCGACTGCAATAAACACCTCCCGCGTGTTGACACTTGTAGCTATCCTTCTGTCTATCGACACTCCTGTAATTGGCCGCTGCAGTCGTCTTTATCTTCCGGTCTGTACCTGCAGGTGTTACCCACGCTGTACAGTGATATGTTTATTGCAGCCCATAATTTGTATTTTATCCTTTGCTTAATTATGGTTTTGTTTAGACAGAGGACGTAGCGCTCTGGGTAGTATGTTGGTTAAAATCTCATCTCCATCGGCGTCATCATCATTCTCGTCACTTTCATTATACATTTACACGATCATGAGAAACTTCTTCCAATATGTCGTTATCCGTCAACATACACGATAAAGAAATTTCGTTTTCAACGTCTACGTATTCCTCAAAAGTACCGCAGTTTAGAGAGTTCTCGGAAATAGTTTCTATGTTTAATGGACTATCCTTGAATACATCATCGTTTAATATTTTACATGTCAAGTGGCTGCAGTTTTGATGTGATAAAAACTCAATTTTTACGTGGCTATTAGGAGGGTAACTATTAGGTGCCGTACAATGGTCCATGAATAACAATATCATTCGATTATTATTGCCATGGAATCATTCAGTATTTGAAGCCATTCGTTAAT
The DNA here is from genome assembly GCA_018150545.1 of Drosophila ercepeae. Lineage (NCBI taxonomy): Eukaryota > Metazoa > Arthropoda > Insecta > Diptera > Drosophilidae > Drosophila > Drosophila ercepeae. The sequence continues at coordinate 222,860 of JAECWL010000010.1, read as the reverse complement.
TATAGTTGTTGTCTTCTACGCTTTTATATTACGTGGATAATGAACTGGAAAGCTAATAATATATTTAAGGCACCTGGTTTTTGTTGCCATCGATGTTTACAGCAAATAATAGTATCACTCTTACCTTTCTATGTTTGGTCCCATGCAATTTTTCATCTTTGAAACAAAAGGTTCGATCTACAAATGTACGAGTATACCAATTTGTAGAATAAACCAGCTCTTCTGCATTGAATATATTCTTTGACACATAATCCCTTATCAGTTCTATCAGCTCGCTTTTTCTTCCATTTAGAACATACGTGTTCATTTACAGACGAAATTTCGCCGCACATTATTTTATATGTAATATTGTAACGGTGTTTAAGACGGTCTGACCAACGACTGCTTGCCTTAAAATTAGTTATTTTCATAGCTTTAGCAAAAAAACAAAGCTTTTTCTTTTAGAAACTCAACTCGTTTCTGCAAAATTATCAATAATGCCAAAAAAAACTGCAAACTGGGTTAGATTGCTACATCCAAATTATAAAAAAAAATGTAGCCCACAAAATTCTGCGGCAGGAAATAAAAAAAAAGTTCAATCGGCACACTCTAACTCAGCGAACTGAGACCCAGATATTGATAAGGATCCACTGACGAAGGCGACAAAAAGTAGCCAAAGAAGAACCACACAAGCGCAAACGCCCCGTCCAATGCACTAATAGCCAAGAATATGGCCATACAAGAGCATACTGCTCTTTGCGTTCAGTTTGTGTCGTTTGTAGAACGCTTCATGACTCGGCTCATTGCAAGACCAACAAAAGTGATCCCAGCTCCAAAATGTGCGGAAATCGTGGGGGTAACCACACATCAAACTATAGAGGCTGTCCAATATACAAAGACCTCAAAAGCCGGATTAATCACCGAGTAATGTCTGCATGCTGCCCAAACTGATCCGACACCGAATCCCCCATCATCGACGCAACAACAAAGTAGCTTTGAAACTTTGACGCATACTCTGCAGCAGCAGATGATCGAATTCATGTCCTTCATGAGGACCATGCAAGATCCAAAATATCCTCGTGGAAATGCTTGTATCCCAAAACTTCAAATAATCAATGGCTGCTCTACGAATATCATTGTGGAACGCCAACGGCGTTTCACGGCATAAACTTGAGATAACTCATTTCCTGCATGACAATCATTTTAACGTCCTGCTACTGTCAGAAACACATCTCACTTCTAAGTACAACTCTCAAATAAGTGGCTTTTTGTTCTACGGAACAAATCATCCAGATGGAAAAGCACATGGCGGAACCGGTATTCTGATTAGGAACCGCATCAAACATCACTACCATAGCGAGGTTGAATAAAACTACTTGGAGGCCACATCCATAAATGTACAACTAGGAAGCGGCAATCTTACCCTCGCAGCGATATATTGTCCCCCTCGTTTCAATGTTTCCGAATAACAATTTCTGGGCTTCTTCAACACCCTAGGGGACCACTTCATTGCTGCAGGTGACTACAACGCCAAACCCACTCACGCCTCGTCACCCCTAAAGGGAAATAGTTGTGTATCGCGATCATAGAGGCAAACTGAAAGCTTGGCTACGTCTCTTCAGGCAGACCATCATAATGGCTTACCGACCCGAACAAAATTTCTGACTTGATCCACTTCGCAATAACTAAAAATATCCCGCGAAACCCCATCAGTGGCGAATCTCTACCGGATCTATCATTTGTCTACTCGCCAGTCCTCTAAATCTCAACCTCCTTCAACGCCCTTAGACTAAAATGCAGGCTAACAGATTAACATCAAAGAGATCGAACTGGGTCAAATACAGAAAATACATAAGTTCATACATTGAGCTGAACCCAAGGCTAAACTTTGATGCCGAGATAGAACCAGCAGCAAATACCCTGGCGAGTTTCTTAGTTACAGCCACCAGACACCGCATGGCGCAGTTTAACCACACCGGTAGAGACTATATCACCATTTCTGGTGGTTAGGCCCCCAGCGATAAAGATAGAGCTACCATATTTGCAACGGATCTTCATCGAGTGTTCCAACCGAACCCTACTACAAGCTTAATTGTATTACCCACGGTAACAGGCGACGACCAAGTATCACATGAGCCTATCGAATTTCAAGCGAATGAAATATCTAAAATCATCAAGGCCTCATCGTACACGCCTATAAGCCTGTTGTCTTGTCTCTCAAAACTATTTGAAAAATGTCTGATGACCCGAAATTACCTGAGGACACACAATCTTATTCCAGCGCATCAGTTCGGTTTTCGAGAGAAACATGGAACCATTGAACAACTCAATCGAATAACATCAGAAATACGATCTGTCTTCGAAAAACGGGAATATTGCACTGCAATATTTCTGGATGTCTCTCAGGCTTTTGAAAAGTTCTGGCTAGATGGATTAATGTTCAAAATGAAAACAATGCTTCCCCAAAACACCCACAAACTCCTGAAGTCGTATCTATACAACAGAGCCTTTCCTGTGAGATGCAACTCTAACATGTCCGACGACCACGCTATAAACGCTGGAGTTCCCCAGGGCAGTGTACTTGGACCAACTCTGTAAGTCCTTTTACGGCAGACATACCCACAAGCAGACTAAACTTCTACGTTTGCCGACGACACAGTAAGATCGCTGGATCCAAATTCCCTGTACAAGCAACAACTCAACTCTTTTCTCACCTAGTGGCCGTGGAGAAGTTGCTATCTGACTGGCGAATCAAAATAAACGAACTAAAATGTAAGCATGTAACATTTACATTCTATCGGCAAGACTGCCCTTCGTTCACCTTAAACAACACCGTACTCCCGAAAGCAAATGAAGTGACGTATTTTGGAGTGCACCTCGACCGACGTCTCACCTAGCGCAGGAACATCGAAGTCAAAAGAACACCCCTTAGTAGGCTAGTAGTCTGCATTGGCTTATCAATTCTCGGTCACCCCTCGGTCTGGACTACAGGGTCCTACTCTACAACTCCGTACTAAAACTAATTTGGACGTACGGCTCCCAACTCTGGGGAAGTGTCAGCAGTAGTAACATTGAGATCATGCAAAGGGCCCAATCAAAGATACTGAGAACAATCACCGCAGCACCGTGGTATATCCGAAATGAAAATATGCAAAGAGACCTTAACATCAGATCCGTCAGAGAAGAAATAACTCATTAAAAACCAAAGTAGATGAGCAAATTAACGTCACACCCTAACTACCTTGCGATAAGTTTAACTAGGGTTTGCGACCGATCCCGACTTTCCAGACTACAAATAAAACGACTGATTTGAAAACGTATTGTTAGTCTCATAATTCCTGAGAAGATCCAATAAATACAGCAAAGTTTTATAAACAAAAAAAATCGTCATCATGAACCTCACCGGGCTGGAAGCCCTTTCATCAGAAATGAAAAAAATGAGAAAATTGTAAAAAGTGAGTAAACGCCAGCCTAGCTGTAGAAATTTTAGGTTTTGAATACTACCCTCTACATCCAATCGGCACCAGATTATGTAATTTTTGTAGAATTAAGCACCAATTTCAAAGTGCATTAACGTAAACTCTAGATGGCCTTACGTATCTCACTTTAAAATCAAAACTTAACAACAAAAAATAAATAAAAAAATGTAATTTAAAGTTTTATATAATATAATTTACATATTAATAAGCTAACAGACAAACAAAAATAATTACAAATCCAAGCCCTTGGAAGCAACGAGGTTTGATATTATAAATTAAAGTCACTAAATTAAACTTATAAAAAAAATAATGAGTTGCTAATTTAAAACTATATCCTGAGGAGGCATGACAACATAAAGTCTTAGTCGAAATGTGTTTTTATGGTTTTATCGGATACAATAATTTTTTAGAAAATTTGGGTAGGGAGGGTAGAAACCGCATGCGTCGATAAACGCCTGAGACTTAGCCCATAAAATGATAGCTGCAGTCCGTTTGTTTATAATTTTTTTAATTTCCTGCTTTTTATACCCTGTACCCATTAAAAATGGGTGAAAAGGGTATCATAATATGGTGCAAATGTATGTAACAGGCAGAAGGAAGCATCTCCGACCCCATAAATCAGCATCAACAGCCGAGTCGATATAGCCATGTCCGTCTGTCCGTCCGTCCGTCCGTCCGTCCGTCTGTCTGTCCGTATCAACGCATAGATCTCAGAAACTACAAGAGCTACAGACATGTGCCATATATCGTTGGATAGGTAATTACCATACGCAGTACAAGTTTGTTTTTTTTATTTATTTTGATATCACCCCCCGCTCCCCCGCAAACCGCAAAAAACTGCCACGCCCACAATTATTAACCTAATGCTATCCAATTCGGCATATGCGTTGGTGCTTATAAAAGCTATCTAATTTTTAAATTTGAACCAAATCGGATAAGAAACACGGAAGTTATGCCACATCTGTGGCAAAATCTGTGGCAAGGGAAGCAAAAGCGCAGCAAAACACGCATTGCGCGAAACTTATTTTCATAACGTAGCGCAACGGCAGAAGGCGATGCTCATTGAAATATGTCAAATTTGTATATATGCGTTTCCGTACCTTATATATAGATATATACTAAGTACCTGTGATCTACAATTTAAAGAATGAGTTTACTTTGTAAAATTTTGACTGATGCAGGTGCAATTTAAAAAAATTAATGCTTATTTAGAAAGGGAGGTGAATTTGCATACATGTGATTGGTATATTAAGCATGTCTAAGCATGTTAAGCATTGATATTTAAAGTGTACTTAAACTTTTTTTGCAGCAAAAACTCACCCCAAGACGAAGAACCAAGGGACTAGAGAATTCCCTCCGCTACCCTTTCCAAAATCGAATGTCTGAGTAGAGAAACCGTAGACCTTAGTGCATACGTCTCCACTTACGAGCATCGACCGTTACAAAACGGAAATTTTTTGGGAGAGATTAGGAGTAAATCATGTTTATTTTACATGTATGTAACATGGACATTGTGTTATCGTATGCGATCCTGTGACGGCAAGCTTACATTTACTTTTCATGTAGATAACATGCAATTAAAATTAAAAATTTAATTAATTTAAATAAAATAAAATTTGAAGGGGTATAGGAGATTTGTTTCTCGTTTCTAGTATGCACAAACTCATAAGGACGCAATTGGCAATAAAAACACGAAACGCTAAACTTCACAGGGCACTATAATAATGCGGAGCTTCACTTATTGAACTGTATCTTAAGAAAATGGATTTTCCCATATATGGCACATGTCTGTAGCTCTTGTAGTTTCTGAGATCTAGGCGTTGATACAGACGGACAGACGGACGGACAGACGGACATGGCTATATCGACTCGGCTGTTGATGCTGATCAAGAATATTTATACTTTATGGGGTCGGAGATGCTTCCTTTTGCCTGTTACATACATTTGCACCATATTATGATACCCTTTTCACCCATTTTTAATGGGTACAGGGTATAAAAATTGTACATCAATTTATTTTCAGTATATCTACTTGTTCTTACTTTTTTAAAGCTTCGTCAGAAAAATATTCGAATTGTAAATTAAAAAACATCTCCAACGAAGTATAAAATGTTCGTTTGTTGTAGATTTATAATTTTTGAAATTTAAGTAGTGTTCAAGGGATAAACATGTAGTTATATAATATAAATATATATAAAGGATGTAAAAGGGATAGGATTAACAACTTGACAACAAATAATGTATTATATAACTGATCCCTCGAAGATACATGTAAAGGAATGCGTAAGGTGGCACTGTTATGCAAATGAAGGAGTCACAAACCCTTTAGGCCACCAGCGTACATACCAACGCATTGAAGTCGCTGGGGGCATAAATATATAATTAGTTTTATGACACTGAAATAAGCACCTGATTTATTGGAAAATTAATATCAGCTGGTGTTCAAGCAGTGACCATGTGTAAAAATATCAAAAGAATGTAAAAGGGATCGGACCAACAGCCAAGATAATAAATAATGCATTTTATGACAGATCCCTTCAAAAACAAATGAACTGAAAGGGTCACAAAATTATATAATTAATTATTTATTTTGAGACTGATTCCATAAAAGCACATGTACACACATGCGTAAGAAAAACACCCCCACGCAAGTAAAAATCATACAACACTTACGTATTGAAGTCGCTGGGGGCATTAATATGCCTATGAATAATTGATAAGAACTCTTGTTAATACATAAGTACATAATTCTACGATTTTTGTATGTTTCTTCGAATGTGAAATCATATAAATAAAGTTTCCAAACAGTTTCTAAACGGAACTCATTCGAGTAGGACGTTTACGTTTGCTCCTCTTAAAAGCTAGAGAATTCAAACTTAGTTTTAGGCTCACCAAAATATATAGGTTTTTGAAAAAATTATTGAATGAAGTTATTAAAGGCCATAATTAAAGATGCAATGTCCTATAATACAAAAATTATACTAGATGCAGATGTGATGCCGTTTTGCCAGCCCCCGTTTATCCGAAAACAAAGCAAAAGAGACCGCGACAGAGTACAATTTCGGATGGCAATTTAGTCACATATATACGCAGCTACAATGTCATTTCCGTTTGAGCTGAATTTTGGAACCAAAATAAATACAAAATTTGAGGACTAAGTACTTCATTTGTTAAACGAATCATTTGTAAGGTGGTGTCGCACTGAAGTGTTGCCATTCCCAAAAGGGAGGAAGGTGGCAACACGGAACGCAGAAAAGGAACAACACGGCATGAAGTAAAGGAAGAAGAAGCCAGTGGATCACAGAGAGCCACATCGGCAGTTGCAGTTAATCATAAACATACATCAATGCGGTTTATTAATTTTTTGTTCCGCGAAGTTATTTACACACTGAACAAAATTCAGAAAGTTTTATTACAACGGACTACTTTCGTTTATTTTTAACTTCGCGGTTTAATTGTGAGTCGCAAACAACACCAAGTCACCAAAGCAATTCGTTGTTTAACCCCCCCGCTCCCACGTTACTGTTTTTGGAACGCTCTCTTCATTGCACATCTTCCTCTTTATTATTTTGCACCGCTTGTTGTGAGTGCCTTTTTTTTAACCCAGTATGTCTATAATATTTACTTGGAAGAAATGCGAATTTGCAGGCGCTATTACTGCTGACGCTTACCTTACTTGCTGGCTATGCGATAATTACTCGCATAGAAAATGTGCTGTAGTCGGTCATTATGGTCGTCTTGGTGATCTGTTGGGTAAAGGTATCGGTGTGACCTAATTCTGTTTAGCTTGTCGAGAGATTGAAGGAGAAATGCGTACGTTCATGCGGCAAACTCGTAATGGTTTGGAGGTTAGAAAACAACTGCTCAAAATGCTAACTTATGACGATTCATCGCAGTGTACCGCTGATTGTCTCTTACTCTGTCGGAAATCATTTCCTTGATGGTGTTTCCACAATCAATAATCTTGAAGTTCTTCTAAGTTTAATGATTACATCTCCGTGACAATATATAAAGCCAGAGGAATGTTATCCTTTACTGTGCGTTGGTCACACGAATTTAACAATCCTTTCCCCACCAGATCCTTCTATATCTTCTTAGTTTGTCCTATTCTCGAATACTGCTTGTACCCTTGAAGTCAACAATACTCTTCTCACCAAAATAGTATTAAATCTGTGCAAAAGCAGTTCCAGTTATTTGCACTGAACACTTTAAACTGGGATCCTGATAAACGTCTTCCGCCGTACCGTTGCAGGGTTAAATTGTTGAAGCTACCTTCCCTGAGGGAGGGCCGAACCTGTGCTGGTGTTATGTTCTACATACGCTTTTCCATTGTACGGTCAAACACCTTTTAAAACAAATATCTTTTTCCGTCCCTAAGAATAACTATCTCCTTCCGACCCCTATGGTTACCTATTCGCAGAACACTATCCTTTTCGTACTATATGTAAAAATTATAACCTCTTATCCTATATTTTATCTCTTGAACTCTCTCTTAATGTTAACAAATTGAACATTTTTGAATTCCTTTTAGAATAGTTACATGTTATATGCATAATTACGTATTTACATGGCGACTGTAAAGGCTACACGCTAAAATTGTAAAATTATATATTATAGTTAGCTAGTATTTTGTATACTTAGATTACATTCAGAATGTTTAAAGAATGTTCAATAAATAAAGCAAAGTATGTAAAAAATTATGGAACATCTTAAGTGAAAAGTAGCATTGCGTGATCGGGAAACTCTCCTCGTAAACGCTTATGGATCACAAGATGGGTAAAGGACTAGTAGCGTTACTGAATCACTAAATCGATCTGACGAGCCACTGACTGATTTTATGAGCGAAGAACTGGTGGAGTCCAGGAGACGTGAGGAAGGTAAAATATAAAGTAATAAACACACTGGAACATAATAAACTAATCCGGAAATATGAACTATTGGGGAACTAAACACCCTTTGTTATACCGACACACCCTTTATGAAGCTTACCTTTTGAATTTGTATATATTTCAATTCATATGAAAGTAAGCTTGATTCTCGTGTACATATATTTCTGCGACAGGAGTTCAGGAAGGCAAGTGATCCAATAGAGATTCACATCACAGCTGCGCATACGCGTTCCCAGGAAGAATAATACATCGTAGAATACCCATTTAAGGACTCCTCCCCACCCATCGAGACAACCTAACGTCAAGTCATGGTTAGCATTAGCATAACTAGAGGGAAAATATTGTCGCTTAACAGAGCCAAAGAAGCAGTGTTTTTAGCAGTTCGCATCAGCTGAGATAGACGATACCATGCTTAAACTTAACAGTCTCACAACCTAGTGAAAAATAGTAATCGACAGCTCTAGAAAGAGCAGCTTTGGCCTTTCACTCAATCATTGTTTTTACGTTGAACCATCTATTAAACACAATAGGAAAGTTTGCCTGGGATTTAGACAGCAACGATAAGTGTTCTGCGCGAATATAGTTATATATAATACCTGTATATAGAATATAGTATAAAAGTTCGGTGGAATAGAAGGCGCATAGAAGCAGAATAACTTTCACCACTTCGGCTTAACAATGAAACCGATTCGACATTTTAGGCTTTTGACTGTTACTTATAGTTTGGCACCCTCACCATTTCTCGGCTTTCGAGTTTTTATACCAATAGCCGACTAACCAGCATTCAGTAGGAACTCAAGCTCTCAGCAACGATGCCTATGAAGATGACATCCCGACTGGAGAATTTGGTAGCATCAAAAAGAACTACATTTAAGTCTTGTACAAGGCTTACTTTAAATAACGGAAATATAGTTCAAACTGTAAGTGATTTTTAGAAGTCTACCAGATATCTACCTATATTATGACCCCAGACAACTCAACATGGTCTTAAACGAGAATCCTATTTTTAAAATACCTGGAATTCATTGAAATCCTAGCTTGGAAAAATTGCTAACAAAATTATCTCGTAATTATGACACACTCGGCTCCAGCCACCAACTTGCTGAAACTTTTTTGTCAGGAGAGCATTATAAGCACGAGGGCGAACCATTATAAAAGAGTGGTCAATGCTATTAAACTGTCATTTCCTATTCTTTTCAACCGATTTGGCTGCATGGATTCTATCGCGCCTCATCAAACGCATAATAAGCCGTCATCCACAGCCGAGCTACTAACGGTGATGGATTTCACATCACATTTGAAGCTGCTTAAACACGATTGGTCCCACTTAAAGTAACATGCTGGACTGATTCAGAAAACTTCCTTCACTGGCTTTCCGCAGGAACCCCATTCGTTCTGCCACGTTTCACCTACCACGTTAATCTGACTGATTGTGCCTTTCGAGGACTGCCGTCGTCTAAACGCATACATTATTTGGTGGAAAGGACCACTATGGTTGGCCAATCTCCAATTTGATTTGCCATCATTAAAAGGCAATCCATTTGTTTCTTTGAAATGCCACACTGGGTTGGGCGGTATGTTGGGGAATGCCCTTCTTTAAGTTTACCCTGCGCTTAATTCTCATGTATGTAAAAATCCGAGTACAACTTTCAACAACAACACCTTCACATTGTCTACAATGATGATTTCTGGGCCACATTGGTTAAAGTCAATTTGGTTAAACCCATTTTGCCACCAGACATCCTACAAAGATTTGACATTCCGGCAATTCTCCCTTTATCACACCACTGGCCGCCCAAAAAATAACAAGTAAGTAGCCCCGCTAGTACCGTTACACTTTCCATGGTTTCATGCAGGAAAAGAGCAGCCGTGTACCTCTTATGTGAACTATGTAAATATTGTCAATATTTGCAAAATATTTGCGGGTGCAGGGACATACATATTTTCAGGTGCGTTTAAAAGCAAACAGGACTCTTTGAATCTAGCGCCCTCTAGTGGCGCCACTTAACACATCACTCAATAAGTCCGTAGGATGACACATATTTGGCGTTGCTATGTAATAATCCATATGATTCTTAGGAACTACTAACCTTAAAGAGATTTCTGTCAAAATTTCATGACAATCGGATGATTAGTTTACAAGTTACACAGGTTCAAGTGACGCTACTTTTGTGTTTTTCAAAAAAATGAATTCAAACCAATTTCGTGTGTTGATTTATCATTGCTTTTTGATGGGTGAAAATACCATCACAGCCAAAGCATGGCTTGATAAGTGTTATCCGGACTCTTTCCCATCGAGGCAAACGGTGGAGAAGTGGTTTGCTGAATTTAAACGTGGCCGTACAGACACTGACGATGCTGAACGCTCTGGAAGGCCGATTGAGGTGGTTACACCGGAGAATATCAAAAAAGCCCATCGATTCGTTTTGGAAAACCGAAAAGTGAAATTGCGTGAGATACCTCACACCTTGAAGATATCAGAAGGCAGTGTGCACACTCTTTTGCATGAACATGAGATCCATGAGAAAGCTGTTCTCAAAGTGAGTGCCGCGTTTGCTCACAGTGGACCAAAAACAACAACGCGTCGATAATTCTGAGATCTGTTTGGAGCTGTTTAACCGGAATAAGGACTTCTTACGTCGGTATGTGACAATGGATGAAACATGGATCCACCACCACACTTCAGAGTCAAATCGGCAGTCAGCTGAGTGGACTGCAGCAGGAGAACCACGTCCAAAGCGGGAAAAATCGCGAAATTCTGCTGATAAGGTAATGGCGTCTTTTGGGATGCGCACGGCATTTTGTTCATCGACTATCTTGAGAGAGGAAGAAGAATCAACAGTGAATACTACATGACATGAATTTGCACCATATTATGATACCCTTTTCACCCATTTTTAATGGGTACAGGGTATAAAAAATGCTCTTTCACCAAGACAATGCACCGTGTCACAAGTTGATCGCAACGATGGCCAAATTGCACGAATTCGCTTCGAATTGCTTCCACACCCACCGTATTCTCCAGATTTGGCCCCCAGCGACTACTACATGTTCGCAGGCTTGAAGAAAATGCTCGCTGGAAAGAAATTTGGCTCGAATGAAGAGGTGATCGCCGAAACTGAAGCTTATTTTGAGGCCAAATACAAATCGTTTTACAAAAAAGGTCTCGAAATACTAGAGCGGCGTTGGACTGATTGTATTACTCTTGAAGGGATGTATGTTGATGAATAAAATCGAATTTTGCCAAAAAAAAAGGTGTTTTTCTTAGTTATCGACGTTCAGTAAAAATTTGGAAGTAAAGTTATTACGTTTTAAGTATCAGTATGTTTTTGTCATCAGTGCGAAAATGAGACAAAAAAATCCAAAAATTGCTAAGAATTCAACATTTGAAGGAAATCATTAAAGAGCCAAAAAGTAAAAGTAAAGAAAAAGAAGATGAAGGTTTAGGCTTTGCGAGTTCAACTCCCACAGGCTTGTTAACTTTTTTCTTTACTGTACTTGGTCAATTCTTCTGGTGTCGTAGGAATTACCTGATGTGGTACCCTGAAAAATACCTTGGACAAGTTATGCTCAGTTTTAGAGTTAAATCCAGGAAACGAATTTTTGCTTATGACTCCTGCTCTTGGGGTACCAAGTGTTATGAGCGGTTGATTGGTCGTCGGCTGATCAGACGCGATGCGATAAGATATCGAAAGCTATATATTTTAATAATTATTTTATATATTTTAACAAACACCGATTTGTTCTAAATTAAAAAAATATTTAAAGCGTAGAGCACAAAAAAATCGACCGTTTGCAGTGAAGTGAAAGTGTGTTTATATAAGAACTTACCTATGGGAACACCATGCACCTTGCAGCCCAGTGGGGACAGACATTGTATATGTCGTGATACCACCATGAATAATTTTGAATAATAATACACACCTTATATATTTAAAACTATATATTCCAATTTTGTATATATATATATATACTTACTCTGTTAAATGGAAAATAACCATATCTAACATCTCAAAATTGTTTTGTGGTAACTTGTGGACTAGCTTGTGAACTTCATTAATGCGTTGATTAAGGGTTTCTATTTCTGTAATACAAATATCGCTTTAAATATGTTTTATAAACAAAGGTGTTTGGGTACCAACTTGCTGATTCAATAAAGTCATTATGATAACGGAAAGTCATCAATGGCTCACTTAAATTTCGAAGATACATCTTAAGTGCACTAGCTATAGTGTTGCTTTCCATTAAATCATGGTATTTTTCGTTCATAAAGACATCTTCCGTTCCGTCATTTAGGTTTAAGCCCATTGTTAGAAGCTTACCGATTTTCGTGCCGACACCACTTTTTCGGTAAATGCCTTCATCCTCTAGACCGCGACTTTCTAATACATTAATGCAACGACGAACAAATATAAATCCGGTTTCGTTAAGTTGATATGATTCTGTTGATTTTATGTGACCTGGAACCATGGGCATCTTCATAAAGAAAAATGTTAAGTAAGTATTTAAGTTGATATATCACAGTACGAAAAGTTATACATTGGTTATACATTATTTTTATATGTATTTATTTATATAATTACAACTCCGGAGTATCTTTCTTTCAAAATATAATCTTCCGTAAGCGGAAGCTTTTACTTTATTGAACGAATATTCTGTAGGGCTGTACTTTATTGAGTGAATGTTTTGAGTGAACTTCGATAAGCTTCAGAATGGAGTGAGTTATAAATTTGATCGGGAGTTTCAGGGTTTTTCCTTGTCTCCAAAATTTTTATGACTTTCTTTGGTCTGCCGAAACTTGAGTGTTCGTCTTGTTAATTATGGGGACGTGCCAGTGGACGCTTATGTTTATGTCTGATTGGTTCAACCTGCGAACCTAACGCTTTGCCACCAACACTAACGCACACTTGAGTGGTCGTGTTATCTGTTGTCTACCAAGTTCTCTCGCTGAAGAAGCTGTGTACAACTCAGCAGCAGCAAAGTGCGGTTGGCATACCGGCCAACGGTGCCCAGTTCCCCCTCCCCCCGCTCAATGGCCCATAACTTAGAGAAAACAAGTGAGAAAAGTTATCTTCGGCTTGCCGAAGATGGCATACCCTTGAAAACAATAAAATTTTCCATACAAAGACTTGTTTTCATATCGGTCGTTTGTATGGCAGCTATATGATATAGTGATCCGATCCGGATCAAATTTCTACAAATCATGTATGGCTATGTCAAATAAATATATGTTGAATTCGATTGCAATAGCTTGGAAAACAAAAAAGTTTTCCATACAAAGACTTGTTTTCATATCGGTCGTTTGTATGGCAGCTATATGATATAGTGATCCGATCCGACCGATTCCTAAACATGATCTGCGTGAAACAAAAATAAAGATTTGGTAAAAATTTCAAAACGCTAGCTTTAAAACTACTGTCTATTTTTTGCATAGAAACAGACGGACAGACGGACATGGCTATATCGACAAGGCTGTTGATGCTGATCAAGAATATATATACTTTGTGGGGTCGGAGATGTTTCCTTTAATGCGTTACACATTTCTGGACAAAATTGTAATACCCTATTTCAAGGGTATAAAAACCACTGGGGATCTTCTTTGTCAGTCTCGAACCAGAGAGCAACAAAATTAAGAGGATTTGCAGGTCAGTCGTCACCATAGAGCCCCCACTGAAGTTCAACGACATTCTAAAATATTTCAGATGCCATGGGTTCGGACACACCCAGCGCTATTACTTCCTTGAATATCGCTGCGTGAAATGTGGTGGTCCTCACGACTGCAGATCATGCACCAAAAAAGATGACGAGAAAGCATGATGTTTACATTGCCAAGCTGATCACCCTCCGTCGTTCAGAGGATGCCCTGCCTACAAAAAGGCAAAGGCACAGCAATCTCCCAAATCCAAACCACTTCCCATCCAGATTCCAACTATCTCCAATGGTATGAGTTAGAGGGACGCACTCAAAGGAAAACAAGCGACACTGCCAAAGAATCCCTAACAAACCCCTCAAACCCCACCCGAAACCCCATAACCCAACCAGATTGAAGCTATGATTGACCGGATGGAAGGAATGGCGGAGGAATGAGCTTTTAGCTTCCATGCTCAATAGGAACTCATGCAAATAAGACTCAATATAGTTATTTGGAACGCAAACGGCCTGCAGAGGAGCAAAGCTGAAGTTGAGCATCTCATTAGAACAGACAACATCGATGTACCCTGGTATCGGAATACCATTTCTTTCCCAGCTTCCACTTTAACATCAGCGGGTACGATCTGAACCATGCCAACCATCCCAAGGAGTGACATTTAGTACTCGGAACTTCTCGCGTTTCAGGAGGAATGGGTACAGTGCGCCGTGTCCAGGATTACCCCCAGACACCCGATAACCGAGACCCACCTTCAGGACTTCTTCGAGTCCTTTGGACCTCGCTTCATAGCAGCTGGAGACTTTAACGCCAAACACTCTTGGTGGGGGTCCCGCACAAACAACCCCAAAGGCATAAAGCTCAATAAGTACTTGCAACGCAAAAGTCTGGACTGCCATTCCACTGGAGAGCCCACACACTGGCCTTCGGAACCTTTAAAGCCGCCGGATCTGCTGGACTTCGCCGTCTCCAGGGGCATAGGACACTCTAAGATAACATGTTCCAACAACAATAAACTCCTATCCAATCACAGCGCCGTAAACTTGCTCCTAAACATCCCCGTCCTCAAAGGAACCCTGTCTAGAAGACTCCCCGGGAAACACACAGATACCCCCAAGTTTACGTTTTGGATGCTTTCCTCCCTGAACCCAGATCCCCCTATTTTCACACCAAGCTACATTGATGCGGCCATCGAAGAACTAAGTAAGGAGATGCATAATGCTGCCTCCGTCTTGGGTACTTCCCGAAAGAGTGGAATCGCACTGAAGTAATTGTCCTCCTCAAGCCTCGAAAGACTGAAGCCAATCTAGCCGTCTATCGTCCGATTATTTTGCTGGCAATCCTCTCCAAAATACTTAAAAGAGTATTTTTGCGCAGAGTACTGCCAGTACTGGACGAGGCCGGACTGATCCCTGATCACCAGTTTGGCTTCAGACGCTTCAATGGAACACCACCTGAGCAATGCCACCGGATTGTTGGGAGCATACTTGCGACCTTCGAAAAGAAGGAGTACTGCTGCGCCGTTATGCTGGATGTCAAACAGGTGTTTGACAGAGTCTGGCACCCTGGACTCCTTTTCAAAATCAAGTCCCACCTTCCAAGTTTCCACTTCACCTTTCAAATCGTACAAAGAGGAAAGAGAATTCCGAGTGAGATGCGGAATATCAATCAGCAAGCCTAGGTCCATAAGAGCAGGAGTACCTCAAGGCAGTGTTCCCCGACCCATCTTATACACACTCTACACAGCGGACCTCCCCATCACCCCCTCTCGGAACCTCACAGTAGCCACATATACAAATGACACCGCCTTCCTAGCCTCCGCCACAGATCCCCTGGAAGCATCAGCCATCATCCAGAGGCAACTGGATGCTCTCGATCCATGGCTGAAACGATGGAACATCGTGGTCAACGCGGTGAAATCCTCCCACACAACCTTCGCACCAAGCAGGGGGGAATGCCCCCCGTCACACTCAATGGGGAAACCATCCCACTGAATAACATTCCCAAATACCTAGATCTGACCCTGGACCGCAGGCTTACATGGCGCCCTCACCCGATCAACAAGCGCAACCAGGCCGACCTAAGATTCAAGCAACTGCACTGGGTCCTAGGGAGAAGGTCCAAGCTCAGAGAAAAACTCATACTGCCTATTAACAAGGTAGTCCTGAAGCCAATCTGGACCTATGGGATATAGATGTGGGGCACCGCAAGCTGTTCAAACCGCATCAGAATCCAGCGGTTTCAAAACAAATGTCTGAGAACAGTGTTCAACGCCCATCCGTACCACGAAAACTCCATCATTCATAAAGAGCTTGGAATTGCATGGGCAGCAGAGGAGATCACCCGTCTCAGCGAAAGATACACAAAAAGACTAGACAACCACCACAACCACCACAACCACCCCAACCACCCCAACCACCTGGCTATCAACCTTCTAGACAATAGCCAATCCCAAAGACGACTGAAGAGGAAACACCCGCTTGACCTCCCCCATCAATAGACACGTAAGTTAAATTCTATAAAAATACATCCATGTTAATCCCTCATGTTAATGTCACCCCTATACCATTTAATGATTGTCCACTCGGACAGATTTTAAATTAAAAACAAGAACGTTAGAACAAAAAAAAACATAACTGACATTACTTCTCTCATTAACCTCTAAGATGTAATAACAAACCTATTGAAATAGTAAAAAAAAATTTTCGACAGGACTCAAGTCCGCTGTCACCGTGCTTAGTATTTTAACCTTAATAAAACTGATTTGCGACGCATTTTAAAGGACGATTCGCAAATTTTTGGTTCATATATAGTGTCATTGTCCCCAAGAGAGAAGTAAGTCACTCCCGGCATCGGGAGTCTGTGCGGACATTAAGTAGATGTTTCACTAGGCAGGTGTTCCACCTGCTACATGGTATATGCTAAGCTATTGATGCGAGCGATTTTTACCGTTGCTAGGCGAGCCGCCGTAGCATTTAAGAGTCAGCGGCAAGAAATGATCTACAATACATGACAGTACTTCGTTGTCAACACTACTACCTCGGTACCGGGGGACAACATGCACTTCAGGTGCATGTTTTCGTGGACTCCAGGTAGTCCACGTTTGTCGCGAATGTGTAGGGGGTCGCAAACGCAAACGACGACGTAGAGGCCTGGTTCCAAAACTAAATTTGCTCCGATGAGGACAATATCGATCTTTAAATTGGAACTGCAAGCGACCGTGTTTGGAACGCTATTGATGAACACTGTGAAACTGGAACACAGTGTGGACGAATATAGATGCGTAGAATATAGATGCGTAGATGCGTAGTTTGGAAAGTTTGGGCTAGCTACAACAGCCAAGATGATCTAGCCATCTCTGTCTGTCTGTTCGTCTATCTGTATTAACCCGGGGAACTCAGAGACTATAATATTTAGAGACAAAATATTTGGCATTTTGACACCTGTAATGCCCATGCAGATGAAATTTTTTTTGACAATTGGTTCCGCCCATTGGCTAAACCAAAAAAGTCTCTTTCAACAATTTTTAGTTCAAATGTAAACAATTGACTTTGATCTCAGGCTGATTTCCAAAAATAATTTTAAAGATGACGGTATTTACTTAAGGGGATATGCGCAGATAGCGCAGCCTAAAAAAGGATTTGTATGAATATATAAACAAATTTATTAAATATAAAAATTTATTTTAAACAGATAAATTTTTACAAGATAAGAATTTTTTTTTAAATATTTTACAAGTAATTTTAAATACGTAAAAACAAATTTTAAAAAGTTTTTCTAAGTTTTAGTAAATTTCTTCGTTTAAAGCCACAAGTATTTTGAAAAAATTTGAAGCTGATCAATAGAGCCAACTTCGAGAAATCACGATAACCGACTTTAAAAGTACCTTTCTGAGAAAAACACGTTGAAAGTTTCAAACGATGTTCACCCATAGTAGAATATATCCATAAAAATTAATGTATATCTCTGAAGATTTTGTCGAATTCGTTTTGAATTTTAAGGGCACAAAAATATGTATATATTTAAAAAAAAACAAAAACTAATTTTAATTTAAACACTTCTAGCTAAATTGGAAATATTTTCAGACATCATTGCCATATAAGCAAGATTGCTTGGAAGAAAATTTGCGGTGCGTCGGGCGCAGATGACCGACACTCTTTTCGTATTTGGGTAAATACATTAGGTTTTCTGACAATAGTAATATCGGAGATATTTATAGCCAAATAACAATAACAATTTAATTTTAAGCATAAACGTAGCATATCCTCTTTCAAAATAACTTTACCAGAAGCTTCCCTTGATAAATCTTTAGATCCTACTACCTGGCCCGAGCACAGTATTATCCATGAGTTCTTGATCAGAGATTCTCAAGGTTCCAGTCTAGTTAATACTTCAAAAAACTAAGCAACAAGATTTTTTCTTGTTGCTACCAAAACCTTCGCAGTATTCTTGGAAAACTGAACTTACTTTATACTAACAGTTCTTCCTTTGACTTCGATGCTATTGTGCTAACTGAAACCTGGCTAAACTCCACTGTCATAGACAATGAAATTTTGGTATCGAAGTACACTGTCTTTCGGGAAGATCGCCCAACCTTTGGAGGTGGCGTTCTGATTGCCGTAAACAACATCTACACATTTGAACGTATTACTATTACTAATCCTTTCGGAATTGAATTTTTAGCCGTTAAAATTCATTCTGAGTCCCATAACCTTTTCATCACCTGTTCCTACATTCCTCCTCTGAGTGATGCAATTATTTATATGCACCACTTAACTGTCATAAAATCAGTTTTGTCCCTGCTAAATGATGCTGATCTTATTCTAGTTATGGGGGATTTCCATCTGCCCCTCATTTCATGGATCAACTCGGATGAGGATAACTCGCTTTTACCCACTAACCAAAATGACTTCCTTGATGGCTTAGCCGACTCTGCCGTTTTCCAACTTAACCCTATAAGGAACTCCCGTGGCAGGTCGCTTGACCTAATTTTCTCTAATACTACCTCCTCTGCCACAATAGCAAGGTTTCCTCCCTTATCTACTCCTGAGGACTCTCACCACCCAACACTCTTAGTCTCGCTAATTATTGACTCTCCTGAAGTCCCCCCCAATAACAGCGAGCAGCCTCGTCAAAAATGCTTTAAAAAAACCAACTACTGTGACCTAAGAAATCACCTGACTAATATTGACTGGAGTTATCTATCTAGTTTCAGCAATATCGAGGAAGCTACAGGCTCTTTTTTATGAAGTAATTCATAACGCCTTAAATAAATCTGTCCCTGAAACGTTAACTCCATCAACGTCTAAACCCCCATGGTTTAATAAGCACCTCTCTCTCCTAAAAAATAGGAAATCTAGAGCCTACAAAAGTCATTAAAGTCTCCAACCTCGATACATCTTTCTAATTACCTTCTAATCCGCAACCAGTTCTTTGACCTTAACAATAAACTATATAAAAATTATATTTCTAAATGCAAACTCAATTTTCGCAACGATCCAAGCTCTTTTTACTCTTTTGTAAACTCTAAACGCAAATCCAATCTTTTCCCCCCTTCCCTCTCATATAATAATACTTCCGACTCTTCGCATCTCGGCATTGCTAATCTATTTGCGTCATTTTTTCAGTCAACCTACTCATCTAACTCATTTGATCCCTCCTCTAACTATCCATATATTTTACCCTACATAAACAACATTTCCCTTTCCAAATTCCACTGTCATGATGTGTTTACGGCTCTTTCATCAATTAAAATCTCTTTTCACCAGGCCCAGACAACGTACCTAGCTGCATCCTCAGAAGGTGCTCCGATCTTCTCACCCTACCTCTTACCATTCTATTTAACCTATCCTTGGAGCAAACTTCCCTACCTAAATTATGGAATGAATCATACCTAATACCAATTCATAAAAAAGGCTCTAAGGCTTCCATTGAGAACTACCGCGGCATTGCTAAGCTTTCTGCGATTCCCAAACTCCTTGAGAAACTTATCACATCGCAGCTTCAACATGCATGCAAGAGCATAATCTCACCTGCACAGCATGGCTTTGTCAAGCTTCGCTCGACAACAACTAATCTACTAGAATTTTCGTCGAAAATCAACCGAGGTTTTCAACGTCGCTTGCAAACTGATGTAATTTACACTGACTTCAGCAAAGCATTTGATTCAGTTAATCATCAGCTCTTGCTACGGAAACTCTCGCTTATTGGTTTTCCACCAAATATCCTGATGTGGGTTGCTTCCTACCTTTCAGATCGAACCCAGCGTGTCCTATTTAAATCTACCAAGTCGAAGGTCATCCATGTCTCATCGGGTGTCCCTCAGGGTAGTCATCTAGGACCACTGTTGTTTATACTCTTTGTGAACGATCTTCCTAATGTGATTAGTTATGCCTCTACGCTGGGTCTCAGTTCGCTGAGTTAGAGAGTGCCGATTGATTTTTATTTTATTTTGCATTGTTTTTGACTTTGTTGCTAATTCAGCAGAAACGAGAATTGCAGTAGCAACCGTGCGTCGGTGGTCGATACGGCCGTTGCAGTATTTGTTGTTGTTGCGAGTGCAGTGGTCAATGAGATCGAAGTTTAAGTTGCCGTGGCTCTCTTTGCTCTCTTTGCCACATCGCTGGGATTGCCAGTTTGGCTAGATAGTTTTAATTAAACTTGAAAGGGCCTTCTCGAGTAACAAATGCTATATACGTTATATACGCTTCTTTCTTTTACTGGTACATGGAAGAAATCATTTTCAAGGTCTATAATTGTGAAAAATTTGGAAGCTTTGAGTCGCTTAATCACATCTTCGATTAGCGGAACCGGGAAACGATCTTTTAACACTATACTATACAATTTCCAATAGTCGACTTAGCGAAACGGCATCACAATTCCATTTATAATAATTTTTATTTTTATATGCCATTGCATCTTTAATGCTGGCGACTTGTAACTGTATTTGGTCCTATTGCAATAAAGGATTCAAATGGCTTCGTGCTGATATTAACTAGACCTTTTTACACTACTACACTACTGGAAAACTTGACTCCTTTTTGCGTACCGCACACTAAGCGCACACTTTACAAGTGATACATCTGCTCCTCTGTCCACTAAGAATTCAACTTCGTCCCATTATATGGTCATTGTTTATCTACGTTTTTGCGCGGCATTTATTTTCACATATCGAACTTTTTGTCTTTCTTTTTTCCTTTTATGTTCCGCTGAGCCGCAGTAAAGACAGCAACCTTTGGTTGTTTCCATAAACTTTTTATGTTTTTGCATATTTTTCATTTCAATGTCATATTGTTCATAGCGATTCCTGCTCCGCTCTTGTTCAAGCTCAAATAGATCCTTCATCTCTTTTAGATCTTTGTACGTTACATACCGATACACGCTAACTTTAAATTGATTTTGTATCTGCTAATCCGTCTACTATATACCGCAGAACCGCTGGCTTTTTCATGTTACCGACATTGGCAATCCTCTTCATATTTAGAAAATATTCATGAATATAATATATAATATATCCCTTTTACGTTCTTTTTATATTTTAATATTTAACACATTTTCAATGCTTAAACAATTATCGAGCTTTCACACAGTGCTATATGCACCATTTCCTTGCCTTTTAACGTTATTGCAAAACTCGGGTACTATCCAAACAGATCGAAATAATCGATCATAATAATGATACCAAAGGCAGGCAAGGACCACTCAGTTTCCTCATCGAACCATAAGCCTATTGCCTTATCTCCCGAAACTATTTAAAAAATATCAGATGACCCTAATAACATCCTACTTGAGGACACCCAATCTTATTCCAGCGCATCATTGCTTGTTCAATGTCAACAATCAATAACATGAGAAATACGATTTGCTTTAAAATACGGAAATATTGTGCTGAAATATTTTTGGATGCCTCTCAGGCTTTTGACAAGGTCTGGCTAGATGGATTTATGTTCAAAATTAAAACAATGCTTCCCCAAAACACCTACAAACTCCTAAAGTCGTATCTTTACAACAGAGCCTTTGTTGTGAGATGCAACTTTAACATGTCCGACGACCATGCTATAAACGCTGAAGTTCCCCAGGGCTGCGTACTTGGACCAGCTCTGTAAGTCCTTTTACAGCAGACATACCCACAAGCAGACTAAACTTCTACGTTTGCCGACGACACAGTAAGATCGCTGGATTCAAATTCCCTGTACAAGCAACAACTCAACTCTCTTCTCGCCTAGTGGCCGTGGAGAAGTTGCTATCTGACTGGCGAATCAAAATAAACGAACTAAAATGTAAGCATGTAACATTTACATTCAATCGTCAAGACTGCCCTTCGTTCACCTTAAACAACACAGTACTCCCGAAAGCAAATAAAGTGACGCATCTTGGAGTGCACCTCGACCGACGGCTTACCTGGCGCAGGCGCATGGAAGCCAAAATGAGGAGCGTGGCGAGCTGAAGCAAAGGTGGCAACATACAAGAGTGCTGGCACCGTTGTTGCGAAGTTGTCAGTAGTCGAGAGCAGTCCAGTCGCGGTCGTTAATTTAGCCGTATTGTATTATCATATCATTAACCATAGAACCTACATTTAATATAAATAAACATCATTATAATTATCAATCTTGCAGGTATATATCAAAAAGGCACAGAAAATCCACAAGCAGAACCATGACAAGAATCGTAATCCGGAACCGGCCATTAAAAGGTCGCAGTTCGTATATGTAGTACAGTTGGAGAGTTGTAGAATTACATTAAAACCGCCGAAAACCTAAGGAAGAGCATAATTAGGGTCAAAGGCAGGGTGCTGTATTCTGCATTGATTGTAGAAGGAGTTAACTCCGTAGCAACTGAAGAAGCTACATGGTACACATATAGTGCAAGTCCCACCCCAAGTGCCATCGATTTCGGCATCTCAAATAGCTTCACACAGCATCAAATCATTGCCTTTGCTCTTTGAGCTAGATGAAAACGCACAAACATTTAAAGGTGTCACAAAAATGCTGTCACCGGATGCAAATGCTTAGGGTTTTATGGAGCATATTGAGGCCACCTTAGAAGTCAATATTCCCAGCGATACTTGCAATAGTCTGGAAGCGTATGTCGACTAATGCGTATTGGCAATTGCTAAGGCATCAGCTGCACCAACCCCACCCCAAGCTGGTCACACGACTGTAGGGAGGGCTTCCATCTTGAGCTTGGAAGCTAGGGAACTGCTCACCTATAAAAGGCGCCTTAGAAGTCTATACTATATATCGCGACAGGATATCCTAGCGTTAAGCAGGAATACTCAAGCATCACAAATAGACAATAAATTAATTAATTAAAATTAATGGTTCCAGTTTAAAAAAAGCACATTGGTGTGATATATTTTTTTGCTATAGATATTCAGCCGATCAATTTTGTCCGGCGTAGTTTTAGTGTAGTGTCAACCAACAATCGATTAGTTGGGAAGGTGCTTATAGGGTCATAAAAGGTGAATACAAAAATAAGGATAGCTGGGAGGAGAAATAAGTTGGCCAGGTAGTAGGCAAGCCGATAGCTCATAATAGACAACACCATAAACCTCGCTCAAATCCAAGCTCTCAATAAAAATGCCGTCAGAGAAGATAACGCAACTACAATCAAAGTTTCAAACCAATTGGACTCCCTAGCAGCTCGAGTGCAAAATTTGCAGGTGGAAGAACCTCAAATAACCACGAATAAAAAGGTTTCTGTTAGCCCTGATGTTAGTTGTGACATACCACTAGACATAATGAAGTCTGTGGCAGAGTTCTATGGTACCCAAAACGAATATGTGGCATGGAGATTGTCTCCATATATCATATACGCTTCCGCGCTTTTTAAGCCGTATAATGGCTACCAAGCTACCAAGCTGTTATCATCATAAGAAATAAAATCCCAGGCGCAGCTGAAGCCTTACAAGTATGTCACAATACTGTGTTAAGATTCGATGACATCTCGGCCAGATTAGATTGTACCTATTTGAATAAAACAATCTTACAAGAGACAAACTGACGAGACGGCAACGATCTGCTCAACGCTGAAGTTAAAGACGATGCCCTAGGGTCTCAAAAAATCGGTTAGAGCTGTGTCGTCTGCCGTCTGGTTTGAAAAACGCAAGCAGCATTTTCCAAAGAGCTTTAGAAGATATTCTGAACAAATTGGGTACGTCTATGAAGATGATGTCACGATATCCTCAGAAAATGAAACCGATCACGTCCGCCACATCAACACTGCTGAAATGCCTAATACTAAAATAAGGGTAAGTCAGGAAAAGATTATGGTTTTTAAAGAAAGCGTAGAATACATTGGTTTTATACTAAGTAAGGACGGAACAAAATCTGATCCAGGGAAGGTAAGAGCCATACAAGATAATGCTGAACCGAAAGGCATTTACAGTGTCAGATCTTTTCTAGGTTTAGCAAGCTACATGGTCTTTGCCGCTTGCTCGTCCAATAACAGATATACTGAAGAGGGAACGGGTAATCCCAATGATATTGCGAACCATAAAACAGATCGAATTAAACTAGGTCACCAATGAAAGGGAATTTCTGGCTTTTATGTGGGCGCTGGGAAAATTATAGACCAGGGATATTAATTTTTTTACCGACTATCTACCTCTTGTGTTCGCTGTAGTCGACAGAAACAGCCTGGTAGAGAAAATGTTGTTGCCGATCCTCCATCCAGGTAAAGGTAAGATTATGCATTACAAAACGAACCCCAATCAGACGCTCCAACGTTTCACAGCGGTTTCTCACTAAACACACGGTCGATGCTACAGAAAACCTTTAAACTGCTTTAGAGATCAAATCGTTTTGGAGAAAGCTCCTTTTCCGCTAGAGCGGAACCTAGTGCGGTTTCGTTATAAAACTCGCCATTTGATCAGTTTCACTGATAATAGCATAATATTAAAAACCCTCAAAGAAGTCGTGAATTCGGTGGTCGTCAACGCTATACACTACGACCTGCATACTCTAGCTAGCTTCCCTCACGCCCTCATTACCAATGTCATGTTGTAAATAACCGGCAAACACGAGAAAAAAACAAGTAAGGTAGCAGCAGTCGAGTTTCTTACAATTTATTTATTTAGTATCAATAAATAAATGAAGCAATATTCTATTAGAAAAGAGTACCATAACAATATAAATTTGGTATGATTTTGGTTATGAAAATAAGTTTCGTGTGTAAAGCCATACACATTTCGCTGTCAACGTCGCAGTCGGCGTCGCGCAATGCGTGTTTTGCTGCGCTTCTGCTTCCCTTGCCATAGATTTTGCATGTGGCATAACTTCCGTGTTTCTTATCCGATTTGGTTCAAATTTAAAAATTAAAAATTAGATAGCTTTTATAACCACCAACGCATATGCCGAATTGCATAGCATTAGGTTAATAATTGTGGGCGTGGCAGTTTTTTGCGGTTTGCGGGGAGCGTGGTCGTGGCAGTTTTTTGCTGATTGCGGGGGAGCGGGGGGTGATATCAAAATAAAACAACAAACTTGTACTGCGTATGGTTACCTATCCAACGATATATGGCACATGTCTGTAGCTCTTGTAGTTTCTGAGATCTAGGCGTTGATACGGACAGACGGACGGACAGACGGACGGACGGACTGACGGACGGACAGACGGACTGACGGACGGACAGACGGACATGGCTATATCGACTCGGCTGTTGATGCTGATCAAGAATATATATACTTTATGGGGTCGGAGATGCTTCCTTCTGCCTGTTACATACATTTGCACCATATTATGATACCCTTTTCACCCATTTTTAATGGGTACAGGGTATAATTAGCGCTGTTGACAAGTTTTCGACAAAAATTACGAAGTGCGGAAGTACGGAAAGTTGCAAATAGAAAAAACTGGAAAGTTTCCATGAACTGTCTTAAAAAGAAATTCCGTACTTGGCATTTTTGAATTAAAGTCTGTAATAAGTTTTGTTGTAAACGGATTGAGAATCAAATGCGAATATAAATGTAAAGAGAAAAAACTGTCCCGTTTCGGTTGCTATGGTTACATAGAAAAAAAATGCGACGCTAGCAACGACGCTAATAAATTAAAACAGGCAGTCTTCGGTAATGGGCAGTCGAGAGCAGTCCACTTGCGGTCGTTAAACTTGCTTGGTTTAATTATCTTTGTATTTGGCCAGCAAAATCATCACAACAGCAATAACAAGACGGATCGTTGCATCAATTGTGGATCGCCTGAACACATAAAGAAATATTGTTATGTCTTTGCGGTTCTTCGATGTGTGGCGTGGACAAACCCGGCAATATGACTTTCTCGCAAATTTTAATTTAAAATCGATTTTAAAATCATTTTGGATGCAAATGTGTTTAAGTTTTCATGGTTGTCAGCTTTCTCGGAAATAGATGGCAATAAGCTGATACTTATTCATGATTGCGGCTGTGCTGAAAATAATAAGAATGCTCCTCCCTTGTTTGCACCCTAAATACGACATATGATAGAATAATCTCGGCTAGTGGCATGTTAGTGCTGCTTAAATCGCTTTTCAAGGCCTAAATGTTGAAAAACTTGCGGCCACCCGAAGTACGATCTATTTGGAAGATCAAATCAGTAAATTAAGCTAAAGTATCGCAAAATGAAAAGAGCTTATCCGATAAGCAAACAATTTTCGAAGATCCCGAGGACAGCGACAATGGTATTCCCCATGACATCGCCAGCCGGCTTAAGACAAAGCTCAAGCAAGGGATTCCATATCTCTAATTCGGACGACGAGTGCCCCGAATTCTAAAGGAACAATAGTAGAGACAAAAACTTTCCATTGCCACGAGAGGCCATGGTATAATACAGGTGGAAATGTAGCAGGCTATATTGATAGGGTCAGGAGTGTAGTTGAAAAAAAATGATTCAGCAGTGAAGTCAGTCGAAGATAATAATCAAGTTGTTTTACCGACTTTTCCTTAGCCTTTTGAGCCATTTTAGCCATTTGAGGTTGTTAAAGTAAACCCGAAAGTTGTCAAGTTCACTAAGTTTTAATACCTAATCTAACCCAAAAAAAATATACATGTCGGAGCGTTGGTTTTAGTACTTTGCAGACTAGTGTAGTTCTAGTATTTTGTAGACCAGTGTTATAGATTCGGTGTAAGTGGCGCTGTTGGGGTCAGGCGACACCCTGGCGGCTTGTGCCTGCATACGCACAGCATTTCCATGGAATGGTAAAGGCATGGCAAGAGATGGACTCTTTTGCTGAGTGAGGTCTGATCGTTGGCCGTGGACTGAGAGAGAGAGAGCTTTGAGTGAAAGGAGTGAGTGTGAGGGTTGGTCAGGCTCGGTGCTCTCGAGGGAGATCAGTTCTTGCAGCGGCATTGAGACGAGCAGAACTTACTATGCTTTTCATAGAATTGTAAAAGAATGGATGCTATAATGAATGTTTCTCCGACATCAGAAGTGGGATCGGCTTCGCCTAGACACCAAGATTCGGCCCACATCCTCGCAACGCTGGAAGCTCAAAACAAAAGTCTAATGGACATCATCAAATCCATGCAGACTCTGAGACCGGTAGCAGACGAAAGGCCAGTAATCGTATCTTTACCAAAATTTAATCCAGATTGTGCTGGAGCAGACGCCTCTGCCTGGTGTACAACGGTGGACCTAATATTTTCTGGCAGTACCCCCGAAGGCGGCGCCCTTGTGATAGCATTAAGCAAGGCGCTGGAAGGCGGTGCATCACAATGGCTATCGCAAATATGTTTTGCCGGCATCACCTGGACGCAATTCAAGGAACTGTTCATTCAACGCTTCGTGGGAGTAGAGACAACCACAGCAATTCTTATGAACATATTGAACGGTCGTCCGAAATCTGGAGAGGGATTTGCAGAGTATGGCAGTCGAATCGTCACGTCGCTTATGTCCAAATGGAAAGCTAAAGGCCTGGAGGAAATCGCTGTTTCGATAGCATTGGCACACATGGCGCAAATCGACAACAGCTTGTTGCGCTGGGTATACACTACCAACGTAACCAGTCGCAATGATCTACAACAACAACTACAGGCCTACGCTTTTAAAAAGCGTACTGCAGTGGAGGATGAGTATTCAACTGGCCCAGAGCGGAAGAGGACCAAGCTTCAGATGAAATGCCATCATTGTGGAAAGATTGGCCACAAAATTGCCGAGTGCCGCAGTCGACTGGAAAGGAAACCAAACTCAAAGGGATGGACACAGGATGGGAGCAGTTTTTCAGGAATGAAAGATCGGTCAAATGTAAAATGTTTCAAGTGCAACGAAATGGGACATTACGCCTCTGCATGTCCAAAAATCCGATCCAGTGGCAACGAGAGGACCTACGAGAGGCGCGTGGACGTTTGCGCAGTGGCCCCGGCAAAAGGGATAATAAATCTGTCCGGTGAGTCTGTTCCATTTTGTTTTGACTCCGGAGCTGAATGTTCATTGGTAAAAGAGAGTGTGGCAGATAAGTTTAAGGGAAAACGATTTCATAATATTGTAAAATTAAATGGCATTTGTAATGATTCAATTTGTAGTACAAAGCAAATTCTATCCAATATAAATATTGAACAATATTGTCTAGAGACTTTGTTGCATGTAGTTGCGGACAAATACCTGGAATACGATGTTTTGTTAGGCCGCGAGATATTAAGCCAGGGCTTTGGCGTAACAATAGATGCCGAAAAATTCTGTATTTATAAAACAAAAAGAGTTGGTATGGTAACTTTAACTAATTATGAAAACCTTTTAGATTCTGATGGGGACCTTAGTAATTCCGATAAGACGGCACTGAAAAACATCCTAAAACATTATTCAGATTGGTTTATAGAGGGAATTCCACAGACTCGTGTAACAACAGGGCAATTGGAAATTAGGCTAATAGATCCACAAAAGACAGTGCAGCGCCGGCCATACAGGCTAAGCGAGGATGAGAAAGCAAACGTGCGTTGCAAAATCAATGAGCTTCTAAAATTCAACATTATTCGTCCCAGTTGCTCACCTTTCGCTAGCCCGATGATGCTCGTGAAAAAGAAAAATGGTAGCGATCGTCTTTGTGTAGATTACCGTGCATTGAATGAGAATACAGTCGCAGATAAATATCCATTACCCCTTATTGCTGACCAGATTGCCAGATTACGTGGAGCAAGCTATTTCTCGTGTCTCGATATGGCTAGTGGATTCTACCAAATACCGGTACATCCAGATTCAATAGAGCGCACCGCTTTCGTTACTCCCGAAGGGCAATATGAATTTTTAACCATGCCTTTTGGTTTAAAAAATGCGCCATCAGTGTTTCAGCGCGCTATAGTTAAGGCCTTGGGTAACCTTGCATACACATATGCCATCGTGTATATCGACGATGTTTTAATTGCGGCCGAAACTAAGGAGGATGCTTTAGTTCGATTGCAGGTAGTGCTAGAAACCTTGAGCAAGGCTGGATTTTCATTTAATATGACCAAGTGTTCGTTTCTTAAGACTAAGGTAGAGTATCTTGGATTTGAAGTAAGCAATGGACAAATCCGCCCTAACGCACGTAAAATTCAAGCATTGACAGAACTGCCACCTCCACAAACCGTAACACAATTAAGGCAATTTATTGGGTTAGCCTCATACTTTCGGCAGTTTGTGCCAAAATTTTCCGAAACTTTAAAACCATTGTATTTTCTGACTTCAAAAAGAAACTCTGATTTCAATTGGCTCATAGAGCATGAACAAATTCGATCAAAAATAATATCTGTACTAACCCAGGAACCGGTGCTTACTATATTCGACCCTAAATATCCGATAGAGCTACACACGGATGCCAGCTCGATTGGCTACGGGGCAATATTGCTACATAAAATTGACAAAAAGCCCCATGTGGTTGAATACTACAGTAAATGTACTACACCAGCTGAATCAAAATATCACTCGTACGAACTTGAGACTATGGCGGTTGTCAATTAAACATTTCCGGCACTATTTACAGGGACGAAAGTTCGTGGTATTTACTGACTGCAATTCCCTAAAAGCTAGTCGTACAAAATCAGACCTATTACCGAGGGTGCATCGATGGTGGGGTTTCTTGCAGTCCTTTGATTTCGATATCCAATATACAAAGGGAGAACGAATGGCTCACGTAGATTTTTTTTCACGAAATCCACTGACAAAAGAAAGTAAAAGTAAATGTATAAACAAAATAGTTGAAAAACGAATTGAGCTAACCGAGATTACAGACAATTGGCTGGTTTCTGAACAACAACGTGATCCTGAGGTAGCCGACATATCGTCCAAGTTAAGAAATTATGAATTGCCGGAGAGTCTAGATAGAACCTACGAATTAAGAAAAGGAATTTTATACAGAAAGATTCAAAGAAACGGTAAGACCAAATGTTTGCCAGTAATCCCAAGGGCATTTAGATGGGCAGTGATTAATCACGTCCACGAATCTATCATGCATTTGGGATGGGAAAAAACATTGAATAAAGTTTATGAATTTTACTGGTTCGAAAATATGTCAAAATACGTTCGTAGGTTTGTCGAAAATTGCATTACTTGTAAAATAGCAAAGCCTTCAGTTGGAAAAATTCAGGCAGAAATGCACCCGATTCCTAAGGTAGATATTCCGTGGCACACAGTGCATATAGACATAACGGGAAAAATGAGTGGGAAAAACGACTTGAAGGAGTACGTTATTGTTTTGGTAGATGCATTCACGAAATTTGTTTACTTTCATCACACCTTGAATATCGACACCGAAAGTTCCATTAAAGCTGTTAAAGCCGTCGTTTGTTTGTTTGGGTTGCCTACCCGAATTATAGCGGATCAGGGTCGTAACTTTGCCAGCTCGGGTTTCCGTGAATTTTGTTCTTCCCAGAAAATTGATTTACATCTAATTGCTACAGGCGCGAGTAGGGCGAATGGCCAGGTAGAGTGGATAATGAGTACGCTTAAGAGCATGTTGACTGCCGTGGAAACCAGTCAGAGGTCGTGGCAGGATGCATTAGCAGAAGTGCAATTGGCAATGAATTGTACAACCAACCGAGTCACTAAGGTCAGCCCGCTTGAATTGTTGATTGGTAGGGAAGCTAGACCTGTTGGCCTGTTGCCAGTAGGTGAAGAAGAAGAAAACGTGGTTGATAGAGAGTCTTTGCGGAAACAAGCAAAGGAAAACATAGAAGCTAATGCACGTTATGACAAATCTCGGTTTGACAAAAACAAGGCGAAAATAGTAAAATTTAACGTAGGGGATCATGTCTTGTTGAAAAGTGAAGAGCGTCATCAAACAAAGCTTGATCCGAAATTTAAAGGTCCGTTTGAGATAGTCGAATTACTAGAAGGAGATAGATATGTGTTAAAATCGTTGACGAGCAAAAGAACGTATAAGTATTCGCACGAATTTCTGAGAGCATTGCCAAACAGACAAATCAACGAAGAAATTGACATAGATTGACCAAGAGGTGATAAGATGACCGCACCATATCAAATGTGACTTGTTATGGCGGGGGTCGAGTTGAAAAGGTGTTAAAGGAACTACACCAGAGTTTGAGTTGAAAAGGTTTTAAAGGAACTACACCAGAGTTTGAGTTGAAAAGGTGTTAAAGGAACTACACCAGAGTTTAAGTTGAAAAGGTGTTAAAGGAACTACACCAGAGTTTGAGTTGAAAAGGTGTTAAAGGAACTACACCAGAGTTTAAGTTGAAAAGGTATTAAAGGAACTACACCAGAGTTTAAGTTGAAAGGGTGTTAAAGGAACTACACCAGAGTTTACGTTGAAAAGGTGTTAAAGGAACTACACCAGAGTTGAAGAAGTAATTTAATATGAATAGGTGTAAAAGAAAATATGCTTGAGATACGAATAGTAAAATATGATAATTTAAATTGTAAGGCTAATTGATTTAAGGAGAAGAGTTAATGAAGAAAAAAAGGCAGTGTATGGAGTAGTCAAGAAGACAATTTTCCTATGTTCGGTTAAGTACCTTAAGTTGTAGGTTAATATAATGGGAAAAATAAAAATGAATAATGCCCGACAGGTGAGAGTATTGTGATTAAACGTTAACACACGAGGTGATTTGTCAGGAAGGCCGTGTCGGAGCGTTGGTTTTAGTACTTTGCAGACTAGTGTAGTTCTAGTATTTTGTAGACCAGTGTTATAGATTCGGTGTAAGTGGCGCTGTTGGGGTCAGGCGACACCCTGGCGGCTTGTGCCTGCATACGCACAGCATTTCCATGGAATGGTAAAGGCATGGCAAGAGATGGACTCTTTTGCTGAGTGAGGTCTGATCGTTGGCCGTGGACTGAGAGAGAGAGAGCTTTGAGTGAAAGGAGTGAGTGTGAGGGTTGGTCAGGCTCGGTGCTCTCGAGGGAGATCAGTTCTTGCAGCGGCATTGAGACGAGCAGAACTTACTATGCTTTTCATAGAATTGTAAAAGAATGGATGCTATAATGAATGTTTCTCCGACATACACATTACCTAATATCAAAAAACATTTACCTTATATTGCTAATATTTAATTAAAATTAATAGTGAAATGAGAAACTGTGCTTATTTTTACCGACGACTACGAGTCGCAGTATTAGACAACAAATAATAAATGTGTGTGTTCTAGGAATTTGTGCACTGCCAGGCGACAAAGAATATTAAGAGAGACTCTACCGCTGGGTGAGGTCTGATCGTAGGGCCATGAGAGTAATTGACAAAGAGATGACAAATTATTCAAAAAGTAGCTAAGTAGTAGCTTGGTGAAGTCCTTTAAGTCGGGTGTGTGGCCCAGAGATGATAAGAACTAACTGCTGAGCACGATGGTAGCAACGAGAAATCAATCTTCGACGTATATATATATATATATATATATATATATTCCATTATATATAGTGACGTATTTGGGTGGTCCAAACCGGCCACTTCAATTATTTCATAGAACTATAAACAGTTATGCACTTAAGCGATTTCCATAATGTATCGCAGCTGCGCAGCATACGTTTCCAATAAAGAATTCTTTCGCAGCCGCACTTAGCCATTCTTGTAAACATCCTAAATCCTGACCTAAGCAGATTTGACTGCTCTCTTTGAATCTTTTCCTAATCTTAAGAATCCAAGAGCAAGGCTCTCCAGAAATACAAATATTGTTAAAATACCGAGGCTTCTCCTCAACCCAATGTACATTTGATTTTTAGTCTTAAGCCGACATTCAATCAATAAAAACACAAAGCGGATTCAATCGGAGTTTTTATTTATTTCGGCGTTGATCTTAGTTTAAATACGTATCATTTATTCGACTCGAAAATACAAACAAACAATACAAACAAGTATCCGAAAAAAGAACCTTCGAGTGGAAAATAAGTTAAATTTTATAATCCAGTGCTCGAAACATTTCCCAAAATAAATTCGTGAAAACTCTTCAACTTGGATTATAATTCCAATTCGGTTATCCAAATAAAAGTGGAAGTGAAATACGAAACAAAAACATTAAGTCCAAATTCAACTAAGTTTTAAAACAACTTATAAAATTATAAGAAAGTGAAGTTAAAAACAACAAAAAAAAAACTTTTATACTTAAATAAAAATAAAAAACAATAAATTAAAGCAACATAATAAAACAACACCAAAATTAAAAATTTACAATAAAAAAGTGTAAGTGAAACTAGAAAACGAAACAAAAAAAAAAAAATAACATTAAATCCAAAACAAAACAAAAAAATTAAATCAAAACCAAAAAAAATTAAACACAAAATTTAAAAAAAAATGTCACAACCAATTATTGCCGCACCCCAAATCGTTGCGCTGAGCGACAACAACCTTGCCGAAGCCCGTCGGCAACTTAAAGATATTATGCCATTCAAGGGTGATCCAGAAACCCTTCACACCTTCGTCAGTAGAGTAGATTACGTAATTTCGCTCTACCAAACGAATGATGTTCGACAACAGATGATTCTACTGGGAGCGATCGAAAGGAACTTGAACGGGCAGGTTACACGATCTTTGGGACTTCCGAACATCGAAGATTGGCCTACCCTAAAGGCAAGACTCATCGCGGAATTTAAAACTCAAACACCAAACTACAAACTTCTGGAGAACTTCAGGGAAACACCATACAGAGGAAACCTAAGAGCATTCTGCGAAGAAGCGGAAAGACGACGTCAATTATTAATTTCGAAATTACACCTAGAAGGTAACCAACCGGATTTCCTTATTTATATTCAGGCTATTAAGGACTCTATTAAGATACTGATAAGGATATTACCAACACAATTATTTACTATTTTAGCTCACCACGATATTACAGACTTAAGATCCTTAATTACCATTGCACAAAATGAGGGAATTTATGAAGAACACATTAACTTTGAATTTAATAAAAACCCAGAATACCGTAAAAACTCAAATTCTAATCAGAATTCGAAAACACATAAAATTTGCATTGTTTAAACTCAATATCGCCCAAGTTACCCACAATATTCCCAACCCTTCCAACCTAATTTTAATCAATACGTGCAACCATTTAGACCTAGCCATACACAGCAGATGACTAACAACCCACCTATGTGGCACGCACCTAATTATTTCAGACCCAACCAGTACATAAACACACAACCCATTATTCAAAAAAATCCTTTCCAACAACATCCCAACAAAATCCAAAATCCCCAAACAACACATTTTAGAGGAAATACATACCCTCAACTACAACAACCCTCTACATCTAAAAATTCTAACTTCCCGATTACTAAACGACTAAGACCATCGGACAGTGAACAAACTAAAATGTCTATTGACGAAATGAGATTCCAAGACGCGCATGAATTCAGTATTATGAC
The DNA here is from genome assembly GCA_018150545.1 of Drosophila ercepeae. Classification (NCBI taxonomy): domain Eukaryota; kingdom Metazoa; phylum Arthropoda; class Insecta; order Diptera; family Drosophilidae; genus Drosophila; species Drosophila ercepeae. The sequence goes on along the minus strand of JAECWL010000010.1, from coordinate 188,112 downwards.
AGTATTACACAGTATTATGACCAAAATCAATACAATGCATATCATAATCATGGGTACATTAATGAAGGGCAAGAACAGGTCCAACCCGTACAAATTAATAACGAAAAAGATCTAAATAATTCTGAATTAAACGAAAATTTTCGGTCAACAGCCCCGGACAAGTCGAATACATAAAAATAGTATACAAAGGTTCCACATACAAATGCCTTCTAGACACAGGATCCACAATTAATATGATTAATGAGAATATATTTTGTCTTCCCATTCAAAATAGTAGATGTGAAGTTTTAACATCAAATGGCCCTATCACCTTGAACGACTTGATTATGTTACCCAGAAATAGTATTTTCAAAAAAACCGAACCATTCTATGTACACAGATTTTCTAATAATTACGATATGCTAATTGGCAGAAAATTGTTAAAAAATGAACAATCAGTTATTAATTACAAAAATTAATACAGTTACCCTTTTTGATCAAACATACAAATTAATTACTTCAGAATTAATTACTTCGGAAGGAAACCAAAATTTTTATATCCAAAGGACACCAGAACCAATTGCAAACTCAGATCAGGAATCAATAAAAAAATTAGATTTTTCACAGTTTCGATTAGATCACCTAAATCAGGAGGAAACCTTAAAGTTAAAAGTCTTATTAAATAAATTTAGAAATCTTGAATATATGGAAGGAGACAAATTAACATTTACAAATACCATTAAACACGTACTAAACACAACACATAACTCTCCAATTTATTCAAAACAATACCCACTTGCGCAAACACATGAAATTGAAGTAGAAAACCAAGTACAGGAATTGCTAAATCAGGGATTAATTAGGGAAAGTAATTCACCATACAATAGTCCTACTTGGGTTGTACCAAAAAAACCGGATGCTTCTGGCATAATGAAGTACAGGGTAGTAATTGATTATAGAAAGCTAAATGAAATAACCATACCTGACAGATATCCAATTCCAAATATGCACGAAATACTTGGCAAACTGGGTAAATGCCAATATTTTACAACAATCGATCTGGCAAAAGGATTTCACCAAATAGAAATGGACGAGGAATCAATTCCTAAAACTGCATTCTCCACCAAAAGCGGTCATTACGAATATCTTCGAATGCCATTTGGCCTTAGGAATGCACCCGCTACTTTTCAAAGGTGCATGAATAATATCCTTCGACCATTGCTTAACAAACACTGTTTGGTGTATCTGGATGATATTATAATTTTTTCAACATCCCTTACAGAACATTTGAATTCAATACAATTAGTTTTTTCAAAGCTTGCAGAAGCAAATTTAAAATTACAACTAGACAAATGTGAGTTCTTAAAAAAAGAAGTTAAATTTCTTGGTCACAAAGTAACTCCTGATGGTATTAAAGCAAATCCTCTTAAAGTTAAAGCCACAGTTTCATACCCAATTCCGAAAAAAGTAAAAGAGATTAGAGCTTTCCTCGGATTAACAGGTTATTATCGCAAATTTATTCCAAATTACGCAGACATAGCAAAACCCATGACCAGCTGCTTAAAAAAAAGGAGCAAAGATAGATACGCAAAAACTTGACTACATAGAGGCATTCGAAAAACTTAAGGCTTTGATAATTCGAGACCCAATTTTACAATTACCTGATTTCGAAAAGAAATTTGTTTTAACCACAGGCGCAAGTAACTTGGCCCTCGGGGCTGTCCTTTCTCAAAACGGTCATCCTATATCTTTTATTAGTAGAACACTTAACGATCACGAATTAAATTACAGTGCTATCGAAAAAGAATTACTCGCCATAGTTTGGGCCACTAAAACTTTTCGACATTATTTACTAGGGCGACAATTTCTCATTGCTAGTGACCATCAACCTCTTAGATGGCTTCATAACTTAAAGGAACCGAATGCTAAGTTAGAAAGATGGAGAGTCAGATTAAGCGAATACCAATTTAAAATCGATTATATTAAAGGGAAGGAAAATTCAGTCGCCGATGCATTATCAAGAATTAAAATTGAAGAAAATCACCATAGTGAAGTTACTCAACATAGTGCAGAAGAAGACAATAGCAACCTTATTCATTTAACAGAAAAACCAATAAATTATTTCAAAAAACAAATTATCTTTATTAAATCCGATAAAAATAAAATAGAGCATTCAATAATATTTGGTAACTCCATTACCACAATTCAATATGATGTAATGACATTCGAAAAGGCCTAACAAATTTTACTCGATCACTTTATCCATAGAAACATTACCATTTATATTAAGAGCGATGTAGATTTTGAAATTATTCAAAGGACACACATAGAAATTATTAATACCACCTACACAAAAGTAATTCGCAGTCTTTTCCTATTAAAGAACGTTGGTTCATACGCCGAATTCAAAGAAATCATACTTTAATCACATGAAAAACTTTTACACCCTGGTATACAGAAAATGACAAAATTATTTAAAGAAAATCACTTCTTTCCAAATAGCCAACTACTAATTCAGAATATAATAAACGAATGCAACATATGCAATTTAGCCAAAACAGAACATAGAAACACCAAAATGCCTTTAAAAATCACGCCTAAACCGGATCATTGCCGAGAAAAATTTGTGGTAGATATTTATTCATCTGAGGGAAAACATTACATCAGTTGCATTGATATTTATTCTAAATTCGCTACACTTGAGCAAATTAAAACTAAGGACTGGATAGAATGCAGAAACGCATTAATGCGTATTTTCAATCAATTAGGTAAACCCAAATTACTTAAGGCAGACAGAGACGGAGCTTTCTCCAGTTTAGCTTTGAAGCGATGGCTTGAAGAAGAAGAAATCGAATTACAGCTCAATACAGCAAAAAACGGGGTGGCAGACGTCGAAAGATTGCACAAAACAATAAATGAAAAAATTCGTATATTCAATTCATCTGATGATGAAGAAGTAAAATTAAGCAAGATAGAAACAATCCTTTACACATACAACCATAAAATTAAACATGACACAACTGGACAGACACCTGCTCAAATCTTCTTATACGCTGGGCATCCAATATTAGACACTCAAAAAATTAAAGAAAAGAAAATAGATAAAATAAATGAAGACCGACAGGAATTTAATATTGACACTAATTACAGAAAAGGTCCACTACAGAAAGGCAAATTAGAAAATCCATTTAAATCAACTTAAAATGTAGAACAGACAGACCCTGACCATTACAAAATCACTAATAGAAATAGAGTTACGCACTACTACAAAACACAATTCAAAAAACAAAAGAAAAATAATCAACTCTCAATTTCACAGGCACCTGGTACCTGATAACATTATTGCTTCTACTGATCACAGCGGTTCATGGACAGCAAATTCAAATTAATAATATTGACACCAACCACGGATATCTCCTTTTTTCTGATAAGCCAGTCCAGATACCATCCTCCTTTGAACATCATTGCTTGAAAATCAATTTAACTGAAATAGACATCGTGGTTGACTATTTTGAGCAAAGATTACAATCCGATTACCATGCACCCCCCATCAAATTTTTACACAATAAATTGAAAAGAGAACTAGCCGGAATAACCCTGAAACAGAGAAACAAACGGGGACTTATTAACATTGTGGGCTCAGTTTTTAAATACTTATTTGGAACACTAGATGAAAATGATAGAGTCGAAATACAGGAAAAACTTGACAACAACGCCCATAACTCAGTAAAATTACATGAACTCAACGACGCTATACAATTGATAAATGACGGAATGCAAAAGATACAAAACTATGAAAAAAACCACACCATCATTAACAGTCTTTTGTTCGAACTAATGCAGTTTACGGAATACATAGAAGATTTGGAAATGGCTATGCAGCTTTCCAGACTTGGACTTTTTAACCCCAAATTACTAAACTATGACAAACTTGAGAATGTCAACAGCCAAAATATTTTAAACATTAAAACATCCACTTGGATTAACTACAATGATAACCAATTATTAATTATATCCCACATACCCATTTACTTTTCACTAATAAACACAATTAAATAATCCCTTACCCAGATTCCAACGGTTATCAGCTAGATTACACAGACTCACAATCATATTTTGAAAAAGAAAATAAAGTTTATAATGCCGAAAATAAAGAAATAAAAAATGAATGTGTCACCAATATTATTAAACACTTGAAACCAATTTTTAATTTTAAGCCAGTGGACACGAACGAAATAATAAAATACATAGAACCAAACACAATTGTAACCTGGAACTTAACCCAAACCATTCTTAACCAAAATTGTCAAAATTCAATTAATAATATAAAAATAGAAGGAAACAAGATGATAAGAGTAACGCAATGTAAAATAGATATCAATAGTATAATTTTAAGTGAAAATCTGTTAAAACCAGAAATAGATTTGACACCACTATACGCACCACTTAACATAACAAAAATAAAAATTGTGAAACACAACCACATTGTTGAGATGATTTCAAAGAACAATATTACACTTTACATATTAATGACCATTGGAATAATTGCACTTATTTTGTTGTACTTATATTTAAGATATGTAACATTAAACCCATTCATGATTCTTTATGCAAAACTTAAATTAAGAAAAAATCAAAATCAAAACACACCACAACAAATAGAAATAGAAGAAACTCCATTTCCCATACTATATCCATCAATCCCAGCCCAAGTATAGGCTTCTCTTTAAGGGAAGGGGAGTGACGTATTTGGGTGGTCCAAACCGGCCACTTCAATTATTTCATAGAACTATAAACAGTTATGCACTTAAGCGATTTCCATAATGTATCGCAGCTGCGCAGCATACGTTTCCAATAAAGAATTTTTTCGCAGCCGCACTTAGCCATTCTTGTAAACATCCTAAATCCTGACCTAAGCAGATTTGACTGCTCTCTTTGAATCTTTTCCTAATCTTAAGAATCCAAGAGCAAGGCTCTCCAGAAATACAAATATTGTTAAAATACCGAGGCTTCTCCTCAACCCAATGTACATTTGATTTTTAGTCTTAAGCCGACATTCAATCAATAAAAACACAAAGCGGATTGATCTTAGTTGATCTTAGTTTAAATACGGATCATTTATTCGACTCGAAAACACAAACAATTTTACTATATATATATATATATATATAGATATATGTATGTAAAGTGGCATCAAACTGATGTCTTCCCATTCCCCTGAAAGTAGAAGTTGTTGAAAACTCAACGAAAAGGATGGCAACGCTGATAAGAAGAAAAAGTCAGTTGATCGTGGACAGTAGTGAAGGAAAGTTGTAAAAGTAAAGTCGATCGGGAAAAGCGAATAAAGCAGAGGCGGCAGTTGAGCGAGATTTACAATTGAGTTTAAAATTTGTAACTAGTATAAGCATTTTGATTGAACCATTAATAAACATATTTCATTAATAAACATCTTACATCTATATAAATATAAATAAAAAAATAAAATTGTCAATATAAGCTTAAACAAGTAAGGTAGCAGCAGTCGAGTTTCCCGATTGCAAAATACCCTGTACCCTTAGACATGCTTACAATTTATTTATTTAGTATCAATAAATAAATGAAACAATATTCAATTAGAAAAGAGGACCATAACAATATAAATTTGGTATGATTTTGGTTATGAAAATAATTTTCGTGTGTCATTAAGCCATACACATTTCGCTGTCAACGTCGCAGTCGGCGTCGCGCAATGCGTGTTTTTCTGCGCTTCTGCTTCCCTTGCCATAGATTTTGCATGTGGCATAACTTCCGTGTTTCTTATCCGATTTGGTTCAAATTTAAAAATTGGATAGCTTTTATAAGCACCAACGTATATGCCGAATTGCATAGCATTAGGACAATAATTGTGGGCGTGGCAGTTTTTTGAGGTTTGCGGGGGAATGTGGTCGTGACAGTTTTTTGCTGTTTGCGGGGGAACGGGGGGTGATATCAAAATAAAAAAACAAACTTGTACTGCGTATAGTAATTACCTATGCAACGATATATGGCACATGTCTGTAGCTCTTGTAGTTTCTGAGATCTAGGCGTTGATACGGACAGACGGACGGACGGACGGACGGACGGACGGACGGACGGACGGACGGACGGACGGACGGACGGACGGACGGACGGACGGACGGACAGACGGACATGGCTATATCGACTCGGCTGTTGATGCTGATCAAGAATATATATACTTTATGGGGTCGGAGATGCTTCCTTCTGCCTGTTACATACATTTGCACCATATTATGATACCCTTTTCACCCATTTTTAATGGGTACAGGGTATAAAAAGGAGAAAGAAAAACAAGTGAGAAAAGTTATCTTCGGCTTGCCGAAGATGGTATACCCTTGAAAACAAAAAAGTTTTCCATACAAAGACTTGTTTTCATATCGGTCGTTTGTATGGCAGCTATATGATATAGTGATCCGATCCGGACCAAACTTTCACAAATCGTGTATGGCTGTGTCAAATGAATGAATGTTGAATTCGGTTGCAATAGGTTGGAAAACAAAAAAATTTTCCATACAAAGACTTGTTTTCATATCGGTCGTTTGTATGGCAACTATATGATATAGTGGTCCGATCCGACCGATTTTTAAACTTGTTCTGCATGCAACAAAAATAATGATCTGGTAAAAATTTTAAAACGCTAGCTTTAAAATTACTGTCTATTTTTTGCATAGAAACAGACGGACATGGCTATATCGACTCGGCTGTTGATGCTCATCAAGAATATATATACTTTGTGGGGTCGGAGATGCTTCCTTTAATGCGTTACACATTTCTGGACAAAATTATAATACCCTCTGCAAGGGTATAAAAACAATATATTTGAAAGATGTTATTTATAAAATGCTACTACTAGCGATGACCTAAACTGCCGATATTGCTCCCTGTGGTCCACTGCCTTCTTCTTCCTTAACTTAATTCCGTGTTGTCACCTTTCTGCGTACGAACTGCGTCCATTTTATGGCGAAGAGATTGCTTATATCCATATTCCACACGGTCATTCTTGTTATGACACTCGTATGCTGATGCGTGAAGACGTGTTTTCATCGAGCTCCGATAAAATCAATTGATTCTAGTGAAGTGAATGATTATTAATAAACAACAAATAAATATATTGAAAGCGAAAAAGACGCTCCGGGCGATGCACCATCGCTCGAATACATATTCTGCGTTTGAAATAGTTAAATAATAGTTTCAAACAAATTAAATAATAAAAAAAAAAAAGGCACTATGAGCCAGAACGACACTCGCGCTCAGCGGCAATGAGAGCAAGACGATCGCCGGCTCTCATTACAACGAAACAACGCCTACTTTTCTTATGTCTCCCCGACACCTGCAAACGAAGACAACGAGCGGCCAATAACCCATAACCCAACGAACCTTCTTGTACCAACAAATCAAGAAAGAGCGCGCTCTTGCTCTCCCGCACTTCTAGCTCCGACACAAGCTCCGCTATCTGCAACAACAACAACTGGAGCAATATCGACAACCCGCACTACTTCTCCATTGGCTGCACCCGCTCACGCTTTTACTGTGTCAGCGAATACCAAAACAAAAGCCCAAGAGCCAAACGGCACTGCTGCACAACTAGCAAAACAAAACGCAAACAAAAAGTTGGGTCGGCCTCACAGACTGGACTGGACCGCTACATAACAATAAAGCGGAAGCTTAGCCCAAAAACTTCCGATACAGAAAACAAGCCGAAAAATATACGCGACAATACTACCTCGATCAACAATGAAGCGCCTGCAAATAGCAACAGATTCGCTTTGCTGGCAGATTCCAACGAGGACGTGCCACTGAAATCCATCGATAAGGAACCAAAGAATATAAAGCCTCCCCCAATTTACATCCGCGAGAAGAGCACAAACGGTTTGGTAAATTCTTTAATTGGCCTTATTGGAAAAGATAGCTTTTACATAATACCCCTCATAAGAGGTACTATTAATGAAATAAAACTTCAAACGAAAACGGAGGAAAACTACAGAAAAGTCACAAACCATCTTACTGCACACAAAACATGCTTTTACACCTACCAGCTTAAAAGTAGCAAGGGTTTGCAAGTAGTACTGAAGGGCATTGAGCCTGATGTAAAGCCCGAAGAGATAGCTGAGGCCCTAAAGGATAAGGGATTTTTCGTCAAAAGCGTACACAATATCAAAAACAGAAACAGGCAGCCGCAACCACTCTTTAAGATTGAGCTTGAACCAGAAAACAAGCACCTAAAAAAAACGAGGTTCATCCAATTTGTAAACTCCAGCTCCTTCTGCACCGTAGGATTACAGTAGAAGAGCCGCATAAACATAACGCTCCTGTTCAATGTATGAACTGCCAAGAATACGGCCACACGAGATCGTATTGCACACTTCGCCCAGTGTGTGTAGTCTGTGGAGATCTCCACGTCTCCACACACTGCCAAGCTGATAAAGAAAATGCAAGCGCGAAAAAGTGCGGTAACTGTGGGGGTAATCACACAGCAAACTACAGAGGCTTTCCAATCTACAAAGAGCTGAAAACCCGTATCCACAAAAGAATGAACACGGCACGGGTACACCAAGGAACAGCTACGCTGATACCATCGGAAACAAATCCAGAAGTACTTTTTTCGAAACCAACAAGTATTGCTTCCTGGACTATACCAAGCACTAACAAGATAAGTTTTGCAAACGTTTTAAAATCAGGTATGACACCTCCAACCCAAAACTCCCAAACCTCACATGAAGAACACACAAAATTGGACACACAACAAAACTATAGGCCATCTGAGCAGCAAGAAACGAAAACTGAAGCTATGATCCAAGCCTTACAACAGAGCATGATTGATTTCATGACATTTATGCGAACCACCATTCAAGATTCATGATGCGTAATCAAAACCTATTGATACAAATGCTTGTCTCCCAACAATCAAAATAAATAATAGCTACCTTACGCATAGCTACGTGGAACGCCAATGGCGTCTCACAGCGCAAACTTGAGCTAGCTCAATTCCTACATAAGAAGCATATCGACGTATTGCTTCTTTCGGAAACTCATCTTACAAGCAAATACAATTTTCAAATAAGAGATTACAACTTCTATGGTACAAATCACCCCGATGGTAGAGCACACGGTGGGACCGGCATTCTATTTAGGAACCGTATGAAGCACCACTTTTACAAAGAGTTTGCTGAAATTCATCTACAGGCCACATCTATCAATATACAGCTGGAGGACAACACTCACCTCACACTAGCGGCCGTATACTGCCCCCCTCGTTTCACAATATTGGAAGACCAATTCCTGGATTTCTTCCATGCACTAGGACCACACTTCATTGCAGCAGGCGACTACAATGCTAAACATACTCACTGGGGATCGCGCCTTGTGCTTTATAAGGCTTTAATTAAAGCCACTAATAAACTTGATCATGTTTCCCCTAGGAGTCCCACATACTGGCCATCAGACCTTAATAAGCTGCCTGACTTGATTGACTTCGCAGTCACGAAAAACATTCCTCGCAGTTTCGTTAGAGCTGAATGTCTACCAGATCTGTCATCTGATCACTCGCCTGTGCTAATTCATCTCAGCCGGTATGCAGAAAACGTAAAACCACCCTACAGACTGAATTCGCACAAAACGAACTGGCTAAGGTATAAAAAATATATAAGTTCACACATTGAGCTAAACCCAAAACTCAATACTGAACCTGATATAGAGAGCTGCACAGAAACACTGGAATCCATTCATACGGAAGCAGCTCGAAATGCAACACCTAAAACCACAAACGTTACAATTAATCCGAATAAGACTAACGCACAAATCGAGCAACTCGTCCACGCAAAACGACGCTTACGTAGAGAATGGCAATCCTCCAGATTACCATCTGCAAAACAAAAGCTAAAAATAGCCACACGGAAGCTGACCAACGCTCTGAAACAAGAGGAAGAATACGCTCAGGGCCGATATATAGAGCAACTTTCACCAACAGGTATTAAACATAAGTCACTGTGGAGAGCCCACCCAACCCTTCGCCCACCGACTGAAACCGTTTTGCCCATAAGGAATTCCGCAGGCGGCTGGGCACGTAGTGATGCAGACAGAGCCACCACATTTGCCGCTCACCTACAAAATGTATTTAAGCCAAACGAGGCTACCAGCACATTTGCGCTACCGACTTCAAACGCAAACTGCAACCAGCAACACACCCCAATTGTGTTTCGTCCAAAAGAAATATCTAACATAATTAAAGAAAATATCAGCCCGAAAAAATCCCCCGGCTACGACCTTATTACCCCGGAAATGATCATCGAGCTGCCACATTCTGCAGTTCGGTACATAGCGCAGATCTTTAATGCCATCACAAAACTTGGCTACTTTCCACAACGATGGAAGAGATCGATTATCATAATGATTCCGAAGCCTGGTAAGGACCACACAGTTCCCTCATCCTACAGACCAATAAGTCTACTCTCATGTATATCGAAACTATTCGAAAAATGCCTACTAATCCGACTGAATCCACACCTGAGAGCCCACAATATAATCCCAGCCCACCAATTTGGCTTTCGCGAAAGCCACGGAACCATTGAACAGGTGAATCGAATAACAGCGGAGATAAGAACTGCATTTCAAAATCGAGAATACTGTACAGCCGTATTTCTAGACGTATCCCAAGCATTCGACAGAGTCTGGCTAGACGGCCTAATGTTTAAAGTTAAAACAGCTCTACCCGAAAGCACACACAAACTTCTAAAGTCATACCTATATGACAGAAAGTTTGCAGTGCGGTGCAACACTGCTACTTCCACTGACCACGAAATTAAGGCTGGAGTCCCCCAAGGCAGCGTTCTTGGGCCAACTTTATACCTCATCTATACCGCTGACATTCCTACAAATAGTCGGCTAACAGTGTCCACGTTTGCCGACGATACAGCTATCCTTAGCCGTTCAAGGTCCCCAATCCAAGCTACAGCACAGCTGGCATTGCACCTCATAGCCACTGAGAAGTGGCTCTCTGACTGGCGAATAAAAGTCAACGAGGAAAAATGCAAGCACGTGACATTTACGCTGAACAGACAAGATTGCCCACCACTTTTGATGAACAACATACCACTCCCGAAAGCAGAGGAGGTAACGTACCTAGGAGTACACCTCGATATAAGACTTACAAGGCGCAGACACATTGAAGCGAAAAAAATTCATCTTAAGCTCAAAGCGAACAACTTACACTGGCTCATCAACGCTGGCTCTCCGCTCAGCTTGGACCACAAGGTCTTACTTTACAACGCAGTACTGAAACCAATCTGGACCTATGGTTCACAGCTATGGGGCAACGCCAGCAACAGCAATATTGACATCATACAGCGAGCACAGACAAAGATCCTGAGAACTATCACTGGGGCACCGTGGTATGTTCGAAACGAAAACATCCATCGAGATTTATATATTCCAACAGTCACCAATGAAATCAAAGAGCTTACGAAAAAATATCATGGCAAGCTTTCCTCGCACCCCAACCACCTAGCGAGAAATCTAACCCAGCTCAGCAGTCGTTCCCGTCTCCGACGAAGGGACCTACCAACCCAGCGAAGAAATCTTTAAGGACGCTTAATCACGGAACAGTTGGATTAATTAAAACGACTGTTTAGGAAAAAAAAATTTTATTAGTTAAGATTTTTAAACTTATTGTTAGCTCTTATTTAAGAGGATCCAATAAATAAAAGCAGAGTTAAAAAACAAAAAACAAAAAAAAATGGTTATGAAGTAGAGTTTCTGTGCCTTCTCGATATTGACCTTAGCTTCAGCTTGCATTTTATTCGCTCTTTGCTAAATTGCTCAATCAGCTCTTCTTTTAACAAGTGGAGCAATTGGCCCGCAACTTTGGTGTTTATTGTAGGTCCGAAAATCAGCTCAAACGGCGATGACTTTTAGCAGCGTGGATATGAAAAAGCTAGTTTTCCGCCGTTTTCTAATAAGTGCATCCAGGGATAAGTGCTAATCAATATTAACCAGTTGAAATCGATGCACAGTTATCATAGACATGCGTCAACCCGCACACGCGTCATTTTTAGAGGAAGTGTTGCTTTTCTTCTATAATCCAAAGAAATGTGCAGATAAAGCTCATGGATTTATCTTTCGTGCAACGCTTCAATAATGGGGTTTTTGACGTTGCTGGTGGTGAAAAGAAAAACTATTTTGAAGAAGAAGAATTGGAAGTATTATTTGAGCAAAATGCGTTCCAAACGCAAGAGGATTTGGAAAATTTATTGCAACTGACTAAGCAAGCCGTGTCAAAGCGTCTCGAAGCCAAGGGAATAATTTAAAGCAAGAAAACTGGGTTCCCTATGACTTAAAACCGAGAAATTCGCATGGCGTTTCCCTGCTTATGAACAGCTTCTCCAAAGGCTAAATGTGAAGGAATTTCTTCGTCGCATCGTAACCAGCGACGACAAATGGGTTCCATTACAATAATCCGAGGCGCCAAAGTGATACTCTTCAGTTGGTGGGACCGGCTAGATGTGATATATTATAAGCTGCTGAAGCCAAGTGAAACTATCACTGTGGAGAGAACTAAAAGAAAAACGCCCAAAACGCAGGGTAAGATATGACAAAGTCATTCTCCAACTTGACAAATCAAAAATTGGATTAAAACTTGGATCACCTCGACAGATAAACAATTTTTCCGTCGCGAAATCCGCATACTGCCAGAAAGATTGGCGATGGTAATATATAACACGGCCCAAATTTGCGAATAGCACGTCCGAGGGTTAACTTTCCCAATTATTTTTCGAGAGTACAACATGGTTTATTAATGTATTATCATACATCATTGGAAAGGTCGATTTTTTGTCTATTTTTCAACATAATCACCTTCTCTGTCAATACATTTTTTGAGCCTCTTTATCCAGTTTTGTTAGCCCGCCGCGAAGAATTCCTTCGCCAGCCCGTTAAGGTAGTTGGTGACAGCTGTTTTCACGGCCGTCCGCTTCGCTCTGCGTCGTAAACGTCTGTTCGGCCTTTGCTGAATTCTCTACACCACAAACGGACTTGTTGAACAGACTTGCAGTTTTCTCATACACTGTAGTCAATTCTCGATGAATGTTCATAGGTTTCATCGATTTCGCATGGAAAAAACGTATAACAGAGCGGATTTCGCACTTGGCGGCGAGAGCGATCAAATGATCCATCTCAAATGGCTGTTAAGCCGGCACTAAGCGTCGCAGAGACTTGCTCAGGCACGTATAGAGAGTGGGGAGGACTAAGCTACACGGCGGTTTTGCCAAATGTTGCGTAGCACAGCTCCTTGCGAAGCTATCGTATGTAACCATTTTTTTATAATAATATATTTAATCGTCTCATTCGCTTCTGTTAAAATACTAGCTGTTAAGTAAATCATTTCGACTTGCTGTTAACCTGATTTGGTTGTGGCGTATTTTCATAAATATTAAACATTGGGTTTTAACGAATAAAAAACTCGTTTCTTCCAATGCAGAAGAGAGTGGTGTGTGCTATGTGTTTAAACCGTTGAGAACGAACATGAATGTATTTATATTGTCGTTTGTCAATTTTTAGTTAGAGATATACACCGATTTTGTATATTTTTTAATTTACTTTCGAATACATGTTCTCTAAAAGAACACTTTTTTCCACATTCGTCAATATTTGGGTTTTAAGGTGCGCGTGTTACATTGACAAATACAATCTTGTTCGACGGACATTTAAAGTCAAGACTTATTATCCAAAGTTAAGCTTTCTTAGCCTTACTTAGTTTTAAAATTAAAAAAAGTTACAAAAATATATCTCTAAAAGCCGTTGCCAAGCTATTCCTATACAGAACTAAAAATTTCTTGTGTTTGATTTATTAATTTTTGCAACAAAAAGAGGTCGTCTGAAACATAGTGTCATCTTGCCCGGTGCCAAAGTAGTAGCGTGGACAACAGAACACTGTCATGTATTGTAGATCATTTTTTGCCGTCGTCTTTTAAATTCTACGGCTAGCTCGCCTAGTACCTCAGGTGCCTCCTATTCACCAAATCGCTCGCATCATTAGCTTAGCATATACCATGTAGCACGTGGAACACTTGATGTCCGCACAGACTCCCGATGCTCTCTCCCGAAAATTAAAGAGCACAGCCGGAAGTGACTTATCGTTCTGAGGGTCTTTAAGTAATGCTGAATTTAGAAATACGCCGTTCACCTTGACTGCTGCATTGAAATCTAGACGGATCGAAAACTAGACTTGATGCAAAATTTCTCTATGAGTGTAGCCAAGTACTAAATTTGTTTGACAGCACATTAATGCGAAGACGTTTTTTTTAACTTTGCTGTATACAGGGTGCGTTATGAAAGTAATGCGCATTTTCTAAGAAAAATATATTTGTTGATCCAATCAGTACAAATTATTAAAATTCTTCAAAATAGTCCCCTCCTGCGTCAATACACTTGCGGAGACGTGGATGCCACGCCTGGAAAGCACCCTGAAACTCCTCGACAGAAATGCCTTTCAGGAACCTTGTTACGCGAGCTTGGATGTTCTCCACCGACTCCCAGTGTTTTCCCTTTAGCTCTCTCTTCAGTAGGGGGAACAAAAAAAAGTCGCACGGAGCTAAGTCAGGGCTGTAAGGAGGCTGGGGCACAACTGAGATCTTCTTCTGGGTCAAGAAGTTGGTGACGACGAAGGCCGCGTGGCTGGGGGCGTTATCGTGGTGGAGCATGAAAACGTCTTTGATGTCTGGCCTGACGCGTACGACTCGGCGTTTCAGTCTCTTGAGTACCTCTTGGTAAAAGGCTCCGTTGACAGTTTGTCCTTGCGGTACAAACTCAAAATGGACGATTCCTCGGACGTCAAAGAAGACAATCAGCATTGTTTTGATACGAGATTTGCTCATGCGCGCCTTCTTGGGTCTGGGAGAAAATTGTGTGTGCCACTCGGAACTCTGTCCTTTGGATTTTGGATCGTACTCGAACATCCAGGATTCATCCCCAGTTACAGTAAAATTTAAAAAACCTGGATCATTTCTAATCGATTCCAACAATTCTTCACTGCGAACGCTCCATCGCACCGTGACACAACAGAAAAAATGACTTCGCTCTACGACACGTCCTACCACTTCTATTGCTCAGAGCGAACTGAGACCGAGCGCGTTGGAAAAGAGAGACTCCGCCCCAAATTTTCAGACAGGTCCGAGCGTGCTACGACAGGTAGTTACGTGACAATGAAACCATGCGCATTACTTTCATAACGCACCCTGTATATTGGATCTTGGCTCTAAATGTTACTACTGCTGTCACTTCCCAAAACTTGGGAGCCGTACGTCCAAATTGGTTTTAGTACGGAGTTGTAGAGTAGGACCCTATAGTCCAGACAGAGGGGTGACCGAGAGTTGATAAGCCAATGCAGACTACTAGCCTTAAGCTTAAGGGGTGTTCTTTTGGCTTCGCTGTGCCTGCACCAGGTGAGACGTCAGTCGAGGTGCACTCTGAGATACGTCACTTCATTTGCTTTCGGGAGTACGGTGTTGTTTAAGGTGAACGAAGGGCAGTCTTGCCGATTGAATGTAAATGTTACATGCTTACATTTTAGTTCGTTTATTTTGATTCGCCAGTCAGATAGCAACTTCTCCACGGCCACTAGGTGAGAAGAGAGTTGAGTTGTTGCTTGTACAGGGAATTTGGATCCAGCGATCTTACTGTGTCGTCGGCAAACGTAGAAGTTTAGTCTGCTTGTGGGTATGTCTGCTGTAAAAGGACTTACAGAGCTGGTCCAAGTACGCTGCCCTGGGGAAATCCAACGTTTATAGCGTGGTCGTCGTTTGAGTTGCATCTCACAGCAAAGGCTCTGTTGTAAAGATACGACATCAGGAGTTTGTGGGTGTTTTGGGGAAGCATTGTTTTAATTTTGAACATTAATCCATCTAGCCAGACCTTGACAAAAGCCTGAGAGACATCCAGAAATATTGCAGTGCAATATTCCCGTTGAATGTTATTCGATTGAGTTGTTCAATGGTTCCATGTTTCTCTCGAAAACCGAACTGATCCACTGGAATAAACACAATCTTATTCCAGTGGATCAGTTCGGTTTTCGGTCCTCAGGTAGGGGGATATTGGGGTCATCAGACATTTTGCAAACAGTTTTGAGACACAGGCTTATGGGCCAGTACGATGAGTTAACTGAGTGGTCCTTGCCTGCTTTTTGTATCATTACTATGATCAATTTTTTTCATCTCTCTGGATAGTACCCGAGTTTTGTGATAGCGTTAAATAGCAAGGAAATAGTGCATACAGCACAGTATGGAAGCTCGATATTAATCTTTGGAGTTATTAGATCCAAATCCTGGGGACTTTTTGGATTTAGTTTATCCTTGATGATTTTAGATATTTCATTCGCTTGAAATTCGAATGGCTCATGTGGTGCTTGGTAGTCGCCTGTTACCGTGGGTAATACAAACGAGCTTGTAGCAGGGTTCGGGTGGAACACACGTTGAAGATGCGTTGCAAATGTGGTAGCTCTATCTTTATCGCTGCGGGCCCAACCACCAGTGATATTCCTTAATGGTGATATAGTTTCTGCCGGTGTGGTTAAACTGGGATGGGTTCTTCATAGTGAATTTTTGCTGCTCGAAATTTAAAGTTGCTCTATATAGCGAAGTTGGGCGTTTTTAGCTTCTTCATTCAGCGCATTGGAGAGATTTCGTGAGGCATTTTTGAATCTTTGCTTTGCTTGCCACTCCCGTCTCATACGTCGTTTTTCAAGAACGAGCCGCGCGATGTCTGGCGGCTGTAACTAAGAAACTCGCCAGGGTATGTGCTGCTGATTCTATCTCGGCATCAAAGTTTAGCCTTGGGTTCAGCTCAATGTGTGAACTTATGTATTTTCTGAATTTGACCCAGTTTGTTCTCTTCGTTGTTAAACTGTTAGCCTGCATTGTAATCTTAGGGCGTTGGAGGAGTTTGAGATTTAAGAGGACTGGCGAGTAGTCAAATGATAGATCCGGTAGAGATTCGGCACTGATGAGGTTTCGGGGGATATTTTTAGTTATTGCGAAGTGGATCAAGTCAGGAATTTTGTTCGGGGCGGTGGTCCATTATGATGGTCTGCCTGAAGAGACGTAGTCAAGCTTTCAGTTTGTCTTTATGATTATGATTTGTACAGCTGTTTCCCTTTAGGAGTGACGAGGCGTGATCCCCAGTGAGTGTGTTTGGCGTTGTAGTCACCTACAACGAGTCACAACAAACGAGGGGGACAATATACCGATGCGAGGGTAAGATTGCCGCTTCCTAGTTGAACATTTATGGATGTGGCCTCCAAGTAGATTTTTCCAAAGTCGCTATGGTAGTGGTGTTTGATGCGGTTCGTAATCAGAATACCGGTTTCGCCATGTGCTTTTCCATCTGGATGATTTTTTCCGTAGAACAAAAAGCCACTTATTTGAAAGTTGTACTTAGAAGTGAGATGTGTTTCTGGCAGTAGCAGGACGCCAATATGATTGTCATTGGAATTGAGTTATCTCAAGTTTATGACTTGAAACGCCGTTGGCGTTCCACAATGATATTCGTAGAGCAGCCATTGAATTTTTGGAGTTTTTGGATACAAGCATCTCCATTTGGATATTTTGGTTCCGCATAAGGTCTTGCATGGTAGTCCTCATGAAGGACATAAATTCGATCATCTGCTGCTGCAGAGTATGCATCATGGTTTCACAGCTACTTTGTTGTTGCGTCGATGATGGGGGATTCGGTGTCGGATCAGTTTGGGCATCAGCATGCAGAGTTGTTGTCGTAGAGCTTGGTTCTGTTAGTCCCGATTTTAGGACGTTTGCGGAGGTCTCATTTTGGAAGGTGGTCGCAGTACCAAATGAGGACCTTTTTTGCTGTTGCGAATGTTTTTGATTGTGTAGGGGTATTCTGTGCGATATGGAGGCGGGCAGACGTTACTCGGTGATTAATCCGGCTTTTGAGGTATTTGTATATTGGACAGCCTCTATAGTTTGCTGTTACCCCCATGATTTCCGCACTTTTTGGAGCTGGGATCACTTTTGTTGGTCGTGCAATGAGCCGAGTCATGAAGATCTCCAGAAACGATACAAACTGAACGCACAGAGCAGTATGCTCTTGTATGGCCATATTCTTGGCTATTAGTGCATTGGACGGGGCCTTTGCGCTTGTGTGGTTCTTCTTTGGCTACTTTTTGTCGCCTTCGTCAGTGGATCCTTATCAATATCTGGGTCTGGGATTTTCATTTTATTTCCTACCGCAGAATTTTTCTGTGGGCTCAATTCTCTTTTAATTTGGATGTAGCGATTCAACCCAGTTTGCATTGTTTTTGGCATTTTTGCTAATTCAGCAGAAACGAGAATTGCAGTAGCCACCGTCGATACCGTTGCAGTATTTGTTGTTGTTGCGAGTGCAGTGGTTAATGAGATCGAAGTTTTAGTTGCCGTGGGAGAAGTCAGCTCTCTTTGCCACATCGTTGGGATTGCCGGTGAGCAAGAACGAGCTTTTTAGTCCGTTGTTGGCATAAGTTCATGTGTCGGGTTAGGGGTGATTGACCGTAGCCGATCAACGTTTGCAAATCATTCGTTCACTTCAGCGGGTTGCGAAGACACATATGAGATATACGCGTTGTTTCGTATCAATCAGAGGCGACGTTTGTCTTGCTCTTGTTGGCGTTGAGCGCGAATGTCGTTTTGACTCATGGCTTGCTTTTTTTTCTTGTTAATTTTTTTTTAAAATATAATAGTTGTTCAAAATCCGGGAGTTTGCACATTTATTTTAAAGAGCGATTATGCATCGGAATGAGCGTCTTTTCGCTTAAATTTTTGTGGTGATTTGTTCAGTTTATTTTTAGGTAAAACTTTTCTGCTATCTATAAGACTGTTGGTTTTCTGCACACATTCTTCAACATCTTTAGCATATATAATTAAAACGTCCATAAATAGCTGAATAGTACCCTCAATTATCAGCTGTTGGAAGATATGATTAACAAATCTTATAAATGCGGCTGGAGAGTTTTAGAAGCCAAGCGGTGCTCCATTGAACTTTAAAAACCCTTCTTGAGTAACTAATGCTGTATACACTTTGCTGTCTTCAACTGGTAACTTTGCCACTTATCTCTTAGCTTTGCTTTAAACAAACAGCTTCGCGAAACGGCATCACAACTCCATATGGCATGATTTATAATAATGCTCGCGAATGCTGGTAACTGCATTTGAAATTTACTTTACTTGGCCCACATCAACGTTTGCAATAAAGGATTCAATTGGCTTCGTGCTGACATTAACTAGGCTTTTTTAATGCTGATACACTACTGGACAACTTGACTCCTTTTAGCGTACCGCACACTTAGTGCACATTTTACAAGTGATACATCTGCTCCTCTGTAGACTAGGCATTTAACTTCGCCCCATTATATGGTCATTGTTTTCCCACTAGCTGTTTTTGTACAAGCTCATATAAATTCTTCTCCTCTTTTAGGTCTTTGTACGTCACATATCGATACATGCTAACTTTAAACTGACCTTGTATGTGTAAACCCATCCACTATGAACCGCAGAAGCGGTATCTCCTCCATGTTACCGACATTGACAATCTTCTTTATATTTGGCAATTTTCATGAAAAGATTTTCACTTCCCATTTTGAATCTCCGCACTGTTCAAATGTCGCTCCAACTTGTTTATGTGTGTTCGATACGTACTCTGGCTCTAAAAACAACTTGTCATCGCTACTCATTTTGTTGCGTGATTGTATATATTTTTGCTTCTTAACTCATATATATCAGCATTCCTTTCGAAAATTTCAAACCATTTTTTTCCAGGGATTGTTACTCCATCAAAATCACTTAGTCTTGAAACCACCTACCGATATTTTCGATTGATTTTCTTGCTTTTTGTTCATCGTCTTTGAATTTCAAAGCTAACAACTGCAACAGCTCATGATGCTGCCATGATTCCTTCCTCTTCCTTCCTGTTGTTTTACCTTCGATGCGGGCACATATAAATTTTGTAATCCCCAAACTAACGTTGGTGCCTTGACGTTTGGCTCTCTGGTGATCCTCCTCTAGAGTTGAATTAAGTCCTCGTCAATCCAACAATGATCAAGGTGTAGGGCTTACCTTCTCCCACTTTATTAATCACTGGACTTGCGGCTTAGCGATGCAATTATAAAATTGCAGAGAGTATTTAACGGCGGTGTGATATGGTTTATTTGACGACGGCTTCTAGTAAACTAAAACTACGAACAAGATCAAAGTATAACTCTACCACAAGCGTCAATAGGATAGGTCAACCGCCTCGACATTTCACACACCGAAGCGTGTCAGCGTTGTTTATGAAACGCTACTAATTGCTAGGTCAATACCCTAGGTATAATCATGCTGAGTTTTTGGTATGCACTATAGGAACGAAAGGTTAGCTTGTTTAACAAAATAAAAAATTTAATACATTTTATAGGCTTATACTCGTGGCTTGCTGCTGTTTAGTTTCACAAACGCTTACAAACTTTTGACTCAATACTAGTTCTGCGTGGCCACTAAAGTAAACTAAACTAGGACACTAAATGTAGGCTCCCAAATACTACCAAGTCTTAAGTTTAAAGTCTTGTACTATATCCCTTTTAATCAAACAACTTTTTGAATTGATTATTTCCTTCCGGATTTTGAAACGAACAAACTTTAAATTTTCCTAATCACTATGAAATATGAAGAGCTTAAAACACTTTTAAACGTTATTATTTAAACGTATTTAAAACATTTTTTATTTAATTGTAAAGCCATATGACCACACAAAATGGAGAAACCATTGGGAACGGACACCATTTAACTTAACCATTAAACAAAGTACTTTCATACATATAAAAATTATGTAGCTGTCAATTCAACGATGATCCCGTGACCTTTGCCTCATATGTGGTCTTTCTCCACGGTTGGATTGGTCCTTCTGATCCTGGTGATGAATGATGTAATATATTTGCCGACGGCTTTGACGAAACTGAATGCCGAACTAGATCGAAGCATAATTCTACCCTACTACCCAAAACAGCACACACACAAGTTTAGATTCCCCATTTTACTCCAAATGGCGCGTTTGCATTGATTATGCAAAACTAGTTGGCTTTTACTGAGTTACAGCGGGACGGAAAATATATTCTTCCAAATAAAGTAGTACATTTTTAAGTTTTCGCTGTTACATAAAGAAACAGGAAAAATGTAAATATTTAAATTTAAAAGACATAAATAAATAATATATGTA
The DNA here is from genome assembly GCA_018150545.1 of Drosophila ercepeae. NCBI lineage: Eukaryota > Metazoa > Arthropoda > Insecta > Diptera > Drosophilidae > Drosophila > Drosophila ercepeae. Next base: position 166,872 of record JAECWL010000010.1, on the reverse strand, counting down.
TATCCACCGCGAAGAATTTTGAATTATTCAAATTAAATTAAAATAAATTAAGATATATTATATATTTAATATTTTGAATAAGAAAAATACTTACTGGTTCCGTTCCATCCATTGCATTAAGCCAAGAAAAATGATCTTTTTCGCTTAATGCCTGAAAAGTATAAATAACTCCCGGCTTTTCCTTAAAAGTCAAATCAAAGCAAAATCGTTTTTCAAACTCAGAGGCACGTCTGAAGCATGAAAATAGCGTCAGCTTTTCATCTTCTCGAGCCTCTGGTCTTGTAAAATTGTGATTCATTTGATTAAATTGAAGCATGCTAAACTCTCGTTTCTGTTTTTTAAAAGTGCAATAGTACTTTGTCCAAGACGCTTTAAATGGCTCCAAAAGTGAGATTTTTAAAAGGGAACCTAGATGAAAAAGATAAAAAGTACATATTTACATTTCAATTTTGGGTTAAATTCTAAAATAATGTGGAGGGTATATCTCGGACTTTATAAGGTATATTTATATGTATATCTTTATTTCAACAAAGAACGATAACAGTCATACTTTTCGAAAAGTAGGTATTGGGTTGATTGGACACAAACTAGTATCTGAATCTTAAGACGCAAGACATCCATATAGTTCTTGTTTGCGAGTGCAGATCATACATGCCTCTATACATACATCATACATATATATGGAGTTTCCCATCATTTGGCTATAGGATAAAGTTTTCCGATATATAATATATAATATATAATATATAATATATAATATATAATATATAATATATAATATATAATATATAATATATAATATATAATATATAATATATAATATATAATATATAATATATAATATATAATATATAATATATAATATATAATATATAATATATAATATATAATATATAATATAAAATAAGTCGTCGACTAACCCGACCGGTGTGATCTCACTAACGTCAAAGCAAATTATTATTTAGCTTAAAGCTTACTCATCTTCTAAGCGCACATTCAAAAAAAAAGCAAAAAATCAGGTAAGTCCCTCACACCAAAAATGCCTCCGTCCCCCAGTGCTCCCTCGGCTGAGGTACTACTGGCTACTGGCACATTTCTCTGCAAACGGCCTCGAATGCAGTACAAGAATGGCTGCACGACATTGAAGCCTGGGCAGCCAAGTGGTATACAGCCATCAATTGTGCTAAGTCCGCTTGTGTGACCTTCGCGCTCCGTCCCGGCACCTGCACTGGCCTAACATTTAACGGTGGGTTGATAGGCAATGTCAATTCCCACTGTAAATCCGGATCCGAAACTCATCTGGCGGGTCCATATCACAGCGGTCAAGGCCAAGTGCCTTGTAAAGATTAAAAACCTGGACTGGATCCTACGGTCTAGCAAACTACAACTCCTAACTAAAGTGCTACTCATCAAGGTAGTACAAAAACCCTACTTGAACATATGCCATCCAAGTATGGGGAACGGCCTCCAAGCACCAGCTTGAAAAACTGAAAACTGTCCAGACACGTGCTGCTCGGCTTGCATCCGGGCTCCCCTGGTACGTCTCCAACCACGCTATCCTAAGGGATTCCGGATTACTGTGATTGGTGATCAGATCAACCGCCGATACGCGGAGAAATTGGCAACACACCCAAACTCTCTGGCAAGTGATATCGCCAATGCTCTCTGCTTCCGACGTCTGAATAGGATCCACACCTCTGATCTCCCTACCCGCATAATATCGTAAGATTCTAAATTCCCCGCCAAACTGTTAAATGTAAGTTAGTTAAGTGTTTATGTAGCAAAATACAATCCTACATTTCCCTCGTCTTGTTACATTCAGAAGGCTCTGAACTAATTCCGACGCTAAATGAAAAAAAAAACTGGCACAATTGCCAAAGGGCAAATCGCTTCGCTTTACTCAGCAACAGCCCAAAATCAAAACGGAAAAAATCAACTCCACTCTCGAAAGCCTTCTCAAAACTTTCAGAAACCAATCTTCCAAACCCAAAATTTATAGTCATGTCAACTACTGACACAAAAAAACCGCTCTGCTCATATTCTTGCTTTGCCGTTGAGCGAGCAATTAAATTAATAGTTGTCAAAATTATAAAAATAAGAAAGTGCGTGACGGAAATCTGCTGAAAAATTCATAGCAGCCAAATAACTTCATGGCATATGCCAAATAAAAACACAATACCACACAAATCTCAATCACTGCAAGGGTACAGTTTATGCTCCTTATTTAATTAATTTACCTAACGAAGCAATCAATAAACACAGGGTGTAACGACAAATTGACGGCAAAACATCTTAAACTGGAGTTGTCCAGAGATTGCCCAAAATTAAAAAAAAAAAAACACAACAAATACTAAAAAATTCAAACCAAAGAAAAATGCACAATGTAAATATCACAAAATATCACAAAAATCAACCACAACCACTTGCAGACAACAAAAAAGCTTACGCAGAAATTACCGCTAAACAAAAATACAAGAATCCATCACCAAAAAACCAAAAACCGATCAACAAGAGACAACCAGAACACAATTAACTCCCCAACTATCCAAACCCCAAAGACCTAGATGAAACAACACAAAAAACCATTAAAATAAAAGAAAAAAGGAACACACCATCAAAAATAACGAAACACTCAACAATTGAACAGAACACACACACAAACAACTGGACACAGACAGTGACATTGCAGAAATTTCTAACAAAGCAAAACCAAATAAACTCAATACCTACTGAAACAAACAGTTTTGATGCAGACATTGACTTTTGAAAAACAATTTAAAACTTCGTTTATAGTAATAAGTATGTCGCAGATTGTTTTCAAATTCAAATTATAACGAGCATTGTAACAGATTATTTTCAAATTCAAATTGTAACGAACATTGCCGCAAGAGTGGCGTGGCAATAGTCCGCTTATATCGTTTGCAATGTTCTTTCTCTCTGTATTCTCTCTCTGTATGCTCGAGCGTGGTAGACAACTATTTTTAGTTTCTTAACGTAGTCTGACTGCGAGTATGGACGAAGGGGAGGAGCGTATGTGGCAGAGAAGTCTGTGCTAAAAGGAGGTACCGATTAAGTACCGTTGATCGTGCATTAGTATTGTGTGCATGAGCATGGTGAGATAACACTGTGTGATGGTCCGAATCGGAATATAATCCAACAGTATCTCCGACAAGTATGTATATATACATCCCAAACAGATAATGGCGTTAAACAAGATTTTCATGATCTGGTCAACAATTTCAATACTCATCATAGGAAATGTAAATGCATGGCACCAACTTTGGGGCTCTTCCACAAACAATCAAAGGGGAAATGAAATTGGAAATTGTACAAAATACCAACTTAATAGTACTCAATAACGGAAACCACACACACTACCCTACACACAACGCATTTACAAATGTAGATACCTCCATATGCTCCCCACCGCTGACCTAAATGCATCCTGATCAACATCCAATGATCTACACGGAAGCGATCACTTTTCAATATTCATACAGCTATTTCCAAAAACATAAGTAAAAACATAAAAACATAAGTTAAAGGTGTGTTTAACTCTTAGATACAATCTTCACACAGCAAATTTAGCTTTATTCCAAGCTAACATTAATAAACAGTTACACAAAATACACATTAGTAACAACACAATCAAATCAGCAGCACAAATCCTAAATATCATAAAAGCAAGTGCAAATACTTCAGTTCGCTCTTCAAAACGCAACAAAACTAAGCGCATAGCAATCTACTTACGTTCTTAAAAAGATCTTCAAGCTCAGAAAATATGCTGAAATATTAGGAAAGGCAAACGCAAAATTCAAATTTGAAGCAAAAAGGGAAAAAACGCATTTGCAAAGTTTACTAAAGACATTAACCCTAACACCACAACAAAGACACTCTGGCATAAAATTCACACTAGTAAGCAAAAACACCCACATTCACAAAATAGAAACAGAGATAGGAAACACCTGCGACTCAACTATGATGGCCAACGCACTCGCCAAATACTGGTCAGACTATTCAAAAGACTTTAATTTCCCAGGCTATTTTCAACAAAACAAAGCACACTATCATACTTCATTACACAGTACATACCCTGTAAATAACCAAACTAAATTCATTGAAGCACCCATCACACCAATAAAACTCGAATCTTGATTTGATGGCCTTTAAGGAACTACCCCCGGACATGAAAATATAAGTTATCAAACACCTAAAAAACTCCCAAATACCATAACAAATAAACTTCTAGACCTTTACAATAAAATAATAGACACTAGCATCATTCCGCATCAATGGCAAACTACAACAATAATTCCAATAAACAAACCAAAAAACCTACTACATACTCGTAGCTACCGCCCAATATCACTTCTATCCTGCATACCCAAAACTTTAGAAAAAATAATATCAAAAAGTGAGAAAAGTTATCTTCGGCTTGCCGAAGATGGTATAACCTTGAAAAAAAAAAAATTTTCCATACAAAGACTTGTTTTCATATCGGTCGTTTGTATGGCAGCTATATGATATAGTGGTCCGATCCGGACCAAACTTTCACAAATCGTTTATGGCTATATCAAATGAATAAATGTTGAATTCGGTTGCAATAGCTTGAAAAACAAAAAAGTTTTCCATACAATGACTTGTTTTCATATCGGTCGTTTGTATGGCAGCTATATGATATAGTGGTCCGATCCGGACCAAACTTTCACAAATCGTGTATGGCTATGTCAAATGAATAAATGTTGAATTCGATTGCAATCGCTTGGAAAACAAAAAAATTTTCCATACAATGACTTGTTTTCATATCGGTCGTTTGTATGGCAGCTATATGATATAGTGGTCCGATCCGACCGATTCTTAAACTTGATCTGCATGCAACAAAAATAATGATCTGGTAAAAATTTCAAAACACTAGCTGTAAAATTACTGTCTATTTTTTGCATAGAAACAGACGGACATGGCTATATCGACTCGGCTGTTGATGCTGATCAAGAATATATATACTTTGTGGGGTCGGAGATGCTTGAGAAAAGTTTGTTGTTTTATTTTGATATCACCCCCCGCTCTCCAGCAAACCGCAACAAGCCCACAATTATTAACCTAATTATAACCACAATTATTAACCTAATGCTATGCAATTCGGCATATGCGTTGGTGCTTATAAAAGCTATCTAATGAACTAATTGAACCAAATCGGATAAGAAACACTGAAGTTATGCCACGTGCAAAATCTATGGCAAGGGAAGCAGAAGCGCAGCAAAACACGCATTGCGCGACGCCGACTGCGACGTTGACAGCGAAATGTGTATGGCTTTATGATACACGAAACTTATTTTCATAACCAAAATCATACCAAATTTATATTGTTATGGTACTCTTTTCTAATATGGTACAATATTGTTTCATTTATTTATTGATATTAAATAAATAAATTGTAAGCATGTCTAAGGGTACAGGGTATTTTGTGAAACTCGACTGCTGCTACCTTACTTGTTTATACCTTAGCCAGTTCGTTTTGTGCGAAGTCAGTCTGTAAGGTGGTTTTACGTTTTCTGCGTACCGGCTGAGATGAATTAGTACAGGCGAGTGACATTCAGCTCTAACCAAACTGCGAGAAATATTTTTCGTGACTGCGAAGTCAATCAAGTCAGGCAGCTTATTGAGGTCTGATGGCCAGTATGTGGGACTCCTAGCTTCTTTGGCAATAAACATTGGTTTAGTTTCTAGGGTGCAATAAAATACAAAAAAAAATAAAATATATAAATAATAGGTCTGTTAAAAAAAATGTTGACCACAGTTCGCATATTTTAGGCCAAAAAACAACAAAACAAACAAGGTTGGTTTTTGGCTGTTTAACCAAATCCCACTAGTCTGAAACAGCTGATTCTTAGACAACGACAACGAGAACGATAAGAGCAACGAATACAGATGAAGAAGGTGGCGACTTAGCGAGGTGAGAGGAGGTAATAAAGCCCCACATTTTGGGCGTTCGTCCGGGAATTGAACGGTATTGAACATAAGTGAACCAAATTGATGACATTAAACAAAGGTTAAGGGGGGAAGCTGGTCTAGAGCGCAAAAATTTTTTTAATTTATTTTATGAATTTATTTTGACTCAACAAAGTCATCAATCCAACATCTGTGAAATATTTTTAATAATATAGGTTTTATGGTAAAAATACAAAATTTTTTCGTGTGAATTAATTTTAAAATGGCCCCTGTCAAGTATTTCTCCAAGACGCATTTTTTTCTAATGGGTTCGTGGCCGAAGATGTAAACTCCTTAATTTTTGTCCTGTATCAAAAAATAACATTTTTTTTAGTTTCTATATAACAACAGCAAGAGACGTAGGATTTTTTCGATATTTTATTTTTTCGCGAAACGATGCACGTTTGAACAAAAAGTTACAATTTTCACCATAAAAAACGATAAAAAAACAAGTGAGAAAAGTTATCTTCGGCTTGCCGAAGATGGTATACCCTTGAAAACAAAAAAGTTTTCCATACAAAGCCTTGTTTTCATATCGGTCGTTTGTATGGCAGCTATATGATATAGTGGTCCGATCCGGACCAAACTTTAACAAATCATGTATGGCTATGTCAAATAAATAAATGTTGAATTCAGTTGCAATAGGTTGGAAAACAAAAAAGTTTTCCATACAAAGACTTGTTTTCATATCGGTCGTTTGTATGGCAGCTATATGATATAGTGGTCCGATCCGGACCAAACTTTTACAAATCATGTATAACTGTGTCAAATGAATAAATATTGAATTCAGTTGCATTAGCTTAGAAAACAAAAAAGTTTCCCATACGAAGACTTGTTTTCATATCGGTCGTTTGTATGGCAGCTATATGATATAGTGGTCCGATCCGACCGATTCTTAAACTTGATCTGCGTGCAACAAAAATAATGATCTGGTAAAAATTTCAAAACGCTAGCTTTAAAACTACTGTCTATTTTTTGCATAGAAACAGACGGACAGACGGACAGACGGACATGGCTGTATCGACTCGGCTGTTGATGCTGATCAAGAATATATATACTTTGTGGGGTCGGAGATGCTTCCTTTAATGCGTTACACATTTCTGGACAAAATTATAATACCCTTTTTCAAGGGTATAAAAATCCCACATACGTCTCCGGAGAACGGTATTTCGAACGTACTGTCAAAATTTCGTTAGAATCAGTGAAGATTTGTTTGAGTTATGTCTTCGGCTAGTCTAAAAAAAAGTGATTTCGAGAAAAAACGCGTTTGAAGTTGTAAGTATTGTAAAATCATATAAAATAAAGGCGTGGCACTACCGTCGCATGAAAAATTTGGGCATTTAGACATTTTTGCCGGCATCCATCTTTTGGTATGTTATTTCTAAAACCCTAAAGCACATTTTAAGACAAAACTTTTTTTCGATTTTTTCAAAATTCTAGACCCCCACTAAAAGTTTAAAAAAAAAAAAAACGTGTTAAAGAAAAAATAAAAAAATAGTAATTTTTTTATACTATAATGACATATTTAAGTAATTTCATAAACTCTAGCCTTCGCTAAAACAAGAAAGACACCATTGCTGCATTGCATAAGTTTTTGTTTGAGAATGAAGGAGAGAGGAGTCATCGTCGAAGACTACTGGAATTTACTGGTTTCGATTTTGCCGAAAATGACCAGAGATATGGTGCAAAGAAAGAATGAGCAGTACATAATTTGACCTTGCAGGCTGACCTTGTGACGTGCTAGGCATAGGGTACAGAAACGTAGAGTTGAATATATACATATTCCAGAACTTGAAGAGGAACAGTTTACTGACGTCAACCGAAGTCGACGAAGTCGAAACAGACGATGAAATAGAAAGCGTAATGTTCCAGACGCCGAATAGAGAAACGAGCGCCAAAAGAAGTGATAAAAATGTACAAGGAGAAGACGAGATGAATACCAGGCTCAGCGTATTTACGGAAAACAACAGAATATCGAAAAACTTTGCGATCAGTTTTAGCCACGTAGAAGAGAGCATACGCAGTTATGATGGCACTAACACTACTCCAGTCGAAGTATGGATCAAATAATTCGAACAGGCGACGTTCATGAATTGGAACGAGTTCCGTAAATTTCTGTTTTCAAAAAAGGCACTAAAGAGAATTGCAAAACTGTTTGTGTTGATCGAGAATTGTTTAAACTCGTGGAATTCTCTCAAAATAGCATTGCTAGCCGAATTAAATTAATTATTTATAATTTGGTCGAGTGTAAGCAGCAAGCTAACATAGTTCACGAGAAACTCGCGCAAACGAGAACACTGTGAAAGAAAAAGACAGAAAAAATCATAATGTAAGCAAAGGCGCGGAAAGAGGTGAAATGCTACAACTGTGGTGAAAAAGGGCATGTGGTAAATATTTGTCCAAATAAGGAAAAAGGCAGAAAGTGTTACATATTTAATCAGTACGTACATATTTCTAAAGAGTGCGCAGAAATTGACAAACATGTTTTAAATACGAATACGCGCAGTTTAATTTCTAAAATTGATTTTACAAGCAAAGAAGTTTATATTGAAAATAAAAAGTGTACGGCGTTATTCCATGCGGGCAGTAAATTCAATATCAACGGGTATATTATTGTGATATTGGCAAGCCAAAGCTGGATAACGGCAGATTTTATGTAAGCGCGTATTGTTGATGAACAGATTGAAGAGTGCCTTGAGAATGACATAATTGAAGAGTCAACAGTCGAGTTTACAAATCCCATAATACTCGTAAAAAGCACGACGAGCCTTGCAGAAGGCTGTGTGTAGATTAACGCAGACAAGGTAAAAAGCTTATTGTAAAAGACCATTTCCCATTACCGCTCATTGAGGATCAGTTGGATCGTCTGCAAGAGTAAAGAATATTCAGTACAATCGATTTGAAAAACGAATTTTTTTACGTCCCAGTTGCTGAATCGAGCAGATAGTAAACGTCGTTTGTGACACACCAAGGCCAATATCAGTTTTTGAATGTATCCTTCGGATTTTCAAATTCGCCAGGCGTTTTTCAGCGCCACGTCAATGCGATATTTCGTTTTCTGTCACGCAGAGGCATTGCATTGCCCTATGTAGATGATATAATTATCCCCGCAAAGGCCGAATATGAAGCTGTTCAACACTTGAACAAAGGTTTTGCGACGTGCAAAAAAGTTCTGCAGTTCAATTTGAAAAAATTAAATTTTCTGATGACACTTATTTTTTGGGCCGAGAAAATCGAAGCTTTATCCAAGTTTAAGATGCCACAAACTATTAAGCAAATAGAAAGTTTTTTGGGGCTGACGGGCTATTTCAAAAAGTTTATACCATATTACGTAGGCACAGCTAGACTTTTCACTGAGTTAACAAAAAAAAGAGTATATTTAGATTTTGCTGGATCTATCCAACGAAGTCAACCACAGCAAACGAGGTTATTCTGAATATCAGCAACCAAAGTGTTAACTTTGGCAACGCAGCATTCATTATTTCGGATAGAGGCTCGGCATTTTCATGGTAAGACTTTGTGAAATATTGCGATGACGCGAAATAATGCGAGGGAATAAAGCTAGTGAAGACGACTACTGGCTTGCCAAGGGTAAACGGACAGGTTGAACGGCTAAATTCTATTCTAATTTCAGTACTCTCAAAGTTAAGTGTCGATGACCCCACGAAATGGTATCGCAATGTCAACAGAGTGAAGCAAGCGATCAACTCAACATTTTCCAGAATCATTAATACGACGCCTTTTGAGCTACTGGTTAGTGTCCAAATGAGAACGAAAGATGATCTTCAGATACGAGACTTGATAAACAAAGAGGCCCTAGCAGCTTTCAACGAAGAACGCAGCGAGTTACGAATAAAGGCGAACACCCAGATACTGAAGCTGCAGAACGAGAACAAAAGCCGTATAATCATCGACGCAAACAAGCAAGACGATATGATGCTGGCGACCCAGTAGCTATAAACGTACCCAGTTTGGCAGTGGCCTAAAGCTGAAACCTAATTTTTTTGGGGCCTTATAAAATTGAAAAGATGAGGCACAACAACGCCTCTGATATCCAAAAAGTGGGCAACTGGACCAAAAAATTCTGCAACGTGCGCGGAATACATGAAGCCATGGCCAATTGGTAACGATGACAGCGATAACGAAGGAGCATTCGGGTAGAATGCTTAGTCAAAATGACCGAATGTGGGATTGGTTTTTGTCTGTTTACCCAAATTCCACTAGTATGAAACAACAATAATGACCGGATTACATTGGCAGCGGAAACTCTCAGCGCATGTGATGTCACTTTTGTGGCAAATTTGGCCACAAGATTGCAGACTGCCAAATGTATCGCAGTACTTCTACGCCAAGCAGTTACATGTCAACAATAACCGGCTACAAGTGCTGACAGATGAGCCAATATCATCATGTACATTGAGAATCTTTAAGCAGACCTAATACATTTGAGAGGCACATGGATATACTGGCGCATGTACTGTCATCAATATTTCTTTATTTTTAAATATTTATTTGACTTTGTTTTTAAAATTGTTTGTGCATGTTCATGGGCAAACGGGTTATTAAAACTGTACTCATATGTGGCATATGTCGAGGCTCCATGACATGCACATTGCAGATTCATTTCCATGAGAGGCCATTCTTACTTAGTTCGACAAAGACCAGCTTTTTAAAATGTTAAATCGACATGCATCGACATGAATACTAATTTAAACGGTTTACCAAATTAACGAGTTAATACCGGCTATTCGAAACTCCGTGATAGACAGCAATACAACTGTATTAAGACTTCCATATCAATTTAGCAAATAATTTAAATTATTAGTGAAATACAGGGTCCGCCATCTAACTTTTTTTTTAACAAGCGGTTCATTCTATACTGGTAACGTCTGAACGAAAATTCTTGTGTATTTGGTGTTTTTGGTTTGCGCAATGGGCCAGCAATCAGCTTGAAGAGGCCGATTTTGGCCAAAAAATCATATTTTCGGATGAGTAGTATTTCCATACGTAAAGAAATAAAATTGCCGCGCCTGCGGAAACCTTTTGGTACTGGTGCCAATTAAAATCCGATTAGTCCAAACATGCTGAAATTCTAAATACCAATGGATCGACTATCAGGAATTTCACTCAGAAACTATTTATAATAAGTATCAAATTAATAAAAAGCAAAAGTAAAAAGTAAAAAATTAATGAAAGCACTCCTTTCAGAATATTCACTCAAAACTTAAGATTAACAAATAAAACGATGAAATAATGCTGTACTATTAAGTTTTAGGACAAAATTAAATTAAAAAATGTAAACAAGCCTTTTGTAGCACCACCTTTGTTGCCAAAGACATCCACACATCACATTGACATGGAGACCAGTAGATTCTGGCATCTTCCCGGGAAATAGATCTCGCCCCAACGTGTTAGATTGTTTTTATACAGTATTTTGAATCCAATTCAGCTTTGGGTGGTCTTCTGACATACTAGCACCTTTGCCACCATACAGAAAAATTTTTGATTCATCCGACCACAGGGCGTTGCGCCACTTTTCAGCTGTCCAATTTACATGGCGTTTTGCGAATTAGATTGAATTGGACTGTAAGGTCTTTTAATCGTCTACTTATTGTAGGTAAACTTGCATTTAGTTCATCCTTTATTTTTTACAGCTTGCGTAAGGATGCTTCTTCGAGTACCTGGCTACACGACTAGCTAGTTTTTCTGGTATAAATTGAGGTCTGCCGCGTGTTTTAGGCTTAAATGAATAAGTAAGTGCTTTTCGGATCATAAAAGCCCCGCACCCGTTAATACTTCGAACTTCCTTTTATGTTTCGCCACTCAAAATCACGGATTCGATCAATTCACGCAGCTCAGGTGTACAAAGCTTACAACGGTTTATTTGTTTGATTTTTAAAATCTTATTTGTTTAAATTATTATTAAAAATAGGACATTCAGCTTTTATTAACCGAAACTTTGGTACATTTTTCCATAATGCTTCTTCATGAATCTATTTAAGTGACCACTCCTATTATTTTGAACATCTAAAAATGCGACCTGCTTTGTAATTTTTCAAATTGTAAAAAATCAAGGAAAGATTTGAATAAAATTAGTGGTATTTCTTAGAGTATATCCATTAGCAAAAGAAGTGAAAGAAAAAAGAACAGAAAAAATAGACAAATAACTTTGCTACAAACAGGAGAAGTCGATGTGCAAACGCACTCCTATTATTTTGAACGCAACTGTAAGTCTAAAATTGAAGGTTGATTTGCAGAAGGTGGATTAACGGACCAAGGATGATTATTTCAATTCAATTATTCTCAATTGGGCCTATTTAGCAGCGTCCAGAGGCGCTCAACAAACAGGTTAGAGTGAGAAGTTAGAGAGCATCGAGTCTGACGTCTCCTACTGGAGAGTGCAAAGACGGAGTCAAGCCGGAGAATAGAGAACTGCGCGAATTACAGTGGATGTGTGTCTTCAAATCAAGACACTCGTGCAGACACTCGATTAAGATCAAGGTGGGTGAGTCCCGATAACCGAGAGGAAAACCAGAAAGGACAAGAGCAGTGAGAGGATTCCCAGGAAAGGATGTGGGAAAGGTTAGAGTAATGAAAGTGTACAACTTAGCGAGAAACCTACCAACGCCAGTAGCCTTACCACGAAGCAGAAAAGGATCGGTCCGACGCAATAAATGAATAAATAATAAATGAATAAATAATAAATAAATAAATGAATAAATAATAAATAATAAATGAATAAATGAATAAATGAATAAATGAATAAATGAATAAATGAATAAATGAATAAATGAATAAATGAATAAATGAATAAATGAATAAATGAATAAATGAATAAATGAATAAATGAATAAATGAATAAATGAATAAATGAATAAATGAATAAATGAATAAATGAATAAATGAATAAATGAATAAATGAATAAATGAATAAATGAATAAATGAATAAATGAATAAATGAATAAATGAATAAATGAATAAATGAATAAATGAATAAATGAATAAATGAATAAATGAATAAATGAATAAATGAATAAATGAATAAATGAATAAATGAATAAATGAATAAATGAATAAATGAATAAATGAATAAATGAATAAATGAATAAATGAATAAATGAATAAATGAATAAATGAATAAATGAATAAATGAATAAATGAATAAATGAATAAATGAATAAATGAATAAATGAATAAATGAATAAATGAATAAATGAATAAATGAATAAATGAATAAATGAATAAATGAATAAATGAATAAATGAATAAATGAATAAATGAATAAATGAATAAATGAATAAATGAATAAATGAATAAATGAATAAATGAATAAATGAATAAATGAATAAATAAATAAATAAAAAAAAATGATAAATAAACACGGCAACGACCCCACTTTTGTTACCAAGAACAGTACGCAAATCATTGATTTAACGCAGATCTTCAGAGCAATACTAAATGGTGATTTTTAAGAGCTATAGAAAAGTTTAAAAAAAAATTACATACAATTCAGAAATAGGTATGTATAAAATCATTATTTGAATCGATAGTACGGTCCGAATAATTTTATGTTTTATGTATCATCAAAATGTTGATCGTGACTGTGCCTCAAATGGTTCATCATCTTACACCAATTTTGGAATTTTTGGCTCTTTTCAATATTTCGGCCAGTAATAAATGCTTAAATGTTGTCCTCCAATGCATTAATTGAAGCGGGATTGTCTGTATAGACATTACATTTAACATAGCCCCACAAAAAATAGTATAAGGGCGTTAAATCGCACGATCTACAATAGGTGGACAATTGGCCGGTCCCCAACGTGAAATAAAATTTTCACCAAACTCGCCTCTCAATAAGTCTATTATTACGCGTGCTGTGTGGCATGTGGTACCGTCTTGTTGAAACCACATGTCATAAAAGCAGCTTTTGTATTTTAGCCAAAAAAAGTTTGATATTATCTCACGGTAGCGCTCACCATTCACAGTTACGTAACGATTCGCGATGCATTGGTAGCTCTTGCAATGCTTCTGGCTTATCTTTCCTGCAAAATCGACAATTCTGCTTAATTACGCACCCATTAAGCCAAAAATGAGCTTCGTCGCTGAACACAATTTTTTGATAAAAGAGTGGATCTTCTGCCAACTTTCCAAGAGCCCATTCACCATAAATTCTGCGTTGCGATAGGTCGTTCGCATTCAATTCTTGCACCAGCTGTATTTTGAAAGGCTCCACATTTAAATCCTTCTGCAAAACTTTTCATGTTTTTGAGTAACAGAGGTCCAATTGTTGCGAACGGCGACGAATCGATAATTGATGGTCATCATTAACACTGCCCGATACAGATACAGATACAGTTCGCACTTTTCATAAGCGTGTTGTTAGTTTTACATCCAACAATGTAAATTTGGTGGGAAATTTAGTCCTAGTAGCCCGAATGGCCGCTTCAGTGGGTCGATTCAACTGACCATAAAAGCGAAGAAGCGCGTGATGAACTTTTTTAACAGAGCACGCGTTTTAATAATAAAATTCAATAATTTGTATACGTTGTGCGTTTGTAAGACGATTCATGGTTGAATTATAGACCAAACTGAATATGTTGGACAGTCAACTACAAAAAAAAGGAAATACGGCACCTAGACCCTTAAAATTGTGGAGTGTCTAAGTTAACTGTCAGACACCCATTTTCTAGGATACAGTCTAAATGCTCATAATCCGTCCAAATGGCACATTCGCATATCCCATGCGGAGGACGTTACTATTATCTTTAAAAAAAAATAACCTCAGTCATTTGTTTATCCCTTTCGCTCATAAGGTCATATATGAGCGTACTCTAACAGCTGTAGGAAAGACTTTCGACATGTTGGCAACACTGACCTCTCTCCTTATAAACGAGATCAATCCGAGATTAGTGTGTTTAAAACTATTGACGCAGTAGAAATTCTCCCGAAAAATGTCGACCATATCACCCGCTAAGTACAGAATTCGCACCGTCATTCGCTTCGTTGTGATGGAAAAAGCTCCGGTTGAAATTTATAATGAAGTAAAAACTGTTTACGGTAATAGAGCTATGGTAATAGATCCAACGAGTGTGTACAAGTGGAGTCGCCAGTTTAAAAATTACGTTCCGCGACGTTCGCAGATCGACGTTAGGTTAACTTTCTGCTATGTTTCCGCAGGTCTCCAGATCCTTGATACACTTAACAATCATAGAAACTCTCGGATATAGGAAATTGTCTGCGAGGTGGGTCGCAAAAAAAGCAGCTGAAAAAAGCAAAAATGTCTAATTTTGATAGAATATCTGCCTCACGGAAAAAATTTAGAAAATGGTGATTCAGAAAAAAAGGAGGGGCATGCTGACGAAGGGAGTCTGCCTGTTGCACGAAAATGCAAGACCTGGACTCAATTCCTGGACTCTTTTGAATGGGACGTTTTGAACCACCCCCCGTATTCCCCTGACCCACCCCCTACAGATTTCTATCTCTTCACTTCCCTTAAGGCGCACAAGGGTGGTTAAGGGAGAGAACAAATTTTCAACGGAAGAGGAGGTGAACGGGGAGATGGAGAAGTGAGAGAAGAGCTGGCTGGAGACTTCTTCGATGCAGGTATAAAAAAATGCATCCCGCGGCTCACCACTTGCATCGTGAGGGATGGTTACTATGTCGAAAAATAACCTACATATGTACAAGTTTAACCTACATAAATTGAGTTATTATTTGATACACATGTTATTATTTGATAATTTTTTGCTCCTCTGGACAAGAAATCAGCTGGCAGCCGCAACTACGAGGGCGGGTCAATAAGTCCGTGACTATTTGAATGAAACACAGGTTTTTAGATAAAAAGTTATTTTATTTTTCAACGTAGTCTCCTTTGAGCTCTATACTCATAGCCCAACGTTTCTTCAATTTTTTTATCCCTTCCAAAAAATATGATTTGTCGAGGTCTTCAAAATAGGCATTTGTTTGTGAGATGACTTCGTCATTGGAGGCAAATCTCTTTCCGCCGAGCCATTTCTTCAAGTTTGAGAACAAGAAATAGTCACACGGGGCTAGATCGGGTGAATAGGCCAGATGAGGGAGCAATTCGTAGCCCATTTCATGGAATTTTGCCATGGAAACTGCACATGTGTGCACCCGTGCATTGTCCTGGTGGAAAAGAACTTTTTTCTTGGCCAAGTGCGGTCGCTTTTTTTTCAATACCTCATCGAATCGACCCAATAAGTTGCTGTAATATTCACCATTGATTGTTTTTCCTTTTTGAAGGTAGTCAATGTGGATAATACCGCGTGCATCCCAAAAAACAGTCGCCATGACTTTATTGGCTGACAAACCCACCTTTGCCTTCTTTGGCGCCGATTCACCCCGAGAAACCAACTGTTTTGACTGCTGTTTGGTCTCCGGTGTGTTGTGGTGCGTCCACGTTTCGTCCACGGTTACGAAACGGCGCAAAAACTCGATCGTATTGCGATTGAACAACGCTAAACATTCCTGCGAAATTGTCACACAGTTGCATTTGTGGTCGATTGTGACCAAACGCGGCACCCATCTTGCGGAAAGCTTTCTCATACCCAAATGATCATTCAAAATTGAAACCACTGAGCCATGTGAAATGCCTACGGCTTCCACAATCTCTCTCACTTTTAATCGCCGATCGGCTAAAACCATATCGTGGATTTTTTCAATTGTTTCGGATGTGGAAACCTCAACTGGGCGTCCAGAACGTTCGGCATCTTCCGTGCTTGTACGGCCACATCGGAATTCAGTAAACCACTTCTTTACCATGGAAATGGATGGTGCAGAGTCTCCATAATATTTATCAAGCTTGGCCTTGGTTTGCGTAATGGATTTTTTCCTCAAAAAATAATGCTTAATGAGCACACGAAATTCACTTTTTTCCATTTTCTTCTCAGTCAACGCGGTAGTCTGATATTAACGGCTGTCAAAAACAAACTAAATGTCGCAGCTTGTTCAATTTTTGACAAGAGTCAACTGACAGATGACTGTTGACGGGAGCAGTGTTACCATTTCAATTAAGAGGCGGGAAATTCAAAAAGTCACGGACTTATTGACCCGGCCTCGTATTAAATGCCGCCATTGTGACTTTTTTGTCACTTCTTTAATTTTGCTTTTTAATTTGCCACAAACGTGTGGAAGGTAGATGCCTTTGCATTGATCGTTTTAAAATACCCAGAAACCTTTTCTCATGAAATGCGCAAACCTTCTCTTCCTTTGCCTTAGTGTTCTGCACCTGGAACTTCTGCGCACAGTTTTAATCTGGGAAAAAATCGATAGGTTTTTGGTAGTTTTTAATGTACATAGAGAAATCATGTCCAAACTCTTGCTGGGAATCACGAAGCTCTTGAGCGTTTGCCTCATCTGTGACTTGCTTATGCAGTTTTCAATGTTTCTGCTCTTCGTTTCTGACAGTTGAGACAGTTTTATTTGCTGCTAGCGTGCGTGCGTGCTGGACCCGACTCATTAATTTATTACTTTATTATTTGACTAGTCGCCTTGTTGACCACTTATCGACTGAATTTTGGCGGAGTCCTCCAATCTGCCGACTAAGACCCCGTTACACGATGTAGCGTAAAATTCCATTTCGTTCTTTATAGGAGTTGCTGTTTGAAACGAACTTTATATTGTCATTTTTTGTGGTGTCCTTTAATCAACCTATTAGAGAATGGCTGCATAGTGTGATTAGAAGATCCTGTGTTCCTTTTGGAAGAAGTCTTCTTTCATAAATATGTTGGTCGCCTGATCACCAGTTTACAGTTTCACGAAAAGGGTACTTAGAAAAATTTTTCGATTACGTTTGGACGTTCGAGAAGTGAAGTCGGATTGGTTTTTTTTAAAAACTGATTTTATTATTATTATATTTATAAAATAAATTAATGATATACTTATTTTCGCATGAAAAACATATTGTATTTATGCGAATATCCGCATTTCCATTAACGAATAATAACGAGTAACGCAAAGCCTGGTGTTAGACTAGTCCGGCACTGACCAGATCTGTGAGATGATTGATAAAGAAATGGAAGATCATATGGAGTCCCAAAAACGTCTACAAGCAAAATCTGGAGTAAGTTTACTTCCCGAAAATGTCGAGCAGAACACGCGCCCAGGTTTTGCGAATGCTGTAAACTTTTGAAGTACGAGCGGCATTGACACAAACCGGAACTACAACCGACGGCTATCCACAACTATCCGTGTACTTCACGTCGACACATTCGCCCAAAAAAAAAGGCTATATAAGGGTATAGGGTTGTTTAACACGCCCAATTCCACCAAGAAAAGTCGTCGGCGGAAGTTTCTCTTTTGTATATTCCACAGAGGCTTTAGGCCGGTATACACAATGTACGCATTCAATGCTGACATATCGAGCATATTGCAGACTGGCCACCTGTTCACTTTTCTATTGCAGCGATATGTGCCCATCATTTCGTCCATCACTTCGACACCACATTTCGTTTTGTTGTACAAATTTACTATATCTGGCTTATTTTTATTGTCTTGTGGGTCAATGTGTTTCTTTCAGTGGTATGTGCTCAATAGTGTTACAAATTGCTTACACTTTGTTACATATGAGACTAGTGTGGCTCCCAATGTTGGCTCCAAGTGATAAAGCTCCTTTTTCTTCATATCGATGATCAATTGTGGCAATTCTTTTCTGTTTTTTTAAATTGTGCCTTTCAACGTCATCTGCCGCTCTTTTAGTTTTTTTGCCAAGCCATATGATATAAGGAAATTGTCGCATGTGACATTACTTCCATTCAAATCTTCAGTGATCTTCAAAACCACTCTCTCACCTTGATTTACTTCTGCGGCACAATATCTGTTGCGGCCCACGTAAACTTCAACATCGTATACGTAGAAAGTATCTGCATCACAACATAACCAATGTTTGATGCTATATTTGTGATATTGGCGCGTTGACGCAGATTTTTCCTTTCTCCACGATCGTCACATCGTAGGATTTTCGTAATTTCTTTGTTTGTTCTTAGTGACATTGGTGCTCTAAATTTTGGTCTCCCAAACTTATCAAAAAAAAAAATTGAACAAAAGAACCACCAAGAACCAGTTTTACTACCCTTAGCAACATCACATCTAGCGTTGTGTCAAATTGACACAAGGGTCAGATTATATAAGTTATCACGCGCAACGAAGATACTGCGAAACCGCCAAGTTGCAGACTGGACGAAAAGGCCGGCACGCGTAAGACAGAAACTGCTGAATACGCAGTCCGTGGTGCAGTGCTAGATACTCTGCCGGATCACGCTGCCAACAAATGGCCGTCGTCAAGCGGACACAAAGTCGCTGACACGACACTTATTCGACCGCGCAGTCGAGAGTCCGAAACTCCGCCGAAGAACAGCGAAACATTTGGGTTCAGTTTTAGAGAATAACTCCATCGATTAACATCGATGCAAAATTGTAATCTATTAAATTTGAATAAATAAAGAATAAAAGGCAATTAAAAAATTTATACATTTCGTGTTGCCACGCCCCCAAGCATCCTAGATAAAAAATTCTTCCTGATTTATAATTTTTGTCAAAATTCGATGAGTGATCCAAATTTTTATTAAAATATTTTTGCAACTAATGAACTTAATCGACTTAAAAAAGAAAAATGTGTCAAATTGGATGCGTGTTAACTCCTTTAATTAAATAAAATAACCAAAACAACTTCAAGACTAAAATTTTATGCATTTTATGCCAATTATGCTAAAAGCCTTCCATTTATTCAAACCAAAAAATTGGTCTATTGCTTACAACAGATCCAAGAAAAACCACGCCACAGAAAAAATTATAAAAAAAAATAAAGACTTCGTTCCCAGTTGAGTCCACTAAGAGCCAATATAAAAAGTTTTCTTGTACAGACCCGTAGTCCAGTATCATATGGACTTTAGATATATATAAGCATTTAGTAATATGGTCCGAAAATAAAAGTTTCAAATCTTATGGGACACCAAGATCGTTAACCTAAGGTTATCTTTAAAAGGCAATTCCATAGAAAGGGCATGCAAAGACTGACATTGTCAATTTGAAGTTGTTGGATAGAGAAGTACAGACGAACCTGACTCATAGCTTCGATTGACTTAAGTGCTTAATAGTTCTTTCCAACTGCACTCCTGAACCTATCAATAGTTGCCTGCAGCGTTCCACCTGTACCAGCGTTCCATCAAGCCGCCACCAACTTCATTCTTTACACTCGGTGTACCTTCTTAATATCGTCAGTCTCAGATGATTCCAAGATTTCGGCGCTGTGTTCCATCTTCAGGCTCTAGAACGGTTTCAGGTTGTCGTCTTCGTTAAGCAGGACGTCTTATAATTTGTCCTTCTCATTGCTGAAGATATTCATGGTCATAGTTTTCACATACGTGCTGATTGCCTGATTAATAATCGAAGTACTTTTACTGTTGTTCCTCTAGAATTCGAGGCACTCGTCGCCAGAATGGCCGGGGGAATTTCATCGTCGCTGTCGTGGAGTTCCTCATCGAAATCAGCTCGTTTCATCTTGCAATTCGTGTGCTTAATATTCTTATATAACAAGCTTCCCAATGAATCGTACTCCGGCTGGCAGCAAGTTTTCTAACTTTTCATGGCTGGAAAAGCAAGTTAAGCAGCACGAACTCTGGCCGGGATTCCTGTATCATATTTTTTTAATATGGGTGCAGGCTGAGGAGGAGCATTCTCATTACTTTCAGCATTACCACAATCATGAATGAGTATCTGATTAATGTCAGCTATTCATTTTACATTCAAATTTGCGAGAAAGTCATATCCAAGTGGAGCATTATCTTTTTCATTTTCATCCACTACCACGATAAAATATTGTACAGTCGTCTATTAAAACCGCTCACGTAAACACTCCCAGCGGCACAATGCCGGGTTTGCCCACGCCACACATTAAAGAACTTCAGGGACTTAGCACCATTATAAAGTAGGCACGCAAGTTTAACACCACATAGTATAATATTTTTAAGCCGTTTGGAATCCACAACTACTTGCCCAATTTCACTGACTGCGGGTAACTCGTTGATAAATGGCCTGCAGCATCACACTTAAAGCACTTCGATTTAACATTACAATCTTTCTTCATGTGTTCAGGCGATTCATAATTGATGCAATGATCCGTCTTTTAATTGCTGTCTTGTTATTGCTTTGTCGTGTCTCCTTATCCATCAATGTAAAATTTTCATTTAGCCCTTTGATTTCATGCGAGTTTCATGCTAAGTTTTACAATTATGCAAATTTAATTTTGATGTTTTTTGATAACTAAAAAATATATTGCTGACTTTATGTTCTGGTGCTTATGTACGCTGACGACGTTTAGCTTTGAGGATTTAGAGGTTTTACATTAATCCTTTTGTGCCCAATGTAAACTTCCGTTTTGTCCGTTTGAATAGTGTTCTACCAATCTCTTAAAACTTAATGGGACAAAATGCAGCCTTTATCGCTCGAGCCCTCACCAGGCTACATACTTTCTCTATGAGATTTCCTTAGAAAGATTTACTAAGGTTAACGATCTCGGTGTCCTATAATATTTGAAACTAACAATTTTCGACCCTATTTTCTCGAAGGTTAATAAAATTTTTTTAAAATTGTTGGAGTATATAGTCCGTCCGACACTGGAGTACGGGTCATGCGTTGGAACAATCAAATCGGGGTTAATCACGACCTTACACACGACCTCCTACACGACCTTATTATTGGTAGTTACACAGCCAGCATCTACTAACACTACTAAAACATTCCAAATAGACGGACTAGAAATTTTAGTCCTATATTTCTAAGCTGTTGTGTTTCAACATATGAGCCTTTAAGGATTCTGTGATTTTAACGGCCTATATGGCATTACTTCATTTGGCACTTTCTTGTGTATGAAATCATCAATTCTCACTCTTTTTAGAGCAACAACCCCAATCTTCTTCCTCTTCTTAGCTGCGATCAGCCGCAGTTCTGCTGAGGCCGACGCCCCAAGATTGTATTCCAAAGTAACAGATCAGCAACGAGCAACAATATCAAGTGCGAACAAGTAGGGAAAATGATGAAAGTACGCTGATTGAATTAAGTTATTTTAAAACAATCTTTATTTAAACAATGAATGTTAAAAATATAAGTCACATTACACTAGTTGTTAAAGAAACTAGGAGAGACATCCGGACCAGTCCTTGCCACAGACGTTATACGTGATACATAGATACCATAACTGGTGCAGTGGTTTTTATTTTTTTTTTAACTAATGACATTACTGTTACATTACTGTAATACAAGTGATATAATTGCCGTTTACTTTTAAACACACCATTTCAGAAAACACAAGTATTTAAGAGTATATTATTATAAATACGCTTAACTTTAGAGGAGTAAGTTGGTGGATGAAGTTACAACATAAACAGAAGAATCTTAAAATATATATATCAGGCTTGCATTTATGGATGAATAGGATCCTACATTCTAAGACGTAACGATTTTTTCTTAAAAACGGTAAAATATTATTATTAATTTAATTGGTCCAAAGGGCATGCGCCAATATAAACATTGTTATTGAAATATTCAAATAATCCGCCTTGGGTTACCAACGGTCTGCTGTACATTTTAACTTTATATATAATCAAATATAAACAAACGCTTATTTCATCATATTTATTTCATCTAATTATTAGTAAAAAACGTACTAATATCAAATTATTACGGCTCTGCGGCAAAAAAATAATTCAAACTCAAAATATTAAAGGCACCAACTTAAAAAAAGGCTCTGTCGCAATTTTGCTCCTACTTCAACTATTTTCCATACAATTATCGTCACATCATTCTCTTAAAAAAGCAACGCCCGGCGATGCAGATTCATTGGGCCCACCAAAGGCGCTGATTTTTGAGTGGGAATGGTTAGGTTCGTTTGTCGTATTCTCTCACAAACGGTGCACGAGCCTTGTAGTAGCACTCTTGGAATAGATCCCCTTATAGATGGGAAATGGCTTTGACTTCGCTGGGTTGGGTACATTTAAGGATACATTAGTATATTTAAGATGTTTTCTGACCGCCATTCCAATTTATGTTTTAAGTTTACGATTTTAAGTTTAAAGGGTTAAGTATCAGATTAGCATTCGTTTGGACGTTAAGAGCTTGTTGTTCAAGTATAGGGGATGCAGCTAAGATTCAAGTACTTACTAGAATATAAATGATTAAGATAAAGAAGGATCATGTAAAGAAATAATTTTGGAATTGATGAACCGAGTGCACTTCTCTGTTGCATATAGGGAGCCGTTATGAATTGGGTATTTACGATTCCAGTATTCATTTGATGCGCAAACCACTGTCTGTCCCCATAATGTGGTTGTGTCGATTCGCAATCTGCCTGATCGGTCCACTTGTATTTTAAAGCGACACAAACTGATTTGAGTTGATCACGGTTTATCTAGACAAAATACCATTGTTGGATCCTGTGAACGGCCCAGTCAAGCTACACACTGAGCTTGCAACGAAACCCTATCAGAGAGTCTTTGGAGAATCGATCGGCAAGCTCTCTTCATATTACTTAATCAATTTCGAACTACATGACATTAATCTCCACTTGCTAGTTATGCGCAGACCTCGTGCGTTTTTTCGAACTACTTGACATTAATCTCCACTTGCTAGTTATGCGCAGTCCTCATGCGTTTTTAGGCAAAATACGTCGACGAATCTGGATCGTGATTGTCACGTTCGCTTTTCGTTGGTTACCGTTGTTTTATGTTCCCGTTCAGGTCAAGCACGATATACGACACGATATACCACAGCCATAGCCTTATTCTGTTGTTTGTTTGTCTTTGATCAACTGCTGCCCACACGGACGGCCACTGCCTGCGCAGGCAAATTGAGCCAAATTGAGACCATCTCAGAAAAACCAAGACCACAAACCCCGTTGCAAAAATGCAGGGTCAATTGGACAAATATACGACAAATTACGACAAATACGACCAACAGAATGACCCACAACCAAGCAATGCAAAAAATCTTCATTGTAACAGACAGCATAAAGCACAGGTTCACGCTGAACCACGCAGTGGCAGACTGTATAGACATAACGGCGCACCAGAGCCTATGCAGTCTGACTCAGACAACTGCCAATTAAAATAAAAGACCAGCAACTTTCTGAGCGCATAGGCTATGTTAGAAAACAAAAAAGAATAAATCACATTAGACAGGACGCGGAGGAAACGGCAGGAGCGTATGCTGCACAGTATCCCAAGACACAAGAATTCCAAAGAAAAGCATGAAAACATGAAAGGATCATAAAGATGGTATTGAAGGAGGAGCAGTACAAGATCACAAAATACGATTTTTTTAAGTGCTTCGACGATTGCAAAAAACTTTAGCATAAGTGTATTACATCGGAGGGGAAATAACTTTGAAAGGAACAAAATATATGTTCATGAATTAATAAATAATTTTTGAAAAACTACAAAATGCGCGATACTTTTTATACAGACATTGTTTAATAAACATTTTCGAATTATACAAAAATATAACGTCCTAAAGCTCTTATTTTCGGCCGGCTCCGGCTGCATAACACACAGCCAACCTTTCGTGTAATCCACCGATCGAAATTATTGTACGGCTCGAACCGCGAAGATTGATCCAAGAGAATTAAGTGTAGAAAGGATTACAAGAAAGAAAAGTAATTTTTCTGCTCTAAAAGGTAGGTGAGAATTGATGATTTGATAGAAAAGAAAGTGCAAAGTGAAGTAATGCCATAAACAGAGGTGCAGACAGAGGCGACAAAGATACAGACGCCGGGCAAAGAAGAAAGAAGAAGTATCGACAAAAACAGTCAGTCAGAAGAGTCGTATCATATTTAAAAACCATTTCATTGAAAAATCGTTCATCAAAAAGGAACTTTGTTTTTGATTTTAAATTGAATTATTTTTCGGAATTTTGTGTTTTGTTATTCCCGCACGTGGGACTTGGTGGATTGCACATATTACGGGCCGGGTCGGGCTGCCAAGAGCGGAGTCCCACTTTGTCCGTTGCCCTTTCGCTGCCGTTGCTGCTGTGACTTATTATCTGCATAAACGTTATAGAACGCCAACCTAGAGTATGGACTGGCAGGCCCCGCCGCGTGCCATTAAGCTCGGCAAAACAATGCCCAGTAAGAAGGCCCTCAAAGCAAGGAAGTGCAGCTCGAGCAGAGACTCAAGCTGGAGCTCTTCCTTCTCGGAGCCCAGCGAAATCAAGCGCAAGTCCGCGCGTAATAGGCAAGGAGAGAAGCCAAACGTCACACCTTGCACCAGCGCAGTTCTGCGCAGCAAGCTGGAAAATAACCCCTTTGCCCTCCTCTCAAGCAAAGAAGATGACGACGATCATGACGAACCCAAAACTGCTTCAGAGGCAGTCGCATCTAAAACAGAAGAGAAACCAATCCCGATCCCGAAGACCCTCAAGCCTCCTCCGATCTACATCCCAGACGTGACCGACATTACAGCGGTTGTCAAGATGATATCGGATTTAGTCGGATCCGAAAAGGATTTCTCCTATAAAACAGAGAGAAATAATAACGTACGCGTAATGATGCCAGACAAGGAGTCCTACACAGCTCTACGCCAGCACCTCGTGGCAC
The DNA here is from genome assembly GCA_018150545.1 of Drosophila ercepeae. Lineage (NCBI taxonomy): Eukaryota > Metazoa > Arthropoda > Insecta > Diptera > Drosophilidae > Drosophila > Drosophila ercepeae. The sequence continues at coordinate 141,280 of JAECWL010000010.1, read as the reverse complement.
ATAACAAAAGACACCGCACCTTCCAACCAAAGGATGAGAGAGCTTACAGGGCGGTCATCAAGGGACTTCACCACTCAACGGACCAGACTGAAATTAAAGAAGAACTCCACAAATACGGCCATACTGTGAGGGATCTGCACAATCCCATTGGCAGGAAATCCAAACAACCACTGGGGATCTTCTTTGTCAATCTAGAACCAGCAAGCCACAACACAGAGGTTTTTAAAATAAAGAGGATTTGCAAATCAGTCGTCACCGTAGAGCCCCCTCTGAAATTCAACGACGTTCCACAATGTTTCAGATGCCAAGGGTTTGGACACACCCAGCGCTACTGCTTCCTGGAACATCGCTGCGTGAAATGTGGTGATTCTCATGACTCTAGGTCATGCACCAAAAAAAAGACGAGAAAGCATGCTGTTTACATTGCCAAGCTGATCACCCTGCGTCGTTCAGAGGATGCCCTGCCTACAAAAAGGCAAAAGCGCAGCAATCTCCTAAAGCCAGACCCGTTGAGAGTAGCAACAAACCACCTCTCATCCAGATACCAACTATCATTAATGGTACAAGTTATAGGGACGTACTCCTAGGAAACCAAGTGACACAGCCAACGAATCCCCAACAAACCCCTCATACCACTCCCGAAGCCCCACAACCCAACCAGTTTGATACGATGCTTGCCCGCATGGAAGGATCAATTGAAAGGATGATGGAAAAGTTGATATCGCAGATGTTATCGCAGATGTTCTCACAGATGATGCAGTTCATAGCTCCCATCCTCAACAAAAAATAATGCAAATAAGCCTTAACATAGTTTTTTGGAACGCAAACGGCCTGCAGAGGAGCAAAGCCGAAGTAGAGCATCTCATCAAAACAGACAATATCGATGTTCTTCTAGTTTCGGAATCCCACTTTTGTCCCAGATCCTACTTTAAAATTAGCGGGTACGAACTGTTACATGCCAACCATCCATCTGGCAGAGCACGCGGAGGAGCAGCCATGCTCATCAGGAGTGGCATTCAGTACCCGGAACTTCAGGAGGAATGGGCTCAGTGCGCCGTGACCAGGATTTCTAGCCCACAGGGAGATATCACCATTGGTGCGGTTTACTTCCCACCCAGACACTCGATAACCGAGACCCACCTTCCGGACTTCTTCGAGTCCCTCGGTCCTCGCTTTATTTAGCAGCCGGAGACTTTAACGCCAAACACTCCTGGTGGGGGTCCCGCACAAACAACCCCAAAGACATAAAGCTCTATAAGTACCTGCAGCGGAAGAGTCTGCACTGCCATTCCACTGGAGAACCCACACACTGGCCTACCGACCCTTTAAAGCAGCCGGATCTGCTGGACTTCGCCGTCTCCAAGGGCATAGGACACTCTAAGATAACATGCTCAAGCTATGATAAACATCTATCTGACCACAGCGCAGTAAACTTGCTCCTAACCATCCCCGTCCTCAGAAAAATTCCGCTTAGAAGACTCACCGGAAAACACACAAATGCCCCCAAGTTTACGTTTTGGATGCTTTCCTCCCAGTACCCAGATACCCCTCTTTCCACACCAAGCAACATAGATGCGGCCATAGAAAAACTAACCAAAGAGATGCACAATGCCGCTGAGTTTGCGAATCCACCTCCACCGACTACCCCGAGAATACCTAAAAGAGACGTGCACTTTTGGTCTCCGGAAATCGCGGCCCTCGTGGCCGAAAAAAGGCGCCTCAGAAGAGTCTGGTTTTCCTCGCGCAACCCCAGGGACAAGACAGCACTTAATCGTGCCACCAAAGATTTGAAGGACAAGCTATGCATCCTACGGCAGGACTCGTTTCATAGATTCCTTATGAAGCTGGAACCTGGGGACCCGCAACACAATCTGTGGAATGTCACGAGGCACATAAAAACACCTGCGAAGAAGATATCACCCGTGCGAAAAGTGGACGGTTCCTGGTGTCGGACTGAGGTCGAAAGAGCAGAAGCCTTTGCTGATCATCTACATAGTGCATTCGCACCGTTCGACAGATGCACTGGCGAAGAGAGAGCTGCAACCATAAGGTTCATAGACAGCCCAAGTGCTCCTGGCCTGCCAATACAGCCCGTCGAACCAGAGGAGATTGCGCAGGAGATCGCCTCCTAAATAATGGCAAGTGACCGGGTCCTGACCGTATCGATGCAACAGCACTGAAAATGTTGCCCCTAATCTGTTCCCAAAGGCTGGCCAACATATTCAACAGCTGCCTCCGTCTAGGGTACTTCCCTAAAGAGTGGAAGCGAGCGGAAGTAATTGTCCTCCTCAAACCTGGGAAACCTGAAGACAACCTAGCATCGTATCGACCGATTAGCTTGCTAGCAATCCTTTCCAAAATACTTGAAAGAGTATTTTTACGCAGAGTACTGCCAGTATTGGAGGAGGCGGGTCTGATCCCTGACCACCAGTTTGGCTTCAGACGCCTTCACGGAACACCTGAGCAATGCCACCGGATTGTTGAGACTATACTTGAGGCCTTCGAAAAGAAGAAGTACTGCTGCGCCGTTATGCTTGATGTCAAACAGGCGTTTGACAGAGTCTGGCACCCAGGACTACTTTTCAAAATTAAAACCCACCTCCCAAGTTCCCATTTCGCCTTCCTCAAGTCATACACAGAGGGAAGAGAATTCCGAGTGAGATGCGGAATATCAATCAGCACCCCTAGGCCCATAAGAGCAGGAGTACCACAAGGCAGTGTTCTTGGACCCATCTTATACACACTCTACACAGCGGACCTCCCCATCACCCCCTCCCGGAACCTCACAGTAGCCACTTATGCCGATGACACCGCCTTCCTAGCCTCCGCCACAGATCCTCAGGAAGCTTCAGCCATCATCCAGAGGCAACTGAATGCCCTCGGTCCATGGATGAAACGATGGAACATCGTGGTCAACGCCGAGAAATCTACACAAAAAACCTTCGCACTACGCAGGGGAGAATGCCCCCCCCTTACACTCAACGGGGAAACCATCCCAACGAATAACACTCCCAAATATCTAGGGCTGACACTGGACCGCAGGCTCACATGGCGTCCGCACCTAATCAATAAGCGCAACCAGGACAACCTACGGCTTAAGCAACTGCATTGGCTCCTGGAAAGGAGGTCCAAACTCAAAGTAAAATTCAAGCTACTTATTTATAAGGTAGTGCTTAAGCCAATCTGGACATATGGGATACAGTTGTGGGGCACGGCAAGCTGTTCGAACCGCATCAAAATACAGCGATTTCAGAATAAATGCCTGAGAATAGTTTCGAACGCCCATCCGTACCACGAAAACTCAATAATCCATAAAGAGCTTGGAATTAGATGTGTAGCAGAGGAGATCACCCATCTCAGCGGAAGATACATAAAAAGACTGGATAACCACCCCAACCACCTGGCCATCAACCTCCTAGATAATAGGCAATCCCCAAGACGCCTGAAAAGGAAACACCCGCTTGATCTCCCCAACCAATAGACACCTAAGTCAACCTCATAAGATTTACATTCCATGTACCTCCCTTAAGTCAAGGTCCCCCCCAAACCATTTAATGATTGTCCACTTGGACAGATTTTAAATACAAATTAAGAACGTTATAAAAAAAAAAAAAAAAAAAGAGTCGTGTAAAAAAATTAATATTAAGAAGTCGGAGCAGTCAGTTGTCATGAAATTTCAAATCCTCACTAGAATATAATTTAATCAATAATATGATAATATATAATATAATAAATAAGAATATAATAAACTTCACATATAGATACAGTTTGTCAAGAAATAGTTTGCACACATATGTTGTATTTTCTGCCTTATAGTGTAAATATAAAGGCTTTTATTAAAATTTATGAATTTATATTTATATCCATTTCTTATAGTTATATAAACAAAACAAAATGCATGAGACAAAGGGCTTTACTTTTGCATTAAAGGCAGAAAATACAGTTTATGTTCAGTGTGCAAACTGTTTCTTGACAAACTGTATACATTAAGGCTCAAGCAGGGCATATTTTAACTTATATGGTTTGGGAGTAGAGCACTAAAATTTCTAGTTCCATGAACATATGAAGTTCAATAATTGAATATTTGTGACCTCGACGAGATCATGTGAAAAATGTTACTCTAAAAGTTGTGCACAATTAAAGCAACTATGCAATTAAATAAATCATCAAAATCTTTGGAATCATCAAAAATGTTCTCATGCCTCTATACTGCACAGCATTGACCCGTCAATTGTTACGCCGATCTTTAAAGTCGCGCTGTGGGTCGATATTGCTTAATTGTGAAACTAATTAAAAAAATTCAACAAATAAATTTGCGGTGTGTTGCGCTCTGCTGCATCAAATCGTGCCATAGTCTACAATCCTACGAAGTTGCTGCTTCTGGAAGGAGGCCGTTTTTGAGCCATAGTGCTCACTGAGAACTGTCCTTTTTAAAAATTTACAAGGTTTGCAAACTTCTATACGGTTTAACCAGGAGTTTTCGAGGCGATGATAAGCGCGTGACTAGTTGAGTTGCAAGGTTGGTGCCCGATTTTTAGGCTGATCATAGGGAGCTGTCCGTGATTGACATTTCGGCGCGCAGGAGTGAACTGCGTGTCCGGTTTCAATAACTTAGCGAGGGAAGCGAAGTTTCTTCTCGACCAGAAGATGATTCGCCGCTCCACCTTGTTGCCGACCCACTTGACGATATCAACTAACTAACCCCCTCGGAATTTCGACCCATATTTAGGCAGGAGTTCCCAGGCTTTCCCAGCGCTGCCTCTTCCTTATTTTAGAAGGGGTTTATTTTTTTCAAGGATAGTGGACACTAACTCGATTATAAGTTAAGTATAAAAGCTGCAGAATCTGCGAGCCTGTTTGCGGAAATCCGCCATCGAGACTGTGTATTAGTTGACTGACCAAAACTACGACGTTGCTTTGGAGTTGCTAAATACGCGATTTAGTAACCATCACCTCATCTTTCAGGTTCCTGTGAATGAGTTTAATTTTAGGACTGTCAAAGGAGAATCAGCAACAAGACTACGGAAACTGTCTGATAACTGATTAGGAACCGTTCTGGGATTTTGCTGCCTCTCCGGCGGCCGTCTCCGACACAGAGAACCATGGTTTCTTTTCGGACAAATTTTCTTTGATCGTTATTTGCACTCTTATTTCTCGGACTACTCGACTCAGCTTACAGTGATCATTGCGGCAAACATCCTCGACCATCGGCCCAGCTTTCAGTACAGACGGTTGGCAAATTCTTAAAAATCTGTCGCTTGCTTGCCCTGCAAATTGGAGTTTTTCTTTTCTATGACCTTTTTTGCGTCGGCCAAATCCAGCCAATTCCGACCATTTTATTCACTGGACAACCACCCCAACCACCTGGCCATCAACCTCCTAGACAATAGCCAATCCCAAAGTCGACTGAAGAGGAAACACCCGCTTGACCTCCCCAATCAATAGACACCTAAGTCAACCTCATAAGATATACATTCCATGTACCTCCCTTATGTCTATGCCCCCCAAACCATTTAATGATTGTCCACTCGGACAGATTTTAAATTAAAATAAGAACGTTAAACGAAAAAAAAAAAAAACCTTAATTACAGAAGACTTGGTTTGGTTGAGTTGCTTGTGGCGGCGGAGGGCATGTAGGTCGACAGGTTCTTATGGCAAGGGAGATCCGGCATCCAAAGACCACGATTCGATGGACGAGCATCTCGACTTACTTTTGCGCCAATTCTGGAAAGTCGAGGACTGCGTTGATCCCATCATTAAGGCATATAAGCAGATGCTTAATAGCGAGGCGAACTTAGCTCTCCAGCAATCACTTCAATGATCAAAACAAGCTACGGCATTGATATTTTGAACGCGCCGCCGCTTTATAGGTCATGCTAAGTGCATCGGTTCCACAGTACCTTGGAAGAAATCGCCAGATACCTAAAGTTAGACAGAAGGATCAATGGCACAAACAAATAATCCTGAGAGCATCTACAGAATATAACGAAACCCTGAAATTATTCACTTGCGAGTGACCAATTAAAGTTGTTCACCCAGGCTCCAATGAACGCTGCTTGGGTATCAAAAAAAGAATAGTAAAAGCCAATCAAGATGGAAGATGCAACCTATCCAGACGAACACTGGTTTCTGAGGTAGGGGAACGGGTATTCGTAAAGAACAATAAGAGGTTAGGGAACAAGCTCCCCTGTTGTGCGCAAAAAAAAAAGTGCAAATAGAACTTCGAACGTCTGTTGACATTAAGAGGAAGGACCACCTTCCTCAAGATAATCTCATGTATGTTTCCACTTTACAATTAGGTAGTAAGGCAGCTTTATGGAATCTCGCATACCGTGGCCTCATTCTGTGCTTCGCACGCATTCTGAGAACCTTGTTGTCCGTCGGTAAATTACAAAAATTAAAAGGTAAAAGGAGCTTAGATTTTTTAGGGACAGCCTTGAAGGTAGTGACAGATAGTCACAGTGGCTCAGTTAGTGGAGTCGCATTCTACGCATTTGCGTAGAACCTTCCACGATCCTTGATTATGCTGATCCAAAATCACTTATCGTACAATAAAGCTTAATATTGTATAGAACAGAAGCTTTTAGAGTTCTCAAGTCCGAAATTATACTTAATATCATAGCCCATCCAAAGGTTAAGTTTAGATGCAAGAAGCGCACCGTTTACCCTGAAACCTGTGCGCGTTCACCATGAGTTTACAAAAAGCGGTACAACAAGAATTTTTGAAGGTGGACACTGGCACGTGGGTCACGTAGGTGTACAGTTTGTTGTGGGAGTTCTCAACGTTGTTGCGATGAGCGAGATGCACGCGGACGCGAAATGGAGTAGACATGATACCCTTGGACCAAATGTGCTTGTTCAGATGAGTGTCAATCCGCACATCGGTAGTACCCATCTCCTTCTCGGTGAACTTGCGGATCTCCTTGATGGCGCGGGGGAAACGCTTCTTGAAGACGATTTTGTGAACGCGCTTAACCAAATGAATAGTACACTCGCAGGTCACAACCTCAATCGCTGATTTGTTGATCTCTTAGCCTTGGTAATTGACTGTTTAATCCTGAACGGTGTAGTTCACTTTCCACTTCGAATCAGAGGTTAAAAAGATTGTGAGAACTTAAACTACTTTTATTTAACAAACTCAGAAAAATCATAAGTATGGTATTGGCCTACCAACTAAGTAGCTTTGCATAAAATATGCCGACGCGCTTCGGTGTGTTAACACAATACATAATCAAGTCTGTCCCATGTTGCATGGCGACAATCGGTCATATACGCTTACGAGCTTTTCAAGCCCTATAACGCAAGCAGTGCTCGCTATCAAACGGTTTCCATCATAAAAAACAAAATCCAAGTCGCAACTGAAGCCTTCCCTTTTATCTCACAATACTGTGTTAAATTTTGATGCCATTTCGGTCAGATTGTACTTATCGGGTAAAACATCCTTACGCCTAAGGAAGGCTTAGAGAAACTTGAGAAAAAGCTATCGGTGGTAACCAATAAAATTCTAATGACACACGAACAATATGGCGCCGATCTGTTCAACGTTGAAGTTAGAACCGACGCTTCAAAATCAAAAGCTAACAAGTGAGAAAAGTTATCTTCGGCTTGCCGAAGATGTTATACCCTTGCAGATCTTTACAATGGCAGCTATTAATATAGTGGTCCGATCCGGACCAAACTTTTACAAATAGTGTATGGCTATGTCAAATGAATAAATGTTTAATTCGTTTGCGATAGCTTGGAGAACAAAAAAGTTTTCCATACAAAGACTTGAAATCTGATTGATCGTTTGTATGGCAGCTATGCGTGCAACAAAAATAATGATCTGGTAATAATTTCAAAACGCTAGCTTTAAAACTGCTGTCTATTTTTTGCATAGAAACAGACGGACAGACGGACATGGCTATATCGACTCGGCCGTTGATGCTGATCAAGAATATATATAATACCCTCTGCAAGGGTATAAAAAATCCCTTATAGCCGCGGTATTCCCAGGGCAGCGCGCGAGCTCAATTAGTTGAAAACAGCACGAGGCGTTGTCTGGAAAAGCCATATAGAAAATGTTTAGAATAAAACGGCCAAGATAGCAACCCACATTTTATCAAGTGCCAGACTAATAATGACTACCCAACGCAAGCCTCACAGCGAATGGTGGTTGACTCATCCTCCAGATTAAGTCCTCCAATAAAAATCAGACAAATGATTCAAACGCCCCAAAGAAAAAAAATTGCTTAGAATGTTCGACAGGCCCAAAACGTCCACGTCTAAACAATGTCCAAGAAGAGACCAAAAACCCTAAGGAGGAATACGCAAAGATAGCAAGGGATACAGTCGAAGAGATTGAAAGTAAGATTGAGTACACTTCAAGTGACGATTCAATTTATTTTGTAGAGCACGCTACTGGCTCATTTAACAACGATTGGCTGGGATATTTCCTATCACCCTATACCACCCTAACCTGGGTTGTAGATAAAAGAGCCACTGCCGCCTAACCCAAACAAGAGGTTAGTCACAGACTTCTCGAAACCGAATAAGCGAAAAATCAAAGACCGTTACCAAATTCCCAATTTTCACATGATTCTAGCAAACCTCGGGAAGGCAACATTTTTCACCACCCACCCTCGACCTAAAGTTAGGGTATTACCAGATTTACCCTGTGGAACTTAACCGCGAGAAGACGTCGTTTCGGTAAGTGGCGGCAAAAAAAGGATTTTTTGATGTTCTGAGGGAGCAAATTCGAAGGATATGTTACGTCTGTATATATGATGTCAGAATATTCTTTGCCGCTATAGGTCGCCCAATAACAAATAACTGAGAGTATATTTGGTGAGTATGCGCATTTCAAAGAAAATTTGTGTTGAGTTTAGTGAAACCCAACGCGATGCATTTTATCGTCTGCACAAAATTTTGGCACAATATTTTGACCACGGATGCCTCAGCTAGCGGCATTGACGTAGTTCTATATTAGGAAGGTACACCAATTCCAATGATTTCGCGTACCCTAAAACAGGACGAACTTTAGTACGACACCAATGAATAGCAATAGATGGCTATTGTGTGGGCGTTGGGTAAATTAAAGATCTTTCTGTACGGCTCGAGGGGAATTTATATTTTTTACCGAAAAAACACGGAAGCTAAAATAAAAAGGTGGAAGGGCAACATCGGCCAACACATCGCACTTAGACAGGAATCTAGAACTGCCACAACATCATTTTCTTTGTATATCTATCTTTCTATCTTTGTATACATTTGGCTTAGTTTAAGCTTGAGACAGATCAGTTCAATGTGGAGAACACAAGAGGAAACATATATATAAATAAAACTATTAAGAAAATATTTACAGTTTGTCTTTTTTTTTGCCATGGTGAAAATTTTTATTATTTGAATTAACATGTTTACTGTTACCTATGTGGCAGCTTTACAGGTTGTACATAAAAAATTTATTACTCAAAGGTATGTCAATACATACTGCACATCTAGTAAATTAACATTAATTATTAACATTTTTAACATTACAGTAATTACAAAAAGTACATTTAAATTATTATAATATTATATTTTTTTACAATACAATTATTTTTTTTTTTAGAAAAATCCGGAAGGAAGATCTTGGGGGTTCTAATTCTTCAGTCTTCTTTTTCGTGGGGGGTGGGTAAACCTTCTCGCCACTGTGTTGGGGTGGAGGCCAAGACTTCTTATGTATCGTTCCGCGTGTGTTCTGCATACATCGCCTATCTTGGCAATCTTAAGATCCCTCTCTATGTCTTTTGTTTGCATGTACCAGGGGGCGTTACAAATAGATCTGATTATCTTGCTTTGCGCAACTTTTATTTTGTTCAGGTTTGATTTACTTGTAATTCCGTATACTTCCATAACATACTTCCAAATTGGGCTCAAAATGGATTTATAGAAACGGACTTTATTTGTCAACAAAAGTTTGTTTCTCGGCGAAAGGAGCCATGACATTTTTGTATCCTTTAATAGTATAGCCTGTTTAATCATAGTTGTGTGCCTTTGGAATGTTAATCCTCTGTCCGAAATCACACCAATGTATTTGTAGTGGGTGTTGTGTTGAAGTGTGGAGCCAAGCATTGTAATTCCTGGGCAATTCAAAAGTCTTTTGGCGAATGTTACGCAAGCACATTTTCTGCAATTAATTTCTATATTCCATTCCATTGCCCACTTTTCGAAAGCCGTTATGTAATTTTGTAGGCCCCTGGTTGCAATACTCATTTCTTTACTCCTGACCATTACCGCAGTGTCGTCCGCGTATGTTGCTATTATACTGTCTTCGTCTTTAACTTCCGTACAGCACCAGGACTCCGGCATGTCAGAAATGTACAGCGAATACAAGGTCGGGCCTAGCACACTACCTCGGGGTACACCTGCCAAGATGGATCGCTGTGATGATTTTCGCCAACAACAACTACACTAAATTTCCTTTCTGCAAGAAAACTTTTAATTAGTATAAATAATTGCGGCGTCTAGAGCGTTTTTAGCTTCGAGAGAAGACCGTCATGCCAAACTCTGTCGAAAGCTTGTTGTATGTCCATAAATACTACTACTGTGTACATATTATTCTCCATTGCCTCTAAGACAAAGCTGGTCACCCGGTGAAGCTGTTACGGTGTGCCATAACTTTTTCGGAAACCGACTTGCCATTGAGGAATAGCTTTGCTCACGCTACTCAGTCTGAGGATGCGATCCAGTAATACCCTTTCCAACATTTTTCCCAGCGCAGGTAAATGACTAATGGGCCTATAAGACTCTACTTCAGTAGGTTGCTTGTCAGGCTTTGGAATCATAGTTATGATTGCGGATTTCCACTTCCTTGGAAAGTGTCCCAGCCTCAGAATGCTATTAAAAAGTAATACCACAAAAATCACAGGTTTAAGGGGAAGTAATTTAAGAGTCTTGTTATCCAGAAGGTCCTCACCTGCAGATTTTTTAGCTTTGAGATTTTTTATCTGCGTTATTACTTCTCCCAACGTGACAGCATTTGTGGGGAGGGCCATTTGGAAAGGTTGTTCTAAGATTATTTGCACCCTGCCTCTCGTTTCTGCCGAAGAGATGTTGAAAGGATTCTATCCTCTAAGCTGTTTGCAAAGACGTCTGCCTTTTCCTGGCTTAAGACGGACCAACCTCCAGTAGGATTGATGGCTTTTGGGATAACCGGACTTTTAATGCTGCTCGTCAGTTTCCACAACGAATAGTTGGTCGATGCATCAGGGCTTGCATTTTCCAGCATTTCATCAAAGTGGTCCTACTTGTTTTTCGCCTGAACTTTTCTTAGACGGTTAGACAGCCTTTTGTAAATGTTGTAGGCACGGATGACTCCTGTTCTTGAAAATTCTCGTCTTGCTCTTCGTTTAAGTCGTATGAGGTCTAAAGAATTTTATGGAAGCATATTGTGTCTATTCAGGATGGGTAAATTTCTACTTCTTGGGGCAGCAATTATTGCGGCCAGCTGTATTTTGTCCATAAAGATCTCTACCGCATCTTCGATGTCTTCTGGATGATTAATCTCGATGTTTAGATTAATGCTTCTGTCCAAGGTGTCTTTGAATTTTTTTACTGAAGAGCCGGGTAATAAAATAGTTCTCTTAATGGAATAACGTAAAAACATTATCGCTAACCACTTATATTAGAGTTCAACTTCAAAATGATCAAAGTGCTGCAAAATTTTCCAAACAATTGTTCCAGTTGATGCGACATCTGGATTAGTTACTCTTACCAACGACTTTTGCCGATTTGTAGACTCTCAATTAGCTTTTATTGAAAATGTTTTGCCAAACATTAGCGAGAATTAGCAGAATAATGCTTGGTTAAGTCAACAAGCAATTCTTGCCGCAAAAAATAAATATGTAAGTTAACACAAGCAGTTCTCACGGAGTGAGACTGCCGAGTTGCAAGCCGTATCCGGTGGCCTGCACGCGCAGCGAAGAAATTGCTGATCGCGCATTCCAAGGACAATTGCCCGGAGTCCGCCCGAAACACTCGCGGAGCGAGTGATCGGCCGGATACAGGAGTGCTGACCTAGCGCTCTGCCAATAGCGCTGCAACGAACCGGAGGCCTGGAGTTGCAGCGAGTTTAGATTTTAAGTTAGTTATAAATCATACTCCGTGGCTTACGCCCCGTATTGTAAACCTACATAAAATATTAAGACCCTCGCCCTAACGGGAGTGTGGTAATAAATAAATCAACTTAAAACACCACAACCTATAATTGTCGCCCAACGACACGAACCCGCCGAGAAGGTCTAATTGGGGATATAAAAAAACCTCAAAGTGAAAAATCTAAAACAAAGCTAGCTGGACAAATTGATAAAAATCATCAAAGTGCAGTGCAAAACCTAAAACAAGCTCCTAGCAGAGTTGGAACAATTGAACTTAAAAAAAAAAAAAAAAAAAAACTGAAACGGGAAGAATTTCCCTAAAGCAACGACAGCGGCAGCGACGACAGCGGCAGCGACGACAGTACCAGCGGCAAAAAGCCGTCGGCAAATCACAAAACTCAAAAATTAAAATTAGGAACATGTGAGTAGGCTCTTTGTTCTAAGTTTTCGCCAATCAAAACATATCCAGTGAATAAATTTTTTCGTTTAAAAAAGCAAAAAATACTGAAAAAAAATAATAACATCCAAGCAATTTTGGACTCGAATTTCTCATGTGAAAATAGATATTATTAAAATTTTTTTCTCGTCTGTGTTTTAAATAAAAGGCAACCGATTCGGTATGAAATAAATAATAATCAACAAAATTTTTGCTTGTGTTTCAAATAAAAGGCAACTGATTTAATACGTATTACAAATATTTTGCAAATGTTCTATAGAGTTCTTGATCGAATTTTTTAATACCCAATTTTTTATTATTACAAACACAGACCCACTCTTTGCTTTTAATAAAGAACAAAATATTCTCCAATATTTTTTTTTAATTCATAACAACAAAATTTTTTTTTTTAATTCTAACATATGTATAGAAATACCGGTACCGTCGAATCAGACGACGAAGTTTTGGAGGAATACAGGAAACTTTTAGAAACAAGGGTCATAAGGCAAACGCCAGTTGAAAATCAAAAAACCCAGCAGGCAGCCGAAATGCAGGCAGATCAAATTGCAAGTATGGAGGCCGCCATAGCCGGCGCACTCCAGAGGCAAGAAGAAATTTTCGAAGCAAAATTATCCAATATTATGGGGGAGCTAAGCTTACTCAAGGGTAAAACCCCAAGTATCCAGACATTCCAAGAGATCGAGTATAAACCAGAAGAGGTTCCGTGTAACGAGCCCCTCGATATGGTAAAGTCTGTTCCAGAATTCGACGGAAAACAAGAAAATTACGTCTCCTGGAGACAGGCTGCTACCGCGGCTTACAAGATATTTGCGACCTACCCGGGTAGCAGTCGGCATTACCAGGCCGTAGGGATTCTAAAGAATAAAGTCAGAGGCCCAGCAGCAGCTGTATTAGCCTCGTTCAACACTCCTTTAAATTTTCACACCATACTGGCGCGTCTCGATTTTACATATGCGGACAAAACTCCGACACATGTGATTAAGCAGGAGTTAAGCATATCAAGACAGGGAGAATTACCCCTGCTTAAATACTACGACGAGATAGAAAGGAAGCTAACGCTCCTCACTAATAAAACGATTATGACCCACGACGAAGCCGCAGCGGCCGTCCTCAATGAGCAGCACAGAGAAGACGCTTTACACGCGTTTGTATCTGGGCTAAAAAAATCGTTAAAAATTGCCGTTTTTCCGGCACAACCTCGAGACTTACCGTCAGCTTTGGCGTTAGCCCAAGAAGCTGAGTCGAGTAATGAGAGAAGTGTATTTGCGGCCACCTTCGCCCGGCACAATGAAGAAAAAACCTATAGGTCAAACAACCAGCAAAAAGCGGGTTGGAAAAATTCATACTACGAGCGAAATCAAAATTTGGGGGCAATAAAAAAGAACCCTCATTTTGTCAGAACTCCAAAAGGAGCAAACCAAGGTGGTTCCTTTAAACAAAGGCCAACCAACAGCGCAGGGAATGGCCAAGGCCAACCAGCGCCAGAACCGATGGAGGTCGACACCTCCTCCCGATTCAAGCAACCCACGGCGTGGCAAAGAGGCCAGTCGTCTCGGTCCCGCCAAAAAATTAACTTCATGCCGGAAGAAATCTCCGACGAAGAAGATTATGACACCGTTGCTCAAGCAAGTGCCATAGAAATAGAGGACGACCTGGATGCAGAAGACTCCTGCAATTTTTTAGGATAAAATCCCTGCTCCCCTACATTACTCGTAAGGTAGCAGGAGGAGAGATCAAATTACTACTAGATACAGGTACCTCTAAGAGTTATATTACTCCACTCCCGGGGCTGAAAGGCGTCGTGGCAGTGGAGAAACCCTTTACAGTAAAGTCAATCCATGGCTCTACTAGAATAGATAAAAAATGCATCGTTTCAGTGTTTAACGTAAAAACACCCTTCTTTATTTTAAACAATCTTAAGGACTTTCACGGTATAATCGGACTCGACTTGCTTAAACAAGTGAATGCGAAGCTCGACTTTACCAAAAATGTTCTAAATACTAATAACGGAACTGAAAAGATCCAATTTAGTAAAGCAGCAAACGTAAACTTCATTAAAATTGACGATGAAGACGTCCCTCCTGCAATCAAAAATACTTTTGACAAAATGATCGTAAAAAATTATAGAGCCTTCGCTGATCCAGACGAGGCACTACCATTTAATATAAATACTATCGCCTATACTATATATTCAAAATCATACCCGCATCCCATGGGTGTGACTGAATTCGTCAAAGCAGAAGTTAAACAACTTCTTGCGGACGGCGTAATAAGGCCATCCAAGTCTCCCTACAACAACCCGACCTGGGTTGTAGATAAGAAGGAACAGATCAAAACGGGGTGAAAAAGAAGCGACTAGTTATCGATTTTAGGAAACTAAATCAGAAAACAGTCGATGATAAATACCCTATCCCAACAATTTCGACAATACTGTCGAATATGGGTGAATCAAATTTTTTTACGACACTTGATCTTAAGTCAGGTTTTCACCAGATAGAACTGGCAGAAAAAGACAGAGAAAAAACAGCATTCTCAATAAACAATGGTAAATACGAATTTTGTAGATTACCATTTGGTCTTAAAAATGCCCCAAGCATTTTCCAAAGGGCCATCGACGATGTCCTGCGGGATGGAATTTCGAAGATATGCTACGTGTATGTCGACGACGTCATAATTTTCTCCAAAACAAAAGAGGACCACGTTAAAGACGTGGACTGGGTTTTAAAAAAACTATTGGAGGCAGGCATGAGAGTATCCCAAGGAAAATCAAAGTTCTTCAAAAAAAGCGTTGAGTACTTGGGGTTCATAGTGTCACAAGGGGGGCTACGAACATCACCTGAAAAGGTCAAAGCCATAAAACAATTCCCCTTACCTAAAACGCTTTTCGAACTCAGATCATTTCTAGGGTTAGCAAGCTACTATAGGTGCTTTATAAAGGACTTTGCGACAATCGCAAGGCCTCTTACGAGTATCCTAAAAGGAGACAACGGAAAAGCCAGCAAATATCAGTCAAGGAAAATTGACATTGACATGACTAAAGAACAGAAAGAAGCGTTTGACAGGTTGAGAGAAATCTTAGCATCGGAGGACGTTTTACTTTCATACCCAGATTTTAAGAGACCATTCGATTTAACAACGGATGCGTCAGGCTCTGGTTTAGGAGCAGTACTATCCCAAGATGGCCGCCCGATCACAATGATATCACGCGCCCTGCGGGATAGTGAAAAAAATTATGCAACCAACGAGCGAGAGCTCCTCGCCATAGTTTGGGCATTAAAAAACCTACGGAACTACTTGTACGGTGTAAAAGGCTTGCAGATCTTTACCGATCATCAGCCTCTTACCTTTGCCGTCTCAGACAAAAACCCTAACGCGAAACTAAAACGCTGGAAGGGAATTATCGACGATCACGGCGCTAAATTGGTCTACAAACCAGGGAAAGAAAATCTTGTGGCAGACGCGCTCTCCCGCCAGAACATAAACGCCTTGGAAGACGAACAAGAATCGGATGTAGCAACCATACATAGCGAACAATCACTGACGTATACCCTAGACACAACAGAAAACCCGGTAAACTGTTTCAGGAATCAAATTATAATTGAGGAAGGAAACAGCTTTTCGGTAGACACATTCATCTTGTTTAAAAGCAAGGTGAGACATATTATAAAAATTCCCGACCGAACAAATCTGCTTAGTACATTACAGGACGTAGTCAATGCCGAGGTGGTTAACGCAATACATTGCTCTCTACCAATCCTGGCATTTATTCAACACCGACTAGTCGAACTGTTCCCAGGTACTTCCTTCAAATACACGAAAAGCTTCGTTCAAGATATTACAGATGCAACCGAGCAAAGGGAAATCGTTATAACAGAGCACAACAGGGCCCACCGGGCAGCACAAGAAAATGTAAAACAAATCTTGAGGGACTACTTTTTCCCTAAAATGCTTTGGCTGGCAACAGAAACAACGTTAAGTTGCAAGACCTGTTCAATGGCAAAATACAAGCGTCATCCATCAAAACAAGCGGTAGCAGAAACACCGATACCGTCCTTTGTGGGGGAAATCCTACACATTGACATTTTTTCAACAGATGGAACCCTTTTTCTCACTTGCATTGATAAATTCTCGAAGTTTGCCACGGTGCAAGCCATCGCATCGAGGGCTATTGTGGACATAAAATCTCCCTTACTACACATAATAAACTTTTTTCCAAAAATAAAAACAATCTATTGCGATAACGAGAGATCGTTAAACTCCGAAACCATTAAAACAATTCTGTTTAACCATTTCAATATTACTATTTCAAACGCTCCACCTCTACATAGTACCTCAAATGGTCAAGTAGAGAGGTTTCATAGTACCTTGGCAGAAATAGCCAGATGCTTGAAACTAGAAACCAACTTAGATGACACTACTGAATTAATTCTTTTGGCAACTAATAAATATAACAATTCGATCCACTCGGTAACCAACAAAAAACCAATAGAAATTATCCACGTAAGGCCCGCAGAATTCGAAAGTGGAATTAGCAAAAAAATTAAACAGACTCAGGAAAAAACCCTTGACCAAGTAAATAAAAATAGGACCTATAAGGACTATCGAGTTGGTGAAAAGGTTTTCCTAAAGACAAACAAACGCCTGGGTAACAAGCTTTCTCCACTATGTTTAGAGGAAACCGTCGAAGCAGACCTGGGGACCACGGTTTTAATAAAAGGGAGGGTGGTCCACAAGGACAATCTACGCTAACCATCTTCCTTTTTATCCTTTTTATCCTTTTTATCCATCCTTTTTTAACCATCCTTTTTATATTTTTCTTTTAGGTTACGTCATTATATCCTAGTTCTTATACTAGCGATCGGTAGGACAAACGCGACGGTACGACTTAACGACTATACGAACGCGGACTACATCCCAATAAAAGACAATGAAATTGTCATCTGGGAATCGTACGAATACTTACAACATTCAACGAACACGACAACGTACGAAGACTACGCCGACCAGACAGAGACAATGACAAGGACATTTACAGACGACCACAGGACACCGGTAATCATGACGGACTTGACACACATTCGCAAGTTAGTAGCCACTCTAAAGACCCACCATAGGGCTGCTAGGAGTATCAACTTAATCGGAACGGCACTTAAAGTTATTGCCGGTACCCCCGACGATTGGGAACAGATAAAATTTAATCAAGAACAGTTAGTAAGAACAGAGGAAGCCCAGACAGAATTAAATATTAAATTTCAAAATCGCCTAAATGAACTCACAACTGCAATGAACCAAATACAAAAATCCGAACCAAATCAAGAAACTCACCTTTTAGAAATTATTTTAGCAAAAATAGAATCGTTATCACAGACCTCGAAAATATTTTAATGGGCTTAACCCTAGCAAAATTAAATATTGTAAGTCCAGCGATTTTGGACAACTCCGATATTGGCGAATTCAAGGACAGACAGCTTATTGACGTTAGTTTAATAGAACTATTAGAAGTATCTAGCATAAGCGTTTTTCAAAATTTCGAAATCATACACTTTCTAATTAAACTCCCTAACCCTAAGGTTATATGTAAGAAAATTACTGTCTTTCCGGTCCAACGTAATAACAAGATCCTGAACTTCGAGGACGGAGACAGAGTGGCCGAATGCAAATCCCGGAACATTAACATCGGGCACTGCAGGACGACAGTCGGTGCCACCTTTTGCAAAGAACTGCAGAACGGCACTTGCGCTCAGCAGATAATTTCCGGATCTATCGCGCATTGCTCCACACTTCCGGGACACCTGGATCCAGTGACCATTGTTGACCACGGCACGCTTATCGTGAACGACGCCAATGTAACCATAACCGACGATCAAGGGCAAGAGCAAAGGGTATCTGGAACTTACCTGGTAACCTACTCCAACAGGGTAGCTCTCAACGGTACCTGGTTTGTCAATCAGTTGGGAAATTCGAAGAAGAAACCTGCGGTGTCGGCCATGGCTGTTGTAAACGTCACGGCTCATCACAACCGATTAAGCCTCCCACTCCTTCATGAGTTGAGTTTGAGGAATCTCCATCATATCGGGACCCTTAGGGAAAAACTTACCTTGGGGTCCCTCCTCAGCAACTCCTTCGCCATACTTGCCGCCCTACTGCTCTGCTCTACCATTTGGTTTGGCTACCACCACCTGAAAGCCAAAAGCCGCGCAGAGCCAGGAGTTAACACCGACGTAGAGCAAGCAGGTCCCCGAGACGGTGACCACTTAAGAGAGGGAGGAGTTAACACAAGCAGTTCTCACGGAGTGAGACTGCCGAATTGCAAGCCGTATCCGGTGGCCTGCACGCGCAGCGAAGAAATTGCTGATCGCGCATTCCAAGGACAATTGCCCGGAGTCCGCCCGAAACACTCGCGGAGCGAGTGATCGGCCGGATACAGGAGTGCTGACCTAGCGCTCTGCCAATAGCGCTGCAACGAACCGGAGGCCTGGAGTTGCAGCGAGTTTAGATTTTAAGTTAGTTATAAATCATACTCCGTGGCTTACGCCCCGTATTGTAAACCTACATAAAATATTAAGACCCTCGCCCTAACGGGAGTGTGGTAATAAATAAATCAACTTAAAACACCACAACCTATAATTTGTACACGCACTGAATTTCACCATTCCGTTTAAAATTATGATATTTGGGATTTATGCTGCTGATTTGTTTGTGTTGTTACTAATGTGTATTTTATGTAACTGTTTATTAATGTTAGCTTGGAATAAAGCTAAATTTGTTGAGTTAAGATTGTATCTAAGAGTTAAAGGTGTGTATGTTTTTGGAAATAGCTGTATGAATATTTAAAAGTGATCGCTTCCGTGTAGATCATTGGATGTTGACCAGGATGCGTTTAGGTTTAGCGGTGGGGAACATATGGAGGTATCTACATTTGTAAATGCGTTGTGTGTAGAGTAGTATGTGTGGTTTCCGTTATTTAGTACTATTAAGTTGCTATTTTGTACAATTTCCAATTTCATTTCCCCTTTGATTGTTTGTTGAAGAGCCCCAAAGTTGGTGCCATGCATTTACATTTCCTATAATGAGTATTGAAATTGTTGACCAGATCATGAAAATCTCGTTTAACGCCATTATCTGTTTGGGATGTATACATATATATAGTTTGTCAAGAAACTGTTTACACACCAAAAATAAATGGTATTTTCTGATTTTAAATGCAAAATTAATTGCCTTTTATCAAAATTTATGATTTTTCTTATTTACATATATTTATTAATATATTTTTTATCAATTTGTAAAAAAATAACAAAACTTTTAACAGTTAGCGAGAAAAATAACAAAAACCAAGTTTACACACTTTTGACACTGTCAAGAAATTGTTTACACAAATGACTCTAGCTCTATTACAGTTAAATTTTATAAGAAAATAAAATAAAAACTAATAATTTTAATACATTGTATACCCTCCATTAGCATTCGGAACATATTAGAGGCGTTTTTTCATCGATCCAATCAGTTTTGGTAGGTCATATTCCTTGGAATCTCTTGCCACTCTTCTAGTTAGTGCTGCTCGGTTTTTTGGAGCCCTTTTTCCCCACTTCTTTTTTGAGGTGGACTCAAATATTTTTTATGAGGTTCAGATCTAGGCTTTGGGGTGGTGTGTCGATGACTTGCCGCAGTTCTAAAGGACCCAGTTTCACACAGTAAGCGCATAATGCTTAAGGACACTGTCTTGATAAAATTCGAAATAAGGCTTATTATTGGTATAACATTCGAATTTTTGGGCGCTGGATGTCATAAAACAGTCATTTCCGTCAGCTGTAAAATTTTTTATAAAATTAAATCCCAATATTACTTCGCAGTTCGACTTGATACTTTCTCCAACGAAAAATTTATATTGCGTTTTAATCTGGTACACATTAACGTTTGGTGGTATTCTCTAGACATTTAAATACCGATACACTACTGGACAACTTGACTTCTCTTAGCTTCTTCACCGCAAGTAACACATTTTCTTCTGTGTCCACTACGCATTCAACTTCTCTCCATCAATGGAAATTGTTTTCCTACAACTTTGCTTGTCAATTACACATTTCGAACTTTTTGTGGGCAGTCGCCTGCAATATGACCATTTTTGTTACATTTGAAGCATTTTGATTCTACTGAATATTCTTAACATTCTTACCATAAAGCGCAGAACCACTGGCTCTTTAATTTTACCGACAGTGGCAATCTTTTTCATATTTAGCAAATATTCATGAAATGATTCGGATTTTTAATTTTATCGTACACGTAAAAAGTCAGTAAATTCCGCGCTGTTCAAAACTCACAACCCTCTTAAGGGTGGCATACCATAATTCGATACGCACTCCGTCTATTAAAACAAATTGGCAACACTTATAATTTCCGACAACTCATATGCTTATGCCAAGCTGCTATACCAGCAAACCAAAACTCGAAGTCCCGGACGTGATCCGCTTTCTACCGCCTTATGACGGCAATCACAAAATAATGTAATAATGTAGAAGAAATTCCTAGAAAAGAAATTTCCTAAGGAAAATATGTCAAAAAACGAAAGCCGTTGATGCCGTTCACATCTGGAGCCGACATTAATGGTGATGCAATTTAAGTCCCATATCCGAAATTGGAACGTATATTTTTAACGTTATTTTAAATTTTTCCGATGTCCATTTAACGGATACCAGAGAATACGGACCAATACTTATTGAAAGAATAAATTACTTGTTCGTAAATACTTGGACTAGCGGTAAGGTCGATGACACCTACAAACCTCTGAAAACCTTTTTTGAATGAGCCATTAAAGAAAGAGACATTTATTTCCAAGAGGATAAGAGGAAACAAAACACCTGGCAGACAGAGTACAGAAGAGAGAACGGTCTACTCCAATTAAAACCATAGTTACAAAACCAAGAGACAACGGTTAACAACGGATAAAGTGAACTACTTAAAGTCAGTGCTGAACTGATCTAATTAATCTGCCGTACCGCGGAGTTGTTCACTCACTGAACAAGTCTCTGAAAATTTTACTTTAAACGTCTATTCTTCGGTTTTTTTCAACGCGATAAAATTTGTAAGTCGCAAACAACAACAAAGTAACCAAAATATCGTTTATTTGCTGTGTAACAACAATCTGCTCACCGCTCTTTTTCGCTCTCAAACTTATTGTGGAGCACCTGGATTGCTGCTCCTGCGATACGCTTGAACCGCCGTTGGATCACTCTTTTCATCGTATTTCTGTGCATTCTCATCTTGGATCATCTGTTTTTGAGTGCATTTTGTATACCTCAAAACGCCTTTAACTTGTACCTCAAAGAGATGCGAATTTGGAGGCGCTATTACGGGCGACTCCTATCTGACTTGCTGGCTTTGCGATAATTGCTCATCAGCTACTGCTACGGAAACTCTCGCTTATTAGTTTTCCACCAAATATATTTATGTGGATTGCTTTCTATCTTTCAGATCGAACTCAACGTGTTCTATTTAAAATACCAAGTCGGAGGTCATCGGGTGTCCCGCAGGGTTGTCATCTAGGACCACTGTTGTTTATACTATTTGTAAACGATCTTCCTAATGTCATTAGTTATGCCTCTACCCTATTTAGAAATAGCATCGAATCATCATTGAGAAAAGGATCAGTTTGATTTTATTTTCATTAAATATTTTCCGACAAAAAAAGAAAAAAAATAAGTTTTTGGCAAAATAATCAAATTATATTTCATCGAGGAATTAAAAAAAAAAAGAGGTGCTTCAAGAGAAGTATGGTCGATTCGAATCCGAGATGTCGGAAGTCGTTTTAGGTGCTGATAGCTTCCAAGAAGTACCACGTACAGGACGCTCCTTTCAGAGCATGCCCCCGCCTAGCACAACTGGCAGGGAGCTTCTTATGGTTAGCAGCCCAAGCCAATTAAACAATCTTAACCAGATAACAGTTGGAAATAGTCGCCTATTGCCGCAAATTGAAAAAAATAGTAATACGCTCACATTCCAGCCGGCTTCAGTCTCTTGGCAAAAAGTTCCTTCCAATAAGAGAAGCCTACCAACCTCACCGAAAAGTTCAAAAAAAAAGAGCGCATGTAATCGAACATAATCGAAATCATCTCGCTTTAAATAGATTTGCTGCTCTTGCAAACCATGATGACTGTCAAGAAGGCGAAAATAGCATGGACATTCTCCAGGTCGAAACCGTTGCAGAGGAAGAATCTCGACAAGCTCAAACTCCAGTGACAAAGAAGTCACCAAAACCTAGTCAAATAACAGTACTTGCTGTCAGTGACGTACCTGCCTTGGAAAGGCTTCTCGACTCAGCGGTATCATCTGAATCATATGAACTCAAGATCGCGCGTAATGGCAACTTGCGCATATACCCCCGTGACTCTGATGCCCACAGAGCTATCACTAAAAAGCTATCATCAGTAAATCTCCAATACACTCACTTCTGCCTCCCGGAAGACAGAGCCTACAGGGTTGTGGTGTGCAACTTGGCTGCTTCTACCCCAGTCGAGCAAATTTTAAATGCGTTCACCTCTCAAGGTCACGCTGTAGTTAACACCTATAATCCAAAGGTGAAGTCACAGAATGTTGACTCCTCTGATCCGGATCCAGGCAAGGCTTCTGGCCAGAACGTTTGGTTTATTGAAATTAAAAGGGCTATTAATAACAGAGAAGCTCTAAAAATAAACAAAGTTGGCCGTCAAAGAGTCAGAGTGGAACTGCCGAGAAAAAATGTAAATTTGCGTCAGTGTTACCGATGTTTTGGCTTTGACCACACCAAAAACTATTGCACCAAAGAGCCCAGATGTGGTAGATGCAGTTTGCCTCATTGGACTGGTTCCAGTCAATGCCAGGCAAAGACCTATGATGACCTGGAGTGCGTTAATTGCAAGGAAAACATGAGGCAACTTACAAGGGCTGCAGAATTTACGTCCAGAGGCTCAAAAGCCGAAAAACTGGGATCAACATTACTCCCATGACCCGCGTAGAATACCCACAGCCCATGCGCAACATCAAGCAACAAGCTATTCAAACCTCAATCGTGCGGCAGGGCCTATCGTATGCAGATGCGACTAGAACTGGACAGCAGAGCACGCGACCTGACGGAAAATACTCCCAACAGCGAAATGCTTTCTCAAACACAAGGCTCCAGACTTTTCCGAATGTTGCGTTTGCTCCTGCAACAAACGCAGGTGAACATCAACATCCTAGCCAAACGGTAATTGATGGCTCCCTCGCACAAGTCATCATATCAATGCAGCAGACCATTGCTGGTCTTCAAAAAACCATCGCTGAGCTATTTGAGGAGATCAAAGAACTCAGAGGTTCTAAGTCGTTGACGCAGCATTATTAATGGCTTGTGAACTGCGCCTCGGACCCTGGAACGCTCGTAGCATTATCCCAAATGCTAATGAGCTTAAGGTGTTTCTCAGCAAGCACGAAATTGATGTTATGCTTATTTCAGAGACACTCCTACACGTCGGATCCTACCTCAATATGATAGGTTACAGCTGCTATCGAGCAGATCACCCAGGAGGTCGCCCCAGAGGAGGACCTTGTATCCTAATCCGGCAGGGATTAGTGCACTATCACCTGCATTCGATCACAACGAATCACCTACAAATGGCGACGCTAAAAATTTCCACTAATTTGGGCGAAATTACGGTGTCAGCTGTGTACCTTCCTCCAGGCCTGCCTTGGAATTCCTCTGAGTTTGATAATCTCCTTGGTCAACATGGTCAAAAGTTTATCATTGGAGGTGATTTTAACGGTAAACATCGCCTTTGGGGTAGTATAAGTGCGAATGCTCGAGGCTCAACACTTCACGATGTTATTTCCGGCAGCTCAACTTAAGTTCTGGCTACAGGCAGACCCACTCACTACCCGTATAACACGAGGAATGTACCTTCATGTATCAACTTCTTCTTGTACAAAGGTATAGCTAACAGTCTACTATCAGTACGCGAAGAGTATGACCTATCTTCTGATCACTTGCCGCTGATCGCTTCACTAACAACGTCACCTGATAGTACCGCCCCTATTAGGATGCTCGTTCCACCTGGTGCGAATATAAGGCTGTTTCAGTACGAACTTAACAATGCCTTTAACCTCAATACAGAGATAAATACAGCAGACGATATCGAGAAAGCGGTTGAAACTTTTATGAAGAAGATCAAAGATGCAGCTCAAATTGCAGCTCCTGGCGGCACAGTTCAGCTACGCAACGTGCGTAGCACCATCGCTCTCTCTCCGGAAGCAGTAGGACTTTTAACTCTCAAGAAACGTCTCCGGCGTGAGTTCATCAGGACCAATGATCCAATAATTGACAGACTACCGAAGGCTATCAAATCGGGTGAGAAAAGTACTAGCCATACTGAAAAGAGAAGCAACTGACGCGTTCCTGGGGAAAGTTACTGCCGATGAAAACTCAAAATTCGCGCTCTGGAAGCTCACGAAGAGATTCAAGAGACAAGTTGCTCCAAAGTTTCCAGTTCGTAACCCAGATGGCACTTGGGCAAAATCACCTCAGGTTCAGCTCTGTCCTGAGGTGATTTTGCCCAAGTTCAGCTCTGTCCTGAGGTGAGTTTGCCAGAAACCTGGAGGAAAGATTCCAGCCGTTCAAGACAGCATCGCCAAGATGAGTACCAAGAAGATGAACTGGTTGCTGAATCCCTAGAAGCCCCATTGCAGATGGCTCTTCCTGTAAAGCCTATTAAACTCACGGAACTGGAAGATGATATAAAATCCCTTCGCAATAACAAGGCTCCTGGTGCGGATCACATCGACAACCGCTCCATTAAGCTAATGCCCCACAGAGCTTTGTTATTCCTTGTACTAATTTTCAACTCTGCTCTTCGACTGGGACACTTCCCAAGCGCCTGGAAGCAGACGAATATCATTATGCTCCATAAAAGTGGGAAGCGAGCAGAGGAATTAGACTCATATCGCCCAATAAGCCTGCTTCCAGCATTTGGCAAATTACTTGAGAGGTGCATCTTGAGAAGATTGCTCGAGTCCCGAAAGTTCCAGAAAGCTATTCCGAAGTTTCAGTTTGGTTTTAGACTCAGGCATGGCACACCTGAACAGCTACACCGCGTAGTAAACTTTGTACTGGAAGGTTTTCATGGAAATGAGTACGTCGTTGGAGCTTTTCTGGACATCCAGCAGGCTTTCGACAGAGTGTGGCATGAAGGACTTCTGCACAAGCTTAAAGCCTACTAAATCCTCATCTCTTTTTGATAATAAAAAGCTTCCTCCACGAGCGATCCTTTAAAGTAGTACAGGACGGACTGTCCTCCCAAACAAAAAGAGTCAGAGCAGGTGTACCCCAGGGAAGTGTGTTAGGTCCAACACTATATAGCCTGTATACGCACGACATGCCCTCAGCTGACAACATGTCGCTTACAGATCCCAATGACCTGCTAGTTGCCACCTTTGCTGATGACACTGCAGTCCTGGCCAGAGATACTTGCGTGTATACAGCCACTGATACGCTTTAGCTTTATCTAAAAAAAATTTCAGAACTGGGCCCTACGCTGGAACATCGCAGTCAATCCGGAAAAGTGTGTTTCCGTGACGTACACCCTGAGAAAAGACACATCACCAGGTGTGTTTCTGCATGTAGAGCTCCTCACACAATCGAACGCCCACAAATATCTCGGTGTCACTCTGGATAAGCGACTTACATTTCAACGCCATGTAACGGATGTAACTCGCCGGCTCAAAACAAAGGCGAACAGCATGGCTTGGCTTCTTAGGCCTGGAAACAAACTATCAATTTTCAACAAGGCCAACATTTATAAGGTCCTATTTGGAAATATTGCATCCAAGTGTATGGCATCGCCGCAAAGTCGCACCTCAACAAAATGCGTGTGGCGCAGTCGCAAATCTTGCGTAAACTATCTGGAGCGGCTTGGTCCGCAACAAAGACATTGAACAAGAGCTGAAGGTACCAAGGATTGGCGATGTCATAAACAAACAAGCAACCGCGTACGTAAATAAATTGGGAAACCACCCGAACCAGTTGGCTCGAAAACTCTTGACGAGGAGACGTGTAATGGGACTGAGGGCGAGAAGGAGGTTCCAGCGCATTCACCCTACAGATCTGCCAAGCAGATATATAAATTAATTGATTAAATGAATTCATGACTCTAGACTCCCTAATTAGGTTCAAGTATGTACATATGTAAATACTCGCTAGAAGTTATGTATCTCTGCAGTATAAGTTATTACAAATAGTAGCAGTGGACTGCAATGTAAATAAATACAATTTTTATTAAAAAAAAAAAAAGTCTGTGTAAAAGCAGTTCCTGTTATTTGCACCAAAAAGCTTAAACTGGGATCCTGACAATGGTATTCCGCCGTACCGTCGCAGGCTTAAATTGTTGAAGTTAACTCCCCTGAAGGAGCGCCGAACCTGTGCTGAAGTCATTTTTCTACATATGCTTATCCATGTTATGGTTAATTCCAAGCACCTTTTGAACCAAGTATCTTTTTCCATCCCCAATAGGAAGGGAAAAATCGCTTGGATTTTGACCGATACGGATGTGTTTCCACATACGCAGTGCGAAAACTCAAAGAGGGAGAATGCCCAGCTAGAACAAGTTTATATCGCACAGAGCCACATCGTGGGAACGTGTAATTGTTCGGCTGAGCGAACCAAACCAAAGCAAGTGTGTAAATAAGGTCCAAAATACAATTTTTCATTTTGTTCTTTCTCGATTGCACTATTTGCGGTGGGAGGTCCATCTGTTAAATCAGCCGGTGGAGCTGACAACTCATCGCAGAACAACAGTGCTGCCAGATCTGGAGATCGGGAACTAAATGGACAGAGCAGAGCCCCACCGACGATGACCCATTCAGGAGGAGCTCCAGAATGTCGAGGTCCCCAACAAAAGGAGGAGGAATGGCACCGGCGGTTGTGTTAGAGGATATACCGACTTGCCGCCGTAGTGATGAACCGTTGGACAACTCGGCCCCTGTAGCCAGCAGCGCTAGCAATACGAGCAACCCGAAGGCAAAGAACGTTATCAACGTGCCGTCGCACAGGAAAGGAAGGAAATCACCAACGGGATCGCCTATAAGGCCCTTAGACTTAGCCGCGGGAACCCCTGGGCCGGCGGTTGTGTTGGAGGTTATACCGACTAGCCGCCGCAGTGGTGCAGCGCTGGACAACTCGACCCCTGTAGCCAGCAGCGCTAGCCATACGAGCAACCCGAAGGCAAAGGACGTTATCAGCGTGCCTTCGCAAAGGAAAGGAAGGAAATCACCAACGGGATTGCCTATAAGGCCCTTAGACTTCACCGCGGGATTCCAAAATGAAAACCTACGGAGCATCCTCGCCAGGATGGGAAATAAAATTAACGCGATACTATCCGCGTTCGAAATTCGGCGCCATGTCGTCATAGATGACTCTCGGCTCTCAGCAACAGGGCGATCGAGCTTCATGAATGCGTCGCTAAAGAGAATCGTTCTACGACCGCATCTACCCAAACCGAGTCCCAAAAGCCTAAAAAAAGGCTACACCAAGAAAGGAATTGCCAAAGGGACAGATGCCCAAAGTTCAGGAGCCTAAAGCACAGGCACCCAAGCGCAGCAACTACTCCGCGGTGAGCATAGAAGGTATACCTAAACCCAATGAAAATACGTCCAAGCCCCGCAGCTATGCATCCGTCGCCAAGGAGGCTAGCACTGGAGGCGAGTGGAAAAAAGTTAAGCCTCAACGCCTGAGGAAGAAGCCGGATTCACTTATATTAAAGAAGACGGGAGAGGCCTCGTATGCGGAAATGCTCCGAAAACTGAAAGCGGACCCGAACCTCAGCGAACTGGGCAAACATGTTCGCAAAGTCCGCAGAACTCAGCTAGGGGAACTACTGCCGGAAGTAGAGGGAAAAGTCTCCGACAGCGTCCCCAAATTTAAGACCGAGCTGGAAGCAACTCTAAAAGACATGGCTTCGGTACGTACGGGTACACAAAGAATAGCACTATCCTGCAGTGGATTGGACGAGGCCACGACAGCAGATGATCTCCACAGCTGCCTGGTCTCCCAATTTCAAGGCATTCTGCTGAAACCAGAGGACATCAAAAGCCTCCGTAGGATGCGGAATGGGACTCAAATAGCCTCTGTCCTGATGAACACGAATGATGCGATTGCGGTCTTAGAGAAGGGCACGGTAACCGTGAGGTGGTCAAGGTGCTGCATCATCCAGGACGTCCGGCCCACCAGATGTTACAAGTGCCTGGGCTACGGTCATCGAGCAACGACCTACAAGGCGATCGATCGGTCAGATTGCTGCCTGCGATGCGGCGAACGAGGACACAAGGCAAGGGGATGTGTTGCACCACCAAAGTGCCTATTATGCAGCGACGAAGTGGATAAAAACCACCCGACAGGCTGTTTTGCGTGCCCGACATACAGAGCCAGCCTTAAAAAAGCGAAGTCCCAGCATAATGCAGGAGCAAATTAAGATTATTCAGCTCAATGTTAACCATTGCGCAGCTGCTCAGAGCCTCATGGCTTAAACTGCGGCGGAGCGCAAAGTAGACATCATGCTTTTGAGCGAACCCTATTACCCTGTCCGTGGCAACCCCACAATGACATTTGACAAGACCGGTAAAGCAGCCATCAAGTGTTGCAGCAACCTGCACATACAGGAATTGGCGGCCTCGCCGATGCGCGGAATAGCATATGCAAAAATAAAAGGAGTGCATTTTTACAGCTGCTACGCTCCCCCTAGCGACACCCCAGACCAGTTCGAGGAAATGATGGTGGTGCTGGGCAGGCATGCGAGAGGGCGCTGCCCGAAGATCATTGCGGGCGACTTTAATGCATGGGCAGTAGAATGGGGCAGCAGGGTATCGAATCCCAGAGGCCGAGCAGTGATAGACACAATGCTTATGTTGGACCTGGTACTGCTGAACATCGGCTGCAAACCAACGTTCAACAACGATAGGGGCTCGTCCTATATCGACATCACCTACACCAGCAGATGGTTAGTGGCTAACGCGAGCTGGACGGTCCACGACGTTGTAACGCTGAGTGTCCACGCTCTGATTTCCTTCTGCATCCTACCGAAAGGCACGACTTGGAGGCGGCAGAGAAGATCAGTCGGGCAAGCCTGGGACACGAGGAAGACCGATGAAGATATGGTGGCATACCAAATCGACTCGTTTCGAATCTCAAATGGACACGCAGATTCAATGTCGGCCGACCTCATGAAGATGCTGGAGGCAACGTGTGATGCAACCATGCCAAGAAGGAAAAAAGAGCAGCGCAAGCCCCCAGTGTACTGGTGGAGCGCCACATTAAGCAAGCTACGCTCGGAATGCTTAAGGGCAAGGAGAAGGGCGCAACGAGCCAGATGCAGCACCCAGCACGCAGAACTCATGGAGGCTTTTAGATGCCAACGCTCTGAGTTTAAACACGGCATATTGGCTGCCAAAGCGCGGGCCTATAAGGAACTACTAGATACCGTGGATAGAGATCCCTGGGGACTTGCCTACAAACTCGTAGCTAACAAGCTAAGGAAGAGAGAGGCAACTCCAACTGACCCTGATGTCCTGGCTAGCATTTTAGCAGAACTATTCCCAAGGCAGACCACTCCATGGCAGCCAACAGCAGTAGCTCCCCTACCCCTATGACTTTCCGTGCATTACACACCTCGAAGTTGTGGAGGAAGCCAAGCCCAACAAAGCTCCTGGCCTGGATGGAATTCCTGGAGCAGCCGTCAAGGCAGCGGCGTTAACTAGACCCGATATATTCAGGGAAACCTTCCAACAGTGTCTCTTGGACGGGGTCTTTCCGACGAGATGGAAAAGTCAGAAACTAGTTCTGCTGCCGAAAGGAAAGGGATCAGCACACGCCGCAACCAGCTACCGCCCGCTATGCCTACTGGACATCGTGGGCAAGCTATTCGAGCGCATCCTGTATGCTCGAATAGAGGCAATCACCGAGAGCAGCAACGGCCTAGGTACGCAGCAGCACGGCTTCCGGAAGGGCAAGAGCAAGGTGATGGCTGGTTGGAAGGGAAAAGTACTGCGCAAGCGTCACGTTGGATGTGAAGAACGCCTTCAACACCGCTAGATGGCCAGTAATCCTCAGCGCCATGTATAGGATGGGTATCCCGGAGTATCTCAGAATCGTCGTTGGAAGCTACTTCACGGATCCTGTCCTCTGGTTCGACACGGACGCTGGCCCGAGATGCTACCGTGTTTCTGCAGGGGTTCCACAAGGATCTGTGCTTGGATCGATCCTGTGGAACATTATGTACCATGGAATCCTGGGCATCAACAGGCCCTTAGGAGCTGAGCTACATTGCTTTGCGGACGATGTGGCAATAACAGCAGTGGCCAAAACAATAGCAGTCCTCGAAGAGAAGTGCAACGCGACAATTACAATGGCCATCGACTGGCTAGAGAAAGCCGGCTTAACAATTGTGGCGCACAAGACCGAGGCTGTTCTATTAAGCAGCAGGAAGAAGGTGGAAAGAATGCTGATCAACGGGACACAGGTGGCTTCACAAGACTCCTTAAAATACCTGGGAGTAGTGATAGACCACAGGCTAGCTTTTAAGGATCAAGCTAGCTACGCGAGCAGGAAAGCACCAATAACAACTGCGTCCTTGTTCAGGCTCATGACCAACATAGAAGGTCCCAATTACCCGCCAAGGTGGTACCAAGGTGGTTGCTTTCGGGCATACCTACTCCGGTTCCACCACGTAAAGTCAGCTCAATGCCTCTACTGCCCCGATGCTGAGGAAACAGCAGAGCATGTACTGATGCACTGCTCCAGGTTCACGGAGGAGGGGGTGCAGCTAAGGGCGCTGATCGGTGCCCCGCTCAGCCCTAGCGGCTTGATCGCGGCCATGATGGAGACCAGCGACTCTTGGGAGCGGGAACATAACATCATCAGAGATATGATGAAGCGGGTCCGAGCCGACGAGATGGCCAACAGAGCTGAAGGCTAATACAGACGACTTATTCCTATATGGTGGCAGGAGACAAAATACCCAGCGAAACCAAGGATGAAGGACGTGCGCCTCTTGGCCAATTAACAAGGAAGGGAGTACGACCAGGCTCCACATCCTGCTCACCGACGAAATAACTAAGACAAAAGATACTAATTGCTAAACTTTTGGCACAAGATATTATTAGACACAGCCATTTGTTTTGAAGCGCACCCACTTCGTATTTTCCTGGTGTTAAGGATTTTAAATAATAAAAAATTGACATAAGTGGTCGAAACGAAAAGACCGTTAAAGATAAATATTCAATGCCAAATATCAACAACGTCCTAGATAGAATAGGTGGGGATGGGCCCCAACGTGACTACTTGAGACACGCAAGCAACGTTTCGGAGTCTACCAGCATGGTAGACAAGAAAGAAAAATTGTCCAAATCCTTTCCTTAGTCGCATATGGGCAAGTTGCTAGAGAATTGCTTTATTCAATCTGAGCACTTTGTTTTTCGCCCTTAGTACTCTAGAGGAGGACTGCTTTGAACAAAGTTGCGGGTACACCTAATACCACCGATTTCTAAAGCTTAGGATGTGGAGACGATCCAATCAAAAACTTCGGAAACAATCAGAAACAAAAAAACAAGTTAACTGGCACCATCATCTGCCACGACCCCACAACACAACACAGTAAGATCTTAAGTAGGGTATTTCCCTAGCAAATAATTGTTGGTGGTTATGAATGTATCGTGTAAAGTCTCTTTCTGGTCGATTTATTTTTTTTATCTTCTTGTGTACCATTACCCTTAAAATCTCCGATAGCGGGAGTTAAGTCTTTCGACTGGAGAATTGCTAGAAAATTGCCAACAATTTTCTACAATTTGGTTACATGTGTCTTAATGTTGTATTGTGCGCATAAATCCCGTCCAATCTATCCCGAGTATTTTGTTCCTTGGTCAAACTAAGTTGCGAAATTTTAAAGGTATTTACAAATCTTTGCAAAGCTTTAGTAGTGCTAATGCATTCCCTCTTTGGTAGTGTATACCCAGAAGCGAATTTAGAGAATTTATCTTTAATAGTTCGGATGGTTAATTGTATAAAGATCTGTGTGGAAAATTTCTAACGGTTCTGTCGGTGTTTCGGGTAGTTGGTATTTTAAAATTTGAAATGTGATATATTTCTAAATTTTGGTCGTGCCTTAAGATTTGCAGAGTAGATTGGTCTCTTCAGATGGTTAAAGCTTTCATGTCTTCCCCTATGGTTGGATTTCTCATGATATTCCTTCATGCATGTTTGTTGGACTAAGAGGGATATGATGTTCTCTAATAGGAATTTGTAGCATATTAACATGTAAGGTGCTGGTTCGGAATTTTGTGTAGGAATGTTTTTGTAATCTTTAAAAGTTCTTGTCATTTTTATTGTGGGGCTTAAGTATTTCCGAAAGTATTTCCTAGGCAAAATGGGTTTTATAAAAAGTTTGTTTATATTTAATTTTGATCGGATTTGAAAATACAGGGTAGGTCATTTAAATGTGACCCACGTAAACTCTTAATAACTTTGACATACTTTGTCAAATCGACAAATGTCATACCACATCTGATTCTTTATTTTAAGTAGTCATTAACCATGGATAACTACACTCCACCTGAACCTGAACCTGGCAGCCGAAGATAACTTTTCTCACTTGTTTTTGTTTGATTTGGTGAAGTTAGAGAGTCGACATGGGACGAGGAAACCAAATTCCACTTGAAACACGGAAATTAATATTAAAATTGTACATGGAAGAGAACGGTGCTCGGGTTGTTGGCAGAATAATGCAGAAGCCTGCTTCTAGTGTGCAAACTATAATAAAATCATACGGCGACTCCGGCAACCTCCAGGTTAAGCCCAGGTCATGTCGACCAAAAAAACTGACAGGCAGGGAGGAACGGCAAATTGTTAGTTCAATTAAAGCCAACCCAAAAATTTCCGCTCCGAAAATACAGGAGGAAGTATTTTGTAGCTCAGGCAAAATTGTTCACCCTCAAACTGTGCGAAATTTCATCCATAAGGATGGGTACAACGCAAGAACACCTCGCAGAAATCCATTAATTTCGTTGGCGAACTGCAAGAAAAGGCTGGAATTCGCACAAAAATATGTGAACGAAACGGAATCGTTTTAGGACAATGTCCTATGGAGTGATGAGTCCAAGTTCAACATTTTTGGCTCGGATGGCTCACAGAGTATGGAGAAATCCTAACGCCGCATAGATCCTTGAAAATGTAACACCAACTGTGAAGCACGGCGGCGTAACATAGTGGTTTGGGGCTGCATTGGGACTGCTGGAGTTGGGAAACTTGTCTTTATTAAGAGTACTATGGACAAGCATATATATTTAAATATTTGGAAGGAAAATCTTAAAGAGAGCGCGACCCAGCTCCAGTTGAATGTGAAGACATTCCTATTTTAGCATGATAACGACCCATCACATACATCATATCTGGTCAAGGAGTGGCTGCTCTACAACTGCACGCAATTGCACACACCTCCACAGTCTCCCGACCTCAATCCTATTGAGCACATTTGGAATTTGTTGGACAAAAGGATAAGGAAGCACAAAATAGCCTCAAAGGAGTCCCTAATGACAGTTTTGCAGTCTGAGTGGGACAAGATACTAGAAAAGGACACAAAGGTTCTGGTGCACAGTATGCAGCGCCGCCTCCAAGCAGTTATTGCCGCAAAAGAAGGTCCAACCAAATATTAACAGTATAGAATGTATTTTCCAAAGTGTACTTAAACTTTTTTGTCCTCAAATTATGGATTATTTTTATGAAATTGGTTTTTTATTATCCGTCAATTCATTTAAAATAGTAAAAAGAAATATATTACCTAAAAAACTGATTAACATTTTGAATTTTTCCTTTTTGTTTTAATAGTATTTTGATTGGTGTTAGTTGAAAAACCACGGTGTACTTAAACTTTTTTTGCCTACTGTATGTATATTCCTTATTAGCGTCAAGAGCCTAGTCGATTTAGCCATGTCCGTCTGTCTTTCTCTTTGTCTGTCTGTCAAGATAAATGGTCAATTTAGTTTCGATTAATTACATTTTCAACATAAATGTTGCTGCAATTTTCAATTGGTTTGCTCTCAATATTTACTAAGCTGACGAGTCTCAGCGTAACAACAGTTTTCATAACTGCAGGTCATAACTGCTTGACTGTTTGTGATGTTAAATATATGTTTGACCTTTATTGTTTTTTCTCGATTATGTTGATTGTGGTGTTTTTAGGAAGTATAAAGTTAAAGAGGAATTATTTTTAAGGTTATTAATTTAAGGTATTTAATCAATCCTTGATTGATTACACTATGGGTAGAGATTTTATAGCGTATAGGCAAGAGCTTCAAATTTTGGAAAATATTGCAGAGATAACTTGCATATACAAATAGGGTTGTCAAGGAAGTTGTGGTCACGCAATTTATAGGAAAATTTGATGATATTGACTCTTGCATGAAAGACCAATATACAGGGTAGGCCATCTAAATGTGACTCACGTAAACTCTTAATAACTTTGACATACATTGTCAAATCGACAAACGTCATACCACATCTGATTCTTCATTTCAAGTAGTCATTAACCATGGATAACTACACTCCACCTGAACGCGCCGAAATTGTTCAGCTATACATCCAAATCAATTTCTCTATCGTGGCTTCTCAACGTGCGTTCCGTTCCAAAAATAAAATCAAAAGTGCTCCCGCAAAAAACACCATAAAGCGTTTGTACGAAAAATTTGTATCTACTGGTAGTCTTAGGAATGCCAGACGTCCAAATAAACCAAGACCAAGCGTTCCGATTAAAATGTCGCTTCCGTAGTGGCGAGTGTTGAAAGGTCTCCGAAAACATCGAGTCGACGTCGATCGCCATTGAATATCCCAAGATCCACTCTCCGACGTATAATCCATGACGATTTGAATTTATTCCCTTATAAAATACAAGTGACGAACAAAATCGAGCTACAGGACAAACCGCGTCGCGTTGCATACGGACAGTTTTGTGTCAACATGGCCGAGAGTGATGTTGAATTTTGGCGTAAAATCATCATGAGTGACGAGGCACATTTCTCAGTGAATGGAGCGGTAAACAAACAAAACTGCCGCTTCTACGCCACTGAAATAATCCACGAAGCGCCCTCTATGACCAAAGAGTGACATTTTGGTGTGGTATTACTGCTAAATGTGTGATTGGACCGTACTTTTTCGAGGACGATCAATCGAAGCCACTTACCGTCAATAGCGACCGATATCGAGCCATGATAACCGATTTTTTGATACCAATTGTGCGTAGAAAGCGAATGCGTAACTTCTGGTTCCAATAAGATGGCGCGCCATGCCATACTGCAGCTGTCACATTAAATTTATTGAGGTCATTCTTTCCTGGTCGGTTGATATCAAAAAATGACGATTTTGACTGGCCACCGCGTTCGCCCGATCTGACACCACCCGACTTTTATTTGTGGGGATTTTTAAAATCTAAAGTGTACATCAACAAGCCAGGACTTTGACTCAACTCAAGGAGAACATCGAACGTGAAATAGCGGCGATACCTAAAGCTACGATCGAGAAAGTGATGAAAAATTCCGAAAAAAAATATTTTAAATGTTAATAATATTAATCTCCTTGAATTAAAATAAATGCCTGTGCAAAAAAATAACAAATTGTCTTTTCCTTAACAATGTTATTTACGAATCACACGGGTCACATGTAAATGGCCGACCCTGTAGTTTGGAACGCAAATTCATTTAGCCGTTTTTTGCCATTTGTTTCGCGGTTGTAGTTTGCGTTTTGCGGTTGAAAGTTTTTGAAATTCTTGTCTCCGGTTTTATGTGTAGGGAACTGGAGATGATGTATTCTAGACAACTAAGGCAAATTTTTTTTTCTTATTCATACTAAAGATGTACATTACTTTTCTATCACGTAGATATCTCTGGTTTTATTATCTTCTGGATATAGTTTAATATTCCTCATGTCTGTCTGTCACCTGGGCCTCCTTTTTTTCGACATTATGCAATATAGCTCCTACTCTCTTTCTCTATGTAGCCCCTTCGTACGCTTGTTGCAGGTTAGTTGGTTTCTATTCTTAAATAGTACCTCCGAATTGGTTCATGCTTGACAGAAAGGCGTCAAGGCAGTTTTCTGCGGAAATAAAATGTTTTTTTTTTAACTTTGGGCGCATTTTCTTTAGAATCGTTTAGTCTGAAAAGAATCGAATTAATGTCCGATCGGGGATGATTCAGGAGTGCGAAGTGAAGAAAATACGTCGGCTGCATTCGTACCAACGTTAGTGAGTGACGATGTTGAGAAGTTCATACTGAATCCTGATTTTAATTGTAATTGGCTTTCCAAATCTCAAAGTTCTGGGATCTTCCAGCGATGCAGTCTTTATTTCTTCAATCGTTGCAAATCCGCGTCCTTTCATAGGTCGGTGTTGCCGCAACAAGAAAAAGTCAAATGGGACCAAA
Source organism: Drosophila ercepeae (assembly GCA_018150545.1). Lineage (NCBI taxonomy): Eukaryota > Metazoa > Arthropoda > Insecta > Diptera > Drosophilidae > Drosophila > Drosophila ercepeae. The sequence goes on along the minus strand of JAECWL010000010.1, from coordinate 104,254 downwards.
TCCGACGAATATGTTCGCTGAGGCATGATTTGACCAAAAATCTCTCACAAGCAAATATGCAATAGCCATTCTCGCAAACGGCGCATATGGTAAAAACTTCTGATTCACCACGCAATGGTTTTCGAAGAGCAAAACTTTAACATTTAATTGAACTTGGCGTGCTTCTTTCGGTCTTTGCTCACCTGCGCTCTTCCATTGGGACGATTGGGCTTTAGTTTCGATTTCGAATTTCGGTACAATCTTCGCTGACATACGTCTCATGCCCCAAACGTTAGAAAAAATTTCATGGAAAGAGCCAAGCGATATACCGATATCCTCAGCAACTTCTCCGATAGTGTTTCGACGATTTTCAAAAACAATTTTCATCACTGCTTACACGTTTTCATCAGTTGCTTACGTGTCTCGTGTCTCGTCATTAGCATCTTCCCGGTCATCTTGGAAGAGTTTGTACCACTTGTAAAAAATGTTTTTACTCAGAACAGATTCACCGTAGTGCACTGTCAACATTTCAAGTGTTTCGGAGCACTTAATTGTATATTTTACACAAAATTTGATGCAAATTCTTTGAACAATATTTGTCGATAGAAAAACCTCTTTCACCAATCCAATCAAACCAATCTCACAACCAAACAAAAAATGCTATTCAATTGAAACTTGGTACAGATGTTTGGGAAGAGTGTACCAACATGATAAAACAAAAAAAAAACGATTATCAAAAATATTTTTCCCGCGAAATTTGAAAAGTCACCTTACTTTTTGACATTACCTTACTCGTATATCTAGGACCTAGGTGTGTGTATACTTGATTTGAGGTGATTGTTAACCTACGAAAGATTGAAACTATTTATTTTGCTTTTATTACTGAAGTGACGAGTTCCCTCTGCGGATGCTGTGGTGGCATGGGCCTGTGGGTAGAGGTGTATTGTAGTGTGTATTCGTATATATTTCTATTTTACTTTATTGTAAATTTTTTTTATTAACATATAGTATATTTTTGTTTGTTTGGATCTAACCTTCTTATTTAGTCTTGATCAGCATGTGTGAATGGAACCGACGGTCCTTGCCTATCATTATACCCTTGAAAAAGGGTATTATAATTTTGTCCAGAAATGTGTAACGCATTAAAGGAAGCATCTCCGACCCCACAAAGTATATATATTCTTGATCAGCATCAACAGCCAAGTCGATATAGCCATGTCCGTCTATCCGTCTATCCGTCTGTCCGTCTGTCCGTCTGTTTCTATGCAAAAAATAGACAGTAGTTTTAAAGCTAGCGTTTTGAAATTTTTACCAGATCATAATTTTTGTTGCACGCAGATCAAGTTTTAAAATCGGTCGGATCAGACCACTATATCATATAGCTGCCATACAAACGACCGATATGAAAACAAGTCTTTGTATGGAAAACTTTTTTGTTTTCAAGGGTATACCATCTTCGGCATGCCGAAGATAACTTTTCTCACTTGTTATACCCTTAAAAATGGGTATTATAATTTTGTCCAGAAATGTGTAACGCATTAAAGGAAGCATCTCTGACCCCACAAAGTATATATTCTTGATCAGCATCAAGAGCCGAGTCGATATAGCCATGTCCGTCTGTCCGTCTGTTTCTATGCAAAAAATAGACAGTACTTTTAAAGCTAGCGTTTTGAAATTTTTAATAGACCATTCTTTTTGTTGCACGCAGATCAAGTTTAAGAATCGGTCGGATCGGACCACTATATCATATAGCTGCCATACAAACGACCGATATGAAAACAAGTCTTTGTATGGAAAACTTTTTTGTTTTCAAGGGTATACCATCTTCGGCAAGCCGAAGATAACTTTTCTCACTTGTTATACCCCTAAAAATGGGTATTATAATTTTGTCCAGAAATGTGTAACGCATTAAAGGAAGCATCTCTGACCCCACAAAGTATATATATTCTTGATCAGCATCAACAGCCGAGTCGATATAGCCATGTCCGTCTGTCCGTCTATCCGTCTGTTTCTATGGAAAAAATAGACAGTAGTTTTACAGCTAGCGTTTTGAAATTTTTACCAGATCATTATTTTTGTTGCACGCAGATCATGTTTAAGAATCGGTCGGATCGGACCACTATATCATATAGCTGCCATACAAACGACCGATATGAAAACAAGTCTTTGTATGGAAAATTTTTTTGTTTTCCAACCTATTGCAACCGAATTCAATATTTATTCATTTGACATAGCCATACATGATTTTTGAAAGTTTGATCCGGATCGGATCACTATATCATATAGCTGCCATACAAACGACCGATGTGAAAACAAGTCTTTGTATGGAAAACTTTTTTGTTTTCCAAGCTATTGCAACCGAATTCAACACTTATTCATTTGACATAGCCATACACATAGCCAATTGTGAAAGTTTGGTCCGGATCGGACCACTATATCATATAGCTGCCATACAAACGACCGATATGAAAACAAGTCTTTGTATGGAAAACTTTTTTGTTTTCAAGGGTATACCACTCCACCTGAACGCGCCGAAATTGTTCAGCTATACATCCAAATCAATTTCTCTATCGTGGCTTCTCAACGTGCGTTCCGTTCCAAAAATAAAATCAAAAGTGCTCCCGCAAAAAACACCATAAAGCGTTTGTACGAAAAATTTGTATCTACTGGTAGTCTTAGGAATGCCAGACGTCCAAATAAACCAAGACCAAGGCGTTCCGATTAAAATGTCGCTTCCGTAGTGGCGAGTGTTGAAAGGTCTCCGAAAACATCGAGTCGACGTCGATCGCCATTGAATATCCCAAGATCCACTCTCCGACGTATAATCCATGACGATTTGAATTTATTCCCTTATAAAATACAAGTGACGAACAAAATCGAGCTACAGGACAAACCGCGTCGCGTTGCATACGGACAGTTTTGTGTCAACATGGCCGAGAGTGATGTTGAATTTTGGCGTAAAATCATCATGAGTGACGAGGCACATTTCTCAGTGAATGGAGCGGTAAACAAACAAAACTGCCGCTTCTACGCCACTGAAATAATCCACGAAGCGCCCTCTATGACCAAAGAGTGACATTTTGGTGTGGTATTACTGCTAAATGTGTGATTGGACCGTACTTTTTCGAGGACGATCAATCGAAGCCACTTACCGTCAATAGCGACCGATATCGAGCCATGATAACCGATTTTTTGATACCAATTGTGCGTAGAAAGCGAATGCGTAACTTCTGGTTCCAATAAGATGGCGCGCCATGCCATACTGCAGCTGTCACATTAAATTTATTGAGGTCATTCTTCCCTGGTCGGTTGATATCAAAAAATGACGATTTTGACTGGCCACCGCGTTCGCCCGATCTGACACCACCCGACTTTTATTTGTGGGGATTTTTAAAATCTAAAGTGTACATCAACAAGCCAGGACTTTGACTCAACTCAAGGAGAACATCGAACGTGAAATAGCGGCGATACCTAAAGCTACGATCGAGAAAGTGATGAAAAATTCCGAAAAAAGAACAAATTTCGTCATCAGGGAAAAAGGCGAGCACTTGAGCCAAGTAATATTTTAAATGTTAATAATATTAATCTCCTTGAATTAAAATAAATGCCTGTGCAAAAAAATAACAAATTGTCTTTTCCTTAACAATTTTATTTACGAATCACACGGGTCACATGTAAATGGCCGACCCTGTAGTTTGGAACGCAAATTCATTTAGCCGTTTTTTGCCATTTGTTTCGCGGTTGTAGTTTGCGTTTTGCGGTTGAAAGTTTTTGAAATTCTTGTCTCCGGTTTTATGTGTAGGGAACTGGAGATGATGTATTCTAGACAACTAAGGCAAATTTTTTTTTCTTATTCATACTAAAGATGTACATTACTTTTCTATCACGTAGATATCTCTGGTTTTATTATCTTCTGGATATAGTTTAATATTCCTCATGTCTGTCTGTCACCTGGGCCTCCTTTTTTTCGACATTATGCAATATAGCTCCTACTCTCTTTCTCTATGTAGCCCCTTCGTACGCTTGTTGCAGGTTAGTTGGTTTCTATTCTTAAATAGTACCTCCGAATTGGTTCATGCTTGACAGAAAGGCGTCAAGGCAGTTTTCTGCGGAAATAAAATGTTTTTTTTTAACTTTGGGCGCATTTTCTTTAGAATCGTTTAGTCTGAAAAGAATCGAATTAATGTCCGATCGGGGATGATTCAGGAGTGCGAAGTGAAGAAAATACGTCGGCTGCATTCGTACCAACGTTAGTGAGTGACGATGTTGAGAAGTTCATACTGAATCCTGATTTTAATTGTAATTGGCTTTCCAAATCTCAAAGTTCTGGGATCTTCCAGCGATGCAGTCTTTATTTCTTCAATCGTTGCAAATCCCCGTCCTTTCATAGGTCGGTGTTGCCGCAACAAGAAAAAGTCAAATGGGACCAAATCCGACGAATATGTTCGCTGAGGCATGATTTGACCAAAAAATCTCTCACAAGCAAATATGCAATAGCCATTCTCGCAAACGGCGCATATGGTAAAAACTTCTGATTCACCACGCAATGGTTTTCGAAGAGCAAAACTTTAACATTTAATTGAACTTGGCGTGCTTCTTTCGGTCTTTGCTCACCTGCGCTCTTCCATTGGGACGATTGGGCTTTAGTTTCGATTTCGAATTTCGGTACAATCTTCGCTGACATACGTCTCATGCCCCAAACGTTAGAAAAAATTTCATGGAAAGAGCCAAGCGATATACCGATATCCTCAGCAACTTCTCCGATAGTGTTTCGACGATTTTCAAAAACAATTTTCATCACTGCTTACACGTTTTCATCAGTTGCTTACGTGTCTCGTGTCTCGTCATTAGCATCTTCCCGGTCATCTTGGAAGAGTTTGTACCTCTTGTAAAAAATGTTTTTACTCAGAACAGATTCACCGTAGTGCACTGTCAACATTTCAAGTGTTTCGGAGCACTTAATTGTATATTTTACACAAAATTTGATGCAAATTCTTTGAACAATATTTGTCGATAGAAAAACCTCTTTCACCAATCCAATCAAACCAATCTCACAACCAAACAAAAAATGCTATTCAATTGAAACTTGGTACAGATGTTTGGGAAGAGTGTACCAACATGATAAAACAAAAAAAAAACGATTATCAAAAATATTTTTCCCGCGAAATTTGAAAAGTCACCTTACTTTTTGACATTACCTTACTCGTATATCTAGGACCTAGGTGTGTGTATACTTGATTTGAGGTGATTGTTAACCTACGAAAGATTGAAACTATTTATTTTGCTTTTATTACTGAAGTGACGAGTTCCCTCTGCGGATGCTGTGGTGGCATGGGCCTGTGGGTAGAGGTGTATTGTAGTGTGTATTCGTATATATTTCTATTTTACTTTATTGTAAATTTTTTTTATTAACATATAGTATATTTTTGTTTGTTTGGATCTAACCTTCTTATTTAGTCTTGATCAGCATGTGTGAATGGAACCGACGGTCCTTGCCTATCATTATACCCTTGAAAAAGGGTATTATAATTTTGTCCAGAAATGTGTAACGCATTAAAGGAAGCATCTCTGACCCCACAAAGTCTTTGTATGGAAAATTTTTTTGTTTTCCAACCTATTGCAACCGAATTCAATATTTATTCATTTGACATAGCCATACATCATTTTTGAAAGTTTGATTCGGATCGGATCACTATATCATATAGCTGCCATACAAACGACCGATATGAAAACAAGTCTTTGTATGGAAAAATTTTTTGTTTTCCAAGCTATTGCAACTGAATTCAACATTTATTTATTTGACATAGCCACACATGATTTGTGAAAGTTTGGTCCGGATCGGACCACTATATCATATAGCTGCCATACAAAGGACCGATATGAAAACAAGTCTTTGTATGGAAAACTAATTTGTTTTCCAACCTATTGCAACCGAATTCAACATTTAGTCATTTGACATAGCCATACATAATTTTTGAAAGTTTGGTTCGGATCGGATCACTATATCATATAGCTGCCATACAAACGACCGATATGAAAACAAGTCTTTGTATGGAAAACTTTTTTGTTTTCAAGGGTATACCATCTTCGGCAAGCCGAAGATAACTTTTCTCACTTGTTTTTTTATCTATATTTGTGTTCGCCTGTTCCTACCAAACCGACGGCCCATGATTACCGTTTCCTTATTATACCCTTGAAAAAGGGTATTATAATTTTGTCCAGAAATGTGTAACGCATTAAAGGAAGCATCTCCGACCCCACAAAGTATATATATTCTTGATCAGCATCAACAGCCGAGTCGATATAGCCATGTCCGTCTGTCTCTCTGTCCCTCTGTCCGTCTGTTCGTCTGTCCGTCTGTTTCTATGCAAAATATAGACAGTAGATTTAAAGCTAGCGTTTTGAAATTTTTACCAGATCATTACTTTTGTTGCACGCAGATCAAGTTTAAAAATTGGTCGGATCGGACAACTATATCATATAGCTGCCATACAAACGACCTATATGAAAACAAGTCTTTGTATGGAAAATTAAATAAAAATTGTATTTATTTACATAGCAGTTTACTGTTACTGTTTGTAGTAACTTATACTGCAGAGTATCATAATTTCAATCGAGTATTTACATATTTACATACTTCAACCTAATTAGGGAGTCTAGAGGCATTTTATTTTATCAATTAACTTATGTATCTTCTCGGCAGATCTGTTGGGTGAATGCGCAGGAGCCTCCTTCTCGCCCTCAGTCCCAATACACGTCTCCTCATCAACCAAGACAACCTTATAAATTTTGGCCTTGTTGGAAACTGAAAGTTTGTTTCCAGGCCTAAGGAGCCAAGCCATGCTGTTCGCCTTTGTTTTAAGCCGCCGAGTTACATCCGTTACATGGCCTTGAAATGTAAGTCGCTTATCCAGAGTGACACCGAGATATTTGTGGGCGTTCGATTGTGTGAGGAGCTCTCCATGCAGAAACACACCAGGTGATGTGTCTTTTCTCAGGGTGTACGTCACGGAAACACACTTTTCCGGATTGACTGCAATGTTCCAGCGTAGGGCCCAGTTCTCAAATTTTTTAGATGAAGCGTATCAGTGGCTGTATAGACGCAAGTATCTCTGGCCAGGACTGCAGTGTCATCAGCAAAAGTGGCAACTGGTCATTGGGATCTGTAAGAGACATGTTGTCAGCTGAGGGCATGTCGTGCGTATACGGGCTATATAGTGTTGGACCTAACACACTTCCCTTGGGTACACCTGCTCTGACTATTTTTGTTTGGGAGGACAGTCCGTCCTGTACTACTTTAAAGGATCGCTCGTGGAGGAAGCTTTTTATTATCAAAAAGAGCTGAGGATTAAGTAGCCTTTTAAGCTTGTGCAGAAGTCTTTCATGCCACACTCTGTCGAAAGCCTGCTGGATGTCCAGAAAAGCTCCAACGACGTACTCATTTCCATGAAAACCTTCCAGTACAAAGTTTACTACGCGGTGTAGCTGTTCAGGTGTGCCATGCCTGAGTCTAAAACCAAACTGAAACTTCGGAATAGCTTTCTGGAACTTTCGGGACTCGAGCAATCTTCTCAAGATGCACCTCTCAAGTAATTTGCCAAATGCTGGAAGCAGGCTTATTGGGCGATAGGAGTCTAATTCCTCTGCTGGCTTCCCACTTTTATGGAGCATAATGATATTCGTCTGCTTCCAGGCGCTTGGGAAGTGTCCCAGTCGAAGAGCAGAATTGAAAATCAGTACAAGGAATAACAAAGCTCTGTGGGGCATCAGCCTAATGGAGCGGTTGTCGATGGGATCCTCATCAGGAGCCTTGTTATTGCGAAGGGATTTTATATCATCTTCCAATTCCGTGAGTTTAATAGGCTTTACAGGAAGAGCCATCTGCAATGGGGCTTCTAGGGATTCAGCAACCAGTTCATCTTCTTGGTACTCATCTTGGCGATGCTGTCTTGAACGGCTGGAATCTTTCCTCCAGGTTTCTGGCAAACTCACCTCAGGACAGAGCTGAACTTGGGCAAAATCACCTCAGGACAGAGCTGAACCTGAGGTGATTTTGCCCAAGTGCCATCTGGGTTACGAACTGGAAACTTTGGAGCAACTTGTCTCTTGAATCTCTTCGTGAGCTTCCAGAGCGCGAATTTTGAGTTTTCATCGGCAGTAACTTTCCCCAGGAACGCGTCAGTTGCTTCTCTTTTCAGTATGGCTAGTACTTTTCTCACCCGATTTGATAGCCTTCGGTAGTCTGTCAATTATTGGATCATTGGTCCTGATGAACTCACGCCGGAGACGTTTCTTGAGAGTTAAAAGTCCTACTGCTTCCGGAGAGAGAGCGATGGTGCTACGCACGTTGCGTAGCTGAACTGTGCCGCCAGGAGCTGCAATTTGAGCTGCATCTTTGATCTTCTTCATAAAAGTTTCAACCGCTTTCTCGATATCGTCTGCTGTATTTATCTCTGTATTGAGGTTAAAGGCATTGTTAAGTTCGTACTGAAACAGCCTTATATTCGCACCAGGTGGAACGAGCATCCTAATAGGGGCGGTACTATCAGGTGACGTTGTTAGTGAAGCGATCAGCGGCAAGTGATCAGAAGATAGGTCATACTCTTCGCGTACTGATAGTAGACTGTTAGCTATACCTTTGTACAAGAAGAAGTTGATACATGAAGGTACATTCCTCGTGTTATACGGGTAGTGAGTGGGTCTGCCTGTAGCCAGAACTTAAGTTGAGCTGCCGGAAATAACATCGTGAAGTGTTGAGCCTCGAGCATTCGCACTTATACTACCCCAAAGGCGATGTTTACCGTTAAAATCACCTCCAATGATAAACTTTTGACCATGTTGACCAAGGAGATTATCAAACTCAGAGGAATTCCAAGGCAGGCCTGGAGGAAGGTACACAGCTGACACCGTAATTTCGCCCAAATTAGTGGAAATTTTTAGCGTCGCCATTTGTAGGTGATTCGTTGTGATCGAATGCAGGTGATAGTGCACTAATCCCTGCCGGATTAGGATACAAGGTCCTCCTCTGGGGCGACCTCCTGGGTGATCTGCTCGATAGCAGCTGTAACCTATCATATTGAGGTAGGATCCGACGTGTAGGAGTGTCTCTGAAATAAGCATAACATCAATTTCGTGCTTGCTGAGAAACACCTTAAGCTCATTAGCATTTGGGATAATGCTACGAGCGTTCCAGGCTCCGAGGCGCAGTTCACAAGCCATTAATAATGCTGCGTCAACGACTTAGAACCTCTGAGTTCTTTGATCTCCTCAAATAGCTCAGCGATGGTTTTTTGAAGACCAGCAATGGTCTGCTGCATTGATATGATGACTTGTGCGAGGGAGCCATCAATTACCGTTTGGCTAGGATGTTGATGTTCACCTGCGTTTGTTGCAGGAGCAAACGCAACATTCGGAAAAGTCTGGAGCCTTGTGTTTGAGAAAGCATTTCGCTGTTGGGAGTATTTTCCGTCAGGTCGCGTGCTCTGCTGTCCAGTTCTAGTCGCATCTGCATACGATAGGCCCTGCCGCACGATTGAGGTTTGAATAGCTTGTTGCTTGATGTTGCGCATGGGCTGTGGGTATTCTACGCGGGTCATGGGAGTAATGTTGATCCCAGTTTTTCGGCTTTTGAGCCTCTGGACGTAAATTCTGCAGCCCTTGTAAGTTGCCTCATGTTTTCCTTGCAATTAACGCACTCCAGGTCATCATAGGTCTTTGCCTGGCATTGACTGGAACCAGTCCAATGAGGCAAACTGCATCTACCACATCTGGGCTCTTTGGTGCAATAGTTTTTGGTGTGGTCAAAGCCAAAACATCGGTAACACTGACGCAAATTTACATTTTTTCTCGGCAGTTCCACTCTGACTCTTTGACGGCCAACTTTGTTTATTTTTAGAGCTTCTCTGTTATTAATAGCCCTTTTAATTTCAATAAACCAAACGTTCTGGCCAGAAGCCTTGCCTGGATCCGGATCAGAGGAGTCAACATTCTGTGACTTCACCTTTGGATTATAGGTGTTAACTACAGCGTGACCTTGAGAGGTGAACGCATTTAAAATTTGCTCGACTGGGGTAGAAGCAGCCAAGTTGCACACCACAACCCTGTAGGCTCTGTCTTCCGGGAGGCAGAAGTGAGTGTATTGGAGATTTACTGATGATAGCTTTTTAGTGATAGCTCTGTGGGCATCAGAGTCACGGGGGTATATGCGCAAGTTGCCATTACGCGCGATCTTGAGTTCATATGATTCAGATGATACCGCTGAGTCGAGAAGCCTTTCCAAGGCAGGTACGTCACTGACAGCAAGTACTCTTATTTGACTAGGTTTTGGTGACTTCTTTGTCACTGGAGTTTGAGCTTGTCGAGATTCTTCCTTTGCAACGGTTTCGACCTGGAGAATGTCCATGCTATTTTCGCCTTCTTGACAGTCATCATGGTTTGCAAGAGCAGCAAATCTATTTAAAGCGAGATGGTTTCGATTATGTTCGATTACATGCGCTCTTTTTTTTGAACTTTTCGGTGAGGTTGGTAGGCTCCTCTTCTTGGAAGGAACTTTTTGCCAAGAGACTGAAGCCGGCTGGAATGTAAGCGTATTACTATTTTTTTCAATTTGCGGCAATAGGCGACTATTTCCAACTGTTATCTTGTTAAGATTGTTTAATTGGCTTGGGCTGCTAACCATAAGAACCTCCCTCCCAGTTGTTCTAGGCGGGGGCATGCTCTGAAAGGAGCGTCCTGTACGTGGTACTTCTTGGAAGCTATCAGCACCTAAAACGACTTCCGACATCACGGATTCGAATCGACCATACTTCTCTTGAAGCACCTCTTTTTTTTAAATTCCTCGATGAAATATAATTTGATTATTTTGCCAAAAACTTATTTTTTTTCTTTTTTTGTCGGAAAATATTTTATGAAAATAAAATCAAACTGATCCCTTTCTCAATGATTATTCGATTGAAACGACCGATATGAAAACAAGTCTTTGTATGGAAAACTTTTTTGCTTTCAAGGGTATACCATCTTCGGCAAGCCGAAGATAACTTTTCTCACTTGTTTTATATATATCCATAAACAATATATATATGTATATATATATATATACACATATACCGATATCTGTCTATATGTTTTGGCACTCGCCCTAGACTCGAGCATTGTTGGTTAAACCAAGCAAGTTTAACGACCGCAAGTGGACTGCTCTCGACTGCCCATTACCGAAGACTGCTTGTTTTAATTTATTAGCGTCGTTGCTAGCGTCGCATTCTTTTTCTATGTAACCATAGCAACCGAAACGGGACAGTTTTTTCTCTTTACATTTATATTCGCCTTTGATTCTCAATCCGTTTACAACAAAACTTATTACAGACTTTAATTCAAAAATGCCAAGTACGGAATTTCTTTTTAAGACAGTTCATGGAAACTTTCCAGTTTTTCCTATTTGCAACTTTCCGTACTTCCGCACTTCGTAATTTTTGTCGAAAACTTGTCAACAGCGCTAATTATACCCTGTACCCATTAAAAATGGGTGAAAAGGGTATCATAATATGGTGCAAATGTATGTAACAGGCAGAAGGAAGCATCTCCGACCCCATAAAGTATATATATTCTTGATCAGCATCAACAGCCGAGTCGATATAGCCATGTCCGTCTGTCCGTCCGTCAGTCCGTCCGTCCGTCTGTCCGTCCGTCCGTCCGTCTGTCCGTATCAACGCCTAGATCTCAGAAACTACAAGAGCTACAGACATGTGCCATATATCGTTGGATAGGTAATTACCATACGCAGTACAAGTTTGTTTTTTTATTTTGATATCACCCTCCGTTCCCCCGCAAACAGCAAAAAACTGTCGCTCCCCCGCAAACCTCAAAAAACTGCCACGCCCACAATTATTGTCCTAATGCTATGCAATTCGGCATATGCGTTGGTGCTTATAAAAGCTATCTAATTTTTAAATTAGAACCAAATCGGATAAGAAACACGGAAGTTATGCCACATGCAAAATTTATGGCAAGGGAAGCAGAAGCGCAGAAATACACGCATTGCGCGACGCCGACTGCGACGTTGACAGCGAAATGTGTATGGCTTTATGACACACGAAACTTATTTTCATAACCAAAATCATGCCAAATTTATATTGTTATGGTCCTCTTTTCTAATAGAATATTGTTTCATTTATTTATTGATACTAAATAAATAAATTGTAAGCATGTCTAAGGGTACAGGGTATTTTGCAATCGGGAAACTCGACTGCTGCTACCTTACTTGTTTTAATTTAATTTAACAATTTAACAATGATCTGCAAAATATACATATGTACAATATAACTATCTATAACTTCTAAGAGGAATTCCAAAATTTTCGATTGGTTAACATTAAGGGAGAGTTCAGGGGATAAAATATGGGATGAGATAGTTTTTATATATAATTCGAAAAGGATCATGGTCAGCGTGATTGGATCTGGGAATAGGTAACCATATTGGTCGGAAGAATCTAGTTTTCCTATTAGGGACGAAAAAAGATAATTGGTCTAAAAGATGTTTTTGGAGCCAACTATATTATGAACAAGCATATGCAGAAACATGACCCCAGCACAGGTTCGGCGCTCCTTCAGGGTAGGTAGTTTCAACAATTTAAGCCTGCAACTTTACGGCGGTAGGCGATTGACAGGATCCCAGTTTAAATTGTTAGGTGCAAATAACAGGAGGGGACGAACTTGGGTGATATATAGGGATCTGGTGATGAAAGGATCGTTAAATTCTTTTGACCAACGCTTAGTAAGGGCTAACATTCTGTTTTTATTCACTGCCACAGAGATGTGATCATTAAACGTAAGTTTATGATCAAAAAAAACTCAAGATCACTGATTGTGGAAACACGATAAAGGACGTGATTGTCGAGAGAGTATGAGACAATAAGCGGTACACTGCGATGAAACGCAAAATAGATAAGAGCTTGGATCCTTTCGAAAATTGAATTTACATATGGAAATATAATTTTTATACAGTTGATTGTTAAGGTCAACTTACTGGTTACGGATAAGTAGGTAATTCAAAAGATGTAACACCTTAGAGACTTTTTGTAAGCTCTAGATTTCCTATTTTTAAGAAGAGAAATGCTTATTAAACCAAGGCGGTTTTGACGTTGATGGAGTACATTTTTACTTCATAAAAAGAGTCCGAGCTGCATCGATATTGCTGAAATTTGAAACATAACTTCAGTCAATATTATCCAAGTGATTTCTTAGGTCACAATAGTCGGTTCTTCTAAAGCACTTTTGACGAGACTGCGCGCTCTTACTGGGGCGGTCCTGCCACGTGAGTTCCTGATAGGGTTAAGCTGAAAAACGGCAGCGTCGGCTAAGCCATCAAGGAAGTCATTTTGGCTAGCGAGTCAGAATAAATTTTAACGGCAATAAATTAAATTCCGAGAGGATTAGGTGACAGTGCTACGTTCCACTGAGTAAATGTATTCGGCAATGAGAAAGCCACCTCCAAAGGTTGAACAAAAATTTCAATGTCTATGATAGAGTAGTTTAGCCAGGTTTCTGTTAGCACAACAGCATCAAAGTTAATATAAGCAGTGTTATTAAAGAATAGAATCAGTTTACCAAAACTACTGGTTTTTTTTTTTTTTTATTTATAACATTCTTAATTTGTATTTAAAATCTATCCGAGTGGACAATCATTAAATGGTTTGGGGGAGACCTTGACTTAAGGGAGGTACATGGAATGTATATCTTATGAGGTTGACGGGTGATCTCCTCTGCTATACATCTAATACCAAGCTCTTTATGGATTATTGAGTTTTCGTGGTACGGATGGGCGTTCGAAACTATTCTCAGGCATTTATTCTGAAATCGCTGTATTTTGATGCGGTTCGAACAGCCTGCCGTGCCCCACAACTGTATCCCATATGTCCAGATTGGCTTAAGTACTACCTTATAAATAAGCAGCTTGAATTTTACTTTGAGTTTGGACCTGCTTCCCAGGAGCCAATGCAGTTGCTTAAGCCGTAGGTTGGCCTGGTTGCGCTTATTGATTAGGTGCGGACGCCATGTGAGCCTGCGGTCCAGTGTCAGCCCTGGATATTTGGGAGTGTTATTAGTTGGGATGGTTTCCCCGTTGAGTGTGACGGGGGGGCATTCTCCCCTGCGTAGTGCGAAGGTTGTTTGTGTAGATTTCTCGGCTTTGACCACGATGTTCCATCGTTTCAGCCATGGACCCAGGGCATTCAGTTGCCTCTGGATGATGGCTGAAGCTTCCTGAGGATCTGTGGCGGAGGCTAGGAAGGCGGTGTCATCGGCATAAGTGGCTACTGTGAGTTTCCGGGAGGGGGTGATGGGGAGGTCCGCTGTGTAGAGTGTGTATAAGATGGGTCCAAGAACACTGCCTTGTGGTACTCCTGCTCTTATGGGCCTAGGCGTGCTGATTGATGATCCGCATCTCACTCGGAATTCTCTTCCCTCTGTGTATGACTTGAGGAAGGCGAAATGGGAACTTGGGAGGTGGGTTTTAATTTTGAAAAGTAGTCCTGGGTGCCAGACTCTGTCAAACGCCTGTTTGACATCAAGCATAACGGCGCAGCAGTACTTCTTCTTTTCGAAGGCCTCAAGTATAGTCTCAACAATCCGGTGGCATTGCTCAGGTGTTCCGTGAAGGCGTCTGAAGCCAAACTGGTGGTCAGGGATCAGACCGGCCTCCTCCAATACTGGCAGTACTCTACGTAAAAATACTCTTTCAAGTATTTTGGAAAGGATTGCTAGCAAGCTAATCGGTCGATACGATGCTAGGTTGTCTTCAGGTTTCCCAGGTTTGAGGAGGACAATTACTTCCGCTCGCCTCCACTCTTTAGGGAAGTACCCTAGACGGAGGCAGCTGTTGAATATGTTGGCCAGCCTTTGGGAACAGATTAGGGGCAACATTTTCAGTGCTGTTGCATCGATACGGTCAGGACCCGGTGACTTGCCATTTTTTAGGGAGGCGATCTCCTGCGCAATCTCCTCTGGTTCGACGGGCTGTATTGGCAGGCCAGGAGCACTTGGGCTGTCTATGAACCTTATGGTTGCAGCTCTCTCTTCGCCAGTGCATCTGTCGAACGGTGAGAATGCACTATGTAGATGATCAGCAAAGGCTTCTGCTCTTTCGACCTCAGTCCGACACCAGGAACCGTCCACTTTTCGCACGGGTGATATCTTCTTCACAGGTATTTTTATGTGCCTCGTGACATTCCACAGATTGTGTTGCGGGTCTCCAGGTTCCAGCTCCATAAGGAATCTATGAAACGAGTCCTGCCGTAGGATGGATAGCTTGTCCTTCAAATCTTTGGTGGCACGATTAAGTGCTGTCTTGTCCCTGGGGTTGCGCGAGAAAAACCAGACTCTTCTGAGGCGCCTTTTTTCGGCCACGAGGGCCGCGATTTCCCGAGACCACAAGTGCACGTCTCTTTTAGGTATTCTCGGGGTAGTCGGTGGAGGTGGATTCGCAAACTCAGCGGCATTGTGCATCTCTTTGGTTAGTTTTTCTATGGCCGCATCTATGTTGCTTGGTGTGGAAAGAGGGGTATCTGGGTACTGGGAGGAAAGCATCCAAAACGTAAACTTGGGGGCATTTGTGTGTTTTCCGGTGAGTCTTCTAAGCGGGATTTTTCTGAGGACGGGGATGTTTAGGAGCAAGTTTACTGCGCTGTGGTCAGATAGCAGTTTATCATAGCTTGAGCATGTTATCTTAGAGTGTCCTATGCCCTTGGAGACGGCGAAGTCCAGCAGATCCGGCTGCTTTGAAGGGTCGGTAGGCCAGTGTGTGGGTTCTCCAGTGGAATGGCAGTCCAGACTTTTCCGCTGCAGGTACTTATAGAGCTTTATGTCTTTGGGGTTGTTTGTGCGGGACCCCCACCAGGAGTGTTTGGCGTTAAAGTCTCCGGCTGCTAAATAAAGCGAGGACCGAGGGACTCGAAGAAGTCCGGAAGGTGGGTCTCGGTTATCGAGTGTCTGGGTGGGAAGTAAACCGCACCAATGGTGATATCTCCCTGTGGGCTAGAAATCCTGGTCACGGCGCACTGAGCCCATTCCTCCTGAAACGCGGGAAGTTCCGTGTACTGAATGCCACTCCTGATGAGCATGGCTGCTCCTCCGCGTGCTCTGCCAGATGGACGGTTGGCATGTAACAGTTCGTACCTGCTAATTTCAAAGTAGGATCTGGGACAAAAGTGGGATTCCGAAACTAGAAGAACATCGGTATTGTCTGTTTTGATGAGATGCTCTACTTCGGCTTTGCTCCTCTGCAGGCCGTTTGCGTTCCAAAAAACTATGTTAAGGCTTATTTGCATTATTTTTTGTTGAGGATGGGAGCTATAAACTGCATCATCTGAGAGAACATCTGCGATAACATCTGCGATATCAACTTTTCCATCATCCTCTCAATTGATCCTTCCATGCGGGCAAGCATCGTATCAAACTGGTTGGGTTGTGGGGCTTCGGGAGTGGTATGAGGGGTTTGTTGGGGATTCGTTGGCTGTGTCACTTGGTTTCCTAGGAGTACGTCCCTATAACTTGTACCATTAATGATAGTTGGTATCTGGATGAGAGGTGGTTTGTTGCTACTCTCAACGGGTCTGGCTTTAGGAGATTGCTGCGCTTTTGCCTTTTTGTAGGCAGGGCATCCTCTGAACGACGCAGGGTGATCAGCTTGGCAATGTAAACAGAATGCTTTCTCGTCTTTTTGAGAATCACCACATTTCACGCAGCGATGTTCCAGGAAGCAGTAGCGCTGGGTGTGTCCAAACCTTTGGCATCTGAAACATTGTGGAACGTCGTTGAATTTCAGTGGGGGCTCTACGGTGACGACTGATCTGCAAATCTTCTTTATTTTGAAAACCTCTGTGTTGTGGCTTGCTGGTTCTAGATTGACAAAGAAGATCCCCAGTGGTTGTTTGGATTTCCTACCAATGGGATTGTGCAGATCCCTCACAGTATGGCCGTATTTGTGGAGTTCTTCTTTAATTTCAGTCTGGTCCGTTGAGTGGTGAATCTCTCATCCTTTGGTTGGAAGGTGCGGTGTCTTTTGTTATGTGCCACGAGGTGCTGACGTAGGGCTGTGTAGGACTCCTTGTCTGGCATCATTACGCGTACGTTATTATTTCTCTCCGTTTTATAGGAGAAATCCTTTTCGGATCCGACTAAATCCGATATCATCTTGACAACCGCTGTAATGTCGGTCACGTCTGGGATGTAGATCGGGGGAGGCTTGAGGGTCTTCGGGATCGGGATTGGTTTCTCTTCTGTTTTAGATGCGACTGCCTCTGAGGCAGTTTTGGGTTCGTCATGATCGTCGTCATCTTCTTTGCTTGAGAGGAGGGCAAAGGGGTTATTTGCCAGCTTGCTGCGCAGAACTGCGCTGGTGCTAGGTGTGACGTTTGGCTTCTCTCCTTGCCTATTACGCGCGGACTTGCGCTTGATCTCGCTGGGCTCCGAGAAGGAAGAGCTCCAGCTTGAGTCTCTGCTCGAGCTGCACTTCCTTGCTTTGAGGGCCTTCTTACTGGGCATTGTTTTGCCGAGCTTAATGGCACGCGGCGGGGCCTGCCAGTCCATACTCTAGGTTGGCGTTCTATAACGTTTATGCAGATAATAAGTCACAGCAGCAACGGCAGCGAAAGGGCAACGGACAAAGTGGGACTCCGCTCTTGGCAGCCCGACCCGGCCCGTAAAATGTGCAATCCACCAAGTCCCATGTGCGGGAATAACAAAACACAAAATTCCGAACAATAATTCAATTTAAAATCAAAAACAAAGTTCCTTTTTGATGAACGATTATTCAATGAATGCTTCGTCACAAGTGATGTCTTATTTGGTAGAAGGTGAATACGTTTTTTGAAAGAATGTTGAGAATAGATCGGCAATACCCTGAACAGTAGTCTCAAATAAATTTTCAAACGAAATCAAGAGATGAGAATATACATGTGGGGTTTTATTATAATACTATTACCTTTATTAGTATTTAAGAACAATTGTTATAGAATACCGTCGTCTTGTTGTCACTCCTGCAGCCACAGAAGCAGAACGCACAACTTTCTTCTTCAACGAGCAGACAACAATTCTGTTGCCGTCGTGCATCACTTCGCTCTTGTAGCGTTGCGCTCGCGATCCTCTTTGATCGTTGTCTTTGCAAATTCGTCACCTTCTTTATCAGTAGTCGTTTCTCTTCTCGTTCTCGTTGTCGTTGTCTAGAAATCAGCTGTTTCATACTAGTGGGATTAGGGGAAACAGCCAAAAACCAATCGCACATACATGTTTACGCTTATTGTTGACAAAATTATGAAACTACATCGCAGCCAGTTTTTTTATGTTTTAGCAGGAGTCTGTTTTTAATGTATTTTGTTTTTATATACGTATTCTGAATGGTAATAATAATGGATGTATAAAGGTTTTTCCTAGAGAAGGTGGCTGGTCAGTGAATTTAGCTTTTGGGAGTTTGGCTCCGAAAGGCTTGGTACTTGTTTTCTTAATTCGTACTCGGTTGATGTTCTTGTACGAAAAATTAAACTTCATACTGTCATCCATTTCTACTAAAACCTTTTATTTGACTTTGATGTAAACGGGGAAATCAATTTTAGAGATGTCAGATCGCGGTAAAGCCGCGATCAGTCCGTAACGGTAGTCCGGATGGTGGCTTTCCGTCTTGAGTGGGTTTTAGAGGGCAACATTTTATTTGGGTCCAACGCATCACTTCAAGTGACAAATTTTTGTTTTTTTTTTTTTTTTTTTTACAATTGTATTAAAAATAAATAAAACTAAATTATTTTTGCCGGTTTGTTTAAAGCAAAAAGAATAAAAAACGCAGTGCGCATAAAAAAAAAACACGACCGTTCACTATGAAGTATAATTTACAAATTTACAAATTTTACAAATCATAAATAAAACATTTGGCACATTCATTTTAATTTACTGTATATCAAAAAGCTTGTAAAATAAACAGTATATCGATATACATACTTTTCTCCATTAAAAATAAATAGCCACGCTTTGTGAATATTTCCTCAGGCTTCTGTTAAAAATATATATTTGTTTAAACTTATAAATATATTTTATGTACCAACATACTGTGCGTTTTTCCATATATTTTATTTTCAGCTCTGTCACTTTTTCGCGGGCTTCCTCAAAATTTTCACGTGTCTGAAATTATTATTACAAAATTATTGTGAAATTTTTCCGGAATACATTTATTTTAAATAACAAATACTTATTATTTGTTAAGAAACAGAAAACAAAGTTTTTAGGGGTTTTCCCTAAACAAATGTATATTTAGTTTAAAGTTTTTATTGTTGTAAGGATATATATTGGAAAATCTACTTCTACAATTTTTGAAGAAAATGTAAACTAGTATCAACGGAGGAAAATAAAAAAAAAATAAAAATGGCTTTGGTTGAAGAGGTTGTAACCAATCAAAACTTTGGCCACTTATTTTGGTTAGTTCATAGTAAATTGTATCTGAAAGACCGTCTAAAATGAAGTTTATAACACATAGTTAACTATTACTATATATTCGAAACTATTACTTCAATCGATGTTCTTGTATTACATAAGTAAATGAAAATAAAAATTTATTCTTGAAACTGTGAGGCCCATGCAACCTTAATTAAAAATAGCCATTAATACTTAAAAGATTTTAAGCATACAAGATTTACTTTACTTAAGCTAAAAGATCTTTTATTTTTCACTATTTTAATTAAAGAAATGCACAGCAAACAATGCAACTCTGCTGTCCTCAAAAGACGCTTTGTCTAACAATGTTTTCCAATCAATGCACTCATAAATTTTTACGTTGTGACGTATGAATTATTCAGTTATAGTATATTTTTCTAATCTCGATATACAGCTGCGAAAAAAAAAATAGCACCACTTGCCCAACCAAAGTTTAAATAGGTTTCCTACGTACATTTTTTGGTTTAAAAAGAGCTAAAATACATTTTTAGAAAGGTAAAACCCTTAACTAATTAGGAAATAAAAAATAACTACAATTGTTCTATGAATTCTTAACTTATTTAAGGAACTTTATTGAAAGTAACAAAATTAGGCGAAAAAAATAATAGCACCACTTCAGAAAAAATGCTTTAAACTCAAAATATTAACTAAACAGAAACAAATTCACTATTAACAAATGATTGCGTATTAAAACTACACTCATCCCACTAATTTAATATTTGGTTGTGTATCCCTTATTAGCAATAACAGCTGCGCAGCGTTTTGGCATGGAGTCAACCAGGTCCTGGCACCGTTTTGGGGATATTTTGCTCCAGGACTCCTTAATCACGGCCCATAGCTTTTCGTTATCAGTTGGCTTAGAAGCTGCAACTGCTTTTTTAATATCCGACCAAAGATTTTCGATGGGATTGAGGTCTGGCGACTGTGCAGGCCACTCCAAAACATTAACAGATTTATTTTGGAACCATTCCTTGGCTCTCCTGCTGGTGTGCTTGGGGTCATTGTCTTGTTGGAAGACCCATTTTAGCGGCATTTCGTATTCAGCGAAGGGTAGCATCACCGTCTCCAAGATATCCACATACACATGTTGGTCCATGATGGTTTTAATCCAATGTATTGGTCCAACTCCATAGTACGAGAAACAAGCCCATACCATTACACTGGATCCTCCGTGTTTAATTATTTTAATTGTGTGATTTGGCTTATTTTCGGTATTCTTAGGACGCCTTACATACGATCGAGATCCTTTGCCACCAAACATGACAACCTTGCTCTCATCTGACCATAAAATGTTCCTCCATTTTTCGCATGGCCAATTTAAATGATCTTTGGCGAACTTAATGCGCTTGGCTATATGTCTCGCATTTAAAAGAGGGACCTTCCTCGGACTGCAGGCTTTTAAGCCACGTTCCCTGAGACATGTGCGAACTGTTTGAACTGTTGCGGATATGTTAAGCTCCTTTCTAAGTTCGGTAGCAGCTTTAAATGGATCCTTCTTGCTCTCGCGGACTAGCCTGTTGACGTGATGTGTGCTCAGTGATCGTTTTCTTCCACGTGTTTCGGGCTTCTCATTGAAGTTTATTGCATTGCGTATCATTTTGTTCGAACACTGAAGCATTCGACCAATATTTCTGTATGATTTTCCTTCAGAAATGAGTTTTTTGATCAAGTCACGTTTTTCTGCAGTGCAGTGCTTTCCACGTCCCATTTTAATGATTTTTTTAAGTTAATTTTGTACAAATTTTGTTCGAAACAACAGAACAAATGTCAAGCTTCATAAGCACGTGCTTTTTACTAAAAAAAGCGAGCGATAAGCATTGATTATTTGAAAACAATCGATAGCGGTGCTATTTTTGTTTTCGCCTCATTTTAGACCTTGCCGCTCAAAAAAAATTATAAAAAATAAAGGTATGGACAATTCAAAAATTTTTTGTCATTTTCGGATGGGGAAAATATCTAGCATTATGCGAAAAATCGGTATTTCGTACTATCGGTACCGCAACCTTAATTTATTTGATCAAGAATAAAATACGTTATGGTGGTGCTATTATTTTTTTCGCAACTGTATTTTCCCTCTCGAATAGAAAAAATTGTATTTTTTTGCGATAGTTAATTAGCGCGCAGGTTCACAAGCAATTGAAACGAAATAGGTGGATGCTACTCTCAAATTTGATTAAAAACTAATTTAAATAGGATGTTTTGTAATGCAATTTTTGAAATTTTCGGATAGGAAATATAGAACTTAAAAAAATTTATAATAAATAATTTATTTAATAATAAATTAATTGTGTACACCTTTTGCTTTGTCGGTTTTTAAATTGTTCCTTCTCACAATTTTTAGCATTTCAAAATTTTTATTTTATGAGAAAAATTAAGAGTTAAAAAAACCATTGCCTAACTTTAATTAAAATGTCTGTCATAATTGAGTGGTGGATTACTTGGACATTTTTCGGACTGGCAAAACCATATAGCCAAACCTTATCGTCTAAACCTCAGTACTCAGATTGATAAAAACTGCTTCAGCTATAAAAGAGAGCGAGAGACAAATAAGTAAAAAACAGTTTTAGGCGGGTTCGTTTGCGACGTAACATAAAAAAAAATAACAGAATAAGAAATTTTTCTTTTAAATGTTGCAAATTATTATTTTACATTAACTATTCTACAGAAAACTAGGTTTACAATATAACAATTAATAATTAAGAAAAGGAGTACTAGTACTGCCACCGACTAGAATTTTTATCCGTTTTAGTTATAATAATGTATTGTTATATGTTAAATTTTGTTACATTTTGTGTTTATTTTTTATTTGTCTAAGAAGGATCTTAATAATAACATAAAATAATATAATAATTAAATAATAACGGATTTTGGGTTGTAAGGAGGTAAATCCGAAGATGTTTGTTCTGTGGTTCAGGTTGTGGGAGAATCCAGAAATTGTTACTCTGTTGTTACTGATAGATTGCCCACGCAATCAGGTCAATTGGGCTTCCTTATGTTATTTAGGATATGCGTAAGGGTGCATTTTCTTCTAAAACTCTGACGTCTGCATTTTTAGCATTGCATTTTTTGAAAAAGTAATTAATGTGATAGTTAGCAATCATTCTTTTAATTCTTCCATTTTGATTTCAAGCAATTTGCTTTTGATGTTTATAAGCCGAGATCGTTTTTCATCTCTTTACCCCGTCGGAAAAATTCTTATCTTGTCTGCTTATGTCTAAAGCAAATAATTTAAAGTTTTTTAACGATAGGGCAATACTATCAGGTCAAGTAAAAAGTTCGTTCGGTTTTTTATTGATTTTTCAAAAGATGTGAATTTTGTGTACATTTGTCCGATTTTCAAATATGCGCCGTTTTGTTCGTAAACTTGTTGCCAACGAGATTCCAACTTCATTATACCCCTCTCGTAGAAGGCTGAGTCCCTATTGGCAAAAAACTCGGAGAGCCACAGGCCTCTCTTGAGGCCAACTTCTCACCATTGAGCGCGTTCGCCATGGACAGGAAAAGATGGTAATCACTTGGTGCCAGGTCCGGCACCGTTTGTGAAAAGTTACAAACCATCTTACTGCAAGCAAAACATGCTTTTACACCTACCAGATTAAAAGTAGCAAGGGTCTACAAGTAGTACTGAAGGGCATTGAGCCTGATGTAAAGCCCGAAGAGATAGCTGAGGCGCTAAAGGAAAAGGGATTTTTCGTCAAAAGCGTACACAATATCAAAAACAGAAACAGGCAGCCGCAACCACTCTTCAAGATTGAGCTTGAACCAGAAAACAAGCATCTAAAAAAAAACGAGGTTCATCCAATTTATAAACTCCAGCTCCTTCTGCACCGTAGGATTACAGTAGAAGAGCCAATGTATGAACTGCCTAGAATACGGCCATACGAGATCATATTGCACACTTCGCCCAGTGTGTGTAGTCTGTGGAGATCTCCACGTCTCCACACACTGCCAAGCTAATAAAGAAAATGCAAGCGCGAAAAAGTGCGGTAACTGTGGGGGTAATCACACAGCAAACTACAGAGGCTGTCCAATCTCTCTATTGAGATTCTGATCTATACGGAAGTGTTTAACATAAGCAGCGCGAAAAAACCATAAAAACGGAGACAGCCCAGCTGGAACAAGCTTAAATTGCATAGAGCCACACCGTGGGAACGTGTAATTGTTTGGCTGAGCGAACCAAACCAAAAGCAAGTGTGTTAAAAGGTAGAAATACAATTTCTCATTTTTTCCTTTTCCGATTGCACTATTTGCGGTGGGAGGCCCATCTGTTAAATCAGCCGGTGGAGCTGACAACTCATCGCAGACCAAACAGTGCTGCCAGATCTGGTGATCGGGAACTAAATGGACAGAGCAGCGGGGGGCCCCGCCCCCACCGACGATGACCCATTCAGGAGGAGCTCCAGAATGTCAAGGTCCCCAACAAAAGGAGGAGGAATCGCGGTGCAGGACGCCGGAACGCCTGCGCCGGCGGTAGTGCTGGAGGATATACCGACTTGCCGCCGCAGTGATACAGCGTTGGATAACTTGGCCCCTGCAGCCAGCAGCGCTATCAATACGAGTAACCAGAAGGCAAAGGACGTTATTAGCGTGCCGTCGCTCAGGAAAGGAAGGAAATCACCAATCGGATCGCCTATAGGGCTTTTAGACCTAGCCGCGGGAACCCCTGCGCCGGCGGTTGTGTTGGAGGATATACCGACTGCCCCCCGCAGTGCGGCAGAGCTGGTCAACTCGGCCCCAGTAGCCAGCATCGATACTAATACGAGCAACCCGAAGGCAAAGGACGTTATCAGCGTGCCGTCGCACAGAAAAGGAAGATGAAGACCTGACGAGCATCCTCGCTAGGATGGGAAATTAAATTTACGCGATACTATCCGCGTTCGAAATTCGGCGCCATGTAGTCATAGAGGACAAGAGCGTACTTCTGGAACACTCGGCTCTCAGCAACACGGCCATCGAGCTTCACGAAGGCGGCGCTAAAGAGAATCTTTCTACGACCGCTTCTACTCAAACCGAGCCCCAAAAGCCTGGAAAAAAGACTACACCAGCAAGGAAACTGCCAAAGGGACAGATGCCCAAAGTTCAGGAGCCTAAAGCACAGGCACCCAAGCGCGGCAACTACCCCGTGGTGAGCTCAGAGGGTATAGCTTAACCCAAAGAAAATGCGTCCAAGCCCCGCAGCTATGCATCCGTGGCCAAGGAGGCTAGCACTGGAGGCGAGTGGAAAAAAGTTCAGCCTCAACGCCTGAGGAAGAAGCCGGAGGCACTTATATTAAAGAAGACGGGAGAGGCCTCGTATGCGGAAATGCTCCGGAAACTGAAAGTGGACCCGAACCTCAGCGAACTGGGCAAACATGTTCGCAAAGTCCGCAGAACTCAGCAAGGGGAACTACTGCTGAAAGTAGAGGGAAAAGTCTCCGACAGCGTCCCCAAATTTAAGACCGAGCTGGAAGCAACTTTGAAAGACATGGCTTCGGTACGTACGGGTACTCATAGCACTATCCTGCAGTGGATTGGACGAGGGCACGACAGCGGAAGATCTCCACAGCTGCCTGGTCTCCCAATTTCAAGGCATTCTGCTGAAACCAGAGGACATCAAAGGACTACGTAGGATGCGGGATGGCACTGAGATAGCCTCTGTCCTGATGATCGCGAATGATGCGATCGCGGTCTTAAAGAAGGGCACGGTAACCGTGAGGTGGTCAAGGTGCTGCATCATCCAGGACGTCCGGCCCACCAGATGTTACAAGTGCCTGGGCTACGGTCATCGAGCAACGACCTACAAGGCGATCGATCGGTCAGATTGCTGCCTGCGATGCGGCGAACGAGGACACAAGGCAAGGGGATGTGTTGCACCACCAAAGTGCCTATTATGCAGCGACGAAGTGGATAAAAACCACCCGACAGGCTGTTTTGCATGCCCGACATACAGAGCCAGCCTTAAAAAAGCGAAGTCCCAGCATAATGCAGGAGCAAATTAAGATTATTCAGCTCAATGTTAACCATTGCGCAGCTGCTCAGAGCCTCCATGCTCAAACTACGGCGGAGCGCAAGGTAGACATCATGCTTTTGAGCGAACCCTATTACCCTGTCCGTGGCAACCCCACAATGACATTTGACGAGACCGGTAAAGCAGCCATCAAGTGTTGCAGCAACCTGAACATACAGGAATTGGCGGCCTCGCCGATGCGCGGAATAGCATATGCAAAAATAAAAGGAGTGCATTTTTACAGCTGCTACGCCCCCCCTAGCGACACCCCAGACCAGTTCGAGGAAATGAGCGGCGTTAACTAGACCCGATATATTCAGGGAAACCTTCCAACAGTGTCTCTTGGACGGGGTCTTTCCGACGAGATGGAAAAGCCAAAAACTAGTTCTGCTGCCGAAAGGCAAGGGATCAGCACACGCCGCAACTAGCTATCGCCCGCTGTGCCTACTGGACATCGTGGGCAAGCTATTCGAGCGCATCCTGTATGCTCGAATAGAGGCAATCACCGAGAGCAGCAACGGCCTAGGTACGCAGCAGCACGGATTTCGGAAGGGCAGAAGCACTCTGGACGCACTTATGGCGGTGAGAAACATCGCCGAGAACGCTCTCGCTGGTGATAGATGGCTGGTTGGAAGGGAGAAGTACTGCGCAAGCGTCACGTTGGACGTGAAGAACGCCTTCAACACCGCCAGATGGCCAGTAATCCTCAGCGCCATGCATAGGATGGGAATCCCGGAGTACCTCAGGATCGTCGTTGGAAGCTACTTCACGGATCGTGTCCTCTGGTTCGACAAAGACGCTGGCCCGAGATGCTACCGTGTTTCTGCAGGGGTCCCACAAGGATCTGTGCTTGGACCGATCCTGTGGAACATTATGTATGATGGAATCCTGGGCATCAACAAGCTCTTAGTAGCTGAGCTACATTGCTTTGCAGTGGCCAAGACAAAAGCAGCCCTCGAAGAGAAGTGCAACGCGACAATTACTATGGCCACCGACTGGCTAGAGAAACCCGGCTTAACAATTGCGGCGCACAGGACCGAGGCTGTCCTATTAAGCAGCAGGAAGAAGGTTGAAAGAATGCTGATCACGGTCAACGGGACACAGGTGGCATCACAAGACTCCTTAAAATACCTGGGAGTAATGATATACCACAGGCTAGCTTTTAAGGATCATGCTAGCTACGCAGGCAGGAAAGCAGCAATAACACCTGCGTCCTTGTCCAGGCTCATGCCCAATGTAGGAGGTCCAAATTACCCGGCAAGGAAACTACTGGTGGCGGTAGCCAAAGCAACGCTGCTCTACGCTGCACCAATATGGAGCAATGCCACCAAGAAAGGCACTTACTTGAAAGGAGCACGCGCGGCGGTACGGTCTATGGCCCTTAGGCTCATTAGAGGCTTCAGGACCATATCCGGAGACACAGCACTAGCACTGGCAGGCTTGCCGCCAATCCACCTGGAGATAAAGGCTATTCGTCAGGTCCGAGAAGGTGCTACCCGGCTGGAGGCTCACGAGCGACTGATGGGAGAGTGGCAGACCAGATGGATAACATCGCAACGGGGG
This sequence comes from Drosophila ercepeae, assembly GCA_018150545.1. NCBI lineage: Eukaryota > Metazoa > Arthropoda > Insecta > Diptera > Drosophilidae > Drosophila > Drosophila ercepeae. The sequence goes on along the minus strand of JAECWL010000010.1, from coordinate 77,257 downwards.
AGGTGGTCCTATCAACTCATCCCCGAGTTACGGCGTGGGCCAATTGTCGCCACAAAAAACTGGACTACCACCTTACCCAGTTCCTCACGGATCATGGTTGCTTTCGAGCATACCTACTCCAGTTCCACCACGTAGAGTCAGCTCAATGCCTCTACTGCCCCGATGCTGAGGAAACAGCAGAGCATGTACTCATGCACTGCTCCAGGTTCACGGAGAAGAGGGCAGCTAAGGGCGCTGATCGGTGCCCCGCTCAGCCCTGGCGGCTTGATCGCGGCCATGATGGAGAACAGCGACTCTTGGGAGCGAGGACATAACATCATCAGAGATATGATGAAGCGGGTCCGAGCCGACGAGATGGCCAACAGAGCTGAAGGCTAATACAGGCGACTTATTCCTATATGGTGGCAGGAGAAAAAATACCCAGCGAAACCAGGGATGAAGGACGTGCGTCTCTTGGCCAATTAATAAGGAAGGGAGTACGACCAGGCTCCACATAATGCTCACCGACGAAATAACTTGACTGGCAGTCCCGGTGAGCTTGTAAAGGACGGAAGAGCATACGGAGGTTTTTGTTTTTAGTACATAGGCATATCTCTACTAGGGGGGGTTATGAATCGTGCATGCCACCTATGGACGGTAGGTGGTATCTTTGGAAGATTTTAATTTTCCTACCGTAAGGCATAATAAAAAAAAAAAAGGCTGTCCAATCTACAAAGAGCTGAAAACCCGTATCCACAAAAGAATGAACACGGCACGGGTACACCAAGGAACAGCTACGCCGGAACCATCGGAAACAAATCCAGAAGTACTTTTTTCGAAACCAACAAGTATTGCTTCCTGGACTATAGAAAGCACTAACAAGATAAGTTTTGCAAACGTTTTAAAATCAGGTATGACAACTCCAACCCAAAACTCCCAAACCTCACATGAAGAACACACTAAATTGGACACACAACAAAACTATAGGCTATCTGAAACGAAAACTGAAGCTATGATGCAAGCCTTACAACAGAGCATGATGGAATTCATGACATTTATGCGAACCACCATTCAAGACATGATCCGTAATCAAAACCTATTGATACAAATGCTTGTCTCCCAACAATCAAAATAAATAAATAATGGCTACCTTACGCATAGCTACGTGGAACGCCAATGGCGTTTCACTGCGCAAACTTGAGCTAGCCCAATTCCTACATGAGAAGCATATCGACGTAATGCTTCTTTCGAAAACTCATCTTACAAACAAGTACAATTTTCGAATAAGAGATTACAACTTCTATGATACAAATCACCCCGATGGTAGAGCACACGGTGGGACCGGCATTCTAATAAGGAACCGTATGAAGCACCACTTTTACAAAGAGTTTGCTGAAATTCATCTTCAGGCCACATCTATCAATATACAGCTGGAGGACAACACTCACCTCACACTACACTACACGAACTTTTTACTTGACCTAATATAGTGTCTTCTGACAGAGCTTTCAAGAAAGACTAACCGTTTGAACTGCATTTCCCTATATTAAGTAAATCTTGCCCAGGAGTTGTGTTCTTTGTGAGTCCTTTTTTATACCCTTGAAAAAGGGTATTATAATTTTGTCCAGAAATGTGTAACGCATTAAAGGAAGCATCTCCGACCCCACAAAGTATATATATTCTTGATCAGCATCAACAGCCGAGTCGATATAGCCATGTCCGTCTGTCCGTCTGTCCGTCTGTCTGTCTGTCCGTCTATCCGTCTGTCCGTCTGTTTCCATGCAAAAAAATAGACAGTAGTTTTAAAGCTAGCGTTTTGAAATTTTTACCAGATCATTATTTTTGTTGCACGCAGATCAAGTTTAAGAATCGGTCGGATCGGACCACTATATCATATAGCTGCCATACAAACGAGCGATATGAAAACAAGTCTTTATATGGAAAACTTTTTTGTTTTCCAAGCTATTGCAATTTTTTTTTTTTTTTTTATATAATAAAAATTGTATTTATTTACATAGCAGTTTACTGTTACTGTTTGTAGTAACTTATACTGCAGAGTATCATAATTTCAATCGAGTATTTACATATTTACATACTTCAACCTAATTAGGGAGTCTAGAGGCATTTTATTTTATCAATTAACTTATGTATCTTCTCGGCAGATCTGTTGGGTGAATGCGCAGGAGCCTCCTTCTCGCCCTCAGTCCCAATACACGTCTCCTCATCAACCAAGACAACCTTATAAATTTTGGCCTTGTTGGAAACTGAAAGTTTGTTTCCAGGCCTAAGGAGCCAAGCCATGCTGTTCGCCTTTGTTTTAAGCCGCCGAGTTACATCCGTTACATGGCGTTGAAATGTAAGTCGCTTATCCAGAGTGACACCGAGATATTTGTGGGCGTTCGATTGTGTGAGGAGCTCTCCATGCAGAAACACACCAGGTGATGTGTCTTTTCTCAGGGTGTACGTCACGGAAACACACTTTTCCGGATTGACTGCAATGTTCCAGCGTAGGGCCCAGTTCTCAAATTTTTTTAGATGAAGCGTATCAGTGGCTGTATAGACGCAAGTATCTCTGGCCAGGACTGCAGTGTCATCAGCAAAAGTGGCAACTGGTCATTGGGATCTGTAAGAGACATGTTGTCAGCTGAGGGCATGTCGTGCGTATACGGGCTATATAGTGTTGGACCTAACACACTTCCCTTGGGTACACCTGCTCTGACTATTTTTGTTTGGGAGGACAGTCCGTCCTGTACTACTTTAAAGGATCGCTCGTGGAGGAAGCTTTTTATTATCAAAAAGAGATGAGGATTAAGTAGCCTTTTAAGCTTGTGCAGAAGTCTTTCATGCCACACTCAGTCGAAAGCCTGCTGGATGTCCAGAAAAGCTCCAACGACGTACTCATTTCCATGAAAACCTTCCAGTACAAAGTTTACTACGCGGTGTAGCTGTTCAGGTGTGCCATGCCTGAGTCTAAAACCAAACTGAAACTTCGGAATAGCTTTCTGGAACTTTCGGGACTCGAGCAATCTTCTCAGGGTGCACCGCTCAAGTAATTTGCCAAATGCTGGAAGCAGGCTTATTGGGCGATAGGAGTCTAATTCCTCTGCTGGCTTCCCACTTTTATGGAGCATAATGATATTCGTCTGCTTCCAGGCGCTTGGGAAGTGTCCCAGTCGAAGAGCAGAATTGAAAATCAGTACAAGGAATAACAAAGCTCTGTGGGGCATCAGCCTAATGGAGCGGTTGTCGATGGGATCCTCATCAGGAGCCTTGTTATTGCGAAGGGATTTTATATCATCTTCCAATTCCGTGAGTTTAATAGGCTTTACAGGAAGAGCCATCTGCAATGGGGCTTCTAGGGATTCAGCAACCAGTTGTACTCGTCTTGGCGATGCTGTCTCGAACGGTTGGAATCTTTCCTCCAGGTTTCTGGCAAACTCACCTCAGGACTGAGCTGAACTTGGGCAAAATCACCTCAGGACAGAGCTGAACCTGAGGTGATTTTGCCCAAGTGCCATCTGGTTTACGAACTGGAAACTTTGGAGCAACTTGTCTCTTGAATCTCTTCGTGAGCTTCCAGAGCGCGAATTTTGAGTTTTCATCGGCAGTAACTTTCCCCAGGAACGCGTCAGTTGCTTCTCTTTTCAGTATGGCTAGTACTTTTCTCACCCGATTTGATATCCTTTGGTACAGTCTGTCAATTATTGGATCATTGGTCCTGATGAACTCACGCCGGAGACGTTTCTTGAGAGTTAAAAGTCCTACTGCTTCCGGAGAGAGAGCGATGGTGCTACGCACGTTGCGTAGCTGAACTGTGCCGCCAGGAGCTGCAATTTGAGCTGCATCTTTGATCTTCTTCATAAAAGTTTCAACCGCTTTCTCGATATCGTCTGCTGTATTTATCTCTGTATTGAGGTTAAAGGCATTGTTAAGTTCGTACTGAAACAGCCTTATATTCGCACCAGGTGGAACGAGCATCCTAATAGGGGCGGTACTATGAGGTGACGTTGTTAGTGAAGCGATCAGCGGCAAGTGATCAGAAGATAGGTCATACTCTTCGCGTACTGATAGTAGACTGTTAGCTATACCTTTGTACAAGAAGAAGTCGATACATGAAGGTACACTCCTCGTGTTATACGGGTAGTGAGTGGGTCTGCCTGTAGCCAGAACTTAAGTTGAGCTGCCGGAAATAACATCGTGAAGTGTTGAGCCTCGAGCATTCGCACTTATACTACCCCAAAAGGCGATGTTTACCGTTAAAATCACCTCCAATGATAAACTTTTGACCATGTTGACCAAGGAGATTATCAAACTCAGAGGAATTCCAAGGCAGGCCTGGAGGAAGGTACACAGCTGACACCGTAATTTCGCCCAAATTAGTGGAAATTTTTATCGTCGCCATTTGTAGGTGATTCGTTGTGATCGAATGCAGGTGATAGTGCACTAATCCCTGCCGGATTAGGATACAAGGTCCTCCTCTGGGGCGACCTCCTGGGTGATCTGCTCGATAGCAGCTGTAACCTATCATATTGAGGTAGGATCCGACGTTTAGGAGTGTCTCTGAAATAAGCATAACATCAATTTCGTGCTTGCTGAGAAACACCTTAAGCTCATTAGCATTTGGGATAATGCTACGAGCGTTCCAGGCTCCGAGGCGCAGTTCACAAGCCATTAATTGCGCTGCGTCAACGACTTAGAACCTCTGAGTTCTTTGATCTCCTCAAATAGCTCAGCGATGGTTTTTTGAAGACCAGCAATGGTCTGCTGCATTGATATGATGATTTGTGCGAGGGAGCCATCAATTACCATTTGGCTAGGATGTTGAGGTTCACCTGCGTTTGTTGCAGGAGCAAACGCAACATTCGGAAAAGTCTGGAGCCTTGTGTTTGAGAAAGCATTTCGCTGTTGGGGAGTATTTTCCGTCAGGTCGCGTGCTCTGCTGTCCAGTTCTAGTCGCATCTGCATACGATAGGCCCTGCCGCACGATTGAGGTTGGAATAGCTTGTTGCTTGATGTTGCGCATGGGCTGTGGGTATTCTACGCGGGTCATGGGAGTAATGTTCATCCCAGTTTTTCGGCTTTTGAGCCTCTGGACGTAAATTCTGCAGCCCTTGTAAGTTGCCTCATGTTTTCCTTGCAATTAACGCACTCCAGGTCATCATAGGTCTTTGCCTGGCATTGACTGGAACCAGTCCAATGAGGCAAACTGCATCTACCACATCTGGGCTCTTTGGTGCAATAGTTTTTGGTGTGGTCAAAGCCAAAACATCGGTAACACTGACGCAAATTTACATTTTTTCTCGGCAGTTCCACTCTGACTCTTTGACGGCCAACTTTGTTTATTTTTAGAGCTTCTCTGTTATTAATAGCCCTTTTAATTTCAATAAACCAAACGTTCTGGCCAGAAGCCTTGCCTGGATCCGGATCAGAGGAGTCAACATTCTGTGACTTCACCTTTGGATTATAGGTGTTAACTACAGCGTGACCTTGAGAGGTGAACGCATTTAAAATTTGCTCGACTGGGGTAGAAGCAGCCAAGTTTCACACCACAACCCTGTAGGCTCTGTCTTCCGGGAGGCAGAAGTGAGTGTATTGGAGATTTACTGATGATAGCTTTTTAGTGATAGCTCTGTGGGCATCAGAGTCACGGGGGTATATGCGCAAGTTGCCATTACGCGCGATCTTGAGTTCATATGATTCAGATGATACCGCTGAGTCGAGAAGCCTTTCCAAGGCAGGTTCGTCACTGACAGCAAGTATTGTTATTTGACTAGGTTTTGGTGACTTCTTTGTCACTGGAGTTTGAGCTTGTCGAGATTCTTCCTCTGCAACGGTTTCGACCTGGAGAATGTCCATGCTATTTTCGCCTTCTTGACAGTCATCATGGTTTGCAAGAGCAGCAAATCTATTTAAAGCGAGATGATTTCGATTATGTTCGATTACATGCGCTCTTTTTTTTTTTGAACTTTTCGGTGAGGTTGGTAGGCTTCTCTTCTTGGAAGGAACTTTTTGCCAAGAGACTGAAGCCGGCTGGAATGTGAGCGTATTACTATTTTTTTCAATTTGCGGCAATAGGCGACTATTTCCAACTGTTATCTTGTTAAGATTGTTTAATTGGCTTGGGCTGCTAACCATAAGAACCTCCCTCCCAGTTGTTCTAGGCGGGGGCATGCTCTGAAAGGAGCGTCCTGTACGTGGTACTTCTTGGAAGCTATCAGCACCTAAAACGACTTCCGACATCACGGATTCGAATCGACCATACTTCTCTTGAAGCACCTCTTTTTTTTAAATTCCTCGATGAAATATAATTTGATTATTTTGCCAAAAACTTATTTTTTTTCTTTTTTTGTCGGAAAATATTTTATGAAAATAAAATCAAACTGATCCCTTTCTCAATGATTATTCGATTGAAACGACCGATATGAAAACAAGTCTTTGTATGGAAAACTTTTTGCTTTCAAGGGTATACCATCTTCGGCAAGCCGAAGATAACTTTTCTCACTTGTTTTATATATATCCATAAACAATATATATATGTATATATATATATATACACATATACCGATATCTGTCTATATGTTTTGGCACTCGCCCTAAACTCGAGCATTGTTGGTTAAACCAAGCAAGTTTAACGACCGCAAGTGGACTGCTCTCGACTGCCCATTACCGAAGACTGCCTGTTTTAATTTATTAGCGTCGTTGCTAGCGTCGCATTCTTTTTCTATGTAACCATAGCAACCGAAACGGGACAGTTTTTTCTCTTTACATTTATATTCGCCTTTGATTCTCAATCCGTTTACAACAAAACTTATTACAGACTTTAATTCAAAAATGCCAAGTACGGAATTTCTTTTTAAGACAGTTCAAGGAAACTTTCCAGTTTTTCCTATTTGCAACTTTCCGTACTTCCGCACTTCGTAATTTTTGTCGAAAACTTGTCAACAGCGCTAATTATACCCTGTACCCATTAAAAATGGGTGAAAAGGGTATCATAATATGGTGCAAATGTATGTAACAGGCAGAAGGAAGCATCTCCGACCCCATAAAGTATATATATTCTTGATCAGCATCAACAGCCGAGTCGATATAGCCATGTCCGTCTGTCCGTCCGTCAGTCCGTCTGTCCGTCCGTCAGTCCGTCCGTCAGTCCGTCCGTCAGTCCGTCCGTCCGTCTGTCCGTCCGTCCGTCCGTCCGTCCGTCCGTCTGTCCGTATCAACGCCTAGATCTCAGAAACTACAAGAGCTACAGACATGTGCCATATATCGTTGGATAGGTAATTACCATACGCAGTACAAGTTTGTTTTTTTTATTTTGATATCACCCCCCGTTCCCCCGCAAACAGCAAAAAACTGTCGCTCCCCCGCAAACCTCAAAAAACTGCCACGCCCACAATTATTGTCCTAATGCTATGCAATTCGGCATATGCGTTGGTGCTTATAAAAGCTATCTAATTTTTAAATTAGAACCAAATCGGATAAGAAACACGGAAGTTATGCCACATGCAAAATTTATGGCAAGGGAAGCAGAAGCGCAGAAATACACGCATTGCGCGACGCCGACTGCGACGTTGACAGCGAAATGTGTATGGCTTTATGACACACGAAACTTATTTTCATAACCAAAATCATGCCAAATTTATATTGTTATGGTCCTCTTTTCTAATAGAATATTGTTTCATTTATTTATTGATACTAAATAAATAAATTGTAAGCATGTCTAAGGGTACAGGGTATTTTTCAATCGGGAAACTCGACTGCTGCTACCTTACTTGTTTTAATTTAATTTAACAATTTAACAATGATCTGCAAAATATACATATGTACAATATAACTATCTATAACTTCTAAGAGGAATTCCAAAATTTTCGATTGGTTAACATTAAGGGAGAGTTCAGGGGATAAAATATGGGATGAGATAGTTTTTATATATAATTCGAAAAGGATCATGGTCAGCGTGATTGGATCTGGGAATAGGTAACCATATTGGTCGGAAGAATCTAGTTTTCCTATTAGGAGAAAAAAGATAATTGGTCTAAAAGATGTTTTGGAGCCAACTATATTATGAACAAGCATATGCAGAAACATGACCCCAGCACAGGTTCGGCGCTCCTTCAGGGTAGGTAGTTTCAACAATTTAAGCCTGCAACTTTACGGCGGTAGGCGATTGACAGGATCCCAGTTTAAATTGTTAGGTGCAAATAACAGGAGGGGACGAACTTGGGTGATATATAGGGATCTGGTGATGAAAGGATCGTTAAATTCTTTTGACCAACGCTTAGTAAGGGCTAACATTCTGTTTTTATTCACTGCCACAGAGATGTGATCATTAAACGTAAGTTTATGATCAAAAAAAACTCCAAGATCACTGATTGTGGAAACACGATAAAGGACGTGATTGTCGAGAGAGTATGAGACAATAAGCGGTACACTGCGATGAAACGCAAAATAGATAAGAGCTTGGATCCTTTCGAAAATTGAATTTACATATGGAAATATAATTTTTATACAGTTGATTGTTAAGGTCAACTTACTGGTTACGGATAAGTAGGTAATTCAAAAGATGTAACACCTTAGAGACTTTTTGTAAGCTCTAGATTTCCTATTTTTAAGAAGAGAAATGCTTATTAAACCAAGGCGGTTTTGACGTTGATGGAGTACATTTTTACTTCATAAAAAGAGTCCGAGCTGCATCGATATTGCTGAAATTTGAAACATAACTTCAGTCAATATTATCCAAGTGATTTCTTAGGTCACAATAGTCGGTTCTTCTAAAGCACTTTTGACGAGACTGCGCGCTCTTACTGGGGCGGTCCTGCCACGTGAGTTCCTGATAGGGTTAAGCTGAAAAACGGCAGCGTCGGCTAAGCCATCAAGGAAGTCATTTTGGCTAGCGAGTCAGAATAAATTTTAACGGCAATAAATTAAATTCCGAGAGGATTAGGTGACAGTGCTACGTTCCACTGAGTAAATGTATTCGGCAATGAGAAAGCCACCTCCAAAGGTTGAACAAAAATTTCAATGTCTATGATAGAGTAGTTTAGCCAGGTTTCTGTTAGCACAACAGCATCAAAGTTAATATAAGCAGTGTTATTAAAGAATAGAATCAGTTTACCAAAACTACTGGTTTTTTTTTTTTATTTTTATTTATAACATTCTTAATTTGTATTTAAAATCTATCCGAGTGGACAATCATTAAATGGTTTCGGGGAGACCTTGACTTAAGGGAGGTACATGGAATGTATATCTTATGAGGTTGACGGGTGATCTCCTCTGCTACACATCTAATTCCAAGCTCTTTATGGATTATTGAGTTTTCGTGGTACGGATGGTCGTTCGAAACTGTTCTCAGGCATTTATTCTGAAACCGCTGGATTTTGATGCGGTTAGAACAGCTTGCCGTGCCCCACAACTGTATCCCATATGTCCAGATTGGCTTCGGCACTACCATGTAAATAAGCAGTTTGAATTTTACTTTGAGCTTGGACCTTCTTCCCAGGAGCCAGTGCAGTTGCTTAAGCCGTAGGTTGGCCTGGTTGCGCTTGTTGATTAGGTGTGGACGCCATGTGAGCCTGCGGTCCAGCGTCAGCCCTAGATATTTGGGAGTGTTATTCGTTGGGATGGTTTCCCCGTTGAGTGTAAGGGGGGGGCATTCTCCCCTGCGTAGTGCGAAGGTTGTTTGTGTAGATTTCTCGGCTTTGACCACGATGTTCCATCGTTTCATCCATGGACCGAGGGCATTCAGTTGCCTCTGGATGATGGCTGAAGCTTCCTGAGGATCTGTGGCGGAGGCTAGGAAGGCGGTGTCATCGGCATAAGTGGCTACTGTGAGGTTCCGGGAGGGGGTGATGGGGAGGTCCGCTGTGTAGAGTGTGTATAAGATGGGTCCAAGAACACTGCCTTGTGGTACTCCTGCTCTTATGGGCCTAGGGGTGCTGATTGATATTCCGCATCTCACTCGGAATTCTCTTCCCTCTGTGTATGACTTGAGGAAGGCGAAATGGGAACTTGGGAGGTGGGTTTTAATTTTGAAAAGTAGTCCTGGGTGCCAGACTCTGTCAAACGCCTGTTTGACATCAAGCATAACGGCGCAGCAGTACTTCTTCTTTTCGAAGGCCTCAAGTATAGTCTCAACAATCCGGTGGCATTGCTCAGGTGTTCCGTGAAGGCGTCTGAAGCCAAACTGGTGGTCAGGGATCAGACCCGCCTCCTCCAATACTGGCAGTACTCTGCGTAAAAATACTCTTTCAAGTATTTTGGAAAGGATTGCTAGCAAGCTAATCGGTCGATACGATGCTAGGTTGTCTTCAGGTTTCCCAGGTTTGAGGAGGACAATTACTTCCGCTCGCTTCCACTCTTTAGGGAAGTACCCTAGACGGAGGCAGCTGTTGAATATGTTGGCCAGCCTTTGGGAACAGATTAGGGGCAACATTTTCAGTGCTGTTGCATCGATACGGTCAGGACCCGGTCACTTGCCATTATTTAGGGAGGCGATCTCCTGCGCAATCTCCTCTGGTTCGACGGGCTGTATTGGCAGGCCAGGAGCACTTGGGCTGTCTATGAACCTTATGGTTGCAGCTCTCTCTTCGCCAGTGCATCTGTCGAACGGTGCGAATGCACTATGTAGATGATCAGCAAAGGCTTCTGCTCTTTCGACCTCAGTCCGACACCAGGAACCGTCCACTTTTCGCACGGGTGATATCTTCTTCGCAGGTGTTTTTATGTGCCTCGTGACATTCCACAGATTGTGTTGCGGGTCCCCAGGTTCCAGCTTCATAAGGAATCTATGAAACGAGTCCTGCCGTAGGATGCATAGCTTGTCCTTCAAATCCTTGGTGGCACGATTAAGTGATGTCTTGTCCCTGGGGTTGCGCGAGGAAAACCAGACTCTTCTGAGGCGCCTTTTTTCCGCCACGAGGGCCGCGATTTCCGGAGACCACAAGTGCACGTCTCTTTTAGGTATTCTCGGGGTAATCGGAGGAGGTGGATTCGCAAACTCAGCGGCATTGTGCATCTCTTTGGTTAGTTTTTCTATGGCAGCATCTATGTTGCTTGGTGTGGAAAGAGGGGGATCTGGGTACAGGGAGGAAAGCATCCAAAACGTAAACTTTATGTGTTTTCCGGTGAGTCTTCTAAGCGGGATTTTTCTGAGGACGGGGATGTTTAGGAGCAAGTTTACTGCGCTGTGGTCAGATAGATGTTTATCATAGCTTGAGCATGTTATCTTAGAGTGTCCTATGCCCTTGGAGACGGCGAAGTCCAGCAGATCCGGCTGCTTTAAAGGGTCGGTAGGCCAGTGTGTGGGTTCTCCAGTGGAATGGCAGTGCAGACTCTTCCGCTGCAGGTACTTATAGAGCTTTATGTCTTTGGGGTTGTTTGTGCGGGACCCCCACCAGGAGTGTTTGGCGTTAAAGTCTCCGGCTGCTAAATAAAGCGAGGACCGAGGGACTCGAAGAAGTCCGGAAGGTGGGTCTCGGTTATCGAGTGTCTGGGTGGGAAGTAAACCGCACCAATGGTGATATCTCCCTGTGGGCTAGAAATCCTGGTCACGGCGCACTGAGCCCATTCCTCCTGAAACGCGGGAAGTTCCGGGTACTGAATGCCACTCCTGATGAGCATGGCTGCTCCTCCGCGTGCTCTGCCAGATGGACGGTTGGCATGTAACAGTTCGTACCTGCTAATTTCAAAGTACGATCTGGGACAAAAGTGGGATTCCGAAACTAGAAGAACATCGGTATTGTCTGTTTTGATGAGATGCTCTACTTCGGCTTTGCTCCTCTGCAGGCCGTTTGCATTCCAAAAAACTATGTTAAGTCTTATTTGCATTATTTTCTGTTGAGGATGGGAGCTATAAACTGCATCATCTGCGAGAACATCTGCGATAACATCTGCGAGATCCACTTTTCCATCATCCTCTCAATCGATCCTTCCATGCGGGCAAGCATCGTTTCAAGCTGGTTGGGTTGTGGGGCTTCGGGAGTGGTATGAGGGGTTTATTGGGGATTCGTTGGCTTACGTCCCTGTAACTCGTACCATTGATGATAGTTGGTATCTGGATGAGAGGTGGTTTGTTGCTACTTTAAACGGTTCTGGTTTTAGGAGATTGCTGCGCCTTTGCCTTTTTTTAGGCAGGGTATCCTCTGACCGACGGAGGGTGATCAGCTTGGCAATGTAAACAGAATGCTTTCTCGTCTTCTTTTTTGGTGCATGACCTAGAGTCATGAGAATCACCACATTTCACGCAGCGATGTTCCAGGAAGCAGTAGCGCTGGGTGTGTCAGAACCCTTGGCATGTGAAACATTGTGGAATATCGTTGAACTTCAGTGGGGGCTCTACGGTGACGACTGATCTGCAAATCCTCTTTATTTTGAAAACCTCTGTGTTGTTGCTTGCTGGTTCTAGATTAACAAAGAAGATCCCCAGTGGTTGTTTGGATTTCCTGCCAATGGGATTGTGCAGATCCCTCATAGTATGGCCGTATTTGTGGAGTTCTTCTTTAATTTCAGTCTGGTCCGTTGAGTGGTGAAGTCCCTTGATGACCGCCCTGTAAGCTCTCTCATCCTTTGGTTGGAAGGTGCGGTGTCTTTTGTTATGTGCCACGAGGTGCTGGCGTAGAGCTGTGTAGGACTCCTTGTCTGGCATCATTACGCGTACGTTATTATTTCTCTCTGTTTTATAGGAGAAATCCTTTTCGGATCCGACTAAATCCGATATCATCTTGACAACCGCTGTAATGTCGGTCACGTCTGGGATGTAGATCGGAGGAGGCTTGAGGGTCTTCGGGATCGGGATTGGTTTCTCTTCTGTTTTAGATGCGACTGCCTCTGAAGCAGTTTTGGGTTCGTCATGATCGTCGTCATCTTCTTTGCTTGAGAGGAGGGCAAAGGGGTTATTTTCCAGCTTGCTGCGCAGAACTGCGCTGGTGCAAGGTGTGACGTTTGGCTTCTCTCCTTGCCTATTACGCGCGGACTTGCGCTTGATTTCGCTGGGCTCCGAGAAGGAAGAGCTCCAGCTTGAGTCTCTGCTCGAGCTGCACTTCCTTGCTTTGAGGGCCTTCTTACTGGGCATTGTTTTGCCGAGCTTAATGGCACGCGGCGGGGCCTGCCAGTCCATACTCTAGGTTGGCGTTCTATAACGTTTATGCAGATATTAGTCACAGTAGCAACGGCAGCGAAGGGGCAACGGACACAGTAAGACTCCGCTCTTGGCAGCCCGACCCGGCCCGTAAAATGCGCAGTCCACCAAGTCCCAAGTGCGGGAATAACAAAACACAAAATTCCGAAAAATAATTCAATTTGATACCGAAAACAAAGTTCCTTTTTGATAAACGATTTTTCAAAACTACTGGTAGCAACAAAAAAAATCTTGTTGCTTAGTTTTTTAAAATAGCAAAAGGACTGGAACCTTGAGAATCTCTGGTCAAGAATTAATGAACAATACTGTGTTCGGGCCAGGTTACAGTGTATAGAGCTTTCGCAAAGCAAAAATCTGGTAAAGTTATTTTAAATGAAGATATGCTACGTCTATGTTTAAAGTTAAATTTGATCACAAAAAGTTCAGAGGGAGCTATGTTGAGATTATTTGAGGGTGACACCCAACGTCATCGTAACGATACGAAAATGGATTTCCGGGGAGCGACATCTCTCAGCGTAAGACCTGAAGATCGCGATTCTGATGGCGGGCGTATTGACGTAGCACCAGACTGGCTGGTTGACTTGACGGTTAAAGATTTGTCCAGCATGAGGCCAGGTGGGAGATTTCTACTGGCAGATTCCGGTGGATTAACTTTTGAAGTAGCAAGACACGGTTTATGAAGAGCTAGGCTGGCTGGCTGTTTGCCAGGGGCAACATCCATAACATAATTTACTGGCAAACGTGAGGCTGGTGTGGTGCATATATTCATTTTCTGGTTATTCTTGGGAAGTGACTCACTTAGGAGTTTAAAGCTCAGAAATAGAGATTCGAGGTTGAGAAACTGTTCATTTAATAAGGCAAATTGTTTCCGAACCTCCCGCAAACCATTTCGAGTTTGCCGCATAAACGTGCGCATCTCTCCTTCTATCTCTCGACAGGCCAAACAGGAACAGGTCAGACCAATGCCTTTACCCAAGAGATCACCAAGTCGGTCATAATGACCGACTCCAGCGTATTTCATATGCGAGCAATTATCGCAAAGCCAGCAAGTCAGATAGGAGTCGCCCGTAATAGCGCCTCCAAATTAGCATCTCTTTGAGGTACAAGTTAAAGACGTTTTGAGGTATACAAAATGCACTCAAAAACAGATGATCCAGAGAATGCACAGAAATACGATGAAGAGAGTGATCCAACGACAGTGGAGCGGTTCAAGCGTAGCGCAGGAGCAGCAATCCAGGTGGAGATGAAGAAGCTCCACAAAAAGGGAGAGATCAATTTTATCGCAAGTTAAAAACAAACGAAGAATAGTCCGTTAAAGTAAAAGTTTTAGAATGTTTTTCAGTGTGTGAACAACTCCGCGGAACGGCAGATTAATTTAATCAGTTCAGCCATGAATTTAAGTATTTTTTTCGCACGGAAAACGTCAATTACGGAGCGGTCTTAAAACGACGTAATGAATGTTCATCGAGTTGAGACGGAAACAATTCCTTAATAGTGTTGTTAATCCAAGGATAAAATGTCATATCCTTAAGGATTACCTAAGTAACGGTTACAAAATCAATTGGGTGTATACAACATTTTCTAGATTATTGGCGCAACTTTCATTTGACTAAATTGGACGTTGTAGAAGAACTGACTATTTATACAAATTCAGAATTGCATAAGAAATTTCTTATGTGGTTGGATATTACTTAATGGAAATTTAGCATAAAATTAAATGACCAAATTACACATCTCCTTCAGTCGGGATGCTCGTTTCTATAATAATTGGCTTATTAATCGAAATTTTGAACGGCGAGGGATGGTGGAGGTTCCAAACCATAAGTAACTGTCAGAAGTCTAAAATGAGGAATCGTCTCTCTACTGTCTCTATCGCCAAACGATGTTATAAATGTTTATGTGCTTCTTAGCGACTTCTATTCCACGGAACATTTTCTTTAAGTCCGCGCAGAACACCTATCGGTACTGTCTAAATCGCAGAAAAACTCCAATACGATCGTTGTGAATAGGGGGTCCAACGTAAAGGCGATAGTTGAGTGAAGTGCCAAAGCATGATGGGTAAGTTGGGATTCTTTAATGGTTGAGTTAATGCATGAGTTAGAGTGCATAAGTTAGGGTGAACTGTCATTCTCATTAAACAAGGTTGTCTAGGTTATGTTGTTGTCGTCTTAGGTATTGTAACAACCAGTAATGACCCAACCAGAGATGGTATTAATTCCAAATGGGTAGAGTTTACTAAAATATATTAATTTTTTCAGTTTATAATCTGGTCAATGTCAATGCAGCTGGCAGATGTCGTCAATTATGAAAAAATTAACGAATCTAAATTTCCATTTCCAATTTGCTGCGATGCTCGGTAAAACAGCGAATGATGTTGACTCCGATACTCTCGGCAGGTGTCTTGATAGGCATGTCATGCTTTGTAAGTTCTTACAATTACAAAGTGTCAACTGATTGTGGAAATGGCGGAGGTTTACGCTGTTAACAAATCCAATTTGGATAACAAAATTAAGATTATCAAAGGATCTTTATCTTCTCATTGCGCGAAGTTCGCGCATCACCTCGTCGGTACCATCCGCTAGCATTCTTATAGTGCTTAAATTCCACCATAAGGCGCTAAAAAGTGTCAGGGAATGTCACCATTACGATGCTGTGTACACTGGTAGCAAAATGTAACTAAACCGTTATTAACCTTTGTAACCTTTATTAATATTTATATTTTGATTCTTTCGCGCGGGTAACACTGCATACTATACAGCCCATCTCACGCACAGCCGACCGAGTGGCTGCCGTTTATTGTACGACTCGAATTGCAGCAATATATACCCAAAAAAAAGGATAGATATGATTACGAGAATGAAGTGTAGCGTTTGTTGCTCTGATTTAATAGTAGAGGACGTAAAAGTGAAGTAATCCCATAGACGCCGTTATAGTCAGAACACAGAATCCTAAAAGGCTCATGCTGGGCATATATAGATCTACAACAACTGAGGAACAGAGGACTAAAATTTCTAGTCCATTCCATTGCGATTCGTCACCAGTTATGACCCTCTGGAAAAAATTTGGGTAGTCGCGGACAGAGTCCAACATCTCTTTAGCAATGTTCATGCGATGCTGTTTTTGGTCCCAATTGAGCAATTTTGGCACAAAATCGAAGACGATCCAAAACACGTACAAGCAAAGCAGATGTCAACAATTGAGTGAACATTCAAAATGGCCGAGCTTGTCGGCATAAGTGACAGACATGAGTACCAACATAACGCCACAAAAAATCGAAATTCGTTTATATTTAACCCGCGAAAATTCAAGTATATTTAGTATATTTAGTATATTTAGTATATTTAGTATATTTAGTATATTTAGTATATTTAGTATATTTAGTATATTTAGTATATTTAGTATATTTAGTATATTTAGTATATTTAGTATATTTAGTATATTTAGTATATTTAGTATATTTAGTATATTTAGTATATTTAGTATATTTAGTATATTTAGTATATTTAGTATATTTAGTATATTTAGTATATTTAGTATATTTAGTATATTTAGTATATTTAGTATATTTAGTATATTTAGTATATTTAGTATATTTAGTATATTTAGTATATTTAGTATATTTAGTATATTTAGTATATTTAGTATATTTAGTATATTTAGTATATTTAGTATATTTAGGATATTTAGTATATTTAGGATATTTAGTATATTTAGTATAGTATATTATTATATTTAGTATAGAACTTATGATGACCTCATTATGACCACGCCATTTTAAAATAGGAAACAGTAATCGAAATCTTCGCATTTGATCACCATTTGTGAAGAATTTTTGAGACAAGGTGGACACCGCATGCCACAGTTTCAGTTTATTGTTTATTGTAAGTTTATTGTGTTATACGTGAGCACCTGCCATGAACTATGTTCCACCGAATGAAGCCAATCTGTTCATTCCGTTCCGATTCTGTTCCGATCTTTGTGCTTACGGCACCCATTTTAAAACGCAACCCCACGCGGAACTTTTGTCCTTAATAGTTCTACCCGCATTTCGGAGTTAAACAACAGCCGCCACGTTGCTCTTAGAAGGCGGCCATCACAGCGGCCTCAACCGTCAGGCTGGAAGAAGTTTCTGTTGGGCTCCTGAATTCCATGGCACCCAATATTATCACAGCCTCTTGTCAGCCGTTGTACTACACCGAAGAACACTACCGATTTTGACTTTAAAATAGTCCGGGATCGGGAACCCCGTCACCGAATGCCACATCGTTTGCTAAAACAAAGAAAATAATTATACACTCATCTAATTTGTGATTTCTTATCGTATTGCGCATATGCGCATTGCTATATTTGGGTAAGAAATTTATTTATTTTAATCTACCCAAATAAGGTATTGTGCTCTTCTTCTATTCCTCTGTTTTTCGTCTTTTGCAGTTTTGTGCAGTTTTTGGTTTTTTTAACATTTTTATTTTGTATTTAAAATCTATCCGAGTGGACAATCATTAAATGGTTTGGGGGAGACCTTGACTTACATGGTACATGGAATGAATATCTAACGAGGTTGACTTAGGTGTCTATTGGTTGGGGAGGTCAAGCGGGTGTTTTCTTTTCAGGCATCTTAGGGATTGTCTATTATCTAGGAGGTTGATGGCCAAGTGGTTGGGGTGGTTGTCCAGTCTTTTTATGTATCTTTCGCTGAGACGGGTGATCTCCTCTGCTAAACATCTAATTCCAAGCTCTTAATGGATTATTGAGTTTTCGTGGCCCATCCGTAGGCGTTCGAAACTGTTCTCAGGCATTTATTCTGAAACCGGGAGCCAGTGCAGTTAATTAAGCCGTAGTTTGGCCTGGTTGCGCTTGTTGATCAGGTGAGGGCCCCATATTCGTTGGGATGATTTCCCCGTTGAGTGTGACGGGATGGCATTCTCCCCTGCGTAGTGCGAAGGTTGTATGTGAGGATTTCTCCGCGTTGACCACGATGTTCCATCGTTTCAGCCATGGATCGAGGGCATCCAGTTGCCTCTGGATGATGGCTGATGCTTCCTGATTATCTGTGGCAGAGGCTAGGAAGGCGGTGTCATCGGCATATGTGGCTACTGTGATGTTCCGGGAGGGGGTGATGGGGAGGTCCGCTGTGTAGAGTGTGTATAAGATGGGTCCAAGAACACTGCCTTGTGGTACTCCTGCTCTTATGGGCCTAAGCGTGCTGATTGATGATCCGCATCTCACTCGGAATTCTCTTCCCTCCTCAAACGCCTGTTTTCATTGGTTCCAGCATAACGGCGCAGCAGTACTTCTTCTTTTCGAAGGCCTCAAGTATGCTCTTAACAATCCGGTGGCATTGCTCAGGTGTTCCTTGAAGGCGTCTGAAGCTAAACCAGTTTAGATCAGGGATCAGTCCGGCCTCGTCCAATACTGGCAGTACTCTACGCAAAAATACTCTTTCAAGTATTTTGGATAGGATTGGCAGCAAACTAATCGGACGATACGATGCTAGATTGGCTTCAGGTTTCCCAGGCTTGAGGAGGACAATTACTTCCGCTCGGTTCCACTCTTTAGGGAAGTACCCTAGACGGAGGCAGCGGTTGTATATGTTGGCCAGCCTTTGGGAACAGATTAGGGGCAACATTTTCAGTGCTGTTGCATCGATACGGTCAAGACCCGGTGACGTGCCATTTTTTAGGGAGGCGATATCCTGCGCAATCTCCTCTGGTTCGGCGGGCTGTATTGGCGGGCCAGGAGCACTTGGGCTGTCTACGAACCTTATGGTTGCAGCTCTCTCTTCGCCAGTGCATCTGTCGAACGGTGAGAATGCACTATGTAGATGGTCAGCAAAGGCTTCTGCTCTTTCGACCTCAGTCCGACACCACTTTTCGCACGGTTACCGAATTTTGGTGATTTAGAATTCCTATGTGGTAAAATCACTATGTCGCTTCAATCACTGTTCATCACATGCTCATACTTACCACCTTCATCAGAAACGCCTACATACTGCCACCACTTATCTGCCATTCAGCTGGTTTCTAACCGCATGTCCGACAGTGACCTTCTAGTGACTCTAGGAGAATTCAATTTACCTGAACTTATCTGGTAAAACATCGAGAATTCACCATCTTTAACACTCTCAACACATCATGATTTTACTGAGGGTATGTTCGACATATCCCTTGGTCAAATAAACCACGTAAGCAATTCTTTAGGTCGGCTTCTAGACCCAGATGGAATAACCGTTTCCAGAGCCACGCCACTTTCGTTCCCGGAAGATCCTTACCACCCAACGCTTGAGGTGTCGATTGAAACCGTTACTGCTAGCAACCTTCAGTCTCGCCATGGAGTTCATAAAACTCACTGCTTTCGCAAGGCTGATTTTCAGAGACTAAGCAATTTAATTTCTACATTTGAATGGTCCGATCTCTGGGAATGCACCGATATTAATATCACTTTAGAAACATTCTACAAAACGCTTAACGCTTTCTTCGACTCTTGCGTGCCATGGAAGTATCCATTCGCTTCGACTGACCCTCCTTGGTTTACAAGGAGCCTTAAAAACTTAAAATACATTAAAAATAGACTCCTTAAGAGACATAAGAAAACTGGTTGTAATGTAACTTTCTTAAGATACTTAGTAGCTCGGTCAAATTTTACCGTGCATAACGCTGAGTATTATAAGAATTATATATACCGCTGTCGGATCCAGTTTACTCAGGATCCGAAGCAGTTTTATAATTTTGTTAACACTAAGCGTAAGCTGGTATCTTCTCCCCCCCCCCTAATTTCGTTTGAAAATGTATCTGCGACTAATGATCAGGGTATTGCCGATCTATTCGCAACTTTCTTTCAAACAACGTACTCATTTCCTACAATTATGGATCAGCCTTATTCATATAAGGTATAAGGTCCTGATGGTGTTCCTGGCTGTGTAATGAAAAACTGCGCTAAGCCATTGTGCAGACCTCTTCTAAAATATTTCTCTTTGTCTCTGGAAACTTCGATTTTTCCCAAAATGTGGCAGGAATCCTTCATAATTCCCCTATACAGAAAGGAAAAAAATCGGATGCTACAAACTATAGAGAAATCTCTAAATTGTCAGCAATTCCAAAGCTTTTTGAAAAATTGGTAACACCACATCTTCAACATCTCTGCAGTTCAATTATTTCTCCATGCCAGCATGGTTTTATAAAGCGTCGCTCCACCACCACAAACCTCTTGGAGCTGACCTCCTTTATTATAGATGGCTTTCGTAAAGGCCTTCAAACAGATGTCATCTACACTGACTTTAGTAAAGCATTTGACTCTGTCAACCACTCACTCCTTTTGAGTAAACTTAGTATCCTAGGATTTCCCTCAGACCTTCTCACGTAGATTTCTAGCTATTTAGCTGGGAGACGTGTTCTTTTTAAGGATGTACACTCTCGTATTGTTAGGGAGTCCCCAAAGGAAGCCATCTTGGGCCACTACTTTTCACTATCTTTATTAACGACCTACCCCCTGTCATAATGAACTCTCTGGTTCTTATGTATGCAGACGACGTTAAGCTTTGTCTTCAATACAAATCCCCTTCTGCCCAATATAAACTTCAGTCAGCTTTGGACCATTTTCAAAAGTGGTGTTCCACCAATCTCTTAAAACTTAATGAGTCAAAATGTAAGCTTATGTCTTTCCATCGTTCGCGCCCTAACCAGGCGACATACTTTCTCTATGGGATTTCCTTAGATAGATTAACCCAGGTTAACGATCTTGGTGTCCTATTAGATAATAAACTTAAATTTTCCGACCATATTTCCACGATGGTTAATAAAGCCATGGGTGTGCTTGGCTTCATTAAAAGATGGTCTAAGGAATTTAATGACATTTTATATTACTAAAACTTTATACGTGTCTTTAGTACGTCCAATTCTGGAGTACGGGTCATGCGTCTGGAGCCCTCAGTATGGGGTTCATCAAGATCGCATTGAATCCGTTCAAAAGAATTTCTTGATGTTTGCTCTTAGGGGACTCAACTGGGATGCAAATCTTCACCTCCCATCTTATTCTAACAGACTCCTTCTAATTAATTTACCTTCCCTAACCAATCGTAGAAAGATGCTGGGGGTCGTTTTCCTTTATAACCTTATTAATGGTTATGTAGACAGCCAGCATCTACTAACACGACTAACATTTAACATTCCAAATAGACGTACTAGAAATTTTAGTCCCCTGTTCCTAAGTTGTTGTAGATCTACATATGCCCAGCATGAGCCTTTCAGGGTTTTATGTTCTGACTACAATGACTTATACTTTATAACTTCACTCTGCACGTCCACTTCTATCAAATCCTCAACTCTCACCTACCTTTCAGAGCAACAAACGAACTCTACTCTTTCCTCGTAATCTTTTCTAAACTTTATTCTCTCGTGTCTATCCCCGCGATCCGAGCCGTACGATAAACGGCAGCGCTCCTCGGTCGGTTGGGCGGGAAGTGGGCTGTATGTTATGCAGTGGGAGCCGCGCAAAAAAAAACAAGGCGAAAGTGTACATCTTTAAAAAGGACACGTTGGGTTCTCCCAGCTTAGTAGCTAGAAATCCACATGAGAAGGTCTGAGGGAAATCCCAAGAGATAAAGTTTACTGAAAAGAAGTGAGTGGTGGACAGAGTCAAATGCTTTACTGAAGTTCGTATAGATGACATATTGAATTGTTTATTGTTTGAAGGCCATTACGCAAGCCATCTGTAATAAAGGAAGTCAGCTCCAAGAGGTTCGTGGTGGTGGAGCGAAATTGTATGAAACCATGTTGGTAAAGAGAAATAATTCAACTGCACTGGGGGAGAAAATACATGTTTACGCTTAGTTTTCACAAAATTATAAAACAGCTCGGATCCTGTGTAAACTGGATCCGCCAGCGGTAAATAGAATTCTTTTAACACTTAGCGTTATGCACGGTGAAGTTTGACCGAGCTACTAAAGCTACTAAATATCTGGCTGCGTTGTATCTGAAAAATTTACATCGCAGCCAGTTTTTTTTAAATCTCATAGAAGTCTGTTCTTAATAAATTTTAAGTTTTTTAGATTCCTTGTAAACCAAGGCGGACAGATACTTCCATGGCACGCAAAAGTCAAAGCATGCGTTAAGCGTTTTTTGAAATGTTTCTAAAGCGATATTAATATCGGTATGAATTAAGTTGCTTAGTCTCTGAAAGTCAGCATTACGAAAGCAGTGAGTTTTATGAACTACATGGCAAGACTTAAGGTTGGTAGCAGTAAGGGTTGCAATAGACACCTCATGCGTTGGGTGTTAAGGATCTTCTGGGGTCGAAAGTGGCATGGCTCTGGAAAGGTTAGTTCCATCGGGATTAGAACCAAAGCATAGATCTAGAAGCCGAACTAAAGAATTCCTTGCTTGCTTTATTTGACCGAGGGACATGTCAAACATACTCGCAGTAAAATCATGGTGTCTTAAAAGGGATAAAGATGGTGAATTCTCGATGGTTGACCAAAGAAGTTCACGTAAATTGAAGTCTCCTAGAGTCACTAGCAGGTCATTGTCGGACATGCGGTTAGAAACCAACTGAATGGCAGATAGGTGGTGCCAGTATGTAGGCGGCTCTGAAAAAGGTGGTAAGTATGAGCCTGTGATAAACAGTGATTGAAGCGACATAGTGATTTTACCACATAGGAATTCTAATTCACCAAAATTCGGTAACCGTGCGAAAAGTGGTGTCGAACTGAGGTCGAAAGAGCAGAAGCCTTTGCTGACCATCTACATAGTGCATTCTCACCGTTCGACACATGCACTGGCGAAGAGAGAGCTGCAACCATAAGGTTCGTAGACAGCCCAAGTGCTCCTGGCCCGCCAATACAGCCCGCCGAACCAGAGGAGATTGCGCAGGATATCGCCTCCCTAAAAAATGGCACGTCACCGGGTCCTGACCGTATCGATGCAACAGCACTGAAAATGTTGCCCCTAATCTGTTCCCAAAGGCTGGCCAACATATACAACAGCTGCCTCCGTCTAGGGTACTTCCCTAAAGAGTGGAACCGAGCGGAAGTAATTGTCCTCCTCAAGCCTGGGAAACCTGAAGCCAATCTAGCATCGTATCGTCCGATTAGTTTGCTGGCAATCCTATCTAAAATACTTGAAAGAGTATTTTTGCGTAGAGTACTGCCAGTATTGGACGAGGCCGTACTGATCCCTGATCTAAACTGGTTTAGCTTCAGACGCCTTCAAGGAACACCTGAGCAATGCCACCGGATTGTTGAGAGCATACTTGAGGCCTTCGAAAAGAAGAAGTACTGCTGCGCCGTTATGCTGGAACCAATGGAAACAGGCGTTTGACAGAGTCTGGCACCCTGGAATCCTTTTCAAAATTAAATCCCACCTCCCAAGTTCCCATTTCGCCTTCCTCAAGTCATACACAGAGGGAAGAGAATTCCGAGTGAGATGCGGATCATCAATCAGCACGCCTAGGCCCATAAGAGCAGGAGTACCACAAGGCAGTGTTCTTGGACCCATCTTATACACACTCTACACAGCGGACCTCCCCATCACCCCCTCCCGGAACATCACAGTAGCCACATATGCCGATGACACCGCCTTCCTAGCCTCCGCCACAGATCCTCAGGAAGCATCAGCCATCATCCAGAGGCAACTGGATGCCCTCGATCCATGGCTGAAACGATGGAACATCGTGGTCAACGCGGAGAAATCACATACAACCTTCGCACTACGCAGGGGAGAATGCCCCCCCGTCACACTCAACGGGGAAACCATCGCAACGAATAACACTCCCAAATATCTAGGGCTGACCCCGGACCGCAGGCTCACATGGGGCCCTCACCTGATCAACAAGCGCAACCAGGCCAAACTACGGCTTAATTAACTGCACTGGCTCCCGGTTTCAGAATAAATTCCTGAGAACAGTTTCGAACGCCCATCCGTACCACGAAAACTCAATAATCCATTAAGAGCTTGGAATTAGATGTTTAGCAGAGGAGATCACCCGTCTCAGCGAAAGATACATAAAAAGACTGGACAACCACCCCAACCACTTGGCCATCAACCTCCTAGATAATAGACAATCCCTAAGATGCCTGAAAAGAAAACACCCGCTTGACCTCCCCAACCAATAGACACCTAAGTCAACCTCGTTAGATATTCATTCCATGTACCATGTAAGTCAAGGTCTCCCCCAAACCATTTAATGATTGTCCACTCGGATAGATTTTAAATACAAAATAAAAATGTTAAAAAGAGAAAAACTAAAATTCGGTAAGGCTGTGCACAAAACTGCAAAAGACGAAAAACAGAGGAATAGAAGAAGAGCACAATACCTTATTTGGGTAGATTAAAATAAATAAATTTCTTACCCAAATATAGCAATGCGCATATGCGCAATACGATAAGAAATCACAAATTAGATGAGTGTATAATTATTTTCTTTGTTTTAGCAAACGATGTGGCATTCGGTGACGGGGTTCCCGATCCCGGACTATTTTAAAGTCAAAATCGGTAGTGTTCTTCGGTGTAGTACAACGGCTGACAAGAGGCTGTGATAATATTGGGTGCCATGGAATTCAGGAGCCCAACAGAAACTTCTTCCAGCCTGACGATTGAGGCCGCTGTGATGGCCGCCTTCTAAGAGCAACGTGGCGGCTGTTGTTTAACTCCGAAATGCGGGTAGAACTATTAAGGACAAAAGTTCCGCGTGGGGTTGCGTTTTAAAATAGGTGCCGTAAGCACAAAGATCGGAACAGAATCGGAACGGAATGAACAGATTGGCTTCATTCGGTGGAACATAGTTCATGGCAGGTGCTCACGTATAACACAATAAACTTACAATAAACAATAAACTGAAACTGTGGCATGCGGTGTCCACCTTGTCTCAAAAATTCTTCACAAATGGTGATCAAATGCGAAGATTTCGATTACTGTTTCCTATTTTAAAATGGCGTGGTCATAATGAGGTCATCATAAGTTCTATACTAAATATAATAATATACTATACTAAATATACTAAATATCCTAAATATACTAAATATCCTAAATATACTAAATATACTAAATAAAATAAAGATACTAAATATACTAAATATACTAAATATACTAAATATACTAAATAAACTAAATATACTAAATATACTAAATATACTAAATATACTAAATATACTAAATATACTAAATATACTAAATATACTAAATATACTAAATATACTAAATATACTAAATATACTAAATATACTAAATATACTAAATATACTAAATATACTAAATATACTAAATATACTAAATATACTAAATATACTAAATATACTAAATATACTAAATATACTAAATATACTAAATATACTAAATATACTAAATATACTAAATATACTAAATATACTAAATATACTAAATATACTAAATATACTAAATATACTAAATATACTAAATATACTAAATATACTAAATATACTAAATATACTAAATATACTAAATATACTAAATATACTAAATATACTAAATATACTAAATATACTTGAATTTTCGCGGGTTAAATATAAACGAATTTCGATTTTTTGTGGCGTTATGTTGGTACTCATGTCTGTCACTTATGCCGACAAGCTCGGCCATTTTGAATGTTCACTCAATTGTTGACAGCTGCTTTGCTTGTACGTGTTTTGGATCGTCTTCGATTTTGTGCCAAAATTGCTCAATTGGGACCAAAAACAGCATCGCATGAACATTGCTAAAGAGATGTTGGACTCTGTCCGCGACTACCCAAATTTTTTCCAGAGGGTCATAACTGGTGATGAATCTCAATGGAAGCTGCCGCATGATCCAATACCGAAAAAAGCGCACCAAGTTCGGTCGAATGTGAAAGTTTTGCTGACAGTTTTCTTCGGTTGCAGGGGCGTGGTGCATCATAAGTTCTTACCACAGGGTAGAACGGTCAATAAGGAATATTACCTGCAAGTAATGCGCAATTTGCGTGAAGCAATCCGCCAGAAACGCCCGAATTTGTGGAAGAACAAAAATTGGCTTTTGCACCACGATAACGCCCCAGCTCACACATAGTTGCTTGTGCGCGACTTCTTGGCCAAAAACAACACACTAATGATAGCGTAGCCACCGTATTCCCCAGATCTGGCCCCTTTGACTTTTTCTTGTTCCCTAAACTGAAGAGGCCCATGAAAGGACGACGTTACGCTACAATTGACGAGATAAAGACGGTATCGAAGGAGGAGCTGAACAAGTTAAAAAAAACGATTTTTTTTAAGTGCTTCGAAGATTGGAAAAACCTTTGGCACAAGTGCATAATATCTCATTTGAAGCGGAAAAAATAGATATTCATGAATAAATAAATCATTTTTGAAAAAACATAAAATTCGCGATATTTTTTGAACACACCTCGTATACTAAATATACTGAATATACTAAATATATACTACATTTTTTTATACAACGAAAACTGAATCAAAATCTCTTTTGGGTCTTGCGCCAGCATTAAAGATATATTAGATATTTGTAATAAGCTTACCGGTCTGACACTTTTCTTGATAAGTGTGCAATGAGCCTCGTCTCTCGCCGGAACGCACTTGTAAAATGCTTGATCCGAATCCGCGTTATTTGCGGAAAGTGTTGCTATCTTTTACAATTCAAAAAAAAGTGTGGCTGAAGCTCATTGATTGATCTTGAGTACTTACGGCGAGGCTGCTCTTAGCCGAAGACCATATCAGTGGGAGGTTATGGTTTTGAAGATGAAGAATTGGAACCATTACTTGACCAAAACGCGCTCCAAACACAAGAGTAATTGGAAGATTTATTGCAAGTGACTACGCAAGCCGTGTCAAATGGCCTCGATGCCATGGGAATAATTCAAAACCAAGGAAACTGGTTTCCCTATGACTTAAAACCGAGAAATTCAAACGGCGTTTCTCTGTTTGTGATTAGCATTACAAAAGGCTTAAACGTAAGAGATT
This sequence comes from Drosophila ercepeae, assembly GCA_018150545.1. Lineage (NCBI taxonomy): Eukaryota > Metazoa > Arthropoda > Insecta > Diptera > Drosophilidae > Drosophila > Drosophila ercepeae. The sequence continues at coordinate 50,210 of JAECWL010000010.1, read as the reverse complement.
TCTTCGTCGCATTCCGATACAATAATCCAAAGCGTAGTGTCTTGGGGAAAGCCCGGACATGCCCCCACGTCCACAGCGAAACTCAATATTCATTGCGCCAAAATCATGCTCTTCAGTTGGTGTGACTAGCTAGGTGTGATATATTATCACAGGGGAGAAAACGAAATGAAAAACTACCACAATACAAGACTCGACCCGACGTCGCAAAAACGTTCAAAAATACTTGGAACCACTGAAATTGGATATCTTTTCCCACACCAATTTTGGTTACAATAAATCCTCAAATGAAACAAATACACATAAAATCTAAAAAGCGCATTTACTACTGTGGGCAAAAAGTAAGGTGAATTTTCAATTTAAACTTCGCGGGCCTAACATTTCGGGCTAGTTCTTTTTTCTTGAGTTGGTAGGACTGCTAATGACATCTGGGACAAATTTCATGTCAATGTCATCATCAGTAATATATTTACGCTTGTATTTACCAAACGACCACGAGTGCATGTTTCGATTTTTACAATGTCTGATTTAATTGAGCAAAGAAGTGCCATCAAATTTTGTTTGCGGAATGAAATTTCGGCTGCGGAAACGTTGAGGATGTTGCGGAAGGCCTTTGGTGATTCTACCATGTCGCAGAAAAATGTTTATAAGTACGAAGACTTCAAAGAGGGTCGAGAACGTGTTGATGACTTGAAGCGCTCCGGACGACCATCGACGTCAACAGATGACCAACACGTCAATAAAGTGAAGGAATTAGTGCTCGAAAATCGTCGGTTGACTGTTAGAGACCTTACTGATATGATCGGGATATCAGAAGGATCTGTGAAAACAATTTTGAAAGACCATTTGTGCCTACGAAAAGTCAAATCTCGTTTGGTACCAAAAACGCTCAATTTCTTGCAAAAAAGACGCCGCGTTGATGTGTGTGAAACAATGCTTTCTGAATATCAGGACAAGCTCAAATGCATGATTACGGGAGATGAGACTTGGATTTATGCTTACGACCCTGAAACAACCGACCAATCAAGCGAATATCGTGCTAAAGGCGAGGCCAGACCGAAAAAAGCACGTCAAAGTCGTTCAAAAATCAAGGTCATGATGACAGTTTTCTTCGATTTTCGTGGTGTGGTGCACTATGAATTCCTTCCACCCGGCCAAACTGTTAATAAGGAATATTATTTGAGCGTTATGCGTCGTTTGCGTGAAGCAATTCGTCTAAGAAGACCAGAATTATGGGCCAACAACTCTTGGTTTTTGCATCACGATAATGCACCATCTCACACTGCACTCGTTGTTCGTGACCATTTCGCCAAAAATTCGACGCATATCGTTCCGTAACCACCGTATTCGCCTGATTTGGCTCCGTGTGACTTCTGGCTATTCCCAAAACTCAAGAGACCACTCCGGAGAACGCGTTTCGAGTCGATTAAGAAGATAAGAGCTGAATCGAAGAAGGCGCTGATGGCTATACCGGAAAGGGACTATTTGGCATGTTTCGAGGATTGGAAAAAACGTTGGCATAAGTGTATTTTATCGGGAGGGGATTACTTCGAAGGGGATGAAATTGATGTAGAAGAATAAATAAAGATTTTTCATTTTACAAACAAATTCACCTTACTTTTTGCCCACAGTAGTAGATAGTTCATAATACGAGGGTGGTCCGATAATTACTTAGCCTACAAAAGAAAATCAAAAAATTTGGAAAAGTGGTGATTTATTTTTTAACATGGTCTTTCTTTTTGCTCGATTCGCTTGAGCCAGCAATGCTCCATTTTCTTTAACCCGTCTGAAAAATGAGTTTTTTCGAGGTCTGCCAAATGCATGTCTGACGAAGATTTTCGATTCAGTTTCTTAAGATGAAAATAATATATGGTATATGAAATCGGTTTATAAAAGGAAAATAGAAAAGGAAGTAACATCTTTCTTGGCTTTTTATGACTTTGAACAAACGATTCCTCATAAGAAAATTAAATATTTAGGTTTTTTAAATATTAATAATATAAAAAACAAATATATTTTAGTTGTTAAAAATAAATTTGATTTCGTTAATTTTTGGGATTTCTTTACAACCTAGTTTTTAGTGTTTATCCAATTATATAAATATGACATTCCCCAGTCTTAGATACGATTTTAAGCAATTTTTTCCTTGTAATTGTAGCGAATTTTGCCGCTAGAATTTGACATCCGAAAATGAACAGCTTTGTTTATGTCTGAATTTACTTATGAATAAATTTCCCAAATGGAATGTATTAAAGTGCATTTTAAATATTGACACTTATTTAAATGTTCCCCAAAATTTAACCCCTAATATAATAGAAACAACGCGTTTTTCTCTTATGTGTCTTCGCGACCCGCGGAAGTGCACAAAATTAATGCAAAAGTTGATCGGCCACGGTCAATCACCCCCAACACACCCCCAACACACCCCAGACACATAAACTTAAGCCAACAACAAGAAAAGCTCGAATGCCCTGGTTAACAATATAATTGAACTCGTTGGAAGACAATTTCCACATAATACCCCAAAAAAAGGGCATCCACGAAACCAAGATTCAGGTAAAAACTGAAGAGAACTTTAGGACTCTTACACACTACTTAAGAAAAATAACACAAACTAATACACGTACCAACTTAAAAGTAGTAAGGGTCTCCAAGTCGTTCTGAAGGGATAAAGCCTGACGTAACACCCTCAGAGATCAAGCAGGCATTAAACGATAAAGGTTTTAAGACGAAAACTGTCTTTAACATCCTGAACAACGACAGGAAACCGAAACCACTCTTTAAAGTCGAGCTGGAACCAGACACTAAAGCTATCAGGAAACATCAAGTGCATCCTATTTCCAAGCTACAGTTTCTTTTGCATCGTAGAATTACTGTAGAAGAACCACACAAGCGCAAAGGCCCCATCCAATGTACTAATTGCCAAGAATATGGCCATACAAGAGCATACTGCACATTGCGTTCACTTTGTGTCGTTTGTAGAAAGCTTCATGACTCTGCTCATTGCACGACCAACAAAAGTGATCCCAGCTCCAAAAAGTGCCGAAATTGTGGGGGTAACCACACAGCAAACTATAGTGACTGTCCAATATTCAAAGACCTCAAAAACCGAATTAATCACCGAGTAACGTCTGCAAGCCTCCATAAAGCACAGAATACCCTTAAAAATCAAAAACATCCCTAGAAGTATTTTTTGCAACGGCAATGAGGTCCTCATTTGGTCCTCCGACCACCTTCCAAAATATGACCCTCGCAAACGTCCTAAAATCGGGACTTACAGAACCAAGCTCTACGACAACAACTCTGCATGCTGCCCAAAGTGATCCGACACCGAAACCCCCATCAACGACGCAACAACGAAATAGCTTTGATACTATGATGCATACTCTGCAGCAACGTATGATCGAATTCCTGTCCTTCATAGGGACTACCATGCAACACCTTATGCGGAACCAAAATATCCTCATGGAGATGCTTGTATCCCAAAACTTCAAATAATCAATGGCTGCTCTACGAATATCATTGTGGAACGCTAACGGCGTTTCAAGTCATAAACTTGAGGTAACTCAATTCCTTCATGACAATCATATTGTCATCCTACTACTGTCAAAAACACATCTCACTTCTAAGTAAAACTTTCAAATAAGTGGCTGTTTGTTCTACGGAACAAATCATTCAGATAGAAAAGCATATGGCGGAACCGGTATCCTGATTAGGAACCGCATCAAACACCACTACCATAGCGACTACTTGCAGGCCACAGCTATAAAGCTACAATTAAGAAGCGGCAATCTTACCCTCGCAGCGGTACATTGTCCCCCTCGTTTCAATGTTTAAATCCAGACCATAATACTGGCCTACCGACCCGAACCAAAATTCCTGACTTGATCGACTTCGCAATAACTAAAAATATCCGTCGAAATCGGTGCCGAACATCAAAGAGAACAAACTGGGTCAAATACAGAAAATACATAAGTTCACATATTGAGCTGAAACGCAGGCTAAACTTTGATGCCGACATTAAATCCTCAGCAAATACGCTGGAGAGTGTCTTAGCTACAGCCGCCCTACCCTCTACACCCTAATTAGAGAGCGCACCTCGCAGCCCCAGGAAGACAAACGTAGACATCGAGCGGCTCGATCTTGAAAAACGACGTATGCGACGGGAGTGTCAAAAATTAAAAAAATGCTTCATGAAAACTCTCCAATGCGTTGAAGCAGAAGACTGTCCTTCGATCACCTTAAACAACACCGTACTTCCGAAAGCAAATGAAGTGACGTATTTTGGAGTGCACCTGGACCGATGTCTTACTGGCGCAGGCACATCAAAGCTTAAAGAATACACCTTACGCTTAAGGCTTATCAACTCTCGGTCACCACTCGGTCTGGACTACAGGGTCTTACTCTACGACTCCGTACTAAAACCAATTTGGACGTACGGCTCCCAACTATGGGGAAGTGCGAGCAGTAGTAACATTGATATCATGCAAAGAGCTTAATCAAAGATACTGAGAACAATCACTGGTATATCCGAATTAATAATATACAAAGAGACCTTAACATCAGATCCGTCAGAGAAGAGAAACCCAACAAAAACAGAAGTACATGAACAAATTAACACACCCTAACCATCTTGCGAGAAGCTTAACTCGGGTTTGCGACCGATCCCAACTTCGCCGCAAGGACCTTCGGACCCAACTCTGATCATTAGGTTCTTTTTTTCCAGAACACAGTTAAAAAGACGGTTGAATATTGCATATAATTAAGATTTAAAAACTTATTGTTAGTCTTATAATTCCTGAGAAGATAATAATATCTTCTTCTTCTTCAAAGTATAAAAAAACTACTTGTAAATGGTTTAATAGAGAAATTTTATTTATTTTTTTGGATTGGTTAACCAAAAATAAACAAGACCGGACGTTTATAGTCAAGTGTCTCGACTATATGATACCTAGTACTCTTGGATTTCTTCCGTCTTTTTTTCAAATAAATAATACTTCTTTAGGTTAACACTACATCGCACAAATTCGTTGTAGGCAACAAAATTTTGTTGCACACTTCAAGGTATTGCCGAAGGAATATTAATTGAGAAAGGAAAAAGTACCTTTATTTTTGGGGTTATCGGGGGGAACTAAATCTCTTAATCTAAATAATTGTATTGTTTTGCTGAAATATTTTATGTGTGTTTTATATATGCATGATCAATATGTACGTTCAATGTTTATGTTCAAAATGTATGAAATATATGTATGAAATAAATGAATGAAATAAATCTTACCTTTTGCACTTTATGTCTAAGGTCTTGCAAGTAATCGCGATGATCTTCCGCTTGTTCATGAGCTGTGTGATAAAAAACCAACCAACCTGAAATAAAGGCAAGCAATATCTCAACGAACTCAAACTTAATTCGTTCCTGAACTTCCTGAATGCGCAAAACATAACTTAGGGACTCTTGGATATATTCCCGTTCATGCATTCCTAAGCTGGCATCAGCCTATAAGTAAAAGTGTGATACATATCTTTTTATTTTATTATATTAATGTATTTACATATATATTAAATTTATTTTGTGAGTGAGAGAACTTGTAAGATTACTATAAAGGCTCAATTATTCAATAGCAGCGAAAAAACACCCAAACCTCCAATATTTGTTATAATTAAATGGAAATATTTGTCGCAATTTATTGAAAACAAACAAAGGGCACATGAACTATTTAAATAAAACATAAGCTCGAATGCCATTTCTTGTGACCACCGTTTAAAAAAACAAAACCCACAGGCAAGTGACCTCCAATCGCAATATTTACTTTATTCGTCTGAATTTAAAAATCTGTATCTGTATCTGTACCTGGATTCCAAAAACATATCTTTTTTTTTGATACGCTAAAAAGCGCGTAACTAAAAGATACTAAAATCGATGAGATGCTAAGAGGAATACAAAGAACCACAAGAAAGGACGAATGTATTCGCAATATTTTATGTTCTATTAGGGGAGGGGTTCTATGAGGGGTTTAATATTGTCAAAATATTCATGATTGAAGGGCCCAACTTTCTAAAAAAAATTTCATACCGATCGAGCGACTATATCCTCTATCTTTCGTATAACTGAAGGATGGAGGATGCCACAGCTTTCGTGCTTTTGTTCGTTCTTTTTTTTAAAACAGGTTCTATGAGAAACTGGGCTGGGAAACTATGCAAACTCTTCGAAATTTAAATAAAGTAGTTTTTTTCCTTCACAAATAAGAAGGATTTGTGAAGGAAAAAAAAATGTTTTTACCTAAGGAAATCTATATATAATAAAGGGTTTTCCATCAAGGGCGCTTGATCTTTGAAATGAAAAAAATAATACATGTAGGAGAGATATTTGCGAAATTTGTCCCATTATGTATGAAACACGACATCATTCAAATGACCGCCAGGGCTTCGGTTGGTAGCGCGCACACGAACGATCCAATTTTCGGTGACTCTGGCAAATCGGGATATATTTGATCGATGGCGTGGCGTATGTTGACTTTGAGGGCATCGGTGGTTTGCGGCTTGTTGGCATAGACCCGCGACCTAAGAAAACCCCAAAAGAAAAAGTCAAGCGCACGATCTCGGTGGCTAGTTCATGTCGCCTCAGCGCGAGATGACCATGTCCGGAAATTGCTCGTGCAGAACTTCCATCGTAGCGTGTGCTGTGTGGCTCGTAGCGCCGTCCTGTTGAAACCACATGTTGTCCAGATCCATATTCTCGATTTTAGGCCAAAAGAAGTTGGTTATCATTGACCGGTATCGCTCACCATTGACGGTGGCGGCCACACCAATATCGTTTTCGAGAAAATACGGACCAATCACACCTCTGGCCCAAAATCCGCACCAAACAGTCACTTTCTGCGGATGCATTGCCACTTGGTGAACCTCGTGTGGATTGGTCCAAATATGGCAATTTAGCTTGTTGACATAGCCATTCATCAAAAAATCATCGCGACCGTAAAACGGGCGAAGTACGCGGAACGTTGCTCGAACTGAAGACTCATTTTCATATAACAATTTTATGATTTGCACGTGCTGCTCAACACTGTAACCTGTCATTGTGGTTTGGGAGGACTGAATAAAAATAACGCACTGCATTTGACATCTGTCACTCAAATAACATGGCCGCAATGAGCTGTCAAAGTCCTCCGAGCGTCCCTACTGGAAAACTCTTTACTAGCTAAATTATATAAAATTAAAATTCAATCAAAAGCACCAAATTGGAAAAGATAAATCAACATTTTTATACCCTTGAAAAAGGGTATTATAATTTTGTCCAGAAATGTGTAACGCATTAAAGGAAGCATCTCCGACCCCACAAAGTATATATATTCTTGATCAGCATCAACAGCCGAGTCGATATAGCCATGTCCGTCTGTCCGTCTGTCCGTCTGTCCGTCTGTTTCTATGCAAAAAATAGACAGTAGTTTTAAAGCTAGCGTTTTGAAACTTTTACCAGATCATTATTTTTGTTGCACGCAGATCAAGTTTAAGAATCGGTCGGATCGGACCACTATATCATATAGCTGCCATACAAATGACCGATATGAAAACAAGTCTTTGTATGGGAAACTTTTTTGTTTTCCAACCTATTGCAACCGAATTCAACATTTATTCATTTGACATAGCCACACATGATTTGTGAAAGTTTGGTCCGGATCGGATCACTATATCATATAGCTGCCATACAAACGACCGATATGAAAACAAGTCTTTGTATGGAAAACTAATTTGTTTTCCAAGCTATTGCAACCGAATTCAACATTTATTCATTTGACATAGCCATACATAATTTTTGAAAGTTTGATTCGGATCGGATCACTATATCATATAGCTGCCATACAAACGACCGATATGAAAACAAGTCTTTGTATGGAAAACTTTTTTGTTTTCTAAGCTATTGCAACCGAATTTAACATTTATTCATTTGATATAGCCATACACGATTTGTAAAAGTTTGGTCCGGATCGGACTTCTATATCATATAGCTGCCATACAAACGATCGATATGAAAACAAGTCTTTGTATGGAAAACTTTTTTGTTTTCAAGGGTATACCATCTTCGGCAAGCCGAAGATAACTTTTCTCACTTGTTTTTTATTATATAATTTAATAATATGTGTCAATGAGTCAAACCTTCAGAAATCGATACCATAAAAAAATACAATTTGAATTTGGAACTACAACAGCTGGTCAAAGGTGCTCCACCGAATTTCATTTCACTCCATCTGCAGCGGCAAATGCGACAAATTTTTCCATTCATTTTCAATAGGATTCATATCTAGACAGCTTCAATCAATTGACGGTTTAATCTGTGTTCAAGCATTGAAAATGTGTATAAATTAAAATATAAAAAGAATTTAAAAGGGATCAGACCAACAACTAATTTAATAAAAAATTCATTTTATGAACGATCCCTTCAAAACAAACGCATATGTAAACGCATGCGTAAGGTGACACTGTCATGCAAGTGAGAAGGTCACAAATCACTTAGGCCGCCAGCGCACATACAAATGCATTGAAGTGGTTGGGGGCATAAATAAATAAATAGTTTATAAAAACTCTTTGTTAGTACATAAGAACATAATTATAAGAATTTTCTATGTTTCTTCAGATGTGAAATCATATGAATAAAACAGTTTCTAAATGGAACTCATTGTAGTTAGACCTACTTTTGGGGCTTCTCTTAATCAATCTGGAAACATTTGTACCGGTATTATCTTCCTGAAAAATTGCATCTAAAAAACCTTTATTCGTTATGAATATAAATAAATAATAAATAGGGGAAATAAAAGGAGGTATTTGGGTAGTAAGCAATTATTTTTGCAGGTTCTTTCGAATATAAGAGTTTTCCTTTTGCCATGTTGCCATAATGGAAATTTTAGTTTCAAATTATATAACAATTATATAAAAATTCCGAATTTAATGTGGCACTGTGATAACTGTATCATTGGAAATACAACCTTAGGCCATGGCTTCATTGAAGCACAAGCGGTTGTTCCTAAGAAAAGTCGGAACAATCGTAACCGAATTTGCATTTAACCTAAAATACTTTCAAGCATAAATTTCCGTCATACAGATCAATTTGCGACTTCTACCCATTCTGAGTCGTTGTACAAGCTTTTGGCTGATAAATTGAACCTGAAATTCAGTGATACATTTTGTACAAGGCTGGTTAAAAAATACGCTGAAATAAATGTACTCATTTGTCAACATTAAATGGAGAGTTCCGGGCAACAATTCTCCATTGTCTACAAAGATGACTTCTGGCCCAGTTAGCCGTTTTGTCAGTAGAAAGCCTGCAAAGGGTATTAGAATGAGAGTTTATTTGCGACTAACCAATAAATAAAATGATGCGTAACTCGTGACGCACTTAAGAGAATAAACAAAAGAGAAAGATCAATTAGATCCCGTTACATTTAGTATAAGACATTCGATTTGCACTCTTAATTGAGATGTCAACACTCCTTCTCAAAGAGACATGTCTTTACAAGTTAACTTAAATATCCATTTTTCTTTTAAACATAATTTTCAATTCAATTTAAACCTAACTGTTTAACAAAGCCTGTGTGTTTGATCTTATTTAAGTTTTTTGTTAAAATATCAGAAATCATATTTTCTGTTGAAACATACTTAATATCAATAACATTTTCCTTATATAATTGTCATACAAAATGGTACTTAATATCAATATGTTTGCTTCGTGCATGTAACTTGGAGTCTTTTGCCAGACATTGTGCGCTTTGATTATCACTGTAGATAACCATCTTTGGAACCAGTCCTATTCCTATCTCCTTCACCAGCTTTTTAATATAAACTGCCTCTTTTGCTGCTGTTGAAAGCACCACATACTCAGCTTCAGTTGAACTAAGTGCCACAATGGTCTGCTTTTTGGACTCCCATGAAATCGCCGCACCAGCCATGATGAATGCCCAACCAGTAAAGGATTTGCGATCTGTGTTATCGCCAGCCCAGTCTGCATCAACGAAACAATGGACATGTACACCTGTACGTTCGTAACATAGCTTCATGTCAGCTGTGCCCTTAAGGTATCTCAAGACACGCTTTGCAGCCACTTCGTGCTTCTTGTGAGGATCAGCATTTCTTTGTGCCAATTTAGCCACACTATGCATGATATCTGGTCTTGTCGTCATAGCCAAATAAATCAAAGAACCAATGAGTGATTGATACTTCCTTTGATCCACTTTTGTGCAGCTTGCATCCCCGCATTTAATTTGAAAGCCCGCCTCCAGAGGAATCGCGTTGGGTTTGCAGTCTTCCATACCATAGTCTTTTAGTAGACCAGCAATAAATTGTTTATGGCCTATAGTGACACTGCCAGTTTCGCCACACCTCTCTATCTCCATGCCTAGGAAATGTTTCAGGTCTCCGCCATCTACAACATCAAACTCATCTGATATTTGCTTCTTGATGCTAAGGAGGTCATCTTTTCTGGAACAAGCAAGAATTAAATCATCAACATATACTACAATAATGTTTAGGTTTTCCTCAATTTTCTTTGTGTATATGCAAGGCTCGCTAGGACAGAAAATGAATTCAATTTTGTTAAGAACCTCATCTAGCCTCCAGTTCCACTCGCGTCCACTCTGCTTTAGACCGTATAAGGACTTATGCAATCGCAGGACTCGATCTGGGTGTTTTGCGTCTACAAAACCTTCAGGTTGTCTCATGTAGACCACATCTTTCAGTTCACTGTTTAGGTACGCTGCTGACACGTCCATTTGGTGCATAATCATGCCATGCTCGACAGCCAATGCAATCACTAACCTTGTTGACGAGTAACGTGCCACCGGGGAAAATGTTTCCAGGTAATTCACCCCATACTGCTGTCCGCAACCTTTGGCTACTAACCTCGATTTGAGTCGATCAACCTTACCATTTTTGTCGCGTTTAATGGTAAACACCCACTTGCACCCGATTGCTTTCTGCTCTTCAGGAAGGTCAAAAAAGCTCCAGGTGTTTGTAGCTCGCAAGTGATCAAACTCCTTCTGCATCGAGATTCTCCATTCATCAGAATGTTCTCCAGTCAATGCCTCACGCACGTTTGTTGGTGCCACCATATTATTTCCGGCTATACCATTGGTGTCCAGCAGACTCATCCAATTCAATTCAATAAACGATAAGCCTTTGAAGTTTGAGAATAGCCTACTAATATGTGCTCTTCTCCCTTTGGACGAAACTTCTTGCTATGTGTTTTGTTCAATACGATCGCTTTGCAACCAAACACACGTAGATGGGATACCCTTGGCTTCTTTCCAAACCAGGCTTCAAATGGTGTTATATAAGCTAGTGTCGACGTCTCTGCTCTGTTCCTCAAGTATGCCGCTGTCATTATAGCCTCTCCCCAAAAACTCTCACCCACTCCAGCATGAGTTAACATACTGCGAGCCATTTCCAGGAGGGTTCTGTTAGCACGTTCTGCAACTCCGTTTTGTTGAGGCGTATAGGGGACTGTTAGCTGTCTTTGTATACCTTGACTCACCAGGTATTCTTCAAACCTTCGGGAAACGTATTCTCGACCGTTGTCACTACGGATCCTTTTAATTTTCTTTCCTGTTTGCTTCTCGACCAACGATTGGAACTCTTTAAATTTTTCAAAAACTGCGTCTATAGTGTTTAACATGTAGACTGACATGTACCGTGTTTTGTCATCGATGAAAGTTGCAAAGAATCGTGCACCACCGTTTGATTTTGTGTTTATTGGACCACATATGTCCGTGTGTATAAGTCTTAACAATTCACTCTCGTGGCTTTCCGACGCGTTTGGAAACTGTTTTACACAAATTTTGCATTTGGCACACGTTTCGCATACGAAACCGTACAAATCACACGAATTTATCTTCAAACCATACACCATGTCTTAATCACTTAATCATTTCATACTTTTCTCCATTAATTGCGAACACTTTTTCTGATTTATTTTCAAATAAGAACAATTCATTTTTGCGTTTAGCAACTAGCAAAATGTCTCCGTCAGTGTCTATTACTTTCGCTTCGTTCTTACTAAAAATCACCTTCAATCCTTTTGCAGTTGCCTTTTGCACCGAAATAAAGTTACATTGCAAATTTTTTACGTACAATACATCAAGCAGTTTGATCGTATTATCTCCATAGCACAAATTCACTGTACCGCGCCCTTCGGCTTCTACGTAATTATCGCCTGCTAACATTATTTTTTCCTTGTGTTCACGCATTGATACAAACATTGTTTTTTCAGCACACAAATGAGTTGTTGCTCCACTGTCTAGACACCATGTACTTTTACTGTCTATTTCGTTTTTATCTGCACCGAAAACCGAAAACGCTTTTGGCTTATTCCCGTTTGAATTTCCTTCTTTTGCTTTGTTATGTTTTGCCAATTTTTCTTTCGATCTACACTTTGCAGCAATATGACCGCGCTTTCCACATGACCAACATTCGACACCTTTTTAGATATTCCTTTTTGAGTATTGTTTTTCTGTACCCGACGTGAACATTTTCTGTTCCTTTTCTATCACCGTTTCGTTTGTCTTGCGCCTCTCTCTCTCTCTTCTAGAAGTTTAACCTTGAGAGCGCTCAGCCTCGACAATGTGTCGCGCGTCTCTATGGCGACAACAAAATTTTCAAATGAGTCACACAAGCTCGAAAGCAAAATTATGACGAGCATTTCTTCTGGCACACTTTGTTCAATTTCTTGCTGCTTTTCTACCAATGCACTGAATTTATTTAAATGTTCCTTCACACTTTCTGTCTCACTCATTTTCATGTACAACAACTGCTTAAACAAATGTATGCGTCTCGCTGGACCGGATGGCATATGAATTTCACCAAGTTTTTTCCAAGCTTCCTTAGCAGTTACACAATGTTTTACATGATTAATTTGCGTCGGCTTTATACATAGCATTATACTTGCAAGTGCCTTTTCGTCTTTAGCATCGAAAGAGGCTTTTTGTTCTGCTGTGTCATTTTCATTTTTCAGCAAACGGCCACTGACCACTGACCATAATTCGGCGTGTATCAGCACACTTTTCATTTGAATAGACCACTATAGTTTTCATTGTCCAGTTTCTCAATCGAGTATTGGGAACTCATTTTTATATCAAATATTAAACACGAGTCACACAAGTCTTTTCGACTATTATCACCAACTTTTCGCTGTTAAACTTTCCAAGAAATAATAGCGCACAGGAGCTCTGCCTGGGCCCATAACCTATTAGAATGAGAGTTTATTTGCGACTAACCAATACATAAAATGATGCGTAACTTGTGACGCGCTTAAGAGAATAAACAAAAGAGAAAGATCAATTAGATCCCGTTACATTTAGTATAAGACATTCGATTTGCACTCTTAATTGAGATTTCAACAAAGGGTAATTTGCCAGACATTTTTATGGATCGCCAAAAAATCCTCTTTAAGCGAATCCTCTGGTATCGTTACACTTTCGACTTTTAACTCTCTCTGCCAATTTCTTATGTATGCCGCCTGATGCATTACCAGCAACAATCGTCGCTGAAATTTATTTGATCTGCAGCCTGCTGTTGATTTGTTTGCAACAACAGTTGCTCGCAAGTCGCGCTGTTTACTTGATACTTGTTAACTTGAATGTCGCGGCAATCGTAAGACCAGAGCACTTCTGCATCTAATTATTTATCTAAAATTCTTAATGTTATATTTCTGAATAATAAGGTCAATAGAAGAGTAGAGTTATATAATTTACCATAATTTACCATGTTACACGCACCATAAGCGCTTTTTATCGCTAAAATAAAACTCGGCATCTTTCTACGGTTTGTTATATAGGGTACTTTAGTAAGAGTCTGCTACGATAAGATGGAAGGTGAAGATTTGCAGTTGAGTCTCCTTAAAGTTCTAATATAAAGATTCAATCATCAAGAAACCCCGCGTTGAGGGCTTCAGACGCAGGACCCGGACTTCAGTATCGGACGGACTAAAGTATTGAGTAATTGAGTGTAATATTGAGTGTAATATTGAGTGTAGTAAAAAAAACTTAATTTTTCCAATAGATGTCTTTATTTATTTGCGTTGTATAAATCCGATCTAGTTCCGCTAAATGCCGTTAAAAAGATGATATTTTTTACTAAAAAAGCTTCTCTGACAGTTTTGTGATTGGTTGATTTAGTTTTGTTTGGGCGCGAAAAGAAAATACGCTATATTTTACAGTTTCTTCCGATAAGGGCGAAAAAAAAAAGAAAATCAGCCGTCTGAAAATGTGAATAGCGTTTATGGTCATGCTACTCGACAAGTACATCACGCGCAATTTCGGTTTGGTCGATTCTGTTCCATTAATTTCGATGTCAAAGATGCACCACACAATGGAATTTGACATTGACATTGTCAAGTCCGACCTGTTCGATTGGCACTGTTTTCATTGCGCAAGAGCTAAAGTTTGGAACCATTTGAATAAGGTTATTCAAATAAGGTCCATTGTTATGGACCGAATTTCCATCTGCAAATCGCAACAAAACCTACCCATTTCGGGAGCGGTTTATGACTAGGGATAAAAAGCAAAAACGGTGGTGGTCGAAACGCAGTGAGCGTGATAGACATCAGGGTATACTTTTGTATGTCTCAACAATAGATGTTTAATGATTGGAAAAGAAAGAACGCACAACGTTGAAAATGACGAGTGAAATAGTATATATGGTTCTTAATATATTTATGTATAGTTTATTATTTTCCTGTTTATTATTCAGTCGAACATTCCAGGAACTCCATTACAGTGTTGCCAGCAATGAAAAACGAACGTACGAATTGTCGTATAGCGTTGGAATATTACAGTTAGAACAGTCGCGAAATTTCATAATTCCAGCGCAGCGTTGCCGGCAGGGAGTAGCTGATTGAGTTGTGGGAACACTTAGGTAGATACAAGTAAGTAAAGTAAAGTAAAGCCAAGTAAAAAGTCAAAAGCAAGTAAATAGTTTATTTGAGTTCAAGAAACGGCTGATGTTATTCCAGTTCTAGGTGATATGTTAAGCGAAACAAAAATGGAACAGAATAATGAAAATATAGAGTTTAAAATACAGCAAATACGATATTGACATTCAAAGAAGATCATCAGTGTTGTGTGGTCTAAGCAACATAACAACAACGCCGATAAGACTTTTTTTTGGCAAAATAAAGCTGGATGAGATGCAGACAAAGTAGAAGTTTTTGGTTGTGCCGAGCTTCAACATGACTTCATAGAGAAATTTCGCCTAATTACCGATGCGCATGGCTATAATTTTGAAAGTCTTAAGGATCAAAAACCAGCCGATGGGTATAATCTTAATGTTTATAATGTTGTTGAACTTCCATGTACAGTTGCGAAAAAAATAATAGCACCACCATAACGTATTTTATTCTTGATCAAATAAATTAAGGTTGCGGTACCGATATACGAAATACCGATTTTTCGCATAATGCTAGATATTTTCCCCATCCGAAAATGACAAAAAATTTTTGAATTGTCCATACCTTTATTTTTTATAATTTTTTTTGAGCTGCAAGGTCTAAAATGAGGCGAAAACAAAAATAGCACCGCTATCGATTGTTTTCAAATAATCAATGATTATCGCTCGCTTTTTTTAGTAAAAAGCACGTGCTTATGAAGCTTGACATTTGTTCTGTTGTTTCGAACAAAATTTGTACAAAATTAACTTAAAAAAATCATTAAAATGGGACGTGGAAAGCACTGCACTGCAGAAAAACGTGACTTGATCAAAAAACTCATTTCTGAAGGAAAATCATACAGAAATATTGGTCGAATGCTTCAGTGTTCGAACAAAATGATACGCAATGCAATAAACTTCAATGAGAAGCCCGAAACACGTGGAAGAAAACGATCACTGAGCACACATCACGTCAACAGGCTAGTCCGCGAGAGCAAGAAGGATCCATTTAAAGCTGCTACCGAACTTAGAAAGGAGCTTAACATATCCGCAACAGTTCAAACAGTTCGCACATGTCTCAGGGAACGTGGCTTAAAAGCCTGCAGTCCGAGGAAGGTCCCTCTTTTAAATGCGAGACATATAGCCAAGCGCATTAAGTTCGCCAAAGATCATTTAAATTGGCCATGCGAAAAATGGAGGAACATTTTATGGTCAGATGAGAGCAAGGTTGTCATGTTTGGTGGCAAAGGATCTCGATCGTATGTAATGCGTCCTAAGAATACCGAAAATAAGCCAAATCACACAATTAAAATAATTAAACACGGAGGATCCAGTGTAATGGTATGGGCTTGTTTCTCGTACTATGGAGTTGGACCAATACATTGGATTAAAACCATCATGGACCAACATGTGTATGTGGATATCTTGGAGACGGTGATGCTACCCTTCGCTGAATACGAAATGCCGCTAAAATGGGTCTTCCAACAAGACAATGACCCCAAGCACACCAGCAGGAGAGCCAAGGAATGGTTCCAAAATAAATCTGTTAATGTTCTGGAGTGGCCTGCACAGTCGCCAGACCTCAATCCCATCGAAAATCTTTGGTCGGATATTAAAAAAGCAGTTGCAGCTTCTAAGCCAACTGATAACGAAAAGCTATGGGCCGTGATTAAGGAGTCCTGGAGCAAAATATCCCCAAAACGGTGCCAGGACCTGGTTGACTCCATGCCAAAACGCTGCGCAGCTGTTATTGCTAATAAGGGATACACAACCAAATATTAAATTAGTGGGATGAGTGTAGTTTTAATACGCAATCATTTGTTAATAGTGAATTTGTTACTGTTTAGTTAATATTTTGAGTTTAAAGCATTTTTTCTGAAGTGGTGCTATTATTTTTTTCGCCTAATTTTGTTACTTTCAATAAAGTTCCTTAAATAAGTTAAGAATTCATAGAACAATTGTAGTTATTTTTTATTTCCTAATTAGTTAAGGGTTTTACCTTTCTAAAAATGTATTTTAGATCTTTTTAAACCAAAAAATGTACGTAGGAAACCTATTTAAACTTTGGTTGGGCAAGTGGAGCTATTTTTTTTTTCGCAGCTGTATTTCAGCTCTTCCCGATTTTTTCCGATTTTTTCCATCTCTCTGGATAGTTCCTTGTGATAGCAAGGAAATGGTGTATACAGCACAGTATGGAAGCTCGATAATCATCTTTGGAGTTATTAGATCACATCCTGGGGACTTTTAATACCCTTGAAAAAGGGTATTATAATTTTGTCCAGAAATTTGTAACGCATTAAAGGAAGCATCTCCGACCCCACAAAGTATATATATTCTTGATCAGCATCAACAGCCGAGTCGATATAGCCATGTCCGTCTGTCCGTCTGTCCGTCTGTCCGTCTGACCGTCTGTCCGTCTGTCCGTCGGTTTTATGCAAAAAATAGACAGTAGTTTTAAAGCTAGCGTTTTGAAATTTTTACCAGATCATTATTTTTGTTGCACGCAGACAAGTTCAAAAATCGGTCGGATCGGACCACTATATCATATAGCTGCCATACAAACGACCGATATGAAAACAAGTCTTTGTATGGAAAACTTTTTTGTTTTCCAAGCTATTGCAACCGAATTCAACATTTATTTGTTTGACATAGCCATACATGATTTGCGTAAGTTTGATTCGGATCGAAGCGCTATATCATATAGCTGCTATACAAACGACCGATATGAAAACAAGTCTTTGTATGGAAAACTTTTTTGTTCTCCAAGCTATTGCAACTGAATTCAACATATGACATAGCCGTACATGATTTGCGAAAGTTTGATCCGGATCGGATCAGTATATCATATAGCTGCCATACAAACGACCGATATGAAAACAAGTCTTTGTATGGAAAACTTTTTTGTTTTCCAAGCTATTTCAACCGAATTCAACATTTATTTATTTGACATAGCCATACATGATTTGTGTAAGTTTGATTCGGATCGAAGCGCTATATCATATAGCTGCTATACAAACGACCTATATGAAAACAAGTCTTTGTATGGAAAACTTTTTTGTTTTCAAGGGTAAGCCGAAGATAACTTTTCTCACTTGTTTTTATTTAGTTTATCCTTGATGATTTTACAAATATCGTTCGCTTGAAATTCGATTGGCTCATGTGGTGCTTGGTCGTCGCCTGTTACCGTGGGTGATTCAAACGACCATGTAGCAGGGTTCGGGTAGTAGATCTATTTTTATCGCTGGGGGCCCAACCACCAGTGATATTCCTTAATGGTGATATAGTTTCTGCCGGTGTGGTTCAACTAGGATGAGCTTTCCATATTGAGTTTTTGTTGCCTGAAATTGAAAGTTGCTCTATATAGCGAAGTTGGGAATTTTTAGCTTTTTCCTTCAGCGCGTTGGAGAGATTTCGTGAGGCATTTTTGAATCTTTGCTTTGCGATTGGCGATCTATAACTGTGTTCTGGAAAAAAGAACCTAATGATCAGAGTTGGGTCCGAAGGTCCTTGCGGCGAAGTTGGGATCGGTCGCAAGCCCGAGTTAAGCTTCTCGCAAGATGGTTAGGGTGTGTTAATTTGTTCATGTACTTCTGTTTTTGTTGGGTTTCTCTTCTCTGACGGATCTGATGTTAAGGTCTCTTTGTATATTATTAATTCGGATATACCAGTGATTGTTCTCAGTATCTTTGATTAAGCTCTTTGCATGATATCAATGTTACTACTGCTCGCACTTCCCCATAGTTGGGAGCCGTACGTCCAAATTGGTTTTAGTACGGAGTCGTAGAGTAAGACCCTGTAGTCCAGACCGAGTGGTGAGCGAGAGTTGATAAGCCTTAAGCGTAAGGTGTGTTCTTTAAGCTTTGATGTGCCTGCGCCAGTAAGACATCGGTCCAGGTGCACTCCAAAATGCATCACTTCATTTGCTTTCGGAAGTACGGTGTTGTTTAAGGTGATCGAAGGACAGTCTTCTGCTTCAACGCATTCGAGAGTTTTCATGAAGCATTTTTTAATTTTTGCCACCCCGTCGCATACGTCGTTTTTCAAGATCGAGCCGCTCGATGTCTACGTTTGTCTTCCTGGGGCTGCGAGGTGCGCTCTCTATTTAGGGTGTAGAGGGTAGGGCGGCTGTAGCTAAGACACTCTCCAGCGAATTTGCTGAGGATTTAATGTCGGCATCAAAGTTTAGCCTGCGTTTCAGCTCAATATGTGAACTTATGTATTTTCTGTATTTGACCCAGTTTGTTCTCTTTGATGTTCGGCACCGATTTCGACGGATATTTTTAGTTATTGCGAAGTCGATCAAGTCAGGAATTTTGGTTCGGGTCGGTAGGCCAGTATTATGGTCTGGATTTAAACATTGAAACGAGGGGGACAATATACCGCTGCGAGGGTAAGATTGCCGCTTCTTAATTGTAGCTTTATAGCTGTGGCCTGCAAGTAGTCGCTATGGTAGTGGTGTTTGATGCGGTTCCTAATCAGGATACCGGTTCCGCCATATGCTTTTCTATCTGAATGATTTGTTCCGTAGAACAAACAGCCACTTATTTGAAAGTTTTACTTAGAAGTGAGATGTGTTTTTGACAGTAGTAGGATGACAATATGATTGTCATGAAGGAATTGAGTTACCTCAAGTTTATGACTTGAAACGCCGTTAGCGTTCCACAATGATATTCGTAGAGCAGCCATTGATTATTTGAAGTTTTGGGATACAAGCATCTCCATGAGGATATTTTGGTTCCGCATAAGGTGTTGCATGGTAGTCCCTATGAAGGACAGGAATTCGATCATACGTTGCTGCAGAGTATGCATCATAGTATCAAAGCTATTTCGTTGTTGCGTCGTTGATGGGGGTTTCGGTGTCGGATCACTTTGGGCAGCATGCAGAGTTGTTGTCGTAGAGCTTGGTTCTGTAAGTCCCGATTTTAGGACGTTTGCGAGGGTCATATTTTGGAAGGTGGTCGGAGGACCAAATGAGGACCTCATTGCCGTTGCAAAAAATACTTCTAGGGATGTTTTATGGAGGCTTTTATGGAGGCTTTTGTGGAGGCTTGCAGACGTTACTCGGTGATTAATTCGGTTTTTGAGGTCTTTGAATATTGGACAGTCACTATAGTTTGCTGTGTGGTTACAATTTCGGCACTTTTTGGAGCTGGGATCACTTTTGTTGGTCGTGCAATGAGCAGAGTCATGAAGCTCTCCACAAACGATACAAACTGAACGCAAAGTGCAGTATGATCTTGTATGGCCATATTCTTGGCTTTTAGTGCATTGGACGGGGCCTTTGCGCTTGTGTGGTTCTTCTTTGGCTACTTTAGGTCCCCTTCGCCAGTAGATCCTTATCAATATCTGGGTCTCAGATCGCTGAGTTAGAGAGTGCCGATTGATTTTTATTTTATTTCCTACCGCAGAATTTTTCTATGGGCTCAATTCTCTTTTAATTTGGATGTAGCGATTCAACCCAGTTTGCATTGTTTTTGGCATTGTTGCTGAATCAGCAGAAACGAGAGTTGCAGTAGCCACCGTGGGTACCACTGTTGCGAGTGCAGTGGTTAATGAGATCGAAGTTTTGGTTGTCGTGGGAGAGGTTAGTTTTCTTCGGCTCATCGGTGGAATTGCCGGTGAGCAAGAACGCGCTCTCTCGTTCGTTGTTGGCATGTTGTTCATGTGTCGGGTTGGGGTTGATTGACCGAGGCCGATCGACGCTTACATTTATTTCGTGCACTTCCGCAAGTTGCGAAGACACATATGAGAAATACGCGTTGTTTCGTATCGATTCGTATCGACGACGTTTGTCTTGCTTTTGTTGACGTTAAGCGCGAATGTCGTTTCGACTCATTGTGAGAGTTCGTCGTTTGGTTTTTTTTTTTTATTAATTTCCATTGAAATATAATAGTTGTTCAAAAGCACAACTATTTTAATGAGCGATTATACATCGCAATGAGCGACTTTTCGCTAAACTTTTGTGGTAAATTGTTAGTAGTTATTCACTTTTCACTTGAAGGATTTTGTATATTTTTGGAGCACAGAAAATAAACACGTCCGCACTGTTCGAGTATCGATGCGGACTAGCCCATATCAGCTTGAACTTGAATAACATCAACCGTTTTCTGAACTCCAACCGATTTGTCACTTTCTTTTGACTTTTTACTTGGCGTGCAGTTTACCTTATGCATTGCGTATTTCTCGTTATGTTCTTTGTACACACTACCGAATTTTGTTTTTGTTGTCCTTCTGTTTTCTTTATGTATCACTTAACCGACTCTCGGCTGTTCTAACTGTAATATTCCAACTGTAATGGAATTCCTGGAACGTTCGACTTGGTATTTCACAACTTTTGGGCTTCTTTTGGCTTTTCAACTTTCAGCATTTATGTATATTGATCGTTTAAGAACCCGACTCCATCAACTTGAACAACTTGTGATTAATTATACGACCAATTATCAACTTTAAGCTTTTATGAAACTTTACACCTTTTTGTTTATTCATTTAGGCAACTATGTATATGGTACACACGCGATCGAACATAAATGAGATCAACACTAGAACTGGTTGAGCCATTCTCATTAATATATTTTTTTTTATGAATTATTTTTATATTATTGATCAAATTATAATTATCATTCTAGTGCCGACTCGAAATTTCATGACAACTAACTGCTCCGACTTCGTGATATTAACTTTTTCACACGACATTTCCGACTGACTGTTTTTGTCGATCTGTGTTTACTTTATCCCCTCTGTTAACTTTGTCGCCTCTGTCTGCAACCTTTGTTCACATTTATGAGAATAAGTAATTGAGTGCGTGCATCTACGTCTTACTCGCAAAAAGTAATTACATGAGTGGGAGTGATGCATTAATGGGTTTTAAGGTGTTTTATGTACCATGTCCATGTCCATTAAAACTGCCCGCGCTGAATATTTTCAAGCACTTTGTTTTTAAGTTTTTTTAGTGCCAACCAGTTTCTTTGCAGCAGCTGTTGAAATCTGTCGACCTTAGTAGTGTTCTGCGATTTTTACAATGCAAAAAAATATTAAACAAAGAATTTGCAACAAATTTTGTGTTTCAAACCAAATTTCGTGTGCGGAGTCGTTGCGAATGTTGGAAAAGGCTTATGGTGAATCCATTTTATCGAAAACACAAGTCTACGACTGGTACAAAGCTTTTAAGGATTGTCGAGAAACCGAAGACATGCCTCGTTCCGGTCGTCCTTCGACGTCTAACACTGACGATAACATAAAAAAAGTGAGCTGTACTTGTAAACTATTTTAGGACCAAAAATTCGTTCAATACGTATGTGTATCGCTTCAGAAGGAGCATATTTTGAAAACGATAAATAATATTGATGAAAGTGAAATAGAAATTTTGCATTTTATTCACATTATGCCGAGAACTTCTTTGTCTTAGCGTAGAATCAAAAAAGGGAAGATAAACCCGGGCGGATCCGCAGTTTATATACCGTTGAATCCAAATATACGCTTTTTATAGTAAAAGAGAATCCAAGTATCAAGATCAAGATTCTACTCCCAAAAACTCCAATTGTGGCATTTCCGATCGGTTTGTTATTTGGCGTCTGATTCGTTTAAAATTAGTCCCTTGGTTCTTAAGCTATCGACTTCAAACTTTGCACACACTATTATTTTCTTTGCAAGCAAATTATACGTCAGAATTGAAGTGGGTTGTTACTTTATAGGGTCGGAGATGTCTCCATCAATGCGTTGAACACTTGTGACCATGACTATAATACCCTCTTCAAGGGTTTAACAAGTGTAAGAAATATCTTTCACATAATTTGTTCTAGGTCGGATATCATAAAAACAAGATAAACGTGGTCGCTAGACATAATGCTAGATATTGATCAAAACCCAGGGGCCTGACCAGACAACGCAATTATCTACCCTCATGGGCCACTGACGAAGATTTGTTGGAACCAAATCACCGCTGGAACAGCGGAGTATGTACTTGGGAACATAAAAAACTTGAGAATAAGACAAACCACAGTATTCAACTGAAAAGCACGATATTAAGAATTTCATACGCAAATGCGAAAGTTGTCAGGTTTAAACTGAATGGTACTAGGGACACTAAAAAGTGCATCGTCAGAAACAGTAAACCTGAGCCTGATGAAAAGGATTCTGAGGAGATAGAGCACTCCAAAAATGCTTATTTCGGAAAATTGAATGCAGTTCAAGACGCAGCACAACCAACAAATAGCATCTTATTTACCCCAGAAGATCTCGGCTCACAGGTAAAAAATAGCACCAAAAACAATGATACCACAATCTTCGGTAAATAAGCACAACAAATGGGTAGAAGATTAACCAGAAATATTGTTGTCACTCAACAGATCATATTGAAAGGTTAGAATCAACCGGATAAATTATTATGTTTGGCAGGGAGCTATTTCTGTCAGGGAACCTATTCGACGAAACTAGAACAGGATCGGGAATAATAATTAGGTGATTAGTTTAACACATTCACATCCAATGAAGACCTAAAGATAAGTAATCTGAAGACTCTGGTATTTAACAGTAGCAACTTAGCGTTGGCTGGCTTCGCCAACTAAAATCGAGACGACTTATTACTGGAATCCCATCAGCTCTTAAAATATAAGGTTCGGAGCTGAAAATCCTGTGATCCAGAAAACAGTGTCAGGATGAGTTATATGTGGAACACAAATAGCGTTTCACGGCAGAAACTCGAACTTTCCCAGTTTTAGCCGAAAAAAATATTGACGTCATGCTCCTCTCCGAGACACATCTAACAGACAATCACAACTTCCATACTTCAAGATACCTATTCTACGCTACAAAGCACCCGGACGGCAAAGCCCATGGCAGCATTGGAATACTCATTACAAGTCGCATTAATCCACCTGCAATCCACTTCCAAAAGCATACAATTCAGCAGCGGCCCGTCATTCTGGCCTACTACTCACCTCGTTTTGTAGTTCCTAAGGACCAATTCATGGAATTTTTCAACTCACTCGGTGAGCGATTCATAGCGGCCGGTGACTACAATGCCAAGCATATGCTCTGGAGATCACGCCTTTTGAACCCAAAGGGCAAAAAACTCTACAACGCGCTCATCAAGCCGCGAAACAAGCTCGATTATGTGACTCCGGGTAGGCCTACATACTGGCCAGCAGATCCAAGAAAGATCCCAAAAAATAATATTACGGCCGAGTCATTTGCAGAACTATCATCGGATCACTCTCCAGTTCTACTTACTCTCAGGCATCGACCATATATAACTGGCTGACAGATAACAGGAACAACTGAGCAAGGTACGCGAAATATGTTTGTACTCACATGGAGCCAACTGTAACAGTATTCACCGATGAGGATGTTAATAGCCTGGTCAAATCGATAGAGGGAACACTTGTTGCTGAAGCCAAGGCCTCTACCCCTCCAGATACATAAAAAGACAAATCATGAAATCGAACATCTAGTACTTGAAAAACGAAGACTAAGAAGAGAATGGCAGAATCACAGATCCTTAACGGCTTAAGAACCACTAAAAATGGCTACACCCAGACTAACCAGGGCACCTAAGCTTGAGGAAGCAAACGCCCAGCACATATATATCAAACAACTATCGCCCACCAGCAAAAAGAACCCTTTGTGCAAAGCACACAAAAATATCCAGCCACTGGCAGAAACAGTCGTTCCACTGCGAGCCCCTCTGGAAGCGGAGTACGCAGCGACAAAGATAGAGCTAATGCGTTCGCCGATCACTTGCAGAAAGTATTTCAACCCAATCCTGCTAGAAACTCATTTTTCCAATTACATCCAATTACATTCAGCCAAAGTGAAATAGCATCTACCATAAAAGATCTTAAGCTCAAAACATCACCTGGACATGACTTGGTGACACCAAAAATGATCATAGAACTCCCACCGTGTGTGGTTCTGACCTTATGCCATCTTTTCAACGCTATTACGAAACTTGGAAACTATCTCCAAAGGTGGAAAAGGCGGTCATAGTAATGATTCCCAAGCCAAGCAAAGAGAAAACGCAACCCTCATCCTACAGACCAATAAGTCTCCTAACGTGTAACTCAAAACTATTTGAAAATTCATTTTTAAAACAACTAACTAAGGTGAAATACAATACCATCGCATGGCTTTCGCAAAAATCATGGAACAGGTCAATCGCATCATCAAATTCGTACCGCTTTTGACCACCGGGAATACTGCTCAGCGATATTCTTAGATGTTGCACAAGCATTTGACCGAGACTGGCTGGAAGGACTATTGCACAAGATAATGTAACTGCTTCGCCAGAATACACACAAAATGCTCGAATCATATCTCTTCAATAGAGTGTTCTCAACCAGGTGTAACAGTTCGACTGCTGGAGCCCCCAAGGTAGTGTGCTGGGCCCCGTTCTTTACACCCTATACACAGCAGACATGCCTACAAACTATCAGCTCACAACCTCTACGTTTGCTGACGATACCGCAATACTTTGCCGATCTAGATTCCCAGCAAAGGCAACAGAACAATTTGCCTATCACCTTAACATAATGGAAAGATGGTTTGCGGACTGGCGCAACATGACAAACTAGACCAAAACCAGACATGTAACCTTCACACTGAACAGACAAACTCCACCCTGTACGCTGAACAATACATTCAATCCACAAGAAGACGTAGTAACGTATCTCGGCGTTCACCTAAATAAATGGCGGCGACATATAGAATCTAAGAGGACCCATATGAAGCTTAAAGCAGCCAATCTTCACAGGCTTATAAATTGCAACTGTCCACTTAGTGTGGAATACAAAATATTCCTCTACAATACCGTGCTGAAACCCATCTGGACATACGGCTGTGAACTATGGGGAAACGCTTCAAAAACCAACATTGAAATCATACAGCGAGCTCAGTCAACGATTCTGATAACTATCACTGGGGCACAGTGGTACCTACGCAGCGAAAGCACCCACAAAGACCTCCACATAAATCTTGTCAACGAGGAAATTCAGATGAAAAAAAGTGAACATCAAGAAAAGCTCGCCGTACACGAAAATCATGTCGCGAAGAAGTAGCTTACACGAGTCTGCAGTCAGAGATGACTGAGGCGCAAAGATTCTCCACCCCAGCAAAGAAATCCTTTGACAGTCTCTAACTAATATAATAACTTCATATTATAAATAATCTAAGTTATATATTAAGATTTGAATATTTATTGTTAGTCTCACAATAAGAGAAGATACAATAAATAACACAATAAGTATGAAAAAAAAGGATGAGTTATAACAGTACCAGTGCACATTTTGCTGTAGGAGCTCTACCAGTCGGAGCAAGTTGACCTGCTTGTATGTCTGGAGATATTCTGTTAGTTGACAAATGATATCATTAAGACGTCCACATCAACAGTGATCACCGCTACACAGAGAACACCTTCTTGTAGAAAACATTAGAAAACAACGTCGCTTCCGACCTCCGTTTGAAAAACCGGCACCGCCCTAATGTCAACTACTATTAATACAAGTAGATGAGTTGAAAAATACGACAAAAATAGTTATCCATCATGGCCCCTGAGTTAAGCCGGTAATGATTATAGAGCCTTATAAGCCTTCAAGCCTTATAAATCAATCTTTGCTACGATGACCAGCTTAAGTCCACACTATTCGGTCAATTACCGAGATTACGATGCTATTATCGTTCCACTACTTCTCATTCCGATAAAGATAGACCTCGAGGTTAAAATAACAGGGAAGGAAACATTCCCTTTTAGGTCATTACGCATGTTACGCATGTAGGTCATACAAGTTACATATATCACAATTACAACTATATTATCTGGTCCGTGGGGAATTACACATTAAAACCAAATTAACACACACCTTATCAAGGTCAAAAAATATTTCCGATTATAGGGGGCGAATGTTACCTACCAACATGGCCCAAGCCCTTCATACAGGCACAACGTATCCGTTAAAGGTTCGGATAATGTTAACACTTAAAATTATCAACATAAACGTAGAATTAACGTGTAAGCCGCCAAGCGTGTGAAAGTCATGACGCATACCATTGACCAACGTGCACTAGGTAGAATGTCACAAACTTACCTTGGGAGCCACCAATGCACGTTCCACCATAAGTAAATCAATTTGCAGACGGATCAATATATGCCAAGTTGGCACCACGTCACAGTAATATCATCGATATTAATAATCAATTAATCAATTAATTACGTACGTCGATCACGCTTTTAGTAAAAAAAAACGTGTCACGAGTGGCAGACCAGCATGGTGGTGGTTTATCAGTTAATAAATTTAAGCCGAAAACTAAAAGAAAAATCGGCCACAGTACAATGAAAGACGTGACAAATATATTCTCCAGCATGACAATGCTCGACCGCACGTCATAAAAGTGGTCAAAAAATTCTTGGAAACGAAAAATGAGCAGTTTTTCCATCTCGGAATCCGCATGCTGCCAGAAAGGTGGCCGAAAGTGGTCAATAACAAAGGCCAGTATTTTAAATAACTTGTATATAATAATTTTCTTACAATAAAACTTCAAGTGGACAAAAAACGTCGGAAGCAAGGTAAAATTTAATTTTTCGACGTACCGTAAGACAATTAAGTTTCCGGAAAATGTCCTTTAAAACTGCCCAGTATCAAGCTTTTTTTTTGTTAAGTTGGTAGCGCTTTCCTTAATTACGACGCATAAAATGAGCACGATTTTCCAACCAGTTTGTTTGCAGCAGCTGTTAATATCAGTCGACCTCAGTGGTGTTCTGCGATTTTTACAATGCAAAAAATATTGAACAAAGAATTTCCATCAAATTTTGTGTTTCGAACCAAATTTCGTGTGCGGAGTCGTTGCGACTATTGGAAAAGGCTTATGGTGAATCCATTTTATTGAAAACACAAATCTACGACTGGTACAAAGCTTTTAAGGATGGACGATAACATCAAACCGTACCGTCGAACCGTACTTTATGGTGTCAAAAACTATTTTTGGTTACATACAAAAGAACGTATTTTTTGACGATGAAATATCCGCATTGAAATCCTTCGACTATGAACAATTTTTTTTTAAATTTTTTACTGATTTTTTTTTCTATTGGATCTATTGGATATCGAAAAATAAACTTTCCTACAGAAAAATAGTTTTAATCTGAATCTGATTATCGCGTTCAAAGAAACATACAAACTTTTCTTGTAGAAATAATTGTATGTATTTTACTGCTTCGCTTTTGAACAAAATTACTCTTTGGTATGGGTCTAAAAATCCACCGAACAAAATCAATCGTATAGGTCAATCAAGCCACCATAAAAAATCAAACTTTAATTTTAAAGCTTCGATAGGGATACTATCCGATGTATTATATGTATATACGCCGATCTTATTAATAGGTTAAATAAAAAAATAGAACAAACTGGTTTTGTTAGTTTCATTTACATTGCTAAGTGTGAAAATGGTTTACCGTATTCATTAATTCGACGTGATGCGCAAGCCAAGTAATAATATAGATGGTCTTTTCTTAATCAATTGCTTACTCTCATCTAAATGCTCTCGATCTGAACTATAATTGCCGATTTCTCAATATTGCTGATGTTATGATTTTTTCCTGGATCATCGCTGCTGCTTGTCTTCGCTGGAAGCTCGTGGCCTTTCGATATCTTTCCCAGGCGTACACCAGAGTGGGTCGACAGGTTCAGTTTGTCACTACCGAATAAGAGACTCTACAGATTCGGCAATTTGGATTCTGGCACTGTTCAGCACATATTTGCTCGACACCTCCGTTTATACGCGCTACCGTATCCGTTGATGACTAGGAATTCTACTCCGGACTTTTGATTACGTGGTCCCCTTCCCATGGTTCTTCTGTGGGTGTAAGTTTACGAAGTGCCGGTCCTTACGGTTGTTTAACTGCGCTGACTCGTCGTGTTCAGAATCGGTCAGGCGAACGCCACATCGATCTTCCAAAACTTCGTGGAAAGGCGAACCTTGGATCGTGCCTCCTATCTCGCCACTGTCCCGTTGCCGAAACCCTCGGTATTAATTTACGCTGCACCAGTTAATAGTGTTTCTTTTGGTTGTTAAGTTCCACGTGAATTTAACCTTCATCGTCCTTTGCTGTGAGGCGTTTCGGTTAGCGAAAGTGGGACGGTTTCCCTCGTTCTTTGTTCATCCCTCCTTCCATTTCGACTCTTTATGCCTTGTAAAACTACTGCCTGCGTTACCCTCCGGTTTCCCTGTCTTTTTTAGTTGTTCGTACAACCCAGCTGTCTTTGTGTATGGAAGATATAAACTCCTTACAAAACTGTTAAAGCCCCATTTACATTTTATAGTCACTGTATATGCAGTCACGTTAGCATACACATTATTTAAGCTTAATTTGAGTATTTGAATCTAACTCCGGCGAGCGCTGCTCCTTTTATTTCATTTTATCATGCATACATATGTTATCTATCTTATCTTATCTATTGCTGCGCTTGTAAGGCGCCGCAGTCTGAGTTTAATGTATATTCTTAAATCTAGTTTTCAGACCCGCGACTGCAATAAACACCTCCCGTGTCGTTACATCTGTTGACACTTGTAGCTACCCTTGTCAATTGTCACTCCTGTAATAGGCCGCTGCAATCGTCCATATCTTCAGGTCTGTAGCTGCAGCTGTTATCCCACGCTGTCCAGTGACTTGTTTATTCCCATAATTTGTATATTTTATTATTTGCCTACTTATGGTTTCATGTTTAATCACATGTTTAGAAAGTTACCATGTTCTAAATACTAATGCCAAAATATTTGTGAATTTTCGCAAAAAAAATATGAAAGTGTAGAAAAAAAATTAA
This sequence comes from Drosophila ercepeae, assembly GCA_018150545.1. Classification (NCBI taxonomy): domain Eukaryota; kingdom Metazoa; phylum Arthropoda; class Insecta; order Diptera; family Drosophilidae; genus Drosophila; species Drosophila ercepeae. The sequence goes on along the minus strand of JAECWL010000010.1, from coordinate 20,499 downwards.
CCTTCAAATCTTACCTCTTGTAGAGTATTTTCTGGTTTTTTTGTGGACATATTTAAAAATCGCTCTTGAGACTGGCAAAATTTTTCAGTTTTCTTGTCAAATTTTTTTTTGTTTTCCTTCACTCCTCCAATTTGTTTTTTTCGAAACTCTTCCAGCGACTCGATGATATGTTTATCAGCAAGAGTAAGCTTATTAAAAACTATTTCGTTAAAGTCCACGTACTAATAATCATTTAACTCACCATTTTTTCTCTTTCATCTTCAATGTTTCCAATAATAGCACAAAAACGTTTCAAGCTTTCGCAAATAATATTTTCATCATCAGTTTGCGCATTACCTATGCACTCAAAGTTGAAGTCGTTTAATAAGATCGCCAGCTGTTTCATTCTCGTAGAAAGCACTAAAAATATTAATTGAAGAATTTTCATCTTTAATAAGATCAAAGATTTATTACTATTGCTAATATTATAATTATAACTAATATGTATATACCTATTACCTATTACGTATTACCTCATGCATCAGTCTGAAACCGATCTAACATTTCTTTTAAAATGTTAAAAATTTACAAAAAATCGTTACTTGGACTATATTGAGCATTTACCGGAAAAGCTGGGTTTAGTTACTGACCATTTTTATCAGCTATCAATTATTTCCATATTTCGTTTTATATAAATTAATTTTTTTTGCAGGCAATGATTATGGACTACTAAATGACGCTTTATATTTCGCTTTGAAAGTATGAGAAGTATATACGAATTGAAGTAATGGCATATCGACCGTCTTTCAATCGGAATTACGCCGCCACAAAATATTATTCTTCGCATAACAGATGAGTTTTTTGTGAACGATGAAAGTTAGGATCAGAAAGCATGTTACGAGGAGCCGAGGAGCTATTGGAAATTTCTTTAAAAAAAAAAAATAAAGTTCAGAAAATGAATAAAATCTTTATTTGAATTGATTGTACGGTCTATATAATTTAATGTCTGAAGATTATTTCATGCATATGTTGACCGTTGACCGTTGACCGCTGTGCTTCAAATGGTCCATCCGCTTAGTCAAATTTTGGCATAATCTTTTCAACATTTCAGCCGCTATCTCGCAAATAAATACTTCAATGTTATCCTCCAATGCGTCAATTGAAGCAGGCTTGTCTGTAGAGACATTAGATTTAACATATACCTACAAAAAATAGTCTGAAGGGCTTAACTCGCACGAACTTGACGTCCAACTGACCAATCCCAAACGTCCATTGTCAATAAGTCCATTGTTACGCGTGCAGTGTGGCACCGTCTTGTTGAAACCACATGTCATGCCAGTCAAGCTCTTGCATTTTGCGAAAAAAAACGTTTGGTTTCATCTCACGGTAACGCTCACCATTCACATTTACGTTACGATTTATATCTTTGAAGAAGTAACGCTCACCATTGACAGTTACATTACGATTCACATCTTTGAAAAAGTACGGTCCAATGATGCCACCATCCTATAAACCGCACAAAACTGTGACTTTTTCTGGATGCATTGAAGCATGATGCATGAAGATGTTTGACAGTGATACAAAACACGAAACGTGCGTCACCTGTTTAAGGGGTAATATCCACCAATTTTTTTTTTCATATTTTTTATTGGCTTAAATCATGCTAAAACTATCCTAGAATCGAAATCTACAACGCCCAGGTACAGATCGAAACTCAAAATTCTTTTAAATAAATTTTTACCGAACAACTTTTATGCTCCTTACATAGCATTTTAAAACTTTAAACGCGTTTATCTCAAAACTATGTTTTCAAATTTGGCGAGCAGTAGAACTGAAAAAGTTTACATCCGATTGACTTGAAACCGTTGCCATTTTGCGAAAAAAAATTCTAAAAATGATCATGTGATCATGTGTACTTCAATAGCGAAACTCATATAGATCATGAAAAAAATTTTCTTTTTTGTTACAGGTGCAGTTGGACATGACTTTTACTACTTGCCGTGGAAGAACTTTGAAAAAAGCGGTTCACGGTTATCGATGCACAACCGCCATTTTGTAAAAAAAATAATTATGAAAAATTTGTTTCTATTCTCCAAGACATACTATTTTTATACCTTACACCTTAAATGTCTATTTAAAAAAATCATAAAAAAAAGGCTCGTTTTTTTGAGCATTTGATGGATATTACCCCTTAAAGCAGTGTTGCCAAAAAGATAATAGCTAAAAAATCTTCATTTTAAATAGTGTATGTAAGTAAACAAGTTTTCTTCGCACTTAATTGAGACAATGAGGAAAGAAAGAAAATGAAATGCTAAGGAAACATTGGCTGGAATGGCATGTTCTAATGTTAATCCAGCCGAGTTCAGTACCATGAGCAATTGCTATTATCAGCAAGTGGAATCTGATATGCTCTTACTTTTCGTAAGAGCAAAGAAATCGTTTATGTCAGGTCCACTTGCCGACCCATAATTGTAGCTTTAGGTTCTTTGTAGTTTTTATGTTTTTAGGGCTATTCCCATGCTTCCCGCTGGCTTTACATTTAGTTTTAACATAAACCGCAGTGCAATAAGTCGCACAATAAAATCTTGTATTACTCCGGCAAGCACTGTCGTTATCTATATAAATAGAGATTATTATAGTTTGTTTGAAAAAAATGTTTTTAAAATTATTGAATATTATTGTATGATATTAAAGAGAGATCGCTCTTCTCTCTTTGCTGCCTTCACCGTCTCGTTCCGAGCTCCAGCTGCCGACTACTCTGAAGTCCCAGGGCTGCCCACTCTTCTTCAAAGCCAGGGCTGGCAGCTCCCTGAAGTGCCAGGGCTGGAAACTCTGCTAAAGTGCCAGGGCTGGCAACTCTTCTTAAGTGTTATATTGATATCTTGCATCTTACATATATTTAAACTGTTGCCGAGGCTAAGCCTAGAAACAAGAGGTCAACCTCCGCATCATAACGTTTTATTAATCACCGGGCCATACCGCAGTAAAGGAAGCTAAAGGACTGCTGCAGGAGACGAATAGCAGGATCGAGAATTGCATGCAGCGAGGGAAAGGTCGTACACAACCTACATGGGTGTCGGAGGTTCTGGGACACATTTTTTAACTAGATAAGTGGCGCCCATCCGTTCGAAGAACCCTACATGTAAATGGATTGTTTGACAATACATAGAATTCAAAAACTAAATATAAAAAATAATTATAAAAATAAATAATAAATAATAAATAAAAAAATAATAAATAAATAAAAATAAAATAAAAAAAGTTAACAAAAAATAAAATAGAAAAAAAACTCAATAAACAACTTAAATAAAAAATTTATTTAATAAAAAAAATCAATCGAAATCTTCACAGTTGATTGTTCGGCGTTTAATTATGTAATAATAAAGTAAATTCTTATTGTTACTAAAATTCGTGCCCTTTGTCGATTATAGCTAATCGACACAATAAATCGTTGTGTGTAGTGTCAGCCAAACGCTATTTTTTTGCTTTCCGCGCCTCAATCAGCTAAAAAGTTACGCAGGCCCATTTAGAAGAATGAAAGTAGAATACAACAGTGACGCCGATTGGGATTTGCAAAATCACACAACGGACATGGATGCGGCTCAATTGAAAGCCATAATATCAGGGGCCGTTAGCCAGACCTTGATCCATCTGGAGGCTAGGTTAACAGAGATATTCAAAACGCAGATGAATGAAATGAGACAATAAAAAACTTGTATGTGGAAAAGCCACAAGTAGAGTCCTATCAAAGAATTTCCGTAATTTCAGGGATCCCGTGCGATCTGAAATTAGACATTATAAAGTCAATACCCGAGTTCGATGGAGCCGAGTATGAGTACGTAGCCTGGAGGCAATCTGCCACAGATAAGACATCCTTACGGCTTCTACACCAGTGACTAGATATGGTCCGGAAAGGCGAATCAAGTTTTATGCAGTACTACGACGAAGTCGAAAAAAAACTGACTCTCGTCACAAACAAAATTATTATGACCCACGAGAGGGAAGGCGCCGATATGCTCAACGCAGATGTTAGAGCCGACGCTCATCTCCGGGCTGAAAAAGTTGCTTAGGTCAGTTGTATTCGCGGCCAAGTCCAAAGACACCGTCTGCCTTGGCTTTAGCTAGAGAGGCAGAATCAAGTACGCAAAGAAGCTTGCTCGCTAACTCGTATGCCAAAGCCATTGAAGAACGGGCCCAGGATACAGAGAGTAGCAAGAACCGTTTGTATTACAAGAAGAATAGACACAACAGAGAAGAGTGTGGTCAGGAGAAAAACCCTCATTTTGTAAACAAACAAAAGAATTAAAATCAGAGAAAGACAGGAGCAGGCCCAGAGCCTATGGATATAGACTCCTCGTCTAGGTTCAGATAGCGTACTAATGCTTTTATGTTTCAAGTGATGGGGGCTCAGGCCCAAAAAAGGAGAAACTCGTCCAAACGCATGACGGGACCAAGACGCCAGCGCGTCTACAATGTGGTAAAAAAAATAAAATAAAGAAGAGAATAATGAATACGAGAAGGCAGCGCTGCGGCTGCTCAAGAGATTGATAATGATGACGAGTCCACATATGACTCAATAAATTTTTTAGGAAACGCTCCCAGCTACCGTTCATTGAACATCAGTTGGCTGGGAGAAGACTAAAAGTTCTCATTGAAACCGGTGCGGCAAAAATTATGTTAAGCCCGTAAAGGAGCTCAACAACGTAGTCCCGGTCGAGAAGTATTTCACTCTTATAAGAATATTTAGACAAACGAGCCCATTCTCTTTACTTGACTGGTTGAGTACATTCGATGACATTGTGGGCTTTGACCTGCTAGCCCACCAAACACCAAACACCAACACCAAAAACAGATGACCCACTGTTCAAAGAAACTTCACTCTCCGAGTTTTGACAAACCAACAATACTACAACAAGAACAACACTATGCTAAACGTTACACTCTCGAAATGCTACACATAATAAACACACCAACACAAGAGAGATTAAAGTACAAAACGGACACAGAAAACTGCGCTCACATACTCGTATATAAAAACTTACTTATTAAGCCAGTTAGGAACTGTGGGCAATGGGCAAAAAAGTTTATGTACACTTTAAACATCAATTTTTTTTAATCAAAATATATAATAAAGAAAAGGCTGTAATTCGCACAAAAATATTTGAACGAGCCGGAATTGTCCTGGGACAATGTCCTATGGAGTGATGAGTCCTAGTTGAACATTTTTGGTTCGGATGGCTCACAGAAAGTATGGAGAAAGCCTAACACCGCATTGGACTTTAAATATGTAACACCAACTGTGAAGCACTGCGGCGTAACATAGTGGTTTGGGGCTGTATTTGGACTGCTGGAGTTGGGAAACCTGTCTTTATTAAGAGTACTATGGACAAACATTAATATTTAAAAATTTGGAAGGAATCTCCCGACCTTAATCCTATTGAGCACATTTGGAATTTGTTGAACAAAAGGATAAGGAAGCACAAAATAACCTCAAAGGAGTTCCTAATGACAGTGTTGCAGTCTGAGAGCGACAAGATCTCAGAAAAGGACACAAAGGTGTTGGTGTACACTATGCAACGTCGCCTCCAAGCATTTATTGCCGTAAAAGGAGGTCCTACCAAATATTAACACTATAGAATTTATGATTTTCCAAAGAGCACTTAAACTTTTTTGGCCTTAAATTATGGATTATTTTTATGACATTTTTTTTTATTACCCGTTAATTCATTTAAAATAGTAAAGAGAAATATTTTTAAGTTCTTAAATATTTTACCTAAAAAACTGAATAACATTTTGAATTTTTCCTTTTTGTTTTAATAGTACGAGGGCGGGTCAATAAGTCCGTGGCTATTTGAATGAAACACAGGTTTTTAGATAAAAAGTTATTTTATTTTTCAACGTAGTCTCCTTTGAGCTCTATACACTTAGCCCAACATTTCTCCAATTTTTTTATCCCTTCCAAAAAATATGATTTGTCGAGGTCTTCAAAATAGGCATTTGTTTTTGAGATGACTTCGTCATTGGAGGCAAATCTCTTTCCGCCGAGCCATTTGTTCAAGTTTGGGAACAAGAAATAGTCACACGGGGCTAGATCGGGTGAATAGGCCGGATGAGGGAGCAATTCGTAGCCCATTTCATGGAATTTTGCCATGGAAACTGCACATGTGTGCACCCGTGCATTGTCCTGGTGGAAAATAACTTTTTTCTTGGCCAAGTGCGGTCGCTTTTTTTTCAATTCCTCATCGAATCGACCCAATAAGTTGCTGTAATATTCACCATTGATTGTTTTTCCTTTTTGAAGGTAGTCAATGTGGATAATACCGCGTGCATCCCAAAAAACAGTCGCCATGACTTTATTGGCTGACAAACCCACCTTTGCCTTCTTTGGCGCCGATTCACCCCGAGAAACCAACTGTTTTGACTGCTGTTTGGTCTCCGGTGTGTTGTGGTGGATCCACGTTTCGTCCACGGTTACGAAACGGCGCAAAAACTCGTTCGTATTGCGATTGAACAACGCTAAACATTCCTGCGAAATTGTCATACGGTTGCATTTGTGGTGGATTGTGACCAAACGCGGCACCCATCTTGCGGAAAGCTTTCTCATACACAAATGATCATTCAAAATTAAAACCACTGAGCCATGTGAAATGCCTACGGCTTCCACAATCTTTCTCACTTTTAATCGCCGATCGGCTAAAACCATATCGTGGATTTTTTCAATTGTTTTGGATGTGGAAACCTCAACTGGGCGTCCAGAACGTTCGGCATCTTCCGTGCTTGTACGGCCACATCGGAATTCAGTAAATCACTTTTTACCATGGAAATGGATGGTGCAGAGTCTCTATAATATTTATCAAGCTTGGCCTTGGTTTGCGTAATGGATTTTTTCCTCAAAAAATAATGCTTAATGAGCACACGAAATTCACTTTTTTCCATTTTCTTCTCAGTCAACGCGGTAGTCTGATATTAACGGCTGTCAAAAACAAACTAAATGTCGCAGCTTGTTCAATTTTTGACAAGAGTTAACTGACAGATGACTGTTGACGGGAGCAGTGTTACCATTTCAATTAAGAGGTGGGAAATTCAAAAAGTCACGGACTTATTGACCCGCCCTCGTATTTAGATTAGTTTTAGTTGAAAAACCACGGTATACTTAAACCTTTTTTGACCACTGTATGTAATTTAGTATTGTTCAGTGTAGTTTTTAGTTTTATAAATATAAATTGTTAAAATTCCATTTTGTACTTTTGTGTTTTAAGCCCTGACGGTAACCGTATTAACCGAAACATATCGGAAAGATCAAAAAACAAAAAAACCAAAAAACAAAGAAACAGACAGAGACAGAGACAGAGACAGAGACAGAGACAGAGACAGAGACAGAAATAGAGACAGAGACAGAGACAGAGACAGTGACAGTGACAGTGACAGTGACAGTGACAGTGACAGTGACAGTGACAGTGACAGTGACAGTGACAGTGACAGTGACAGTGACAGTGACAGTGACAGTGACAGTGACAGTGACAGTGACAGTGACAGTGACAGTGACAGTGACAGTGACAGTGACAGTGACAGTGACAGTGACAGTGACAGTGACAGTGACAGTGACAGTGACAGTGACAGTGACAGTGACAGTGACAGTGACAGTGACAGTGACAGTGACAGTGACAGTGACAGTGACAGTGACAGTGACAGTGACAGTGACAGTGACAGTGACAGTGACAGTGACAGTGACAGTGACAGTGACAGTGACAGTGACAGTGACAGTGACAGTGACAGTGACAGTGACAGTGACAGTGACAGTGACAGTGACAGTGACAGTGACAGTGACAGTGACAGTGACAGTGACAGTGACAGTGACAGTGACAGTGACAGTGACAGTGACAGTGACAGTGACAGTGACAGTGACAGTGACAGTGACAGTGACAGTGACAGTGACAGTGACAGTGACAGTGACAGTGACAGTGACAGTGACAGTGACAGTGACAGTGACAGTGACAGTGACAGTGACAGTGACAGTGACAGTGACAGTGACAGTGACAGTGACAGTGACAGTGACAGTGACAGTGACAGTGACAGTGACAGTGACAGTGACAGTGACAGTGACAGTGACAGTGACAGTGACAGTGACAGTGACAGTGACAGTGACAGTGACAGTGACAGTGACAGTGACAGTGACAGTGACAGTGACAGTGACAGTGACAGTGACAGTGACAGTGACAGTGACAGTGACAGTGACAGTGACAGTGACAGTGACAGTGACAGTGACAGTGACAGTGACAGTGACAGTGACAGTGACAGTGACAGTGACAGTGACAGTGACAGTGACAGTGACAGTGACAGTGACAGTGACAGTGACAGTGACAGTGACAGTGACAGTGACAGTGACAGTGACAGTGACAGTGACAGTGACAGCGCGACCCATCTCCAGTTGAATGAGACGACACTCCTATTTCAGCACGATAACGACCCAAAACATACGTCATATCTGGTCAAGGAGTGACTGCTCTACAACTGTAAGGATTTGCATACACCTCCATAATCTCCCGACCTTAATCCTATTGAGCACATTTGGAATTTGTTGAACAAAAGGATAAGGAAGCACAAAATAACCTCAAAGGAGTTCCTAATGACAGTGTTGCAGTCTGAGAGCGACAAGATCTCAGAAAAGGACACAAAGGTGTTGGTGCACACTATGCAACGTCGCCTCCAAGCATTTATTGCCGTAAAAGGAGGTCCTACCAAATATTAACACTATAGAATTTATGATTTTCCAAAGAGCACTTAAACTTTTTTGGCCTTAAATTATGGATTATTTTTATGACATTTTTTTTTATTACCCGTTAATTCATTTAAAATAGTAAAGAGAAATATTTTTAAGTTCTTAAATATTTTACCTAAAAAACTGAATAACATTTTGAATTTTTCCTTTTTGTTTTAATAGTACGAGGGCGGGTCAATAAGTCCGTGGCTATTTGAATGAAACACAGGTTTTTAGATAAAAAGTTATTTTATTTTTCAACGTAGTCTCCTTTGAGCTCTATACACTTAGCCCAACATTTCTCCAATTTTTTTATCCCTTCCAAAAAATATGATTTGTCGAGGTCTTCAAAATAGGCATTTGTTTGTGAGATGACTTCGTCATTGGAGGCAAATCTCTTTCCGCCGAGCCATTTGTTCAAGTTTGGGAACAAGAAATAGTCACACGGGGCTAGATCGGGTGAATAGGCCGGATGAGGGAGCAATTCGTAGCCCATTTCATGGAATTTTGCCATGGAAACTGCACATGTGTGCACCCGTGCATTGTCCTGGTGGAAAAGAACTTTTTCTTGGCCAAGTGCGGTCGCTTTTTTTCAATTCCTCATCGAATCGACCCAATAAGTTGCTGTAATATTCACCATTGATTGTTTTTCCTTTTGAAGGTAGTCAATGTGGATAATACCGCGTGCATCCCAAAAAACAGTCGCCATGACTTTATTGGCTGACAAACCCACCTTTGCCTTCTTTGGCGCCGATTCACCCCGAGAAACCAACTGTTTTGACTGCTGTTTGGTCTCCGGTGTGTTGTGGTGGATCCACGTTTCGTCCACGGTTACGAAACGGCGCAAAAACTCGTTCGTATTGCGATTGAACAACGCTAAACATTCCTGCGAAATTGTCACACGGTTGCATTTGTGGTGGATTGTGACCAAACGCGGCACCCATCTTGCGGAAAGCTTTCTCATACCCAAATGATCATTCAAAATTAAAACCACTGAGCCATGTGAAATGCCTACGGCTTCCACAATCTTTCTCACTTTTTATCGCCGATCGGCTAAAACCATATCGTGGATTTTTTCAATTGTTTTGGATGTGGAAACCTCAACTGGGCGTCCAGAACGTTCGGCCTCTTCCGTACTTGTACGGCCACATCGGAATTCAGTAAATCACTTTTTTACCATGGAAATGGATGGTGCAGAGTCTCTATAATATTTATCAAGCTTGGCCTTGGTTTGCGTAATGGATTTTTTCCTCAAAAAATAATGCTTAATGAGCACACGAAATTCACTTTTTTCCATTTTCTTCTCAGTCAACGCGGTAGTCTGATATTAACGGCTGTCAAAAACAAACTAAATGTCGCAGCTTGTTCAATTTTTGACAAGAGTCAACTGACAGATGACTGTTGACGGGAGCAGTGTTACCATTTCAATTAAGAGGTGGGAAATTCAAAAAGTCACGGACTTATTGACCCGCCCTCGTATTTAGATTAGTTTTAGTTGAAAAACCACGGTATACTTAAACCTTTTTTGACCACTGTATGTAATTTAGTATTGTTCAGTGTAGTTTTTAGTTTTATAAATATAAATTGTTAAAATTCCATTTTGTACTTTTGTGTTTTAAGCCCTGACGGTAACCGTATTAACCGAAACATATCGGAAAGATCAAAAAACAAAAAAAACAAAAAACAAAGAAACAGACAGAGACAGAGACAGAGACAGAAATAGAGACAGAGACAGAGACAGAGACAGAGACAGAGACAGAGACAGTGACAGTGACAGTGACAGTGACAGTGACAGTGACAGTGACAGTGACAGTGACAGTGACAGTGACAGTGACAGTGACAGTGACAGTGACAGTGACAGTGACAGTGACAGTGACAGTGACAGTGACAGTGACAGTGACAGTGACACTGACAGTGACAGTGACAGTGACAGTGACAGTGACAGTGACAGTGACAGTGACAGTGACAGTGACAGTGACAGTGACAGTGACAGTGACAATGACAGTGACAGTGACAGTGACAGTGACAATGACAGTGACAGTGACAGTGACAGTGACAGTGACAGTGACAGTGACAGTGACAGTGACAGTGACAGTGACAGTGACAGTGACAGTGACAGTGACAGTGACAGTGACAGTGACAGTGACAGTGACAGTGACAGTGACAGTGACAGTGACAGTGACAGTGACAATGACAGTGACAGTGACAGTGACAGTGACAGTGACAGTGACAGTGACAGTGACAGTGACAGTGACAGTGACAACAATGACAGTGACAGTGACAGTGACAGTGACAGTGACAGTGACAGTGACAGTGACAGTGACAGTGACAGTGACAGTGACAGTGACAGTGACAGTGACAGTGACAGTGACAGTGACAGTGACAGTGACAGTGACAGTGACAGTGACAGTGACAGTGACAGTGACAGTGACAGTGACAGTGACAGTGACAGTGACAGTGACAGTGACAGTGACAGTGACAGTGACAGTGACAGTGACAGTGACAGTGACAGTGACAGTGACAGTGACAGTGACAGTGACAGTGACAGTGACAGTGACAGTGACAGTGACAGTGACAGTGACAGTGACAGTGACAGTGACAGTGACAGTGACAGTGACAGTGACAGTGACAGTGACAGTGACAGTGACAGTGACAGTAACAGTGACAGTGACAGTGACAGTGACAGTGACAGTGACAGTGACAGTGACAGTGACAGTGACAGTGACAGTGACAGTGACAGTGACAGTGACAGTGACAGTGACAGTGACAGTGACAGTGACAGTGACAGTGACAGTGACAGTGACAGTGACAGTGACAGTGACAGTGACAGTGACAGTGACAGTGACAGTGACAGCGCGACCCATCTCCAGTTGAATGAGACGACACTCCTATTTCAGCACGATAACGACCCAAAACATACGTCATATCTGGTCAAGGAGTGACTGCTCTACAACTGTAAGGATTTGCATACACCTCCATAATTTCCCGACCTTAATCCTATTGAGCACATTTGGAATTTGTTGAACAAAGGATAAGGAAGCACAAAATAACCTCAAAGGAGTTCCTAATGACAGTGTTGCAGTCTGAGAGCGACAAGATCTCAGAAAAGGACACAAAGGTGTTGGTGTACACTATGCAACGTCGCCTCCAAGCATTTATTGCCGTAAAAGGAGGTCCTACCAAATATTAACACTATAGAATTTATGATTTTCCAAAGAGCACTTAAACTTTTTTGGCCATAAATTATGGATTATTTTATGACATTTTTTTTATTACCCGTTAATTCATTTAAAATAGTAAAGAGAAATATTTTTAAGTTCTTAAATATTTTACCTAAAAAACTGAATAACATTTTGAATTTTTCCTTTTTGTTTTAATAGTACGAGGGCGGGTCAATAAGTCCGTGGCTATTTGAATGAAACACAGGTTTTTAGATAAAAAGTTATTTTATTTTTCAACGTAGTCTCCTTTGAGCTCTATACACTTAGCCCAACATTTCTCCAATTTTTTTATCCCTTCCAAAAAATATGATTTGTCGAGGTCTTCAAAATAGGCATTTGTTTGTGAGATGACTTCGTCATTGGAGGCAAATCTCTTTCCGCCGAGCCATTTGTTCAAGTTTGGGAACAAGAAATAGTCACACGGGGCTAGATCGGGTGAATAGGCCGGATGAGGGAGCAATTCGTAGCCCATTTCATGGAATTTTGCCATGGAAACTGCACATGTGTGCACCCGTGCATTGTCCTGGTGGAAAGAACTTTTTCTTGGCCAAGTGCGGTCGCTTTTTTCAATTCCTCATCGAATCGACCCAATAAGTTGCTGTAATATTCACCATTGATTGTTTTTCCTTTTTGAAGGTAGTCAATGTGGATAATACCGCGTGCATCCCAAAAAACAGTCGCCATGACTTTATTGGCTGACAAACCCACCTTTGCCTTCTTTGGCGCCGATTCACCCCGAGAAACCAACTGTTTTGACTGCTGTTTGGTCTCCGGTGTGTTGTGGTGGATCCACGTTTCGTCCACGGTTACGAAACGGCGCAAAAACTCGTTCGTATTGCGATTGAACAACGCTAAACATTCCTGCGAAATTGTCACACGGTTGCATTTGTGGTGGATTGTGACCAAACGCGGCACCCATCTTGCGGAAAGCTTTCTCATACCCAAATGATCATTCAAAATTAAAACCACTGAGCCATGTGAAATGCCTACGGCTTCCACAATCTTTCTCACTTTTTATCGCCGATCGGCTAAAACCATATCGTGGATTTTTTCAATTGTTTTGGATGTGGAAACCTCAACTGGGCGTCCAGAACGTTCGGCATCTTCCGTACTTGCACGGCCACATCGGAATTCAGTAAATCACTTTTTTACCATGGAAATGGATGGTGCAGAGTCTCTATAATATTTATCAAGCTTGGCCTTGGTTTGCGTAATGGATTTTTTTCCTCAAAAATAATGCTTAATGAGCACACGAAATTCACTTTTTCCATTTTCTTCTCAGTCAACGCGGTAGTCTGATATTAACGGCTGTCAAAAACAAACTAAATGTCGCAGCTTGTTCAATTTTTGACAAGAGTTAACTGACAGATGACTGTTGACGGGAGCAGTGTTACCATTTCAATTAAGAGGTGGGAAATTCAAAAAGTCACGGACTTATTGACCCGCCCTCGTATTTAGATTAGTTTTAGTTGAAAAACCACGGTATACTTAAACCTTTTTTGACCACTGTATGTAATTTAGTATTGTTCAGTGTAGTTTTTAGTTTTATAAATATAAATTGTTAAAATTCCATTTTGTACTTTTGTGTTTTAAGCCCTGACGGTAACCGTATTAACCGAAACATATCGGAAAGATCAAAAAACAAAAAAAACAAAAAACAAAGAAACAGACAGAGACAGAGACAGAGACAGAGACAGAGACAGAAATAGAGACAGAGACAGAGACAGAGACAGAGACAGTGACAGTGACAGTGACAGTGACAGTGACAGTGACAGTGACAGTGACAGTGACAGTGACAGTGACAGTGACAGTGACAGTGACAGTGACAGTGACAGTGACAGTAACAGTGACAGTGACAGTACAGTGACAGTGAACAGTAACAAGTAACAAGTAACAGTAACAGTGACAATGACAGTAACAGTGACAATGACAATGACAGTGTAACAGTGACAGTAACAACAACAGTGACAGTGACAGTGACAATGTAACAGTAACAAGTGACAGTGACAGTGACAGTGACAGTAACAATGTGACAGTAACAATGACAGTAACAGTAACAGAGTGACAGTAACAATAACAAGTAACAGTAACAATGACAGTAACAGTAACAGTAACAGTGACAGTGACAGTGACAGTAACAGTAACAGTGACAGTGACAGTAACAGTAACAGTGACAGTGTAACAGTGACAGTGACAGTGACAGTAACAATGACAGTAACAATGACAGACAGTAACAGTGACAGTAACAATGACAGAGACAATGTAACAGTGACAGTAACAGTAACAGTGACAGTAACAGTAACAGTGACAGTGTAACAGTGACAATGACAGTAACAGTAACAGTAACAGTAACAGTGACAGTGACAGTAACAGTGACAGAGTGACAGTAACAGTGACAGTGACAGTAACAGTAACAGAGACAGTAACAGTAACAGTAACAGTAACAGTAACAGTAACAGTAACAGTAACAGTAACAGTGACAATAACAGTGACAGTGACAATGACAGTAACAGTGACAGTAACAATAACAGTAACAGTGACAGTGACAGTGACAGTAACAATGTGACAGTGACAGTGACAGTGACAGTGACAGTAACAATGACAACAATAACAGTGAAAGTAACAGTAACAGTAACAAAGACAGTAACAATGACAGTAACAGGTGAACAATAACAGTAACAGTAACAGTAACAGTAACAATGACAGTGACAGTAACAGTAACAGTAACAGTGACAGTAACAAGTAACAGTGACAGTAACAGTAACAGTGACAGTAACAGTAACAATGACAGTGACAGTAACAAGTAACAGTGACAGTGACAGTAACAGTGACAGTGACAGTGACAGTGACAGTGACAGTGACAGTGACAGTGACAACAGTGACAGTGACAGTGACAGTGACAGTGACAGTGACAGTGACAGTGACAGTGACAGTGACAGTGACAGTGACAGGGACAGGGACAGAGACAGAAGACAGAGACAGAGACAGAGACAGAGACAGAGACAGAGACAGAGACAGAGACAGAGACAGAGACAGAGACAGAGACAGAGACAGAGACAGAGACAGAGACAGAGACAGAGACAGAGACAGAGACAGAGACAGAGACAGAGACAGAGACAGAGACAGAGACAGAGACAGAGACAGAGACAGAGACAGAGACAGAGACAGAGACAGAGACAGAGACAGAGACAGAGACAGAGGCAGCAGCAGAGACAGAGACAGAGACAGTGACAGTGACAGTGACAGTGACAGTGACAGTGACAGTGACAGTGACAGTGACAGTGACAGTGACAGTGACAGTGACAGAGACAGTGACAGTGACAGTGACAGTGACAGTGACAGTGACAGTGACAGTGACAGTGACAGTGACAGAGACAGAGACAGAGACAGAGACAGAGACAGAGACAGAGACAGAGACAGAGACAGAGACAGATACAGATACAGATA
This sequence comes from Drosophila ercepeae, assembly GCA_018150545.1. Taxonomy (NCBI): domain Eukaryota; kingdom Metazoa; phylum Arthropoda; class Insecta; order Diptera; family Drosophilidae; genus Drosophila; species Drosophila ercepeae. The sequence continues at coordinate 5,094 of JAECWL010000010.1, read as the reverse complement.
CAGTGACAGAGACAGAGACAGAGACAGAGACAGAGACAGAGACAGAGACAGAGACAGAGACAGAGACAGAGACAGAGACAGAGACAGAGACAGAGACAGAGACAGAGACAGAGACAGAGACAGAGACAGAGACAGAGACAGAGACAGAGACAGAGACAGAGACAGAGACAGAGACAGAGACAGAGACAGAGACAGTGACAGAGACAGAGACAGAGACAGAGACAGAGACAGAGACAGAGACAGAGACAGAGACAGAGACAGAGACAGAGACAGAGACAGAGACAGAGACAGAGACAGAGACAGAGACAGATACAGATACAGATACAGTGACAGAGACAGAGACAGAGACAAAGACAAAGACAGAGACAGAGGCAGAGGCAGAGACAGAGACAGAGACAGAGACAGAGACAGAGACAGAGACAGAGACAGAGACAGAGACAGAGACAGAGACAGAGACAGAGACAGAGACAGAGACAGAGACAGAGACAGAGACAGAGACAGAGACAGAGACAGAGACAGAGACAGAGACAGAGACAGAGACAGAGACAGAGACAGAGACAGAGACAGAGACAGAGACAGAGACAGAGACAGAGACAGAGACAGAGACAGAGACAGAGACAGAGACAGAGACAGAGACAGAGACAGAGACAGAGACAGAGACAGAGACAGAGACAGAGACAGAGACAGAGACAGAGACAGAGACAGAGACAGAGACAGAGACAGAGACAGAGACAGAGACAGAGACAGAGACAGAGACAGAGACAGAGACAGAGACAGAGACAGAGACAGAGACAGAGACAGAGACAGAGACAGAGACAGAGACAGAGACAGAGACAGAGACAGAGACAGAGACAGAGACAGAGACAGAGACAGAGACAGAGACAGAGACAGAGACAGAGACAGAGACAGAGACAGAGACAGAGACAGAGACAGAGACAGAGACAGAGACAGAGACAGAGACAGATACAGAGACCGAGACAGAGACAGAGACGGAGACAGAGACAGAGACAGAGACAGAAGCAGAGACAGAGACAGAGACAGAGACAGTGACAGGACAGTGACAGTGACAGTGACAGTGACAGAGACAGTGACAGAGACAGTGACAGTGACAGTGACAGTGACAGTAACAGTGACAGTGACAGTGACAGTGACAGTGACAGTGACAACAGTGACAGTGACAGTGACAGTGACAGTGACAGTGACAGTGACAGTGACAGTGACAGTGACAGAGACAGTAACAGTAACAATGACAGTGACAGTGACAGTGACAGTGACAGTGACAGTGACAGTGACAGTGACAGTGACAGTGACAGTGACAGTGACAGTGACAGTGACAGTGACAGTGACAGTGACAGTGACAGAGACAGAGACAGAGACAGAGACAGAGACAGAGACAGAGACAGAGACAGAGACAGAGACAGAGACAGAGACAGAGACAGAGACAGAGACAGAGACAGAGACAGAGACAGAGACAGAGACAGAGACAGAGACAGAGACAGAGACAGAGACAGAGACAGAGACAGAGACAGAGACAGAGACAGAGACAGAGACAGAGACAGAGACAGAGACAGAGACAGAGACAGAGACAGAGACAGAGACAGAGACAGAGACAGAGACAGAGACAGAGACAGAGACAGAGACAGTGACTGTGACAGTGACAGTGACAGAGACAGAGACAGAGACAGAGACAGAGACAGAGACAGAGACAGAGACAGAGACAGAGACAGAGACAGAGACAGAGACAGAGACAGAGACAGAGACAGAGACAGAGACAGAGACAGAGACAGAGACAGAGACAGAGACAGAGACAGAGACAGAGACAGAGACAGAGACAGAGACAGAGACAGAGACAGAGACAGAGACAGAGACAGAGACAGAGACAGAGACAGAGACAGAGACAGAGACAGAGACAGAGACAGAGACAGAGACAGAGACAGAGACAGAGACAGAGACAGAGACAGAGACAGAGACAGAGACAGAGACAGAGACAGAGACAGAGACAGAGACAGAGACAGAGACAGAGACAGAGACAGAGACAGAGACAGAGACAGAGACAGAGACAGAGACAGAGACAGAGACAGAGACAGAGACAGAGACAGAGACAGAGACAGAGACAGAGACAGAGACAGAGACAGAGACAGAGACAGAGACAGAGACAGAGACAGAGACAGAGACAGAGACAGAGACAGAGACAGAGACAGAGACAGAGACAGAGACAGAGACAGAGACAGAGACAGAGACAGAGACAGAGACAGAGACAGAGACAGAGACAGAGACAGAGACAGAGACAGAGACAGAGACAGAGACAGAGACAGAGACAGAGACAGAGACAGAGACAGAGACAGAGACAGAGACAGAGACAGAGACAGAGACAGAGACAGAGACAGAGACAGAGACAGAGACAGAGACAGAGACAGAGACAGAGACAGAGACAGAGACAGAGACAGAGACAGAGACAGAGACAGAGACAGAGACAGAGACAGAGACAGAGACAGAGACAGAGACAGAGACAGAGACAGAGACAGAGACAGAGACAGAGACAGAGACAGAGACAGAGACAGAGACAGAGACAGAGACAGAGACAGAGACAGAGA